>JAKWJA010002498.1:43226366-44439542 GCA_027704765.1 Solanum habrochaites
CAGATGTTCTAATGGTCTCGTGGCGTGGCTCGGCTCCCACACGCGCCCCGCCCCATTTCTATACACCCTTATAGATGGCCCCCGCGGGAGTTAAGGGAATTAAAAGCCAACTTCAAGAGTTGTTATCAAAGGCTTCATTAGACCAAGTGCATCTCCTTGGGGTGCTCCGGTTTTTGTTTTGTGAAAAGAAGGATGGGAGTTTTCGCCGGATGTTGCATAGCCTACGGCAGTTGAACAGGTGCAACCATAAGAACCAGTATCCTCTTCCTCTTCATTGATGCAACGTTGTTCGTCATTTACAAAGGTGCTTGTGTCTTCTCTAATATTGACTTGAGATCCTGTTATCATCAAAATTGAAAATCCGATAGCACGGATGTGCCAAATACTGCTGTTAGACCAGGTAATAGGTCATTACGAATTTGTAGTAGTCTTGGTCTTACGAATGCCCCTTCTGCGTTCATGGTTTGGATAACATTATTTTTAAGCCATATTTAGATCTCGTTGTGACGTATTTTTATTGAGATATACTGAATATACTCCAAGAGTCAAGAATGACATGAGGAGCATTGAGAATGGATTGGAAATGTGGAGGGAGAAAAATCTTTCGCCAAGTTCTCTAAGTGTGAGTTTTTGGCTAGATGCATGTCCTTCTTGGGGCACGTGGTTTCCTAAGGATGGAGGATGTGATCCTTCTAAATCGAAGTGTGAAGAAATTGGGGTAGACTACTAATTGTGTCCGAAATCAGGAGCTTTGTTTGGTTAGCTAGCTACTACCTGCCGATTTGTCAAGGGATCTCTTCTTTTTCTTCCCAACTGACGAACTTGACTAGCAAATGTTCCATTTGTATGGTCGCGATGAGTGTGAGGAAAGCTTTCAGAGCTCAAGACTCTGTTGACTACTGTCACCAATTCTCACCTTGGCCAGTGGAAGCAATAATTTCCATTGTTTATTGTGATGCTCCTATTCTGGTTTTTTTGCATATAATGCAAGGAGACGAACTTGTGCTTGCTTATGCCTCAAGACATTAAAAATGCATAACGTAACTATCCAACTCATGATTTGGAATTGGCCGCGTAGTGTTGCACTCAAGCAATGGAACAATATTTATATGGGGTTAGTTGAGGTCTTCATACTATCAACCCGTAGTCTACAGTATTTCTTCACTCAGAGAGGATTTGAATTTGAGGACAGAGAGAGGATGGAACTAACTGAAGGAGTACGACATCACTATTTTGGTATCATCCGTGGACGGCGAATGTTGTGCGGATGCTTTAAGTAGAAAGGGCGGGAAGCATGGGAAGTCTAGCTCTACTTGCAAACTTCTAGGCGCCCCATAAGCTAGGGATGTTCAGATTCTGGCTAAACCGACCTTATGAGATTAGAAGTAAATGAGAAGGGAGGACTTTTAGCTGGTGGGAGGCATGATCTTCCTTCCTTGACAAGATAAGGGAAAGCCGTTTAATGATGGAAAAATTGATCCGGATCCGAGATAAATTTTGCAAGTAGAGCTAAATAAGCTCAATCGATGAGGGGTTTTTTGAGGAATTAATGGAAGGGTATTTGTACCCCCTCGTCGATGATTTGATCAACACCTATTCTGACAAGGCTCATAGTTCAAGGTATTCGATAACATCTCGGGTGCAACCAAGATTCGTGACTAAATCCAAACACTTTTGGTGAGATAATGAAGCGTGATATTGTGGATTTTTTTGCCAATGGCCAAATTGTCAACAAGTAAGTCATGAACCCCAAGGCCTCGGAGACACACTTCAGCGAAATGGGCCCCATTCCGAATGGAAATGGGAGAGAATTGCACTGGACTTGGTCCAGGTTGGGTCTTCCAAGACATTGGGCAAGTTCGACTCCATTTGGGTGATTGTGGACGATTAACTAAGTCTCTCATTTCATTCTCCGGTTAAGAAGGTGACTTAGCAAATGGCAGAGAAGTTAGCCAAACTTTACATCTCAGAGATGTTTCGGATTTGCATGGGGTTCCACTATCCATCATAATCAGAATAGAGGTACGACGCAGTTTACTTCTAAGTTTTGGAAAACATGCATGCGGAATTGGGTACAGTGGGTGGAATCTTAGTACTGCGTTCCAATCCTCACGACCGACGGTCAGTTTGAGCGAACGATCAAGTGTTGGTGTGAGGATATGCTTCGTGCATGTGTGAATAGAATTCGTTGGCCATTGGATAAGCTTCTTACCCTAGCGGAGTTTTCATACAACAATAGCTATCACTCAGCTTGATACTGGGCTCCCTTAAGCATTGTAATGGTAGGGGAGGATGTAGGTCCCCCATTTGTTGGTTTGATGCAATTCGCGGTTAGACTTGGGGTCTGATCTTTTAGGGCATTCGATAGAAAAAGTGAAATCTTTCAAGAGAAGCTTCTAGCGGCGCAAAGTAGAACAAAAAGAATATGCAGATCGAAAGGTTAGAACTTAGAGTTTTCATGGCTGGTGAACAAGTCTTTGTGTTGAAAAGTTTCGCCTATGAAAGGGGTTATGCGGTTTGGTAAAAGAGTCAAGCTAAGCCCACTGTACTTGGTCCCTTTGAAGTACTTTAGAGAGAGTAGGGGGAGGTGGCTTAATGAGTTTTTCAGGCCTTGCCCTCCACAGGGCTTTCCGAGTAAGCATCCGGTATTTCCATGTGTCGATGTTGAAAAGATACATTGGGAATGGAACTACATTATCCGTTGGATTCAGTTTTGCTGATGAGATTTTGTCTTATGAGGAGGAGCCTGTTTCTATTTAGATAAGAAATTCGCAAGTTGAGGTCAGGTAGATTGCATCTATCAAAGTTCAATGGCAGAAGCGCCGGTTGAAGAAGTACTTGGGGAAATGAGGCAGATATAACAAGAAATACCCACATCTGTTTACAGACCTCAGGTCGCTTCCTTTCACTCCTTCCTGGTTTTCTTCTCAGATCTTTCGAGGAACCGACGATGGGTAAATTGGTATCTATTGTACGACTTTTTAGTCTTTTTTTTAGCAACAGATTTTTTTCTTGGAAAAACTGGCAAAGTGGACGGATGCCACGACGGACCATCACGGGCATTGAACGGACCGTCGTGGAGGTTGGCGTTGCAAAACACTGAAAAATCTGAACTTGTACTGAACATCGACTCTCTGACCGTACCGACGAAAATGGCAGGACGGACCGTCCACACAGGCGTGACGGACCGTCACAGACCTATGGTGGGAATTGAGTCTCTGAGGTTGCGACGACCTTGCAGGACTGACCGTCGCAGGCACGACGGGCCCGCAGGTTGCGCATCCCAGTCTGGGCCGATTTCCTTTACACAACGTTTTAGTGACGTGTTTGACTAGTCTTGCTTAATTAATAAAGTTAGAGGGTTATGTGTTAATAAGTCTAATGTACTTGGGGGTTAAAAGAGTAACCTTAAGTTAATTAGTGGGTTATTATTCCATCTTTTACACTTAATTTATATGTTAATTAGGGTAAAAGAAGAGGGTTTTAATAAGAAATAGAAAGAACAAAGGGAGAACAGAAAAGAAGAAGCAACGAAGTAGAGCGAGAGAGAAACAAGAGGGATAGCAGGAATTTGAGAGAATAAGCTGTTGATCGCAATTCTTCGGTGAAGGTAGTTATGGTTTTGTACCCCCTATTCGTAGTACATCTTAAGCGCAATGATTGTGTTGGGTAGTATTATTACTTCTTCTATAATGCGTATTGTGTGTAGCATGATTGCTCTTATATATATATTGATTTGTTGTAAAATAAAGCAATGATGAAGCTATTAATCTTAAATCTTGAAAGAAACCCTAATCTTAAACTTTGTTTAATGTGATTGCCTTTGGTATAACAGAAGGCTTTAATGACGAAAGTAGTGAGATTAGGGGATCGGGTGCCCCACGTTTTGGTACCTAGGATAGAATATGAGGATCGGAGTGTCACGTTCCGACACGAGTATAGTATATGGATCGGGTGGCCACGTTCCGTCCAGGATAGATATGATGATCGTAGTGGTCGTTCCGACACCAAACCAGGTGAATATGATAGGATCGGAGTGTCACGTTCCACACCCAGGATAGTATATGGATCGGGCGGGTGCCACGTTCCTGTACCAGATCGAATGAGGAGCTGCGTGTCACTACCGACACGAGAGTAAATAATATAGAATCTTGAAAGCATACGAATATAATCAATCTAAAGAACCATGTTTCTCAATGAGTATGATGAGGAGGCGTGAGTCCTCATTGATGTGCTTGGTGTTGTACCAAGGATTAATGGTATTGTAAATGCTGCATGCTAAGGATTTGTTGATTTTATGATGTACTTATATATCCTGTTTTCTATTTTGAGTTGGGCCGATGAACCTACTCGACTTGTGGCTGACTGACCCCCTACTTTTATGTTTTCTTTTGTTAATTTGTGGAGTGCATCAAACGTGGGGCCGTCATCTCTTCGACTCAACAGTAGTTCAAAGCCAGTCTTCGTCACATACAAAATCACCGATCTTCAGGGTTAGCCTATGCTTCGGCTTGGACTGGATCTCCCTTCCTATGTCTTGATGGCCTTGGAAGATTTCGGCATGAGACCTAGCTTTCATATTTGTTTTAGCTTCTTAGAATAACCTTAGGTTAGTAATTGGATCATAGATTTTTCTCTTGTGGTTATGACTTCCAGATTTTGGGATTAATAGATGTTGATTTTAGAAGTTATTGAATTGTCCTTTTATTTATGAGTTTAAGTCTTTTCCCATTGCTTTATGTTGATATTAAATTTGACATGATAGGTTTAGATTGGTTGGTTCGCTCACCCTCTTAGGGTAACTGGGGTGCCAGTCGCGCTCGATTTTGGGTCGGACAAAACGTCCACACTTGAACCTTCACTTGTTTACTTTTTTAGTTAATTGCTTTCATTAATCAAAAAACCCCTTTAGTTATTTGTTTTCGGGAAATAATTGGCAAAATAGAAGTAATAATAGAATAAAGTTCAGTCTGAACCATTTTCCTCATGGAAACGATCCCAACCTCAGTAGTTGGGTTCTTTACTTGATGCGACCGCTTTTACTTTGTTTCGAGAAGTAAATTTGAGCGTATTATTATTCCTTATGAAAATGTTTTGAGAAAGAACCCATGGTTAGATTGAAGAAGAAGAGATTTGATCATAAAACTTCTTTGAAAACTTTGAAAGGAACTCTCTAGGTGGAAGATTAACTAGAGATGAAGGATCATCATACCTTAATGTACTTGATGAAGAACTCATGGAATTCCAAGATCCAAGTTGTTCTTGAGCTTCACCTTTCAATGGAGGTTCTAGAAAAGAGTTTGGTTTGATAGGGAAATCTAATTTGTGTGAATCAAATTGGCAATGGGGTTGTGATGTTTTTGATCACTTAACTACACCCATAAATAAGAAAATGAATTACTTATGGCCAAGTTAGAATGTGGGATGAATTTCCCATTCACCCCATAATTATAACAGCGTGCATGGATGCAGTTGCAGGCACAATTGACGGGCACAAACGACGCCCAGTAGCCAGTAGGTCCATCGACGGACCGTAATGCAGGCCGTCGTTTGGGTATGAGGCCTAGAAAAAGCCTTAAGCCTTCACTAGTATAAGTATCCATCTACGCCTCACCATCAATGGTCCGTTGGTGGAGTGACGCGCCATCCTTTGGCTTCATCAATTGACACTGCCAAGGTAGTGTCTCGACAGCCTTTGGGTCCTCCTTGAGGGTCTCTTGGGGATTCATACCCAAACGTTTCTGATGTAAATATATAAATTAACATGTCAAGGACCTTTCACATCAGTTTCACCCAAAACAATTACACGCAACACCTTCAAACATGCTAGGTACACTCAAGACACAAACATGCACGTCTCAAGTGTTAACTTTCGAACGTCTTGGACGTTTAACCTCTAAACTTCATGAAACTCAATATACTGTCTTAAACATCATTTTTATCATATAAGAACTTCATAAGCCAATGACACACATGAAAGCTCATAAAAACATATAAGGCCCCTTTGGTGACTAGTCGTCAAATGTCTTGGTCGTCCCTTGACATTTGACTTCCAAATTAATTCAAATAAATCTGATACTGTTAAAAATTTAATTACAGTGACAATAATTGTTAGAATATTGAGGTTTTTAGACACCCCTAACTCCTTTTCGGGGGTCTTAGTGTAGACAGTTCCGCAACAAAAAGTGTTCAGTTCCCTCAAGGGTAACAATTCCCCTTATATGGTCAAGGGAATAGGTTTATAGTGTTCCCCCATACCAAGACAATGGGTTAAGAATTAGAGGGGCTCTCCATACCCTAGCCCGATCCATGACTGCTGAAATGAATAGATGTATAAGGCCTAGGATGAATGCTCTTTAGAGTACCATGACCATTAGGTTGAGAGACTTTGTGAGATGTTTCCTTCTATATTTCTTGGTTATAAGATGGGAGAAGATGCCCAAGAGTTTTTAGATGGTTCATATAAGGTTTTGTGTTCTATAGGGGTAAATTCTAGAGAAAAGGCGGAGTTAGCTTCATATCAATTGAGACAAGTTTCTCAAGTGTGGTACAAACAACGAAAAGACAATAGGTCGGTTGAATCGGGTCCTATAAAATGTGAAGAGTTTAAGAAAGCCTTCTTAGGAAACTACTTTCGGTGTGAAAAATGGGAGGTGAAGTTTGAAGAGTCTATAAACCTTAAATGGGAGGTGAAGTTTGAATAGTCTATAAACCTTAGGCAAGGTAACATGAGTGTTGAGAAGTTTTTCCTGAAATTTACCCTATTTTGTAAGTATGCTCCATCCTTGGTGTGTAACCCTAGGGATGAGATGAGTAGGTTTATGACAGGTGGTGCTGACCTTGTAAAAGAAGAGTGTTGTATGACCATGCTCCATAATGACATGAACCTATATAGACTTATTGTGTATGCACAATCCATTGAAGAATCCATGTTTAGTAGTATTTCAAAAAATTTAAAGAGGGGTGGATACTATGAGCAAAATGAACCTATGCTTAAGAAGAGGGCTCCAAATCAAGAAGGGTCTAGTGCTCCTAAGTTCATGTAAGACCCCAAAAATGACCTAGGTTAACAAGATCCTAACAGGTAGATCTTCATGTTCTGTGGTCATAAATATGTCTAATATATGGTATAGCAGGCAATAGCTAAGTGTGTTGTAAGTCAAACGTCAAGGGAAGACTAACATGTTCGACGACTAAGTCAACCTAAGCTCATATGTGATTCTTATTATCTATCTGTTTATTATGTGTTATGACGGTTTAAGGTTCTTCTGCTGGGTTGCTCGCCTTTTCTCGCATTGTATACAAAGTGTTCGTGGATTGGAATCAAACGTCCAAGAATGATCATGACGTTCGAAAGACATGCCTTGAAATGACCTTGTGTGTCTTGGCGTGTTTCATCAAGTTTTACATGTTCGTTTTGGATGAAATTTATGTGAGAGGTATTAAACTCATTGAAAATTGTATTTGTATTGGAAACGTCCCGGAAAATTATCCCGGAAAATTATCCCCAAGGACCATCCAAGGGTCCTTGAGGAAGAACCCAAACCTGTTGGCAAGACTGTCCCAAGCAGACCCCAAACGACGAAGAAGTTGACGGCTGGTAGTCCTGTTGATGCCCCGTAAATGGGTGTAGTCGATGGGGTCATGGGGGAAGGAAGATAGACTTGTAAAAGTCCTTAACCCAACCGACGGTGTCGCACTACAGTCGTGGGGTAATGCCCCGTCGCGGTCAGTCGCATGTGGAACTAATTTTCTGCGCAGGCCTTCTTCCAAGTTGGGGTGACAAGTAAATTCACTCTTCACTTCTAATGAATTTAATTGTTGTTTATTAAGTGTAATATTTTGTATTTTAAACAATAATAAGTGTTACAACTTAGAATTTTATGCATTCTTGGCAAAATCAATACCCCAAAATCCTTTAGAATTCTCACAATGTCTCCATTGAAGTCCAAATCAAGGAACAGCTTGGAGATGACGTTTTAAGTGTAAATTCTTCATCAAAGTGAAGAATTATCATCCTTGAGGTATGGATATCCTTGAAACTCTCACTTCCTAAAGGAGCCCCAATTCTCAAGATGTTTTATAAAGTTTTCAAGTTGAATTGTCCAATTTCATGATTCTATCATGGGTTCTTGCATAAATTATTTGTAAACATTGAATTATTATATAATGATATTGTATTTATTATTTCAATCTAAATTACTTATGAACCCTGAATTTTGGGAATGAGACCCTAAATTTGACTAAGTTTTTTGGGTTACTTTGATGTTGATCTAATGTTGATAGGATTCTTATGTATTCTTATGGTCCTTTTCTAATGACTGTAATAATTGTAGTAAATTTGTTTTTTTAAGGTTTGGTTCGCATTGATGCTTCACATTGATTTAACCTAGTTCATTGATTATTGTGGTTTATGTTGAATCTGGATTGTTATGAGAGCTTTTATTTAAGGTCTTTTGTTTATCGAACTGAGTAAGTTAACTTTGAATTGAAGTTTTTAGTTGATGTGTGGGGTATGATTCCCTCATTTCAACTTATTTTATGTATTCTATATACTTTCAATTTGTTGTATTGGTAATGGTTCACTAATGGTGGAGTGTTTCAATGTGTTTTAACACTGCAATTGATGTGGCCTTGTCGGATGTTACTTATGCAATATGATGATCTTGGACTGATTGACAACTACTTGGAAGAATAGACTAATGTGTAGTTGATTATGTGAAGCATGACATTAGCTATCTATATGTGAAAGTCATTATGTATTCCTCCTATTCAATTCATGTTGTCTTAGGTGATCATGTTAGACTATGACTTTGACCTTATGAGTATGATCTTAGGGTTGAGTCTTCGTTATTCCTACTTGACTATATGAGGCTATGTGGATTATATTGATGATGTTTTGATAGTATATAGGATGACTTGAAGATGTTAGAGTTGTTTCTAGGTTCTTCTAGAATGACTTGCCTTACTAGTTAAAAGTGAAGTATGTGGTGTCTTGTCTTGGTTGATTTATGTCCCTTGGTTGATGTATATATGATTATGAATATAAGATGTCTTGATTTAGGTGTTAGAACTCTTAGTCTTAATTGTATGACTGACATGTGACTTTATTGATGTTATGAGTCTTTTATGTGAAAACCTTGACTTAAGAGTAAGGTTAAGATTGTTGAAGTTGTAAGCCGTAATGGTATCCTTTAAAGTAAAGGAATAATGAACTTAAGGTTAATTGGATTGAATGGCATCATAATTAATCCTTAGTAAAGTCGTCATGAGCTTCTTGTCGCCATTGTGAGGTAGCCCTAGTGGACCTTCTATGGTAGGGTAAATGTCATTGGGTTATGAACTTTTATGGAACCCTTTTATGTTAACCTAATGTATGAATTAACTCTATCACAAAGAAGGCTAGAACAGAGTGAATATGGTAAGGGTGATACGGTCAAACTTACTTCCCAAATAAGAGTAAAGCGATCGTGTCAAGTAAATAACCAACTAGTGGGGTTTGGGATGACATTCCAACTAGGAAATAGGTCTAGACTTAAACTCAACTTGTTTTTACTATTGTTTGGTCAATGACTTTCCTTGTGAAAGTAAACCAATAAAAAAGAGGGTGTTTCTAATTCTAGAAAATAGTGAAAATAAATAATGCAATGGTAAGAGAACACTTACCACAAGCTTGAATGTTGGATTTTAATCGATTAATCAAATTAACTAGGGTTACGTGTTCCCCACATGTTCACAACTTGATAATTCCTAACTATAACACATTCTTTCATAGTAGCCTTGCCAATGCAAAGTGATAAGTTATGTATTTCTAAAATCCCCTTGGTCCGCATCTAGAAAATCTTATCCGCACTCTTGGTCCGGACGTGTGTTGCTATCCTAACCCTTATCCTCCTTACCTCAATATTACGCATCGTTTCGATATTGACTACGTTATTTACCTCGTACCAATCAATACTAAGCCTATTTAGAAAATAGTACATCCACTAACTCTATGTTAATAATTCTTTCCTATTATCTACTCCTTGGTCCGGCAATTAGCATTAAAGGCGAGTTCCTACTTTGGCCAACCGTTTAAAAAGACTTCTAAGCGAAGAATTATTAAATACATGCACGACCTATTCTAGAATTGTAATTTTAGTTAGTGTTTTATCTCATTATTTGCCTATGGTTCCCACAACCCTGTTATGGAGTTTAGTACTCAATGGTCAGAAATCAATATGCAAATCTTTTAGATAGTAGTACTCATGTACTTACTCTTACTATCAATGGATAAAGAAACAATCCAAAATTTTGCTCGATTAATCACCCCAGAAATCACCAACCTCATGATAATCAACGTCTAACACAATACAAAGAGTCTAATAATATGAATGTCTAAACATCTGCTGTCTACTAATCAGGTTCTAACTATCAAGGTGTTAAACTCAAAAACGAGTTGTTTCAAAGTATTTATAAAAAAAATATGAAACAGATCTAATGGCTGGCAAATCTGGCCAAACGTGGCTGGGTCGACCGGACCACAGCGACGGACCGTCGTGGTCCACAACGGACCGTCATGGACTCCTCGTCCTACTTGTGCATTTTCTTCTGGCTGCTCTCTTATTTTCTTCTCGACTGCAAGTACCGACCTTCATAGGACACACGGTCCGTCGAGGGTCTTCGTCCAAAGTTACTTCAACTCTTGGAATCTGGTTACTGGGATCACATCTCTAAACTTCACGACGAACCCTGCAGGACTGACCGTCATGCCAACAACAACGGACCGTCAAAGCTTCGTATCCACACTTTGTGTCATACTTCCCCATCTCCGTTTAAGCATCTGCAGCTACCTGCCACCTACGGACCGTCACAAGCCGCGGACCGTCATATGCTCCTTAAGAGGTCTCTTCTTGTGGCATTTCTTCGCTCAAAATCTCCGCAAATCATCTTTGGACAGATTTCCTGCAGAAAACACAAGAACTTAAATAAAATAGCACAAAAAAGGCTTTTTGGTCACCCTAACTTAAGGAAAAAAGTATTAATTATACCGTGAAACCCGTTATATCAACAACCCCTCAACTTAAATTCGTTGTTTTGTCCTCAAGAAGCGACGCACTATGACTCACTACACGAAGCTTTTGTACAATTATATCCATGTTTTGAATCCTTTGCATCATTTGGCCTACTCAATCCCGATTAATCTCATCAAATCTAGGCATGCCTATCACTATTAGGCTTGAATTTTGTGGGAATCGAACATGACATATGACTCACAATGCATTAAACACTATCCTCTTCAATTCTCACTCACTGAGGTGCTAACATAATTCCGGTAATGGGCACACTATGTCCCACTTTGAAAACAAAATCTCATATTTTCACACAATGATGTCAGTTGAGTATAAGGATTACTTTTCAACACTTCTCGCTCTCAAACAAAGTCACACTCATTCAATACCTATTGCCATATAGAGTTTGCCCTTATTTTCACTGCCTTTAGTTCGCATATCACCCTTAGGTCACGATAGGAACTTCTTAGCTTGTAAATAGGCTCACAGGGATCAGGTAGGGTATCTTTAGTAATACTTTAGTGGACTTTTTGCCCTCTTTGACATATCGGCTATCCTTCACTTTTCTATCATTTTATCATTCCCAGTTTCTCATATTCTTTCACTTGCTATTTTTTTTTTTCTTTCTTCATTTGTGTAAGTGACTCTCTTCTTTTCTTCTTGCTTGTATTCTTTATATTTTTCCTTTTTCTTTACTTTTCTTTCAACTATTCTTGAGTCACTTACACTTTTATACTTTATTCTTTTCTCTCTCTTTGTTCTTTCAACCCCCTTTCTAGAGAATTCCCTTCCAATAGCCACCCTCACTCATGGTTTTGCCATCTCGTACACATACCAAATTGGGTCAGGGCCTAACAAAGGTTGTATATATGCATTAGCACCCTCAACTTATGCTTTAGCATAAGCTGAGGGTACATCATGTCCAAGGAGGGACCAGGGCCAACACTTTGTTTTTCCCAAAAAGATCAGTTGGTTTGAAAAAGAAAGGTCTATTTTAAGCTCAAATTATTTGGATGCAAAGAAGGATACTTTCATTTTGGTTTCTTTTAATTTAGGCTAGAAATTGGATTATCTTGAATAAGGGCCTATGTCCTTTCTCCTATTGTCTATTACACTTACTTTTAGCAGGACTAACCAGGCCAAGTTCTAGCTCAGTCCAATAGTGGGACCCTTATTCAAATTTTCCTCACACTCACTTGACAATCTCATCACTTATATACCAGATTGTCATAAACCTAGTTCCGAATTTAAAGATTAGGGTAATCAAATTGGTGTACTCTATTTTCATGCTAGAGCCAACAATTATCAGTTACTAATGCCTAGTCATGCGTTATTTTCCAGTTTAATCAGGATATCATTTTAAGCCATCTTCTCCAGTTTAAACTATGTACAAAAGATATAAACATGCCTGGTTCAACATAAAAATAATCGTTCTTTTCCTTTGGGGAAAAAGAAACCACAGGCAAGAAACCCCAAAGAGGATAGGTGAATTGGGCTACTCAGACTTCACCCTAACACTCACTATCCATTTAATATTTACCCACCCCCACAAAAAAGCATGCACTTGGGTCCCCATGCTAAAAATCTCAATAAATCACTAGAGTGATAGTTGAAGCCAACCTGTGGCGCAAGGCCGTCGATCAGCAAGATGGTGGGTCCGGTTTTCCCAGGAACCCAGTTCTCTGCAATCTGGACACCCTCAGTGGTGTTCCTCGCAACAACCTCACCATCAGTAACTGCCTCCAAGCGATATCTACAGTTGCGGGGCTAGAAACGCCGCGCCCCATCCGCTAACTCTGACGCTCCTCATCTGGTGTGCCGCCCTCGTCAGCCAGTGAGTGCTTCTCACACATATCAACCTCCATCTCTCCGGTGCCTCTCCTTCTTCCTTGCTCGCGCCTCGTCCTCTGCTCGACCCCTACGGCCGCCCTCGTTGGCACCTCCTCGAGGGGGAGGTGGTGGAATGTCCAGAAGTAGAAAAAAGGGTTGCCAACCCGTGTCCCTCAGCAGCTCCTACAGGAGGGGCCTCAAACCCAGCACCCTAGCCTCTAAGAGCGTGTCGATGTCGTAACGAAGAACGGTTCGACTGCATCCTGAAGAGTCGCCACACAGGTCCCCGAGGGGCTGTTCGTGCTAGCAACTCTCAACTCGAAGGCGTCCAGGCGCTGGTTAACCTCATGAACCTCAGCAATCTTCCGCTCGTAAACTGGCACTGCAAACCAGTTTCCTCTCCTAGGGCTCTTCGGACTCAGCAATCGACTTCTCATCCCGGATTGGATATATGATATGCACAATAGTGGCCATTTGTGGCCTCTAGTTTTGGGACCCTTTGCAGCGGGACCTAGTGTCGGTAGAGGGCTGTGCATAGGAGGTCGGGGTTTTTTGTTCTAACTACCCCCGTAATAAGACTCTACCGAGTAGTTTCATAGGATTGCTGTTGTATCTGTGGGTGCCTGGGCTATTACCGTATCAGCAGATCATCATTTCAAGTGGTGGGCATCTCTGGACGGGACCCTCCTACGTGGTGCCAACTCATTGGCCTCGTCTCTGATGAGGCCAACGTCCAACGTGCCCCTGCGGGTCTTTCAATCTATCTACGTGCCAATATGGGCACACCTGCGGACCTGCAAAGGCAAAGAATCATCACGGAAGGGGTAGGTGGTAGTGACCTTGAATGCCCTCCCGTGCTGACGCCTGGAGAAGCCATGGAAGTCTACCCTCAATCCGGCTATCATCCCGCCATCAAGCACTGCTCGATCCTCAGGTAACGATGTTATCAGCAGCTTGTGAGGGAGAGCAGTGACGGACAAGCAGCCACAGAAAATTGTTGTGAACGTGAGGTTGGCCTTATTAGAATGGCCCCCTTCTGCTCATTCACCCAATCGGCACCCTCTCCATCTACTGCATGTGCGGGCCCTCCCCTCTTGGTGGTATCTCTCAATGCGTGCTCGCGGCAATAACTCGGTCATCCTTGACTAACCTGCCAGCGTATCGACTCGGCGTGAGGGGGGTCCGAGAAGCATCATACTCTCGCCTTATAGAAATCGGTGATGGCTGGCCAGGGAAATGTCCACCTATCGCCCGGACATCGGACCTCTCTAGTGGGGCCGTTTAGCGGGGCGCCCGCCTATCAATCTGTATCGCGAGAGTCCCTACGAACGTATTGTGCCGGATCTACGGACCATTTCTTCGATTGTTCATCCCAACGGACGTGCTGTCCCCTCCAAGCGGATGCGTGGTGAAGAGATGTGGATCTCAGTCATCGATGGGAGGCTCACTATACGTACCATCCCCGCCGCTTCCAAAGTTAGTGTTCGAGTCATTACTCTCCTTTATCAGGAGGAAACTTGGCAATCAGAGTTAGTACTTGAAATTGCCCGTCGACACACCACTTGTTGGGCTGGGTCAGTGGCTTGGATGGGGCCCTGAGCTGTGAGACGTCTGTAAGGTCTGAACTGTCAGCCCTCATCACAACGAGGCCTACGCTAGGGCAAGCGGTGGCGGGTACGGGCAACCTCAGTAAGCCCTGAGTCTTCCTCGGACCAAAATACTCCTAGGATCCGACTCTCCTTTCCTCACTTTGTGGCTGACCCAAGGGATGCCGGTCGTGGTGCGCTCCTCCTCATCAGACTGTGCGGAAGGACTATGCAGCACGGGAAGGGGCGGAAGTGGTGGGGGCACGTACTCAGGGCACGCTCATCATCAACAGAGCCGATGACATGGCGGGCAGATGGGGCGACAATTTCAATCGCCCACGTGGCTTAGGTGCGGTCCTTGCTTGGGTGCCTAGTAGATTACGGTAACGGAATCATATTAGTACGAGTAGTTGCACACAGACACAGGCAAAACCATACGAAAGAAAACATTGAAAAATAGTGTGTAGGGCTATTGAACTAGTATCACCGACGGTCCTGTGACGGCTTGTCGTGGCTAGACGGACTGTCATTGAGGTTCGTCGTGTTTTTTACAATAGTCTATATATAAGAACCCTGAAGGAGAGTCTCTGACTAAGCGCAGTGACGGTATAATAAATTGCAAGGCGACAGTCAATTTACGATGGTCCGTCGGAGGACACGTGAAAACAATATGGAGACCCTTAGCAGAGGTATCGCTGAAAAAAACCATCATGAACGGCCTGTAGGACGGACCATCTGTGGGTATGAACGGTCCGTCACATGTTCCGTTGAAGGACACTTTAAGAAACAGTGAGAGACCCTTAGAAACGGGTCTCTGAACACCAAAACGGTTGTGCAGGAAGACTACGTTCCGTCACATTTGTTCGTTGGGACAGGGTGCTAGGAGCTTTTGAAAACGGAACCCTAACGACGGTCCTCGTGGGTACATGGGCCGTCATCGGGTCTCGTTCGAAAGAACAATGGAAGAACTAAGGGTACCCTAAGCAACCCCTGATGAACCCCCATGTTTTTTAGTGTTTTGGAACCTATATTTTTAATCCCCACTACCTAGGAAGACTAGCAATGCGAAGCACCTAGTCTAGGGTTGTCAACATGGCAAGTCGCACATTTTGAGCCTAGGTTTAGACTAATCATATAAAGGAAACCATATAATTACGAAGAACTAAACCGAATACTAACTATAACAACATGCAAGATAAATGAGTATTATTTTAGAGACCCATACCTTAGAAATGGAGAAACAACTAGAGCAGTACTCATTGGCTAGCAAACACCCACAAAAGCAACTCGACTAGTAGATTAAACACTTTTAGGTCTTTTGGGGAATTATGGGGACAATGAATCGAGGGGAGACTATGAAAAGTTGAAAGCGAGGAAGTGGGATGAATCATGAAAGTATGGGGAAGGAGGGGTTGGGGGGGTTGAAAAAACCGGTCTGATTTTTTGAAAAAGATTCCAGCGGGCGTGTATAACTCATAATCAACACGACGTTTCCCCGACCGAATGGTCCTGCGCATTGTGTCGAACCCGTCGTTGTTCCGGCATGTTTGCCCTAGTGTTTCAAAATAACAGAAAACTTATCCTTTTAACGACGGATGCATACTATGGTTCGTCGAGGCGCAACAGTCTGTCGCTGTGTCCCGTCAGTGACTGCGCAAGAGTAAATTTTTCTGCAGAATTTCCTGGCAATGTGCCTACAATTAAAAACCCCAGTAGTAAAAAAAATGCTATACCCATTACTAAAAAGACTATAAGTTGGTTGCCTCCCAACAAGCGCCTGTTTACTTGTCGCGGCAAACGACTGGGACCCTTGATTACTCAGACTCAGTTCATCAAGATGGTATGCTTCTATCGTACTTCATTCCCCGATGCTTTAATGATTAAATAGAGTTTTATTCTATCGCTATTCCTCTTTAAACACCCGCACTCCCGTCCTTGGCTTTTAACTCAACTGCTCCATGGGGGAATACTTGGGTAACTAGGTAAGGGCCATGGACTTGAGCTTTCCCGGAAGACAGGACCCCAGAACTGTCTACAAGCACCAAATTCCCAACCATAACTCTTGTTTTTGCATTTTTCTGTTCAGTAATCCAAGGTGTGGAAGTGAGAGTTTTTTCTAGATGCCCGGAAACCACCCAAAGATAATAATAGAACTACATAACTATCACTTTGCATGCAAGAATCTATGAAAAAGTGTTATAGTTAGAATTATCAAGTTGTGAACCTGTGGGGACACGAAAAAACCCTAGGTTAATTTGATTAATCGATTAAAATCCAACATTCAAAGCCGTTAAGGTGCTCTTACAATTGCATTATTTTTATTTTCACTCATTTAGAATTAGAAAACCCCCTTTTTTTATTGTTTTTAACTTCCAAGGAAGTCAATGACCAAACAGTAGTAATAAAAGTTGAAGTTTAAGCCTGACAGACTATTTTTCCTTCCCTCGTGGGAAACGTCCCCACCCTCACTAGTTGGGTATTTTACTTGACACGACCCACCGCTTTACTTCTTATTTGAGAAAGCTAAGTTTTGAGCGTATCAAATTTGGCGCTTCTGGCTATGCCTTTAGATGGGTTGGTCATGGAGCTTTTCGATAACTTGACTTATTACTATATTTTTAGTTGATATTTTCTTGATTTTACTTTGTTTTAAAATTGTTTTTTATTCTTTTCAGAATCATCGCCGTGTATGCAAATACACGGAGAGGGAAGAGAACCCTGTTTTTCCCTACCTTAGCTGAAATCTGCCAAAACGCTGCTGGGTCGAAGGACCAACGCGACTGATCCCGTCGTGGTCAAAACGGCCCGTCATGGACCCGTCGTCCCATACTTGTGCAATTTTCTTCTGCTGCTCTCTTCATTCCCCTCTAAATAACGGCAAATCCGACGGACCGTCCTAGGCACACAACGTTCCGTCGAGGTTTTCGTTCCAAAATACGTCAACTCTTGGATCTGGGTACTTGGGGATCACTTCTTGCTCTGAACTTCAATGACGACCCTGCAGGACCGGACCGTCATAGCACAACGGACTGTCATAAGCTTCGTTCCCACATTTGTGACTTCCCCAAATGTCTTTCCTTTAGCAAGCTGCCTACGCGGTCCACCCTACGGAACCGTCACACAGCACGACGAACTGTCATAGGCTCTTGTGTGGTCTCTTCTGGCATTTCTTCGCTCAGAAAATCTCCGCATTCAGCTTTTGGACATATTTCCTTTCCTGCAAAACACATAGATAAACTTATATAAAATTAGCACAAAACGGCTTTTCGAAACCTAAACTTAAAGGAAAAAGTAATTAATTATAACCGTGAAACCATGTATATCAAAGGGAATGCATTTTTAGTTAAGTTTATGGATACCAGAATCAAACAAGCCCTTCTATTCTTAACCATGTGGCCTACTGGCATGTGTCCAAGTTCTCACCCATTGGCAAGTAGAACAACTATCGGAGTAGGATAGAAATCTGGATTCCATGTCTTGATATATGGTCTATGCGGTTATTGCCTATTCTCATCATGTGGAAATACTATTTTAGCATTAGAAGGCTATCACAGGTTATGGTGGTGTATGGGACGCTATCTAACTTGCCGTAATAGGCTTTGAAAGTGTTATGTGAGTTCTAGGTCCCTGGTCTAAGACCAGTTAATTGAATTAAACCTTTTATGTGATGTAGAGTCTTATTATTTAATGAACTAATTTACTTATTTTAAGACAGTATATAAATAAATGAGTCTCTAATCTAAAGTGACTTAGCATTTCCTAGCTAAAGTGTGAAAAGGGCATAAAAGGATGATCTCTGTAAGTCTTTCTTTGGAAGTCTTGAAGGAATGACTTTAGTTAAGAAAGTTTTGAATAAATTTTTGACATGATCCTAGTCTAAGGTAGTCCTTCAGGACTATTTAGTATCTTGAATACGTCACATGGACGTTATCTTCTTGTTTACTTAAGTGGTCTTTTAATAGCCTTTGGAGGAAATGTCATAATTATTTATTGTGATATCCTTGATATCTTGAATTGTGTATGTGACTCATTTAAGTAGTACTTGAGGTCATTTAGGCCATTCCTAGAGAGGGTGTATGGGAAGGTCTCGCTCTCTTTTGTGTTTTTCTTAAGTGAGTCTGTAGGTACTCTGAGTGGGAAGATTACATGCACAAGGTGTCTTCAAGTAAAGTCTTTAAGCAATTCCACTGTATAGTGAATTTAGTTCGTGTAACAGATGAATGTAACCTCACTGTTAAGTTGGTCAAAAAATTATGATTTGGTTTTAAATGTTTCCGTTATATGTTCTTAGTTGTTAAATATTATTCCTCGTAATTTATAATCATGATTATGATTTTTTAAATGAAAGATGCATATCTCCATAAAGGTCCCTTTCATGATTTTTAATGCATAATTTATACTTAGTTCAGTGGTTGTCTAATTCCATGATTTAATCTATCTATATAGTCTTGGCAGGTGAGGACGCTTTGAAGTGAGACATGGACTTAGAGATCGTTCAAGATAAGTTGAAAGTAGTTAATCACTTGGACTCGCGGGCCTATAGGCCTTTTATGTTTTACTCAAGTATTGTAATAGCCTAAAGTAGTTTCTATAGTCGTATTTGAAGTAATGGGTCCCGTGTCCAAGTATTCTTGGTCTTACCATGAAGATTGAGACTTAATATTTTCCTATTACTTTTATACGAAAGAGATTTTGAAGACTATAATGTGTTTTCTAAAAAGTTTTAATTCCGCACTACTTTTCACTATGTTTATGCGATGAATGATATTAAAGGGATTTTATAATACCTCCGAGAGGTCGAGTACGCTGGTTGCAATCCGATATTTTACCCTAGATTCTAGGGTGTGGTCTTGGGATGTGACAGTTCAAGTATGAGAGAGGTGGTGGTTCTCAAAGTGTTAAGCGTACTTGCTCAATTTGTGGGAAGAAGCACTATGGGAAGTGCGTAGACAGTAGTAATGGGAGATTTTGTTGTGTAAAGGATGATCAAAAGGTGAGAGATCGTCCTACTATTGCGGCTAAAGGGAGAGAGGCGACGAAATCTCCTAGTGAAGGTATGGTTACTATTCTTCATATTCATGGTCATTTCTATGCTCCAAAATCTAACTAGGAAGCAAATCCGGATGAAGATACCGGTAAGTTATAGTGTTCTCTCTTAAGTTGTGGTGGGTTCCTTATTAGTGGGGGAGTATGGTCAATAGTTGGTTGGGAATTTCTATCTCTTCTCTTCTATCCTATTCAAGATAGAGAGTTAGAACTTTATAGTATCATGATGCATGTGTTTAGGAGTCAAAGTTTAAATGAATTTCATTGATCTCCGTACAATGTGAATATTTTTTCATGAGGTTATTTTTATATGGTAGAATGAGTTTATCTGATTTTGTCTCTCATATTGTCATGCCTTTATAATGAATTGCTTAAATATTGCATAGTGAACTAGCAAGTATGTTTTACACTGAGGTACTTGAAAATGTTGCAAAATTGTGTTTCATGAGAATGGTCATAAATTGCTTAGGAATAATGTTATGAGCATGATAATATGTGGAGAAGGATGTTCTTCCTATATGAAATGAAATATGTGAAGTCTTATTGCATGATAAGTTGTAAATGTCGTTCTTACATTCTTGTTGTGTTTTAGGTCTCTTAGTTATGTGGAGTTGATGTTCCTCCTATCTATGGGCATTGTATATGGTGTGGTATGGTTATGATCTTCTAGGCTTGAGTTTCTCTTTGAAGTTTTTAAATTTTTTTAATGTCAGTCGAGGAGGATTATTGTCCGGTGGCAGAGAATGTAACACCCCTAAAAATGAATTAGGTTAAACTAGATACTATCATGTGTGTCATGAGTTGGTAAGGTGTAAAAATGACAAATTATTGCATTAGAAGTTAGTTTGAAGAGTTTTTAAGTGAAACGTCACAGAACGATCAATATGTTGAAAGTTAGTATTTGTGTGTGGTAGTCTGTTACAGTGTGCCTTTGCATGTTTTACGTGATGTTGGGTGTCTAATTTTAAAGGTTGAGACAATAACATCTAAATGAACCTATTTAGGGTCGAAACATCTGGAAACAATTCCCCAAGGACCCCCCCCCCCCCAAGGGTCTTTGAGGAGGAAAAAAACCTTGGCAACAAAGCTGCCAAGACTGCCTAAACGACGACCTTTAATCGACGTTCGATAGTTCTATCGACGCACCGTCGATTAGGGGCGCGACTCATGTAACATTCCTTAAGTTCCATGACTTAATATAGAGCCTCACTTGATGAATTATACCTTAAATAGTGTTTCTAATCCTAAACCAAGGTAATACAGGTTATTAGGAAAGGTTAGAGTCAAAATGTCAAAAAATGACCACAATGTCCGAAAAAGGTTTTTAAGTGTCGGAAAAAGGTCAACTTTGGTGAAAAGGTTTAAAATACATATTAGAATATATTTAGGGTAGAAATGTTTTGGTACGATTACCTAAGGACCAGTCTAAGGTTCCTTGAGGAGGACCTAACATTTGACCCTCAAAAGTTGTCAAAATACAGTGTGAACCATGAGGGACAAATGATGAGCCGTCGTTTGAACAACGCTCCGTTGAGTGGTCTCATTAGTACAGAATTAGACATTTTCAAATGGGCTGAAAAAATAAGGTCCTATTCCAAACCACGTTTGACCAGTATGGTCCGTGGTTTAGTTGATGGGGCATCGTCGAGGAGTTGTCGTTAGACCCCTGGTGCACTATCATAAGTTGGATAAGATGAGGGATTTTAGTTAAGTAATTAACTAGTGATTAAGGGGTGGTTAAATTGGTTAGTTGGGGACAATAAAAGGGTTATAAGTCATTAAACAAACTTAACAGCTCATAATTTCCCAAACCCAATTCGCTCTCACTTCTCTCTACTTTCTCTCACTATCCAAAGACCCCGTTGAAGATCAAGGTAAAGCTTCATTGGGGATTCAATATTCAAATTTTATTATATAATTCCCTCTGATTTAGAAAGGCATGGAAGTTAATCACTCTGGGATCCCTTTCCCCAAGAGGCTCTTCAACGATTTGACTTTTATGTTCTTCAAAATTATAGTTTTCATAAAATTTCGTGGGTTATCTTTCAAATTAGCTTAATGTGATATTTAATTGATTTATATTAATATATTATGACTGTTTATTGATGGATTGTTGTAGTTCTTTAGACTTTCACCTAATTTCCCTAAATTATCCATGTGAGTCATTTTCCCTAACCCTAACTATGAATTAGGTTTGTAGAGGATTAGGGTTGTTGTAATTGGAGATGTTATTGCTTAATTAACTATTATATGATGATGGTGATTGGATTATTGGATAATTTTGTGGAATTGAGGGTGATATCTTGATGGAGAATCTTAGAATCTATAGGTAAGACTTCTATGATCATGATTACTCTATTATGTAGATGTTGGCCTATACTTGATTTTGTTATTCAATTGAAGAGTAAATGTTTAAGCTATGCATGTATGATTAGGCTATTATGATTTTAAATGTGAGATCATGATGAGGTAAGGTTATGGAGGATTGAAAGGAATTCTCTTGTGCATCTCATTAATGTGATAATTAAATAATGTGTTATCCTATGATGATGATTTAGTGATGAAAGGATGTTCTTATCATAGACCTAATGAGATATTGAAATTATTATACAAGGGGTTAGTTCCTATGACCTATATTAATAATTGATATTAAGAAAGACGTAAATAGACTTCAAAAAAGAAATTTAGCTTAGCACCGAGCGAATTAGTTATGAGAGGTGTCCCTTTCCAAGAGCGAAGGTAGGCTCACTATTGATATCATGAGATGGAAACTACAATTCAAATGTGAATAAAATGATTTCTAGCAAATCTTATAGTTCTTAACTATGTGCCCCCATAGGACGACTAGCTTGTGGATTCACCTAGATGTTATGTTCATGTATTGTTGTACCTTGGCAAGTAGAGAACCTTCTTTCGGTGTAGGGTTTCATGACACCGGATTCCATGTTTATCTCACATAGTCTATTGTCGGTTATGGTGAAAGTTCCCTCAAGTAAAATGAATCAATGAAAGTAAAAAAAATGGACACTAACTAGGTGACTTAAGGGGTACAACTTAGAGTCAAGGTTGACTTACCTAGCCTTACAGTGGCCTTGAGGGGAAGTCCTAGAAGGATTCTATGCACTCCATGTTATGAATAAAAGGATAATTGAGGCGTATAATGTTTCTTCTTAATACAATTGATTGTTTTCATTTTGCATGAACATGATACTAGCATAAATTGATATGTATAAGGATGAGTACACATGATGTTATGCTATATGAGGTAAAGGCATTACTTATGATCTCTTTTTTAGTTTACTTGATTATGTGGGGTTATAAGGCTTCACATTAGCATTGCACATGAAGGCTTGGGGTTGGAGGATAGTGAATAAAGGGTTTTGTATGCTTTGATTACATGAACTCTAGAACATGAAATGTTGATATGACTTTATAATGATGTTATTCTTGGATATGAATATGCACATGTATTAAGGTTGTTGTGATATTGACTTGTATATTCTCTTGTCTGTGCATAAAGGCTTTCAAAATGACTTAGCATGCTTTTAAAGAAAGGTCTCTTTTGTGCATGTCTTCAAAGGTTTTAATTGAATATGTTTTCAAACTTAGTGCATGTTGTTTCTACTAACTCATATTCTTTAGATTTCGAAAACTATGTAGGTTCGGGCCACTGAAGGCTTCAAGGCCATTTTCAAGGAAAACTTGGATATTTCCCTAAGTTGTAAGTGAGTTCTCAAGTCTGAGGATGATGCCACTATTCTAGCTTTATTAATATTGACTATGTCTAAGATAATTGTTCTTTTATTATCTTTGGGACTATGTTGTAAGTTATATATGAGACATATTGTAATATTATAAGGGCTATGTCCAAATTTTGTAATTCTCTAATAGATTGTTATGTATGAGACAATATTAGACTATGTTGATGAATTTGACTATGTTGCTAAACGATAAGTCTATGTAAACTTTATATAAGATAATATGAAAAGTCGAAGTATACTTCATATGTAAAAGTTTTAAATTTTCCGCATTTTCTCTACCTGATGATATGCCATGATGTGTGCTATAGGCTAGTCTAAGACCTCTTCGAGGATGAAAACGTTGCTTACGTCTGAGGGGTGCTCCCCGATTGTGATAAACATAGTATCACAACATGAGGTTGAATAACCATAGGATTGTTGTCTCACTAAACCATGTCTATGTGGAGTTTTGTTCATAATTATGAAGCGGGCCAAACTTATGAATGAGAGGCTATGTGATGTTTAGGAAATTTTAATCTTCTTACTATTCATATGTCGTGTCTCAAGTGTCTTAAATCTACGTGTCCTTTTAATCTAACCCTTTTATTGTCGTTATAGGCCATTACTACTAGAAGGGCCGCCAAAAAAAAGTTGAAGAAGAGATTGCTAATGCAGGAGCTCCTTCCCAAGACAACCAAGCCCCTCCTTAACAACAAGTACCTGTAGGTGGATAAGCTCCGGTATATCCTCCGGCTATGACTAATGGATATATAAGGTCGGCTTTTCTAACTTTGCCTCATGGCATGACTGCTAAATCTCAAGCCGTAACTACACAAGTTTAAGCTATGACGGCTCAAGCAAATCTCAAGTAGGACCCCCCGTGAACCAAAATGCTAATATATGGCTTCTCGCTTGAGGGACCTCACTAGGATGAACCCTCCTATGTTCTTTGGGTCTAAGGTGAATGAAAACCCCCAAGACTTTCTTGATGTGGTCTACAAGATCTTGTATACTATGGGGATGAGTTCAAATAAGAAGGCCGAGTTAGCAGATCAACTCAACAATGTGGCTCAAATTTTTTATACACAATAGAGGGACAATAGGGCTTTGAGATTGAGTCCCATATGTTGGGAAGTTTTTAGAAGGGAATTTATTGATAGATTCTTCCCAAGGGAGAAAACAGAGGCAAAAGTAGAAGAGTTCATCAACCTTTGTCAAGGGGGTATGATTGTGCTAGAATACTCTTTAAAATTCACCAAGTCTTCTCAATATGACTCTTCTTTGGTGTCAAATCCATGGGTTGAAATGAACCATTTTGTGACAAAAGTGTCCGATGATCTAGTGGAAGAGTGACCTTCTGCGATGCTTGATGACAACATGAACATTTCTTGTTTAATGTTGCATGCTCAACATGTTTAAGAGAGTAGGCTTAAGAGGAAGATTAGGGATGCTAAGAGGACAAGGTCTTATGATGGAGTTACTTCTAAGGGTAGGTTTTAAATTTAAGAGATACCTATGTTCAAGAAGAGGTTCTCCAACTAAGTTCCTTCTAAGTTTCCCTACACTCGTGATTTTAGGGTGTCTAACCCGACCCCAAAGGGGAAGAGGTGGTAATTCACCAAGTGATAAACCTACTTGTGGCAAATGTGGTAAGAAGCATATAGGTTAATGTCTAGTATGGACAAATAGTTGGTTTTGTTGTGGAAAGAGTGGACATAAGTTGAGGGATTGTCCTACGGTAAATGGTCAAGGAAAGGGGAATACCTAAGCACAAGCAAGCGGTCCTACTTCCGATGCTCCTACGAAGAACCACTTTTATGCTCTCCGTTGTAGGGGTGATCAAGAAGATTCTCCCAATGTTGTCACTGGTATGTTACAAGTATTTTCCGTTAATGTCTATGCATTAATACATCCCAGTGCCACTTTTTGTTTTGTAAATCCTTTAGTGTCCATTGAGTTTGAAGTGTTACCCGATGTCTTAATTGAACCTTTTTCGATTTGTACCCCGATGGGTGACTCCGTTCTTGCTGAAAGAGTCTTTAGGAGTTGTCCCATATTATTGTCCAATAGAGTTACATTAGTCGATCTGGTAGAACTTAATATGTTGGACTTTGATGTCATATTGGGGATGGATTGGTTATATGCTTGTTTTTCTCATATTGATTGTACAACATGGGTAGTTAAGTTCCAATTTCCTTATGAACCCATCTTAAAATGAAAAGGGGAAACTCAATACCTAGAGGTCGAATCATTTTGTTTCTAAAAGCTTGTAAGGTAATTTCTATGGGATGTCACTACCATATTGTGAGGGTCAAGGACCTTGGGTCCGAAACTCTTCCTTTAGATTTGGTTCCCATAGTGAAGGATTTTTCGAAAGTCTTTCTCGATAACTTACCCAAAATTACTCCCAAACAGGAAATATACTCCGGCATAGATTTGTTGCCAGATACGAAACCCATTTAAATTACTCCTTATCATATGGCTCCCACCGAGTTGAAATATTTGAAGGCTCAACTCAAACATTTGCTTGACAAGGTTTTTATACAACCAAGCATATCTCCATTGGGCGCTCTATTATATTTGTGAAAAAGAATTATGGGTATCTTAGAATGTGTATCGACTACCGACAATTGAAAAAATTAACCATAAAGAATAGGTATTCTCTCCCTAGAACTGATGATTTGTTTGATCAACTCCAAGGAGAGAGTTACTTTTCAAAAATGGATTTGAGGTCGGGATATAACCAACTTAGGGTAGAGGTGAAGAGATTTTTAAAACGGATTTCCAAACTAGGTATGGTCATTATCAGTTCCTAGTCATGTCTTTTGGGTTAACTAATTCCTTGAAAACTTTTATGGACCTTATGAATAGAGTCCTCCAAAATTACCTTGATTCTTTTTGGTTGACATCAGTTGCTTTTCTTGGTCACACTATTTCAAGTGAGGGTATAGAGGTCGATCCAAAGAAAATGGAAGCGGTTAAGAATTTTCCTATACCTTTGGCTCCAACTGATATCCAAAATTTCTTGGGTCTATCCGGGTACTATAGATGGTTTGTTGATGGGTTTGCATCTATTGCTTTTCCTTTGACAACACTAACTCAAAAGAAAGTTAAATTTTTGTAACACTGCAGAAGTTCCATGACTTAGACTAGATCCTCACCTATTAAATAATAGTTAAAATGCAGTTTCAAGACCTATACTAATGTAATAACCTTTATTTAGAAGTATTAGATCCCAAACGTCAAGGGTCGACCATGATGTCCGGAAACTAGTGCAATTAAGCTAGTAAACGTCCGTAGGTTTTGTGAAGGTTTGGGAGTATTGTATGAAGCCTTAAACTTGTAAAATTACTTTAAGTAGGTAAAATGATGTATATAGGGTCAAAACATCCAGGTCCAACCCCCCAAAGACCACCCTAGGGGTCCTTGAAAGGACCCCACTTTAGGTCAAAGGAGATGCCCAAGGCAGCAACAAATCGCACTACCAAGAAACCAGTCCGAGTTGCAGACATGGTTCACCATGGACCAAAATTTTTGTCTCTGTCGTGGACCATGTAGAGGACTCCACTGTCTCAAAATTAAATTTAGGAATTCTTGCGGAAACAGCTCCGCGACGCGAACTTGTTTCTTGACAAAAATTTTGAAATTAGAATTCAAGTTTGACTTCACAAAAAGGTCAACTTAAGTGAAGGGTCTTCTGGATATTTTAGGGGAGGGTTATATATTAATTTTAAATCAGGTTTACCTCACATTCACCCACTCAAATCAAATCCCCAAATAAAAATCCAAAAGCTCTCACTTCTCTATACTTTCTCTCTCTACCCAACCTCCATTGAAGAAACCAAGAAGCTTGAAGAAGAAGACATAATTCCCCAAGTTTCTATTCAAATTTGTGGCTAAAGACTTCCTAAGGTATGGATTCTTTCACTCTTGGGATTCCTTTCCTTTAGAGGTTCATTCAAAGTTTATTTCTAAATCACGCAATTCCAAGGTGTCTCCTCTACAAATGGATTTTCTTCTGAACTTTAAATTGATGATTGATTATGATGAACTGTGACTACCTATGGCTAGTGAATTTTATATTGTTGAGTAATTTATGTTGATTAATTGGAACTTTGTGTGATACATTTCCTTTCCCAATTTCCCCACATCTTGGATCTTGCTTATGAATTGAATGAAATTGATTAATATATTGATTGTTAGACTTGTGTTAACTATGCTATTTCATTCTTGGACTGCCTATTGTCGTGTCTTCTCGGGATTGGATCTACCTCTTTGATTAATTCATTGATGAATCATTTTCCCTAACCCTAGTTATGAATTAGACTTGTAGATGATTAAGGTTGTTGGAATTGATTATGTTATTGTTTAATTCAC
Source organism: Solanum habrochaites (assembly GCA_027704765.1). Classification (NCBI taxonomy): domain Eukaryota; kingdom Viridiplantae; phylum Streptophyta; class Magnoliopsida; order Solanales; family Solanaceae; genus Solanum; species Solanum habrochaites. The sequence continues at coordinate 43,253,997 of JAKWJA010002498.1, forward strand.
TATATTATGATTATGGTGATTGGATTTTTGGATTATTATGATGAATTAAGGGTAAGATCATGAAGGAGGTTTTGGAAGGTAATGGTAAGACTTCTTATGACTATGAGTTCTCTACTTCAATAATGATGGTTTATTCTTGATGATGATATTCAATTGAAGTATGATATTGTGATTAGATTATGAACATGATGATGTAATACTGTGAAAGTCTATGACTTATCTAGAGTCTAACATAGGTGTCACAATGTTTGGAAAATGTTTTAAGGTCAAATTTAATGAATCTATGTCATTAGGAAATTTATAAATTGAAAGTCAAGGAACGTCCATGACGTCCGGAAACTAGTTCAATGAGGTGCTAGTGTGACTTAGCCTATTTGACAAAGTTTTAGGAATCGAAAAATGATGAATTTTTGTGGAAGGGTGTCTAACACGTATTAGAGTTAGTTCATAGTCAAAACGACCGGGTAAGACTCCCTAAAGATTAACCAAGGTCCCTTAAGGAGGACCCTTGCAAAAAGTGGCTTAAACCTGTCAAGAGACAATGTCACCAACGAATGCCATCAAGGAGCCATTGGTGAATCGACGGGGTGTAGATTCCTCCATCGACGGTCCCTTAGTCAAATCCATGGGAATCCTATTTTGAAAATTCTCAGACAAAACCACGGACCAACAGGAAGGTTGGTCCCTTGGCCATCGTTTGACAAACGAATCGTTTGTCGTGGTCTTGCCTATGAGGGACTATTTTGCTCTACAATTTTAAGTTACGCAATTTAATTAATTAAGTAGATAGTTTATTAACTAGGGTATAAGGGTGGTCCAATTATGTTATTTAACAACCTATATAAAGACCCTAAGCCAATCAAACTAACCTAAGCCCTCATAATTCTAAAACCAAATTCTCCTCTTTCTCTCTTCTTTCTCTCTCCCAAGTTGAAAAACACCATAGAAGGTCAAATTCAAGGGGTTCTAAAATCACCAATTTTTTCCATCAAACTTCATCAATCAACAAGGTATGTAATTCCTTTCACCTTTGGGAACTCTTTCCCAAATAATTCCTTCAAATTGATTTCAAAAGATGAGTTTTCATGTGGGTCTTTTCCAATCTCGAAATTGATCTTTAAAATTTATTTGTTCATGATTTATTTTGATTGTATTGAATATATTATGATGAATTATGACTATATTACACTAATTAATGATGGATTGGTCTATTTTGTAGAAGATTACCTTTGTATAGTAATGACTCAATCGACTTGGTTAGTGTGTGAATTACTATCCTATGTTTTCATTATACTAATTATGAGTATATTATGATACATTTTAATCCAATTATGATAGTTCTTGAGTAATTGACCTAGATTGTGAACTTGATCTAAGTCTATAATTCTAGGCTATGAACTAGTGATGATTTGTTGTATAATGATTCAATGTGCTTTGTTATCATGTAGGTTATTGTTGTGTGATGATATTACACAATTATTGGGTTTAGTAAAGGTTTGATGGTAATACCTTGATGATGGCATTGTGAAGGAGATTGAGTAAGTCTTGTGATCCCAACTCTTTACTTCAATTATAGTTACTTGTGGTTAAGTGATGATGTTGTATTCAAGTATACCTTACATTAAGATTGATCGGGTTGGTATGATGTTGAATTGAAATGCCTTGATATGGTTTGTGAGGTGTTGACTAATATGTAAATGTTATAAGGATGGTGATAACTTACCAATGTTCCTTATCATGAATGATTATGTAAATGTGCTAACCTCACTTATATGAATTGTAGTGAAATGACAATACTCATGCAATTCTTATTAAGCTATGATGATTATGATTATATAAGGGATAGACTCTATGGCCTACATTAAGCTATGATAATTAATAAAGACATTAAGGATATTTCAAAAGGGATGTTAGTTTAGAACCAAGAGAACTTTACAATGGAAGGTGTTGACTTTCTGTAGAGTAAGATTCACCCTATTTCCACATGAGGTGTTGACTCCCCTATGATTGATACTCACCCTAAGAATTCTCGTGAGATGAGACTCCAATTGCCAAATGGCATGTAGAGAGTTCATACCGATCTCCTAGTTCCTTAACTATGTTGCCCTCACAGGAAGACTAGCTAGTGGATCCACCTAGAAAGCTATGTTTATGTTTGATTTTATATTGATCGGTAGACCACCTTCCATCGGTGAAAGCTTTTCCAACAGCGGATTCCACACTTAGATCTTGTGGTCTATGTCGATTAAGGCAAGTGTTCCCTAAACTAAAATGAAGTAATGAAGTACAAACCAACTAGGGTAACTTAAGAGGTTTGACTTAACCTAGGTAAGGATATGGGACTCTACCTATGCCTTGCACTAGTTTGCTTTGTGGGAAACCTTAGGAGGATGTTCTTATGTATGTATATCGTTATAAATGTAAATAAGACATATATGATGATATTACATGTTGATGATATCTTATGATATTGAACTCACTTATAAATACATGTTTGGTCTATATTGCTAAATTATGATGTTAACCACTCTTAATGATATGATATGTGAAGTTGGACACTGGTTATGGTTCTTGTTAGGTTTAATTGATTGGGTATGGTTATGGATCATTGCCTAGTCATTGCAATAGTGGACTTAAGAGGGTTCATGGGTAATTGTATTGATTTAGTTATGTTGTAATGAACTCTTATGGATGCTTGTTGCTATTATAACTTGTTTATAGGGTTTTATTGACTAATAACTCAATTATGTGAAATGTATCTTGGCTTGACTAAACATAGTATTGTTGGTCTATTAACGTACATCATATTGACTTGATTAATATGTCTTATTAATTGGTATGGTCTTCTTGCATGTGCATAAGGCTTTTTAAAGTAAATTGCATACTTTAATTAAATGTCCCCTTTTAGCATGATTTCATGATATGTGTGCATATGGTCTCATACTTAGTACAAATGATAACCCCATTTTCTCCTTTTTTTTCCCCAATATATTAGGTTTTGGTCATTGAAGGTCTTCTTAAACGACTTTAAAGGAAGACTTGGAATTCTCACTCATCCAAGTTCGGTTGGTCTTCACTTTCTGAGGGTAATGCCACTATAAGCTTATGATGTTGCTTAGTATAAGACTTCTAATTCTCTTCTTTCAATTTGAGTACTAATTATTTTATAGACTATATGTGGATTTGTTACATTGATATATGGGATATGCCCAATTGATATACTCTTAGTTTTTATGGTTATGAGATAACACATCTGATTTTAAGACTATGTTATATCTTATATATCTAAATGCAATGAAAGTAGAAGATTGTGTAATCTTCCTATACGAAGGGTTTATGTATACTCGATAAAACTATAGTATGTGTATGCGAGCGGTCTATGTAAACCTCAAGATAGAAATAGAAATCTTTTTAAATTTTCCGCACCTTTGACTTATAAATATAATGATGTAAGCTAATAGGCTAGTCTTAGTCCTGAAAAAGGACGACGACGTTGGTTACATCAAAGGGGTGCTCCTCGGATGTGAAAGATGATATGATGAATATCATGGCATGTTATGAATATGTTGAATTGCGAGGTCATGGTAAGGATATGATGATACAAGGTTGAAGGTGATTCTGATGTGTGCCTTATATGATATGACAATCTGTTGACCTCACTAATGATTATTTGTAATGAAAGGAAGTTCTCATCCTATACTCAATGAGCTAATGACATGATTATACAAGGGGTTTGTCTCCTATGACCTATATTAATATAGATGATTAAGAATGAATTAAAGGCATTTAAAAAATGTACTTTAGCTTAGCACCGAGCGAACTAAAAATGAGAGGTGTCCCTTCCAAATGAGGAAAGGTAGGTTGACTATCGTTCTCATGAGATGGAGACTACAATGCAAATGTGCATAAAAGGGTTTCACAGTATCTCCTAGCTACTTAACTATGTTGCTCCTATAGGAATACTAGCTAGTGGATCCACCTACAATTCTATGTTCATGTTTTGGTTTTACCTTGGCAAGTAAAGCACTTTCTTTAGGTGTAGGGTTTCATGGCACCGGATTCAATTTTTAGCTCACATAGTCTATTGTCGGTTAAGGCGATTGTTCCCGAAAGTTAAATGAATGAATGAAAGCAATGAAGATGGACACTAACTAGGGTGAATCAAAGGGTACTATCTAGTGTAGGTAAAGGTATGGAACTTTAACTAGACAATGCAAAAGTTGGCCTTGAGGGGACTCCTAAGAAGTTGTTCTTATGTACTTATGATACCATGAAACACATAATGTTGACTTCATATGATGTTGCTCTTAAATGATGTTGGTTTCATTCGATGAATATGATATTGGTCTAAATTCCTACATATATGGAGATTATAAATGATATTATGTTATATGAAGCATGACATTAGTTATGATCTCTTTTGTTGTTTAATTGATTATGTGGGGTTATGGGGCTTCACATCAGCATTTTACTAGTAGGCATGGAATGGGATTGTTTGTAAGGGTCTTTGTTTTGATGATATGAACTCTTGAACATGAAATGTTGATATGTATTCATGATGAGATTGTGCTTATATATATATGAGCATGTAAATATGTTGTTGTGGTCATTGACTTGTATATGCTCTTGTGTGTGTAAAGGCTTTCAAAATGACTTAGCATATTTCTAAAGAAATTGTCCCTTTTGTGCATGTCTTCAAATGGTTTATTTTCTTATATCCATACTTAGTACATGTGGTGTACTAACCCATAATTCTTCCATTTTCATAAATATGTAGGATCGGGCCATTGAGGTGCTTCGAGGCCATTTTCAAGAAGACTTGCACTTTTTCCCAAGTTGTTTGTGAGTCTTCAATGTTCGAGGATGATGCCACTCTTCTATCTTAGTAATATTGCTTATGTCTAAAGAAACTTGTTCTTTCCTTATTCTTGAGACTATTATTGTAAGACTGTATATGGCATATTGTACTAGTGTAAGGGCTATGCCCAAACTTGTAATACTCTTTTAGATGGTTATATGTGAAACAAGTATTAGACTACTTAATGTTGGCTATATTGTATAAATGAGAAGTCTATGTAAATTTCATAAGCGAGGAATCTATGTAAACTCCGTATATGAAATGTGAGAAGTCTACGTATACTTCACTATGTAAGAGATTTTAATTTTCCGCATTTTATCTACCTATGATATGCCATGATGTATAATAAGGGCTGTCTAAGGCATCTTCAAGTACGAAGACACCGGTTGGGTCTAGGGGGTGCTCCCCGGTCGCGACAAACTTTTTATCAGATCATAAGGATAAGTCAATCGACGCCACGTCGTTCAGGATGTAGGTTGACACTCACTGACAGGACCTTAAGCTCCCAAATGAGGCCTCTAATCGCATTGACGTTTGCTAGTATGGCCCGTCGATGGATCGACGCCTTGTCAATAGGGAACCGTTGATGAATCCTGAAGTTTTCTGTAGGGTCTTGGCTAGCTCAAGGGCATTTTGGGTAATTCACCTAGACTTCTAAAAATAAATTGGGCGGTTTCTTAAGGGTATTTTGATTATTTTAAGTGGGTTTATAAGTCTATAAGTTTTAAAAATCAAAGCCTAAGCCCCTAAAGAACTCTCTAGAACTCCATTGAAGCTTGAAGGGAGATTGGAGCTTGGAGCTTGATTTCTCCATCAAATCTTCTCAAATTTAGTTGTCTAGCAGCAATTAAGGTATGGTTTTCATCCTTGAATCTTCTTTCTTCAAGGATCGAAACTTTAAAGTGTTTTTTCAAGACTTCTCAAAAGATGAACTTCTAAATTGAACTATAGCCATGGGTTCTAGCATCAAAAATTTTGAATCAATATGATTGAATTGATGTTAAGCTGATAATTCTAAGTTAAAAACTCTATGAACCCATGCAAATCATGAAATCCTTATTTTGACTATATTATGGGTGATTTGATCATGTCTCTATACTATTGAATTCTTGTGTAGTTTACTTTAGGCTATTAATTGTGAAAGAATCATGTTAGAAATATATGTAGGTTGTCCTAATTTGATCAATTTCATATTGTATTATCTTGTGTCATTGTATATTATGATTATTGGATTGAATAGGTGACTATGGCTATTGGTAAAAGCTTTGGTGTATTAGATTGGTTGAATTGGCTATGGATTGGAGTTATTAAGATTGGACTGATGGTATGTTGACCTAACTTTCTCTATATTGTGTAGTATAGGTCTTAAATTGTGATGTTTGGTATGGTACACTTACAGTGGCGGTGCTTATGTGCTGTACTTTTGAATGATGTGGCCTCGTCGACATTACTTTATGAATTATGATGTTGTTATGTTGTGTCTTTGATATGTGATCACATTGAAGGTTTATATGAGTTATGTGTATGTATGAAGTTAAGTATGTATTCTTCTAATTGAATATATGTGATCATGATAGGCTATAGTGATGACATATATATGTATAATTGATATTAGCGTTTGAATTATCCTACTTGACTATATGATCATTATGATGACTTATGTTGATGATTCCATAGAAGTGTGTAGGATGACTTGCAAGTATACTTAGTTGTCCTTATGTGCTTCTTGAGTGATATGATATATGTGATAATGTTAAGTATGTGTGTGTTACTTTGGTAGACCTATGGCCCTTACTTGATACATGAAGAATGTGAATATGAATCCTTGAATTAGTAGGCCAAATCACCTTTGTCATGAATATATATGTAAGGATGGAATATGATCTTGAATATAGTTAAGAAGGTCATTTATGTGGAACCTTTTAGAAAGAAGGTTATGATATCCTTGAAGTTGAAAGTCGTAATGGTATTCTTTTTGTGTTAATGGTGGACTTAGGGTTGGTTTTCTAAACAACATGAAATCATCCTTACGAAAGTCATTAAGCTATCTTAGTAACCATTGTAAAGAAGCCCTAGTGGACCCTCTTTGGTAAGATGTGTTATGATTGGGTTATGACTAAGATATGGTACCTCTTATATGATCCTTTATTAAATTACTCAATGATAACAAAGGCTAGAACCGAGTGAGTATTCTTGGGGAATGTCTCTTATTTATATGAGACTATAGTACAAAGAAACCCTTGATATTCCTTAACAATGTGCCTTCATGGGATGTGTCTTAGTTCTACCATTGGAAAGTAGAACACCCTCCATTGGAGTAGGGTAGACTCCATATTCCATGCCTAGATAGTATTGTCTATGTCGATTATTGCCTATTCTCATCATGTGGGATACATGCTAGAGTTGGATAAGTACTCTGAAGTTTAGGTAGTGGAATCTGGCGCTATCTAGACATTGCACGAGTAGGCTTTGAAGATATTAGTATGTGACTTCCCTAGGTCTTCTCCAAGACAATTATGTGAAAGTCCTTAATTGTTGAATGTCTCTTAAATGGTTTAATGAACATAGTGACTTAATCTAAATACATGTTAATGAAAAGGTATCTATCTAGAGTAGCTTTAAAGATTGCTTAGGTAGGTTTGGAGAGGGTGTATGGCAGTCTCTTCTTGTCTTACTTAGGTGAGTCTTAGAGTAATTATAGGGAGGGATGCTAATTAATGAAAAGTTAATAATGTTATCTTAGGTAGTCTAAAGGATCTCTTTGGTTGTGTCGTGAAGGTGTTGTATGAGTTGTCGCTTTATAACTCACTAAAGTGAGATTTAGAATCACCTTCGGTAAGAGGGTCTCGTGGTTATGTGTTTTGAAGTGTTCTTGATGTTATCTTGTGGAATGTGATTTATATGTGAAGTTGGTTATACATGTTGTTCTTATAGTTATGATAAGAAGATTTACTCAAAAAGAGAATGTTTGATACAAAATGTCCTTTTATCATGATTTATGCATTATGTCATACTCAGTTCATTCTAATGTACTAATTCCATATATTTTGCCTATATCTAAAGATGTTGGTGGAATTTGAGAGGAGTACTTGAAATGAAGCTTGGAAACTAGCATTCCGTTCAAGCAAGTGTTGGTATGTCCTCACTAGATCCGAGGACATCACTATCTTTAGTTTTCATTGTTAAAGGCATCGTAATAGACTTAACTATTTCTATATCTTGATGTATGGGCCATGTCCCAAGATATTCATGTGTCTAAGATGGAGACATTGAGACTTAGCCTTATTACTTATGTTTTCTATGAAAAATATTTTAAAGTACTATTTTGTGTGAAAAGTTTTAATTCCGCACTACTTTTCATACATGCATGCAATGAATTATGTCAAAGGGCTTGTACAAGACCTTTGAGAGGTCAAGTACACCGTGCCACGACTCAACGGATGCCCTATCTTCTAGGGTGTATTTGCGGGTCGTGACAAGCCTTGTATCTGAGCATAGGTTATCAAGTAGTCTTAGAAATCAAAAGTCTAATTAAAGACATGTCTAGTAGAGTATTGTTCATCGGTGTGAGTCGCGACTTATCTATAAGCGAGAGGTTATAGGACATAGTTATCATTTGTTCCTTGCAATCTGTGTCATCAAGCGGGTTGAGGTTTCTGGGTTATCCTAATCTCATATCTCTTATCTTGTGGATTATAGGGTATGCACGAGAGAATGGCCCCCGCAAGAGGTTCGAGAAGAAAGGATGCAAGAGATCAACCCCAAGGTGGAACTAGATATTACAGGAGTTCAAGTTCCTCCCCAAGGTGATAAAGTCCTTGTTGGAGGTGAAGGTAATGAGGTTCCGGTGGTTCCCCTAAAAATGACTAGTACGGAGATTAGGTAAGCTCTTTTTACCCTAGCCCGATCTATGACAAGTCATGTGACTAGAGACATTGGGCTTGGAGTGAATGCTTTGGAGAGCTCCATGTCCTCAAGGTTAAGAGACTTTGTGAGACTGAATACTCCTATATTTTTTGGCTCTAAGGGGGGAGAGGATACCCAAGAGTTTCTTGATGGAGTGCATAAGGTGTTGAGTGCTATAAGGTTTACTGTAAGGGAGAAGGTGGAGTTAGCTTCGTACCTATTGAAGGAGGTTGATCAAGTATGGTACACCTAATGGAAATACAATAGGTCGGTTGAGTGGGATCCCACAGAGTGGGAAGATCATAAGGAGGTAAATGTTGAGGAGTTCATTAACCTTAGGCAAATGAACATGAGTTTGGATGAGTATTCTTTGAAGTTCACCATGTTGTCTAGGGATGAGAAGAGTAGGTTTGTGACCGGTTATAATACTCCGAAAGTCTATGATGTGTTCTAGAGCCTAAAATAGGTGTAAAAAGGTTTATACACTGTATTAAGGTCATAAAAAATGCATATAAGTTATTTAGGAAGTTTAGAAATCAAAATGTCAAGGAACGTCCATGACATCCAGAAACTAGTTCAATGAGGTGCTAATTGCTTATCCCTAGTTGATAGTTTTGAGTTGAAATGATTGAAGTTTTTGGGAAGTGGGTAACATTTACCTAATTAGTTTTGGGGAGTTGAAACATCCCGGTACGACTCCCCAAGGACCAACTAAGTTCCCTTAAAGAGGACCCTTGCAATTTGGCAAAAAGCTGTCAAAAGGCAAGTGTGGTCACAAACGATGCACATCGGACGATCATGTGCAATGCGTAGGGCATACGTGACGTCACTCAATAAATCCATGGTAGAATGTTTGATAGTCTCTAACTAAAACGAGGGACCAATAGGGCAGTTGGTTCCTTGGCCGTCGTTTCACAACACAGGCGTGTTGGCGTGTCTCGTGTTGTGAATGATTTCATTTTGGCGTGATCGTTATTTTAGGGTTGGCTATTAATTAATTATGTGGTTAGAAAATTAGTTAGGGTTTAAGGGAGATCTAATTAAGTTAGTTAATGACCTATATAAATACTCTAATCTAATTAAACTAACTTATGTCCTCATAATTTCCAAACCCAAATTCTTCTCCTTCTCTCTTCTTTCTCTCTCCCAAGTTGAAATAACCAAATTTTCTCCATCAAACTTCATCAAGTACAAAGATATGGTATTACGTTCACCTTTGGGATTTCTTTCCCCAAAGGGTTCCATCAAATTGATTTCAAAAGTATGAAAGTCAAGTGGATTTTCATCCAATACGAAATTGATCTTGTGAGTAAATTTTTTTATGATTTATTTTAAATATTATGAATATATTAACATGTATTATAACTCAATTATGTTATGTCTTGATGGATTGGTCTAGTTTGTACAAGATGACTTATTCCCCTTAATTCTAGGTTTTGATCTTGGATTGATTTATCTAGTATTGATCTAATTGTTTTGGTAAATGTGTGAATTACTATAATATGATGTTATTGTGCCAATTTATGAATAGATTGAAATGAATTGTAGTCCTACCATGATAGTTTTTGAGTAATTGACTTACCTAAACTTGTGAAGTGAAACTATCAACTTTGAACTAAGTCTTCAAATTTGGCTAATGACTAGTGTGAGTTGCTGTTATGCTATTCCAATTGGCCTTTATTATTATTTTGGTTAATTATTGTGTGGACTATATAATACCATTGTTGGGTTGAGTTAAGGTTGATGGTAAACCTTGATGATGGAATTGGTTGAAGGGGAAAGTGATAAGTCTTGTGACTCTTTCTTACTCAATTGTGGTTACTTGTGATTAGTGATAGTGTTGTATATTGATATACCTTATAGTAAGGGAAAGTGATATGGATGGTATGATTTTGAATTGAAATGTCTTAAGCTATGAATGTTAAGGGTTGTTTGCTAAGATAGAAGGTTAATATAGGAGGGTAATAGCTTTACTATGTTTCTCTTCTATGATGTGACTAATGGAAATTTCTATCCCTCACTTATATGACTTGTAATTAAAGTATTCAATACTCATCTAATTCTATTGAGATCTAATGATGTATGATGATTAGTATGTGGGATAGATGGATGACTAAAACTATTTCTTTTAGAATAGAAATTAACGACTTCAAGGACATTAGCGTAGCACTGAGAGAAAATTGACAATGCGAGGTGTTTACATTCCTGTAAGTGAAGATTCACCCTATATTTCCACTAGGTGTTTTACTCCCCCCTATGAAGAATAATCACCTATGGATGCTCATACTCATATCTCCGTGGAGTCCTTAACTATGTGTCCCCATAGGACGACTAGGCTGTGGTTCGCACATCAGAAGAAAGCGACGTTTATGTTTGGTTTTACTTGGGGCGCGGGGGGTAAACCACCCTGTAGCGCATTCGTGTGTAAGGTTTACAACACCGGATTCACACCGTCAGCATCTTGTGGTCATATGTCATTTTAAGGCAAAAATTGTTCACTGAAAACTAAAATGAAGAAGTCGTGAAGTACAAACCACTAGGTGCACTATAAGAGGTGTAATGACTTAAGCGTTCTGTAACAAGGGATTAAAAAATGTGGCACTCTAGCCTATGAGCGAGAGAAGGAAGGGGGGGGGGGGTCCGGGGTTGGCACGGGTAGTTGCCTTCAAGGGATCCTTAGACGGTTGATTCTTATTATGTATAGCGGGTATAATGCTAAATTATATTATATATATATATATATACTCTAGGAATATCTCGGTATAAATATAATATAATATAGGTATCAATCATAATATATTATATAATTATCTATATATATCTCTCTCTATCTTCTCTATATATCTATATATATCTCTCATATCGCTCTATATCTATATATCTATATGAGTGGGCCCGGGGGGAAAAGGTTGCACACCGATGTTACTATATGATGATTGTTCACTTAATGAATATTGTTGTTTGGTGTTCATTGCCAAAGGTTGTAATGATAAGGTTCCGCTTAATAATATCCTATGTGAAGTTTGATAGGTTGTGGATGCAGTGGTAAGTTCTAGTGGGGAAAGATATACTTGGATTGAGACAAAGGTTATGGGAGCTTTGCTTGGTCATTGACTAGTTGTCTAATAATGGTTCATGGGTATGTAGTTTGTTCTTGGGCTTGTATGTTTTAATGAACTGTTATTTATGCTTGTTGCTATTGTACTTGAATGATAGGTGTGTATTAGACATAGTTTCAATTATGTGATATGAAGATATTTGGCTTGTAACTAGAATTAGTATTGGTTGATGTCCTTGGATGTACATACTCTTGAACTTTAATGAACTCGACTTAGAATAATTGTTGGTCTTATTACATTGTGCTCTCCTTTACTTAATGATATGGTTTAATTGATTAGGTTGATCTTCTTGAATGGATCATAAGGGGCTTTCCAAATAAAATTGGCATACTAAATAATTAAATGTCCCCTTTTAGCATGATTTCAATGAGAATAATTGCATATGGTCTCATACTTAGTACAAGTCGTTGTGATTAAAGGGAACCATTTTTATCCCTTTTTCCCAAACCTTTTAGGTATTCGATCGTTTAAGGGCTTAGTAGAGTAGACTTTGAAGGAAGACATGGAATTTCAACACAATCCAAGTTTGTTCTATAAAGCTTGTGATGTGTTCTATTTATACGAAGAAAAATTTAGTTCTTTGTCCTTTTTATCCTGAGTACTAAACATTGTAATATCCTATATGTTCTTTAGTACGTTGATGGTATGGGGAATGATGCCAACTGGCTATACATATTAATTTAGATTGTTATGAGTAGTGAGACAATCTAGTTTTAAAGACTATGTTATATCATATAAATTTGTAAATAAAAGTAAAGACTAAGATACGCTTCAATAACAGAGATCTATGATATACTTTAGGGTCTATGTTATACTACTTGAAATATGACTATACCTATGTGTAATGTAGAGCGTCTATGAAAACTCAAGAATAGATGTGAAAATAGTTGTAAATTTCTTCCATCATTTTTGACCTATGATTTGTATGGTGTCGCTAAGAGGATAGTCTTAGTCCTCAAAGCGGACGACGACGTCGGTTTACGTCCTACGGGGGGTGCTCCCGGATGTGACAACTTGTATGCAGAGCATGAGGTTGAATCTATCTTAAGATCATTTTCGCTTAACGCGACGCTTGGGGGTAGATTACTATATTCCATAAAATTGTAAGAATATGTGCCACACTTATGAATATGAAGCTAAATCAATTCTTAGGAACTCTCACTTCTGTAAATCTATATCGTGCCTCCCTAGAGTAAATTGAATTTTATGTGTTTCTTAGCATCAATCCTTTGTGTTTTGATTTATAGTCCTGAATAATCCAAAAAACAGCCACTCAACAAACACATTGAATGAAAGATTCCACATGCGGAGCTCCTCCCCGATGGAAATCAAGTCCCATCCTCGTGAAGAGTTGTTAATGATGACCAAGCTCTGGTTAATCCTCCTCTCCTTATTGACTGATGTGACAATAAGGGTTGTTCCTTTCTCCAAATGGACCAAGCCATTAATACTCAAGACAATCGTATACTACCCAAGCTCAGCCATGACGACCCGGGGGGGGAGGGAAGCCATAAATCGGAAGGATTGTCCACAACAGAAAACCATAACATCATGTGTACATTGGACTGGACCTCCTTATTTTAGGGATTTATAGTGGCATGAATCCCTCCCCTTTAATATGGGTCCACATGGTTTGTAGAGACCGCACGAGGTCTTGTGAAATCTACACTAAAATCCCCGTTATGCTATAAGGTTGACTAACTAACAGTGAGAAGGCTTAAGTTAGCCACTTACCAACTCAAAGAGAGTGGCCCACGTTAAATACTCAATGGGAGAGACATAGGCCCTTAAGAGGTTTACCGCATGACATAGGAGATATTTATCAAGAAGGCTTTTTCTTGATAGCTTTCCTAGGAGAAGAGGGAACCAGTGTGGAGTATCATTAACCGTTCTCAAAGAAGGTATGGATTTTAACTTGACTACTCTTTGAAAATCACAAATTGTCAAGTATACTCCTTCATTAGTTTCTGATCTAGAGATGAATGTGCCTCGTTGATGATAATGGAGTGTCGGATGACTTTGCAAGAATAATGTCATTCGTCCTATGATACATGACATATGAACATTTCTCGCTCATGGGTCATAGCTCAAACAGTGGAGAGAGATAAGGTCTAAGAGAAAGAGTAGTATGTCAAAAGGGGCAAGGTCGTTTGATGGTGTTACTTCAAAGAGTATGCTTTATATCGACAAGACAAGGCCTAGGTTAAAAGAATGATGCTGTCTAGATCAAAGTTTCCATAAATTAAATTTCCAGAGTCCATGATAGAGTGGGTGTCGTAACCCTATAAGTCGCAAAGGGAAAGGCTACATCATCAGAACCAAAAAGAATATCAATGTATAGAAATTGTGGCAAGAAGCATTATGGTGATTTCCGCGCTCATTGGGATGGACCATTTATACGTTTGGTTGTGGCAAGAGTGGCACGCCAAAAGGTGAATAGGGATTGACCAAATTGAAGGGACAGAGGACAAAAGGGCGGGGTCGTGTCAGCCCATGCTAGTGGTAAGTCTAATGCTGATCCTCCAAAAGAAAAGGATCGTTTTTTATGATTGTATGTCGCGCAGGTGGGGTGAACAAAAGGATTTCTCCTCATGTGGTGACCGGATAGTTACAAGGTCTTCCTATTGCTATAGTGCTGTATATGCATTTACTTAAAATGTCTAGGGTGCTACACTTATCTTTTTTACTCTTACTCCCTTGATATCTATAAAGTTAATATTTTTCCCGATATTCTATGAACCGTTTCATGTTATTACCATGTAGGTGAATTCGGTGGTTCCAAAGAGGGTATATAGAAATTTCCTATTATTTTGGCAATAGTGTTTACTCATGTTGAATTTAGTAGAACTGAATAAGGTCGATTTCATGTTATTTTGGAGGATGGTTTTGTATGCATGATTGTATTTGCCTTCTATTTGATGTAGAATCTAGAATGTGTCAAGAAGGTTTCAATTTCCAACTAAACTGCAAGTTTAGGTGATGGAGAGGGGGAACTTTGTTAATTCCTATAGTTAGTGAGGGCACATCTCTTGTCTTAATGAACTTTTGTAAATGATCTCAAGGGTTTTCCTATACATCATTGTAATGTCAAAGATTTAGAACTCCAAAACCTCCCATTGAGTGATTCACCATATGTAGAGTAATTTTTTTGAGGTCTTCTCCTAATGATCTTCCCGAATCCCTCCCAACAGGGTAGGAATTAAATTTGTATTGTTTGCTTCAATACCACACACCCATTCAATTGACCTCCTTGAATCGGATTGCTTTCGCCAAATTGAAGAGTTGAAGGCTCAACTCAAAGATTTACTATACAAGGGCTTCAGTAGAAACGTAGTATTTCTGCATGGGGTTCTTGGTTTTTGTTTGTAAAGAAGAAGAATGGGTCCCTAGGAGGGCATTGATTTCGGCCAACCAATAATGTCACCACTGTACAAAACAAGTTCCTCTTCACTCGAATTGAACGACCTTTGTTAAGATCAATCAAGGGGCAAGCAGATATAACCGTGGTTTCACGGTAATTACATTAATACTTTTCCTTAAGTTTAGGGTGTGTCCAAAAGCGCATTTGTGCTATTTTCATAGATAAGATTTTTTTTTTTATTTTGCAGGAAATGGACATGTCAAAAGCTGAGTGCTGAGATTTTGAACAAAAAAAATGGCAGAAGAGACGCTGACCTACGTAGCGATATGACGTTCTGTCACGGAGGTCTATGCGACGGTCCGTAGTTGCAGCGTAGTGAAGCTTTGTTAAAGGAAGATGGGGAAGCATGACCGGAAGGTGTGGGGTTACGACGCTGATTGTGACGTTCCTTCAAGTTTTGATGAACGGGGTCCGTCCTGCAATGTTCGTCATTAATTCAGAGAAGTGAGTCCAGTACCTGTATTAAACCCGAGTTAGAGTGTTTTGAAACGAAGGCCCGCTCGACGACCGGTTGTAACCCAATAGACGGTCACAGTCAGCTGCCATAGTCGAGGGTATATGAATATGAATAGCAGTAAGAAAGAAATTGCAGTAAGATAATGGGACGACGAGGTCGCATGAGACGTACCGTCGTTACTAGGAACGTGAAGGACACTAAAACGATCCTCATGATGGGTACCCGATCGACACACAGATACGCTTTCCAATGGTGGGCGGCATACATTTCCAACAAATAGGGAGTCGATTGATTAATGTAGCTTTTTATTTTTGTTTATATAAAAATAGTGTTATGAACAAAAGGGGGGCCTACTATTTTGAGGTTCGACTCTTCGATTGTTAGAACTCCGTATTGGTAAACCTTGTGTTGTGAGATTCTTGGATAATAACGTAGACTTTATTTGTGAAAGATTATTGTTAAACGTTTGAGATGCTTGCAGTGATTTTTAGTGAGTAATCAGAGAAAACTTTTGGACATTTACTCTTCTCAGTGAGCATAGGCAAATAGATGAGATAACCAAACCCTAACTAAAATAACAATCAAGAATAAAGTGTTTGGGGGGTCAGTTCTTAAGAATTCATTTTCGCTGTAGGGAAAAGGTCTTTTTAAAGAGGCCAACGTTAGAACTCGCCTTAGAATAGGCGACTTACCAACTAAGGTACAACCAGGGGATATACGGGCAATGGTTGAGGTGAAGGGGGGTCATATGAAAAGAATGAGTAAACACATAGATTATAGTGTATACATCTAATAGGATAGTCATTGATTTGGTATTCGGTAACCCTTCGTCAAATATCGAATACGCTGCTTAATAATGGAGGTAAGGTAAAGAGGTTAGTTAGCAAGCACAAACTAGCCCGGGACCAAGGATGCTGATATATGTTTTTAGATCCGTACAAAGTGATTTAGATACATAACTTATCACTTGCATGCAGATACTATGAAGAATTTTGTTATAGTTAGAATTATCGGGGGAAGTTTGTATGAACGTTGTGGGGAACAAGTAAAACCCTCGTTACTTTGATTAAAACGTTGATTAAAACCAACTGTCACCAAAGGGCGGAGAACCAAGTGTTAACGGTGGTCTCTTTCAAAGTTCTTATTTTATTTTCACGTCATTTGATCAATCGTAAACCCACCGTTTTATGTTTTTACTTTCCTAAGAAGTCATCGACCAAAAAATAGTGAATAAGTGAGTTAAGTCTAACTATTTTACTCGTGGAAGATCCAAAACCCCCAGCCTCACTAGTTGGGTTAGGTACCTTGACACGACGCGTATTCTTATTTTAGAAGATTTGAAGCGTATCACAAGCTACTTTTCTAAAATTTGACGTGAGATCGGAGTATCACCACTTAGGGTGGAGTGATGATAAACCAAAAAAGGCATTTCGGTGACTTAGATATGGACACTATGCAAACTTACATTATGTCCTTTGTCTCGCAATGACCCTAGAAGCATGGTTATCTTCCATGAACGGGTGTGGTCGAATTCCCCCTAATTTATTTATCTCTTAGTTATTCATTAGAATACTCTTGGTGATAAGTTCAACACAAGTGAGGGTGAACCACGCGGAACCATGTGAGGGTGGGTATTACAATGCTTACGGAGAGAACATAATTATTTTGCCAAGGTATAGAACTGTTAGTTTTGGTTGAGGTGTCGTGCCGGTTTCTTCTTAGTAAATTCATTTCTCCTGTGAGGGAGGTTGAGGGTGTGATTCCAAGGAAAACCGAGGCGGTCAAAAATTTGCCTAGACCATTGACTCCACCGACATTAAAATTTTCTTGGATCTAGAGGGTTATTAAGAGGTTTGTGGATGATTTTGCATCCATTGTATCTTCCTTTACTACTTTGACCCAAAAGAGTGTGAAATTTCAGTAGTTGGAGGCATGTGAAATAAGCTTTTAAATATTGAAAGATAGACTTACTTTCGCTCTGGTGTTGACCTTACCGGAGGGTACCAAGGGTTTCATTATGTATTGTGATGCATCCCGAGTGGATTTAGGGTGTGTGCTTATGCAACATGGGAAAGTAGTAACCTATGGATTGGCCTCTAGACAACTTAAGGTGTCAATGAAAAAGATATTATCCAAATCAAATGGCCCTTGAGTATAGCGTCCTGTTTTACCTATAAAATATTGAGGCATTACTTATATCATGTTCATGTTGAAAGTGTATACCAGACCGACAAGTCTAACATATGTTTTACTGTCAAAAGAGTTGAATCTCCAGCAAGAATTTGGGTTGAAATTGTTAAAGATTATGACATGAGTGTTTCTCTATCCTATCATCCGGAAAGGCCAATGTGGATTATGATGCTCTAATCGTATTACCATAGGGTAGTGTGTCTCAGTGCGAAAGCCAAGAACAGACTTATTGAAAGATGTTCTAGGTTTGCTAGACTGTGTGTTAGGTTGAAAGACTCTCATATGGTGGTTTTTTTTGTCCTCATAACTCACGAGTCAATTTTGGTAGTTAAAGTGAAGTCAGGCAACACTTGATCACACCCATTGATGGAGTTGAAGAATAGAAAAGCTTGCTGTGGTAGCTTAATGAGTCATTCTCCGTAGGGGGGGATGGTGTCTTGATGTATCCAAGGGAAGGTGTTGTTCCCAAATGTAGAATTTTTGGAGGATCCAGATTCTGAGGAAATCTCGGGAGTGGGAGTCCTTTACTCCATGTTGCTAGGAAATTCCAGGGCAGATGATGTCCCAGATCGCATAACCTTAGGGGAAGTGAGTTGTTGGTGTGGGGAAGACTATGAAGAAGCACATCACTAGCGAAATTTGTTGACATAGCCAAATTGCCAAAGTGAGATGAACACCAAAAATCTAGTGGGTTTAACTTCAGTTACTTCAAGAATCCAAGTTCCTACTTGGAAGAGGAAAGACATACATATGGATTTTGTAATAGGTTTACCTCGGACACAAAAGCAGTATGACTCCATATGGGTGGTTGTAGATAGGTTGGCCAAATTCGGTCATCTTATTCTCGTCAGGTCTACCTATTCGGTGGAGGATTATGCAAGGATTTTCATAGAATAGATTGAATGTCTCCATGGTATGCCATTATCCATCATATTTGATAGGTGTGCACAATTCACATCTAGTTTTTGGATGTCATTCCTAAAAGGGTTGGGTACCAAGGTGAAGTTAAGCACCGCTTTTCATCCTCAAACGGATGGTCAAGTGGAGCGTACTATCTAAACCCTTGAGGATATGCTTAGAGCTTATATAATTGAATTCAAGGGAAATTGGGATAAGCACTTGTCTTTGGTTGAGTTTGCTTAAAACAATAGTTACCATTCATCTATATCTATGGTCCATATGAAGCTTTGTATGATAGGAGATGTAGATCTCCGATTGAATGGTTTGAAGTAGGTGAGCCTTCACTTTTGGGTACCGATTTTATTTATAAAACTTTGGAGAAGGTTCATATCATAAGGAATCACTTGAAAACATCCTACAACCAGAAAAAGTCTTATGCTGATCATAGGAGAAGTGAATTAGAGTTTGAAGAAGGTGATAAAATGTATCTCAAAATTTAGCCTATGAAAGGAGTGGTGAGATTTGAAAAGAAAGGGAAGTTGAGCCCTCATTATGTGGGTCCCTATGAAATCTTTCAAAAGATTGGTAAGGTGGCATACGAATTGAGGTTGCATAGTGAATTGGCTTTAGTTCATCCGGTGTTCCATGTTTCTATGCATACGAAGTGTATCGTTTATCTCAAGTTCATTCTCCATATTGAGGTTCTTGGTGTGCATGAGTAACTCTCATATGAGGAGGTTCCGGTTCAAATCCTTGATAGACAATTAGAGAAGTTAAGAAACAAAGAGGTGGCTTTCGTAAAGGTGTTATGGAAGAATCACCTAGTTGAGGGTGCAACATGGGAGGACGAGGCCAACATGAAGTCCCGTTACCCTCATCTATTTAATAACTCAGGTTAGTCATTCCTATTAATAATGAAAATAATGACTAAAATTGAAGTTGCTTTGATTTTTGGTGAAGTGTTGCAAAAATGCTTATGTTACAGTAACATTACAGTGATGTTTTCCTATAGACTTGAAAATATTGCTTTTTGCTTGTTTTGAGTTTATGTTGTGCATTTTGATATGGTGAAACTTTCAGAAATGATGTTGAGCATGTTGTTAAGTTTAGTTTTTGCATAATTTACTTATATATGGTATGTTGATCTCATGTTGTTTTGAGAAGGAAATTTCTCATAATGTGATTTTGAGCCTTATGTGTGGTAATTGAAGTTTCAAATTTCTATGTGTAAAAGTACCATGATTTGAGGTGTAACTCGTGTATTTATATGTTTTTGTTAGTTAGGCTGCTAGTCTTGAGTCATTTCCTTCCTTCCAAAAGATTTTAGTGTCATTTGAGGACGAATGTTCCTAAGGGGGGGATACTTTAATACTCCGAGAGTCTAAGTTGTGTTGTAGATCCTAAAATATGTGTAAAAAGGTATATACACTGTTTTAAGGTCATAAATAATGTATATGAGTCATTTAGGAAGTTTAGAAATCAAAACATCAAAGAACATTCATGACGTTCGGAAATTAGTTCAATGAGGTGATAGTGTGCCTTAGCATATTTGACTAAGTTTTAGGAGTTGGAAAATGATTAAATTTGGTGGAAGTGTGTATAACACGTATTAAATTTAGTTTGTAGTCGAAACGTCCTTGTACGACTCCCCATGGACAAACCAAGGGCCCTTTAGGAGGACCCTTGCAATTTGGCAAAAAGCTGCCAAAAGGCAGTGTGCACAAACGAGTTTAATCGACGGATCGTGTGCCAATCAATGGGTAATAGATGGACACTTATCCAAATTCATGGGAGTATGATTGAAAAGACTTGAACAAAAATTGAGGGGACCAAAGGAGGATGGTTTGGTACATGGCGTTTGTTTGTTTGGACAAAGGACTTGTCATGGTTCATTGGTGAGGACTAGTTTTGCTGCTCGTTTTTAAATTGGTTAAATTAATTAGTTATCTGGTTAGAAAAATAGTTAGGGGTTAAGGGAGGTCTAATTAAGTTAGTAAATGAACTATATAAAGACCCTAAGCTAATTAAACTAACCTAAGCCCTCATAATTCCCAAACCCAAATTCTCCTCCTTCTCTCTTCTTTCTCTATCCCAAGTTAAAGAACACCATAAAGGAGAAGATCAAGGTGGGTTATAGGGATGTAATCACCAAATTTTCTCCATAAAACTTTTTTAAATACTAAGGTATGATATCCCTTTCACCTTTGTGATTTCTTCCCTTAAGGTTTCCATCAAATTGATTTCATAAGTATGAAATTCAAGTGGGTTTTTATCTAATACGAAATTGATCTTGTGAATTTCTTTGTTTATCATTTATATTAGAAATTATGAATATATTAACACGTATTATAACTCAATTATGTTATGTCTTGATGGATTGGTCTAGTTTGTAGAAGATGACCTATTCCCCATAACCCTTTCTTGGATTAAACTATCTAGTATTGATCTAATTGTCTTGGTTAATGTGTTAATTACTATCCTATGATATTATTGTGCCGATTTATGAATATATTGAGATGAAATTTAGCCCTACCAAGCTAGTTGTTTGAGTAATTGACCTAAATTGTGAAGTAGACTATCAACTTGATCTAAGTCTCAAATTCTAAGCTATGAACTAGTAATGAGTTGTTGTATGATGATTCAATTGGCTTTGTTATTATGTTGGTTATTAATATAGGATGATATTATACACATTGTTTGGTTGAGTTATGGATTTATGGTTAGACCGTGATGATGGCATTGTGAAGGAGATTGAGTAAGTCTTGTGAACTCTATTCTTTACTTCAATTGTGGTTACTTGTGATTAAGTAATGATGTTGTATTGAAATATACCTTATATTAAGATTGATAGGGATGGTATGATTTTGAATTGAAATGTCTTAAACTATGTATTGTGAGTTCACTACACCATTTTACGTCTACAACAACACTAATTTTGGACTATGCTCGTAAAGTGTTGTCTAAAGTACAAAAAGAATGTTTTCAAAATGTAGCAAAAAATTTTAACTTTTAACTGCAATAATATTGGCAACACTTCAAAAGTTTACTCTTTAATGGTATAAGTTACACTTTATAATTGTTGTTACAATATGATATTATTGGTAACACCAATTTACATATATGGCCACACTTCTAAAATGTCCTATTTTTATAATTGAAAAAAGAACACCTTATAAGTGTTGCCTTAAAATTTTTCACTAAAGTATTATATTCCCTCCAATATTTTTAACTCTCCCTCCCATTTTTATTGGTCAAAAAAAATTAACAATATCTTTTTCTGTTTTACCCTTTGTCTTCCACTTTCACACTTTCCTCTTTCACTGAACAACGCTCTTTCACTGAACAACAAAAGAGATGATGAACAGCTGGTAAAAAGAAGTGAAGAGAGCTGAGAACAGATTATCTTCTGCAATTTGGGAGAACAACACAATGAAGAGTTGACGTTATAAAAGAAATGAGTTGAAGAGTTGAATTCACTAATAGTACAAGTCATCTCTCCAACTTGAAGAGTAAGTGCGATTCTCTTTTCCGATGCCTGATTGTCAAGAGTAAGTACTAAAAGGTCTTCCTATTAGCTGAACTGGTTGTTTCTTTGTTTTGTGTTTAGAAGGAAAAAATTTTTGGGGGATTACTTGGGGGTGTGTGGGCAAAGATAAGAAATGATTTATAGTAGTCTTTTTCACGCTTTTCTCTACCAATTTCTCACTGAAGAGAAAGGATTTCAGACTCTGATTTGTTGAAAGAGCGTTTTATCAAGTAAGAACTTCTATTTTTGACAAGTATTTAAATTTAACTTTAGGGTTTGGATATTTCTTGTGTTCTTAGTACAATTTTTGAGAGTGGGCTAGTATTATAGATTCATTACCCGTGTTTTTGGGAGGTAGCTCAATTATTTAGCATTCATAGATAAACCACTTTCGTTGGGGGTTGGAAAAAAAAGTTGGGATTTATTTGAAAAAAAACATTTGTAGAGTGATGAAGAAAATTAGCTAATATAGTATTAATATATAGAAGATATATATAGTATATATATATAGATTAGATAAGATATATATATAACGAATTCAAGGCAAGGAAGAGTTAAGTGTCGATAAGAGATCACATTATCTAATTCATTTCGCGGATCAGTTTTCCAAACTTTGTTCGAGTTGTTACACATGCTCTTGATGGCTTGTAATATTTTTCGGTTATCTACTTAGTTAGGTGGATATAACCTGATTTGGTTGTGATGTTTGATAGATCTACTAGTTTGAAAACTAGAGTTATGGTGAAAGCATACTTGTGATTTTAGTTTGATTAATCATTGTTCTTTCTCCAACCCCTCTTTATCCTAAAGAAAAAAGAAGATTTACAATAGTGACATAATGTAATAGCAGTGTAGCTACTTGTGTTTTGATTTGATTTTGATTTGTTATGCCTCGTATTTTTTTTTATAGTAGTGGCGCATCGTGATCTAGAAGACGTAAAGAAATATTAGGCAAGGAGTTATTTCCAAATGGATCTTAAGTATGGTGGCTAATGAAGTGCCATTAACTTAAGTGAGGGATTAAATAGTGGCTAATTTGGATTGATTTAATCCAATGGAACCCACCACTCATAATGGTAGGATTAATTAATACAGTGGGCCCCACCCACTAAGGCAAAAATTAAAAAGGGATCAGATGGGGCTGGCTTTAGGGAACAGGTTTAGAGGGGGGGCTGCCTCCATTCATACTATTAAATGAGGTGGAGAAATCCATCCATGCTAAATAAAGTGGTGAAATGCATTGCGCATATGCATCTTCTTCTTCACCAATGTCTTAGGCAGCCAGGGAAATGGAAGAAACCAACCCTGCAACTCTTGGCCAGCAGCTGCAAATAATTTGGTTATTAATTCCTTGTTTGGTGTGTTAATTCTTTAGAATTACCATTGTCATTATCATTAATTTTAAGAAGGGGCGTGACCAGTAGCTTAGGAAGTTTGTTTTTAGTTATTGGATGTGCTCAGTATGAATGGAAACCATAATCGGATTATTAGTGGTGTCGTGTGCGTTGACTTGGGATGTTTTGATAAAGCAAACTGCCCAGGAAAATTAGGTGTTGGCATTTGTATATGTTGAATGTGATTATGAGTATATACCCTCCAAAGGATGATACGATAAGGTAGATGTGTTGCGAATTATATAAAAGAGTTCTCGCTCGGTGTGTCGTGCGTTCGCTGCTATGGTTGCCGAGATGGAACTGTTTTTGCGGAGGTGGCCTGTTTAATATGATTCTTTTGGGTTATATGTGTTATTGGTATTGCTGTGGATAATTTGGATTGTTGCGGATTGGGACGAAAGTAAAGGAAAAAAATAGGGGAGGTGCTGCCGAATTTTCGTTAGATTATTAGATAGCTTACAAGAAAGTACAGCACGATGTTTATCTAATGCGGCACGATTGTTGTTGTTATAGATTAATAGCGTGAGCAGTAAATAGTGACGTGCGGCTCGATTACGGTATGTACGTTGTCCCTTCTTCTTTTCTTGGCATGACTTTTAAAAATAAGCGAATAACGGACAGATTTGATAACTTAATCTCATAGAGCGTCAGGTGACGTATATTCTGGCGTCCACCAAGTATTCTCTATATAGAGGCTATGTCTAAGGCTATGATGATCTATAATATCTATGGTAATGCTTCTTAGAGGTCATGAGATTTTACGTTTCCAACGGATTTAAAGGTCATAATCTTGATAAAAACATTAATCTTTTGGGTTTAATATCTTGCTGCGTTCACGTGATTGTTCTTATTGAGTTATAAGAAAGATTTAATTGCATATGGTTGACTTTATAATATTGCTCGTGCTAGAGTCATTTATCATTTCACGAGTTCCCGGGCCGGGTAATGTTCGTGCGGAGTTTCTTGCATATGTCACGAGTTCCTCACTAGAGGGCGGGTAGTATATCTAATATTGATTGTGATGAGGATGGGTATGATGATGATGATGACGGAAGGATGACTGTGATGATTATTTTGCCGAGCCTCTTACTAGGAAAACTGGGCACCGTAAATGTTAAATATATGCATGCATTTTCACTTAAAAAGGGTATATGTGTAGCGAATTTTGTTTCGACTTGCCATATTGGTATCCTGTCATCTTTACCGTATGCTTTACAGCAACAATCGTGCCGCAATTAGATAAACATCGGCCTTAACTTTCTTGTAAGATAGCTAAAATCTAACGAAACTTCGGCAGCACCTCCCCTATTTTCTTACATCGTCCCAATCCGACAAAACAATCCCAAATTATCCACAGCAATACCAATAAAAACACATAATAACCAAGAATCATATTAAACAGCACCCTCCCCAAAACAGTTCCGGCTTAGCAACCCAGAGAAGAGACACCACAGAGCAACGACACACAGAGCGATAACTCATTTTATAATTCGCAACACATCTACCTTTATCGGATTCATCCTTTGGTATTATACTCTAATCACATTCAAAACATATACATAATGCCAAAAACAGGAATTTCCTTGCAGTTGCTTTAATCAAAAAGGCCCAAAGCACCACACACGAACACCACTAATAATCCGATTATGGTTTCCCATCATACTTAGCACCATTAATAATAAACCAAACTTCCTAAGCTACTGGTCACGCCCCACTTCTTAACATTAATGGATAATCATTAAAACAAAAAAAAGGTATTCTAAGAATATTAACACACCAACAAGGAGATTACTAACCAAATTATTTGCAGCGCTGGCCAAGAGTTGCAGGGGTGGTTTATCCATCTCCATGGCTTGCTAAGACAAGTGGGAAGAAGAAATGATATGCAGCAATTGCATTCACCACGTTCTTTAGCATGGAGGGATTCTCCAACCTCATTTTTAATAGTATGAAGTGGAGGCAGCCCCCATCTACACCTGTACACTAAGGCCAGCCCACAATCTGATCCTTTTTTTTAATTTTGCCCTGTGTGGTGGGGCCCACTTGATAAATACTCCTAATCAGCCACAATTTACTTGAGTGGTATGGGGGCCATTGGATAAAACAATCCAAATTAGCCAATAATTAATCCGCTCACTTAAAGTTAATGGCAACTGTACATTAGCCAACTCATAATTGTATCACCATTTGGAAAATAACATCCGTGCCTAATATTTCTTTACGTCGTCTAGGATCACAGATGCCCCCATACGTATAAAAAAAAATTAAGAGGCATACACATCCTTCCCCCCTTAGGAACATTCGTCTCGAAATGTAGTTTGAGTCTTGCAAAAACCAATTCTAGCGAGGTCTCTTAAAAGGTATACATATCAACCTGCATTCCGTACTTACAGATGCTCACGCTACATTAATTCATTATATATTAATATAGTCAAGTAGGAATTGAATTACTGCAGGTCGGGGGGAACAGTAAGGATACTTATTCTTCATTTGTCTTCCGCTTCCCAAGTCATTTCCTCCTATTGTTATTTGCCACAAAACTTTGACGGAAGCCAACATCCTTCGTACGTAACTTCAACTTGTTAATCAAGTATAGCCCACGGGTTTTGTCCTCATATTGACAACTCCTTGTTACTGCATATTCATTACAGGGAATACTCTAGAAGATTCACCAATACATTTACGTAGCATCGATACATGGAAAGCTGGATGTACCGCATCCAAATCAAGATGTAGGATCCAACTCATAGGCAACCTTGCCATCCTACGGACAATCTGAGAGGCCCAATGTACTCGGAACTGAGCTTCCCCTTCTGCCGAATCTCATCACACCCATTCATGGGTGATTACCTTCAGGAATACCCAGGGGTCACCAATCTGAAACTCCAAATCTCGACGTCGATTATATGCAGATTGATGACTTCTGTCGATCTCGGCTGGCTAATAATCTTTTCTTGAATAAGCTTACCTTGTCAACAGCTTGCTGAATCACATCCGGCCTATAACTGAGTCTCGCCAACATCCAAACCAACCAATAGGTGATCTGCACTTCCTCCATATAAGGCCCGTACGGTGCCCATCTGGATACTAAATGGTAGCTATTATTATAGGAAAACTCAATGAGCGGCAAGTGAGTCATACAAGCTGGGCCTTTGAAGTCAAATACAGGCCCGCAATATATCTTCTAGTGTCTGAATAGTACGCTCAGCCTGCCCATCAGTCTGAGGGTGAAATGCTGTTGGATAAGTTCACAGTGTCCCCATCCCTCTGAAACGATCTACAAAAGTTGGCTGTAAATTTTGAGCTCTTTTTTTCCTTGTTTCTGACTTTTATGTCAATGGACGTGGGAACCCAGAAGTCTCACTATCTCCCTGACATATAACCCGCAATCTTCAGCCGAATAAAGAGTCCTGACTGGAAGAAAATGGGCCGATTTCGTCCCCTATCTTACAAAACCCATTAAGAGTCATACTTCCGTTCGAGTGCGAGGATAGTAAGCCTTGTTATGAAGTCCATATTAAATATCTCCCATTTCCAAGTCGGGATCTCTAATCTCCTGTAATTAATTTGTACGCACCAGGCTTTTGATGTTCGATCTGACTTGTTGACATTTGGGCACTGAGACACAAAAACTGCTGCTAGTCCTTTTTCATGCCATCCCACCAATATAAAGCATCTGAGGTAGATACATTTTTGTTGACCTGGGTGACTAGAATAACGGGCAGGAGTGTGCCTCTCAATAACCTGCCGTGAGCACCGCATATCGGGGGTACACACAATCTGCCTTCATAGCGTAACACTACGTCAGGTTTGAACATTTAAAATGGGGTTCTTCCTTTTGAGAGCTGCATCTCTACGGTGCCCAGAATTAGGGTCCTTGTATTGGTTGTATCTTTACCTCATCTATGATGAGGGTCAGGCAAACCTCTCGAATAGAAACCTCCAACTATATTTCCGAATTAGCTAGACGGAATCCAAGGCTGGATAGCCGCTGGAAATCTCCGAACCATATCCCTCCCTTCTGGTTGCTACATCTGTCAAGCTACCCATGGATTTACGGCTAAGAAACATCTGCTACAACATTCGCTTCCTGGATGATATTAAATATCAACATCATAAATCCTTAGCAACTCTAACACCGCCTCTGTCGTAAGTTCAGCTCCTTCTGTTTAAAGATTATTGGAACTCTTAGGATCGTATAGATGTCACATGGACACCATATAAATAATGTCTCCATATATTCAAGGCATGAACCAGAACGCTAACTCCAGGATCGGGAGTAGGATAGTTCTTTTCAGCTTCCTGAAGTTGTCGGGAGGCATAGGCTATAAACATTTGCCATGCGGCATCAATACCACATCTCGCCAACACCCGAAGCATCACAAAAAATAAACATAAAGCCGTCTGTCCCTACGGAAGAGTTAGGACGGGAGCTGTAGTAATTTGTCTTTCAATAGTTGGAAGATAGCTCAAAAGGCATCTGTTCCATGGAAACTTGGCTGCCTTTTGAGTAGCCTTGTCAAAGGCGCTGAAATTGAGGCAAAATTTTCTACGAATCTCCGTTGTAATATCCTGCAACCCCAAAAAGTGCGTTACCTCAGTAGTGTCGTAGTAGGTCTGGCCAAGGTCTTTACTGCCGCAATCTTCTTGCGTGTATACTGAATACCATCAGCCAATATTAATAGCCCCAAGAATTGCCACTTGAAGTCAACCGAACTCGCACTTAGAAATGTAGCATCAAAACTTTGGTGCTGAAGCACCCTAAGTACCGTCCTTAAATGATATATCTGGCATGCTCCTCTTCTGAAAGTGAAAGACCAGAAATATGTCTATAAATACAATAACAAAAACAATCAAGGAATGGTTTTTTAAATACTCGATCATTAAATCCATGAACACCGCTGGAGCATTAGTCAGCCCAAAGAAAGCACTCTAAACTCATAAGCCAATCGGGTCCGGAATGCCCGTTTCTTGGAATATCTGCCTCCCTCTTACCCGCACCTGATGATAACCTGACCGCAAGTCTATCTTTGAAAAACAATTTGCACCCTGCAAGTGGTCAATAGATCGTCCATCCTTGGGGAGGGGATAACTGTTCTTTGTGTATTTATTCAACTGCCTATAATAATGCACATCCGCAGAGACCCATCCTTCTTCCTCACAAAACAGTACCGGTGATCCCCAAGGTGACGTAAAATAGGCATGATGACGCCCTTTTCTAGCAAATCCCTCAATTGCTTTTCAATTTTTCAAAACTCAGCAGGTGCATTCTATCAAGGAGGTATAGATATAGGCTGGGGTATCTGGCAGAGAACCATTTAGTAAACTCTACTCCCATCTGGAGGAAGGCCTGGAAGGTCCTCGAGGGAATAATCGGGAAATTCATTAATTACCGGGACTGATTGAAGAGCTGGTGCCTTGCCTTTATGTCATGCACGAACGATGGTTAAATATAGCATTTTCTAACCCATCTTCCCGGCTTGAGTATGAAATGAACTACCTCTTCGGCGTACTGTACTTCCCTTCCACTCTATAATCGGGTCCCCTGGAAATTGAAACGAAACTATCTTTTCCTCTGCATTCAACATTAGCATTAACAAGCAGCCAACCAATCCATGCCCATCGGCTAAATCAACTCAATCATATTAACCTATATTAGATCTGTACGGTTACGACGACTAAATATTAATACTGAACAATTCTATATACTCGCGTAGCTATCACAAAATCTTCCTACAGGTTGTAGCTACCTCAAATGGTTCTACCAACTCAGACTCTATTCCGATCCTACTAGAAAACAAAGGGAGATATATATGATACGGTGGGGTGGAACCTGGGGTCTATCAATGCATACACACTTCGGAAAATAGTGATAATAGACCTGTGATCACATTAGGTGAGCCTCATGATCTTGCTATTATAAAGGTGAGTATACGGTGTGAGGGATCCGCTAGAAACTGGAAAGGCTCCACCACGTCCTAACCCACGGCCTGCTGGCGCCTGAATACCCTGTCCCGTAGGGCGCATAAGCACAGAAGAAGTTGAACCAGAGCAACGGAACCCTGATAGGCTGTGCCATAGCCCTTACACTACCTCTAAGGTTGACACGCCCTCATAGTATGCCCTGACGGCCCGAAAGAAAAAACACGCACCTGTAGCCCCAACGAACATTCCCAAGGATGGGACTTACCCAACGAGAAACAACCGAGGCAAGGTGGCCTGCTGGGGGGCTCAAACCCCTGCCCCATCCTGTGAACCTGACGCCCTAGAGACTCTGACAGCTCCAATATCCCATACGAGTCGGAACCCCATACCCATGAAACGTGGGGTGCACTCTGTGCTGGCTGGGAAGACAATGAACATGCGGCTGAGGACTGCCGCTTGAAACTCGTTTTTCGTAGGATAACCTGATGGATTAGCCCTCTTATGCTGGCCTCCTATTATAATCTTCTATCTGGCTGACGTCCCCGGTGCCGATCCTTACCCACGTGGCATATGCCTGCACACGAGCAATGGGTTTATCCATACCTGGCTGAAGAGTCACTGCCATAAAACCGTCAATCAAATAAACGATCCATCCAATCAACATAACGATTGTTGTACCCTGTCTTGCATATCAGCCACAAATAGTGAGGCGCATTGACTGGCCAATGAATTTCAAAACTCGAGGTGGCTATACTCTAGAAACGATCCTGCAATTTTGCTTCAAACGCAAGATCTATCGACTCTAGCTCGCGTTCATATATGGAGGCAGGAAGTGGCCCGGGGACAGCATCTCACAATTCATCCCAAACGCTGGAGGACACGAATCACCCCAGAGAACTCCCAAGACTCATACCAATTAATAGCTACAGGCCGCAAACGTATGTTGTGTTGTTTACTTGATTTTAGCACCATTATTTTTGTCTCAACAGGACTTGGGCCCGAAGCCTGATTATCCTCAATGTACGCTTGCATCTGCGAATAACTATTGCGGGATCATTGGGGCCTTGGACCCAAAAGGAACTCTGGAGGATTTACAACTTAAGAAGTCAGAGCTTCCATTAAGCTATCAGATCTGTCCGCATGATCAACTCCTAGTACATGCCTGCGCGGCCTGATCTGCCACTAATCGACGCAGCAATTGAACCGCATCTCATCATGGCCCTACCTCCGCCCCTGACTGGGAGCCTGGAGGTGCAGATGTTGGGCCTCGGGGGCTGGTGGTGGTCCCCGAACTGGAGCTGCTGCTGCTCTAAGCCTCCTGGCTGGTGTGGGGTGTAGCAGAGCTCTCCGACTGGAGCATAATACCAGGATAACTGGGCACGGGGCCCTAGTAACTCTCCGGGTAAGACTAGTTACTTATGCTACCGATTTCACCTTCTCTGGGCGGGGTCGCTTTTCTTTGGAGGTATAGCTGAAAACACACACGGATTAGTTAGGAGGGATTATCCTGGTATATAGCTCTATCGCACGATCTAGAATAAGAAGAAAGAATGACATCCTACATGTCCTGTAGCTTCATGTTTATAGATGTGGTGCACAACACACCGATAAAACAAGACTCTACTAGACACGGTCTGTAGGACACTTCCGAGGAAGGAACCGCTCTGATACCAACTCTTTGTCGGACCCAAACCAGTGGCCGTGCCTAGTGCCCGTTTTGGGACAACCCCCATAACAAACCCTGCTAAGTTATAAACAACTGAAAACTTAAGAAGTATGGAATTTAATCAAATCAAGCCAACACCAAACGCATATATATAGAAGAGGACTGTTCATTAAGGAGTCATTAAACCATCAACCATAAAACAGCATCTACGCGAGCGACAAGGCGGCGCCACTATTCAAAGCCATTAATAAAACGTATGCCCGGACCAAGGCTGCCACTAACACAATACAAATGAGTAAGCAGAAGACAAGGCTGCACTTGTACAAGCAGACCTCCAAACCAAACCATGTCCAGACCATTATCCAAAACATATTTACACCCACATAATGTCACAGAACCTTAAGAGTACATTAGTGTGGAAACTCGACGGGACAGGGCACCGCAGACCCATAGACGAGCAAAAAGACACACAAAAGTTATGTACCAAAACGACTGGGGGGCTCCGGAAACAGTGGAGCTCTCCCAATCAGCAAGAGTAGATTTATCCTAGCAGGAGATCACCGAATTGTGCACTACACTGCGGGCATGAAACGCAGCCCCACGAGGAAAGGGAGGGTCAGTACGGACATGTAATGAGTATGGTTAAGCATAGGTAAAGTTGACAGGATACCCCCCCCCAATATGGCAAGTCGAAAACACAAATATCGTACACATATTACCCTTTTAGAGAAAAGCATGCATATATTTAACATTTAAGGTGCCAAGGCTTCCCTAGTAAGGGCTCGGCAAAATATCATCACGTCATCTCCGTCTCATCATCATCATAACCATCCTTCCATCAACCAATCATATATATTACAATAAATACCAGGCCCTTAGGGAGGAAACTCGGGACATATGCAAGAAACTCCGCACGAACAATAACCCGGCCCGGGACTCGTGAACATTGATAAATGACTTAGGCACGAGCAGAATATTTATGAAGCAACAATATGCAATTTAAAATCATGTCTTTAAACTCAATAGAAAATCAACGTTGTGAAACCAGGCAAGGGAGTATTACCAAAAAGATGAATGTTTTATCAAGATTAGACCGTTCATACGAGATGGAAACGTAAAATATCAATGACTCTAAGAAGCATTACCAGAGATATTAGAGATAGCTAGCCTTAGACATAGCCGTATTAGAGGGAGGAAAAGTGTGAAGCAAGATAACTGTCACCTAGACGCTCTAGAGATAAGTATCACATCTGTCCATTATTCGCTATATTTTTAAAAGTCATTGCCAAGGCAAAGAAAGAAGGACAACGTACATACCGTATATCGAGCCGCACGTCCAATATTTTACTGCTCAAATATATAATCTATCAACAAGCAAACAATCGGCCGCAATTAGCTAAAACACGTGCTTTACTTTCTTTGTAAGATAGCTAATAATCTAACGAAAAAATTCGAGCACCTCCCTATTTTCCTTTACCTGTCCCAATCCGACAACATCCAAAATTATCACAGCCCAATACCAATAACACATATAACCAAAGATCATATAAACAGCCCCCTCCCCAAAAACAGGTCAGTCTCGGCAACCATAGCAAGCGAAAAGCAACGGACACGACCGAGCGATAACTCGTTGTATAATTCGCAAC
Source organism: Solanum habrochaites (assembly GCA_027704765.1). Taxonomy (NCBI): domain Eukaryota; kingdom Viridiplantae; phylum Streptophyta; class Magnoliopsida; order Solanales; family Solanaceae; genus Solanum; species Solanum habrochaites. Next base: position 43,287,005 of record JAKWJA010002498.1, read on the forward strand.
ACATCTACCCTTATCGTATCATCCTTTGGAGTAATACTCATAATCAAATTCAAATTTACATACTGCCAAAACAGAATTTTCCTGCAGTTTGCAGTTTGCTTTAATCAAAACAGCCCAAGCCACCAACACGACACACTAATAATCCGATTATGGTTCCATTCATACGTAGCATTCAATAACTTAAAACAAACTTCCTAAGCTCTGGTCACGCCCCCCTCTTAAATGAATGGATATTAACAAGGGTAGTCTACAAGAAATAACACACCAAACACGAAGATTACATAACCAAATTGTATTTGCAGCTGCTGCCAAGAGTGCAGGGTTTGGTTTCCCATTTCCATGGCTGCCTAAGACAAGTGGTGAAGATGAAGAAGAAGGATGATATGCAGCAATTGCATTTTCACCACTTTATTTAGCCAGGGAGTGGATTTTCTCCACTCATTTAATAGTATAAGTGGAGGCAGCCCCCATCTAACCTGTCACTAAGCCAGCCCACAAGTGATCCTTTTTTTTTAATTTTTGCATTGTGTGGTGGGGCCCACTTGATTAAAGTAATCCTAATCAGCCACCATATGAGTGGTGGGGGCCCATTGGATTAAAATCAATACAAATTAGCCACTAATAATCCCTCACTTAAAGTTACTGGCCAATTACATTAGCAACTCATTACTTAGTATCAATTTGGAAATAACATCCTTGCCTAATATTTCTTTAGTCTTCTAGATCACGATGCCCACTACGTATAAAAAAATACGAGGCTAACACGTATGCTGTTATGGTTGAATGGTTATGACTCCTTATGAGAAGGTCATATTATATATATATGACGTTGGGGTTAGCTTTATTTTTTGATTAAAACCATTTTGTCTTAGTTTCCGTTGGTTATTATTAATTAGCAGGTTTGTATGTGGGTGTCCAAAACGGGCACTCGTCACGGCCACGGTGGGGTCGTGACAGATGATATTAGTTTGCTCTGATTGCTGGAAATTTTTCTAGGGCTTACATTGGTTGTTGGGTCTGTTACCCAAAATATCTTAGGGTGAACTTATGGAAAATGTAATGATAAAGCATTCCATGAGAAGTTTAGAAAATATAGTTGGATTAATATGATGAGGTGGAAAGTCCTTGTATTGTTTCCTGATAGTTAAGTTTTATCTTTAATGAGTGTATGACAGTTCGGAGGAGCTTTTCTATTATGAGTTTTTGGCCAAAATCATACTTAAACTATAGCTTAAACTTAAATTACAGCCTTAAAGTATCATTCTTAGCATAAAACATCCTTCGGTATTTAAAAGTCAACAATTTTCATCCTTCTACTTGAATTTGTTAGAAAACTAACAAATCCCACAAGAATCAAGTGTAAATTAAAGATAATTATGCTTTAGCTTCTTCCCAAAAACTGATTCTATTACCTCTTTGAAATGTTCTTTGCTCGTTGGCAGTGCTTGTTTTATCCTACCTTGTGAGCAGTGTCTATAGTAGATAAGATCACTCTCATAGTCTAGTGATCATCGTTTCCATGACGGTCCGTCGCAGGGATCGTCGATTCAAATGTGTTTTGGACAGATTTGCCTTAAATAAAGTCCTTTTATTAGGTTTTATTTATTATAAATAGTTCAAAAACCCTCGTTTTTGGGGTTAGACTTTTGGATATTTCTTAGTTCTCTTGTTCAAGTATTGAACTCTTTATTTTGGTATTTGATCATACTTTTTCGGAATCAATTGTTGCTGTTTTTGTGAATTATTCAAGTGAATTTTGGATTTTATTCATTCTCATAAAAGTAAGTGCATGAATTCTTATATTATCAATATAAATTGTGTGATTCTTAGTATGGGTAACTAAACCTCAATAACTAGGGTTTGTGGGAAACCCAGGATAAAAAAACACGTAAAAAAATCTAGCAAAATAACAATCTAGCTTATGTCTTGAATGTATTGAGACTTCTTTCTTCGACGTCTTTTAACGGAGGCCAACGTTTAGAACTCACCTTATTGCTACTTTGCCGACCAGAGGTATATAATAGGAAAAAATTATCAAATAGATTTAGTGTATACTATTCTAATAAGCTAGTGTCGGTTGGTACAAAAGTAACAACTTAGACAAATATCAAATATGATGCTTAATATGAGTAAAAAGAGAAGGTTTAGTAAAGCAACACGGCGTAGCCGGACCAAGGTACGAGTGAAAATCTCTAGATATTGGACCAAGGATTTCGAGATTATCAAACTTATCACTTTACATTCAAAAGGAGTACTAAGAGCAAGGATTGTTATAGATAGAATTACGAATTAGAGAGCCTGTGGGGAAACAATTACGCCCTAGTTACTCTCATTATTTGATTAAAACTTCAATACTAAATTTCACTTTTGTGTAATAATTTTAAGCTAGTGTTTTTATTAATCAAAACCCCTTTAGTTATTGTTTCGAGAAATAATTGACTAAATAGAATAATAAGAGAATAAAGTTAAAGTCTTGAAACCATGTCCTCGTTGGAACGATCCCACCTCACTAGGTGAGGTCTTTACCTGATGCGACCGCTCTTTTATTCTTTTATAGGAATAAAATTGATCTTATCCAAATTGGCGCGCTGCGGGGAAGGATGCGGGGGGAAAGTGGATTTTAGATGACACTTTACCTTTAAGATTATTACCGGAGTTTAGTCAAACATTTTCCTAAATTTTTACTTTTTTCTGTTTGTTTTTTGTATCCTGGCAGGTCTAACTTATTACATGCCAAAACACGGAAGTAGAGAAAAAATACCCGTGTAATGAAAACCTGACACCACACTAGAGCGTAATATGAAAAATGAATCAGAATTTGGCCATCCAAGTATTGAGGTCAGACCCACAAATGGCCACATGCTCGATGCCGTATCCTGTATTACCGGATATTTGTGGAGTAGGTGAAAAAATACGGAGACAACCTCTCAACTTCACGCCTCAAGGACTACTATAGGGGCTATGAAAACATATCGCAGACTATGAGATAGGCCACTCGTCTACCAATGGGCCACACTTTTGTTAGTACTAGTAGTCTGATTGCAATGGCTCACTGCTAGAGGTGTGTTTTCAGGGCTTACTCTGAGATCCACATCCCCACAGTCGCTAGGTAGGGCAGTGTGCAAAGTTCTGTGTGGGGGAGGCCCGATTTGAATATGGATGTAATCGAGCTAAGATTTTTTCCTCTCCCACTAACGGGAGGGGATGCTATCTGGCTTACTGATCTCCCCTATAACTCAATCTTCACTTGCAATCAACTGAGGGATGTTTTGTTAGAACACTACTACCCAGTGTCTAAGATATTAAACTGCAACGACAGAGTGAACAACTTTATGGCACTACCGGGAGAGTCAGTTAGCAGTTCTTATGATAGGTTCACTTCATTCTTGCGAAGTGTTCCAAATCACCGCATAGATGATGAGTCTCTGAAAGACTATTTCTATCAGGGAAAAGATTGTAATAACAAAGCGGTTTTGGATACGATAGCAGGTGGTTCTTATAGGGAGATTCCTTATGCCGAAATTGCTGAAAAAATAGAGAAAATCTCCCGAAATAACTGGAGTTACTAGGAGTAGCTACTGGGAGAAACCCACCTTCCCGCCGCCCCATCCATCCGTCACACAAACTCAGTCGCAGATGATCTTACGTGAGAGATGCTCAAATGAGAATGAGTTGGGTTAGTGTTGATTGAAACATGTTACTAGGGGTTTGGAAAAGGGTAAATGCGGTGAACTATTGTCTAAACCACCACCCAAAATGGATGAATATTAAGATGAGAAGACCAATGCAGTGAATGATCAACGGGGGGTTTCTCGATTTTTTTTACGGACAGCCCAAGGCTCCAAGTAGAGAATTGGCGCCAATGTCAAGGAAAACCAAGGTCGGAAAACTAGGTGAAATTCTAACCGCTAGGGTCTTATGGTCCGATAGGGGAATTACAAAACCGTTGGAAAAAACAATCAACCGGGGTGGGAACTATGGTAACAGACAATGATAGAAGTGGGTCGTATGTTCCACCTGTAAATCGTGATGAAGTCGCTCAGGATTGGTGGCGTGGAGTTAGTATGCGCGGGAGTTAAGGATAATGATGCCAGAAAATGATAGGAGGTTTTGTGATGCTAGTGATGGCCACACTAAAGAGTTAAGGAATGACGTAGCAAAGTATAGGGCAAGAAAGTGAATACAATGCAATCTTGATTACAATCTTGAGTTGCCAATGTCCCAATTGTCTGCAACTGTAACAAACGACAAGGGCACTCTTCCTAGAACACTGTCCCCAAATCCAAAAAATGATTGGCATGGTATGGCAAGCACTACTCAGGGTGGTAAGCCAAACCATTGACCCACCTATGAGTCGGTGTAGAAAAAAAAAAAATATGTGATAGAGATGATACAATGTGGAGGTTACGTGGGAGTTAGAAGAAGATAAAACCTGGTAACAGATGTGAGAGTTGCCCAAAAGGTAACCCCCTGCCTTAGACCACCACCTCCTTTCCCACAAAGGTTAGTAAAAAAGGACTGAAGATGGTAAATATCAGGCATTTCATTAACGATGCTGAAACCGCTTTCTGTCAATTGTCCCTGTGTAGAAGGCTCTTGAACAAATTCCCGATTATGCCAGGTTCATGAAAGATTTGGTTACCAAGAAAAGGATCAGTCACTTTTTGGGGGATGGACAGAATGCAGCCACTTGTATAGTGCATTGCTACAAGATCTCTAGTGCAAAAGAAAGACGTCGGGCGTGCTTTTACATTCCTTGTTCAGTCGGGTTGTACATTTTGTGAAAGCATTATGGGATATTGGGGAAAGTATAAATCTATGCCCATCTTCGATTTACAAAAAGGTGGATTTGGGTTAACCCACATCCCACTGTGATGGGCTACTGATGACGACGAATGTAAAAGTCCCATTGGTATACTCCTCGATGTGTTCGTAATCGTGGAATCGTATATTGATGGTCGATTTGTGATTCTTGATTGTGAGGCAAATTTTGAGGTGCCTTATTATTCTTGGGAGGCCATTCCTTGCTAAGGTAGGCCCCTGGTGGTTTGATAGGAAAAGGGGGTCCGGTTAGAACAATCAAGAAGTGACCTTCAACATTGTTAGGTTCCATGAGGCAGACACAGGGTGAGCTTCCCAATCGGTATCTGCTATATCCTACAGAGGACGAGTCATTGAGGTACAAATTGAAGAGCATCTGGGTGTTGAAGCATTGGAGGCAGTGATCATGAATTTTGATAGTGATGGCATTGATTAGTATGAGTCATTGGTCGCGGAACTTGATCAAGGTAATGATCATTTTAAACCAAAGAAATTTGAGTTAGATATGCAACATCGCGAATCTCCACCCGCAAAGCCGTCTATTGAGGAGGCACAAAAATTAAAACTTAAGCCTCTACCACCTCATCTGATATATGTATTCTTGAGAAAAGATGATACTTTGCCGATTATTATTGAATCAGAGTTGAATGTCCATCAAGTTAAGAGTTTGGTTAAAGTGTTAAAAAGGTTCGAAAGAGATATTGGGTGGACTATTGTGGATATTATTGGGATCCCTCCCGATATTTGTTCTCATAAAATCTAATTCATGCGCGATCATAAGCCAAGTATTGAGCATCAGAGATGTCTGAATCCACTTACATTAGAGGTAGTGAAGAAGGAAATTATCAAGTGGTTGGATGCCGGAGTGATATATCCAATCGCTGATAGTAGTTGAGTATGCCCTATTCAGTGTGTGCCTAAGAAAGGCGGAATGATTGTGGTCCCCAATGAGAAAAATGAGCTTGTTTCAATGAGATCGGTGCATGGTTGGAGGGTGTGTATGGATTACGGGAAAAATAAATTGCCGGGACAAAAAAAAGACCATTTTTCATTATGCCCTCATGGATCAGATGTTGGATAGACTTGCCGGAAAGGGCGGTGGTACTATTATTTTTATTGAGGTTAGTCGGTTGTTTGTATAATCATATTCTATTGCACAAGAAGTCAAGAGAAACCATCTTTACTTGTCCCATATGGGACCTTTGCATTCAAGAGAAGGTTGGTTGGTTATGCAATGCACCCGCCATATTTTAGAGATGTAGGAGGTCGATATTCTACGATATGGTGGAGGATACATTGGGGTGTTTATGGATGATTTTTTTCTGTGGTTAGTGACTCCTTTGAGCGGTTGTTTGAGCATTGTCTGGGGTCCTAAGAGGTTGTGAAGACTGCAACCTAGTACCTAAATTGGGGAAAATAACTTCATGGTGAAAGAGGGTATTGTTTGGGTCATCGCATTTCAGAGAGGGCACATAGAGGTTGATCGAGTAAAGTCGAGGGTGGGGTAATAGAGAGACTCCCCCCACCTTCTATGTAAAAGGTGTTGTGAGAAGCTTTATGGGAATCATGCAGGTTTTTTACGGAGGGTCATCATGGATTTTCAAAATTGCACATCCTTTGTGCAAGTTGCTTGAGAAAGAGTGTAAATTTTATTTTGAGGAATCTCTGTTGGCAGTGGGATTTGGCAAGTTGAAAACAAAAGTTGGTGTTGCACCTCTCATTAGTTTGCCCGAAATGGAAGCAAGTCATTTGAGGTACGGTAATATGTGAGCTATGGGGTTGGTCTTGGTGGTGTTGTGTATTGGGGCAAAGAAGGGCACAAAATCCTTCACCCCATTTTTACTATGCTAGAAAGCCCTTAAATGAAGCCCAAAAAAACTAAACCGGGGACTAAGCAAGAACTCACTTGCAGTAGTTTTGCTTTTAAGAATTTCTCTTCAATTTTGCTTGGCCTACTAGGGTTAAATGCTACTAACATTCTTCTTTGAGATATTTGATGGCAAAGGAAGGAGGTGCGAAAAAATCAGAGGTTGATTATAGAAAAGGTACGAAATCAAGTTTTGTTGATTCACTGTCCGATTAGAAGACGAAAGGCAAATTGGAGAATGGGGGAAAAAAATTAAATTGATGAACTTTCTACGAGAGATGTTTTTGTCCGCTCTCAAGACTTGTTCCATGTTTCAAATATTTTGCGAATTATCGGCTAGCGATATCACTTACGGATGTCGTTTCATCAAAGGAAAAAGTTCATTGTATGATGTAAAAAAGTATTTTGGGATGAGCAATACTTGTATAAGAGTTGTTGCCAGGGCTTATCGGCGTTTGTGTGCTAGAAGGTTTAGATGATTGAGGTTTTGGAGGCATTCCATCTTCACCTGTAGGTGGACATCATAGGGGTATCTGAACCGCTTGACAAGATCTTACAATGTGGCTACTATTGGCCAACTATTCATCAAGATCTTCATGAATTCGCCAAGTCAGTGATAGATGCCAAAGAGTGATGGCGCATTTCAAGAAAGCAAGAGCTCCCTTTAAATCCCATTCTTGTGATTGAGTGATTTGATGTGTTGGGTATTGGACTTTCATGGTCCCTTTTGTGAGTTCTCAAATGGTGAAGTACATTCTAGTGCGGTTTGATTATGGTCTAAAGGGTGGAAGCTATCGCACTCGCAATAATGACGGGAATATTGTCACCGCGTTTCTTGAATTTGGCACCACAAGGGGCTATTATAGTGAGTGGGGGATCCCACCACTTTTCAATAATTTTTTAAGGGATATTGGAGAACTATTGGGGTTGCCATAATGTGGACACTCCTTACCACCTCAAACTATTGGGCACGGTTGAGTGTCAAAAGGGAGATGAAGCAGATTTTGTTAAAAACGGTGAATGCTAGTAGAATGGATTGGTCAAGGAGACTTGATGATGCTCTTTGGGCCTACCAGACAGCATACAAGACTCCCATAGGTATGTCCCTATACCAACTTGTATATGGGAAGGCTTGTCACTTACCGGTCGAATTAGAGCATAAAGCCATGTGGGCAATGAAGAAGTTGAAAATGGATTGGAATGAAAAGATGAAGAAGTACCATGAACAAAAGATTGAGAAACACGATTTTATGGCAAGGGATTTGTCCCTTACTTTATCACCCAACTATTCCCTCACGAAGAGGTTGAGTTAGAAAACAAAGAGGGTGTGCGGTTTAAGGTGAACGGGCAAGGAATCAAAATCTATCTAGGGCATGCTGAAACAGTGAATGAAGTGATCGAGGCATACCATCTTGATAAAGTTTGGGTAATCAAGTGTCCTCCGTTGTGCCACGATGTTAAATTAAGCGCTGGTTGGTAGGCAACCCAATATGTATCCTCTAAGCCAACTATAGTTTTTTTTATGACTTTCTAGTAATAGTTGCATTTTTTGTTGCTTTTCTTTTTTTGTTAGAAGTGTTGGCTAGAGTGTAGTTTACGGTCCGTGTACAAAAACTGTCCAGAAAATACAAAAAGAATAGCTTCATGGGTGTTAAATTTGCAGGTAGCACATCACCAGAAAATTGATCTGCAGAACACGTTGACGGACCCATTGACGGACCGTCACGCCTGCGACGGACCGTCGCAAGCATCCGTCGTGTCCAGGTAAGTTTTTCAATTTTTTCTAAATTAGGGAAACCATGACGGACCATCATACCTGTGACGAACCGTCTACGGGGAATCATCGCATCAATACCCATAAACCCGACCCGACCTGACCGGCGAATATTAAAAGTTTTTAAACCTTTTTACTTCCCACCTCTTCATTCTAACCGTTTCTTTCCCTCACTTCCCCCATTTACTCCCTCTTCAACTCCCTATCATTTTCTTCCTCTCCCCAAAACATCACATTCCCCGTCCCTTCCCAAATTCCCCTAATCTTCCTTCTTCCAATCTCCCTTCTTCTTCAAGTAATCTATCGGTTAGATTCAACTGTTCTTGTTGTGATCACCAGAGTTGTTTGCCTTACTTTGTTTTCATCTTCTCCAGATATCAAGTATCTGGTTCTGATCTCTAAATTATATACATTTCTTTCATGTTTTCCCATGATCTATGCTTGTTTCTGAATGTTGGATCTTCAAAATTTGACCCCTAGTGTATGCCACGAACTCACCCCGCTAATCCTACATGCCGTGAGACCCTTCACATAGTAAACTGAATGGGGTTGTTGTGTTAACTAAATCAAATGGGGGTGTTTGTTTCTGATAATTGTTTCTGACCTAGGTTGATAGTTCTCCAAAATGGCATGCTAAAACTCAAAAAACTATTGCCTTAGGATTGCTAGTATTCTGGGTAAATGGGTTAGAAATTGTAGGTCGATAAGTATTCTTTCGATTAGCATTTTAGGGGATGAGAGAGGCACACCCAGGTTTGTAACTGAAGGACAGAACGAGACCCCATCGATGGACCGTCATGGGGTCCGTCCCACCAATTCCAATTTACTTTCTCTGAATGTCCATCCACGGTCTCTACGATGGACCGTCGTGCCCTTGACAGTCCATCCTGCACAACCGTTATGGTTTTCATTGACCCGATTCCTAAGGGTCTCAAAATCTTTTCCAAGTGTCCAACGATGGACCGTCATGCTCTCGACGGTCCGCCCTACAAAACTGTCGTGATTGTCAGAGACTTTCTTTCTGAGATTCCAATAAATTTTCTCATGTATTTCTTGAAAAACCGTCATCACGGTCCGTATTCTCACGACGAATCGTCAACTGGTCTGTCGTCTAGCACAGAAACTACAGCAATATTATTTTAGTTTTGGTTTTACATTTTTGTTTCTTTTTTTACATGTCTTGTTTGTTTCTACTAGTACTAATTGTTGTTCTTTTCAGGTACTAACACTTATGGCACCAAAGCTAGATCGCGTGTACGCACGAGGGATCTCAAAGTCTTTCGCCCTATCTGCCCGACTGGTCATTGGCTCTAACGATGAGCGTGACCCCGAATACATGCCCCAAGGCACTGTCACTTCTGCAATGAGCTCCACGTACCACCAGAGCCAACCCCATGAAGGTGGCGCCCATTATAGTCACTGCCTCACAGTCTGAAGAGGAGCGCATACTTACCGGCATGCCTTCTGGGTCTGCTACATACTCCAGCGATGCTTCTGGTTCTGAGGAAGTATCGAGTTCAGACGACGTCTGCGGGTTTGAGGAGGCTTCTTATCCATCCACTACATCCTAGTCGTCCTCATCTGATGAGGTCGATAGTGCTGATTCCACTCCAACACCACTGACTGGAGTCCCCGCCCGATTGCCGACCAGCCCAACGGATGGTGTGTTGAGGGGAAATTTCAGGTGTACTCCGATGCCAAGATGCTGAATGATAAGGGCGTCATGAATTGGACCCTTATACTAGAGAGGCGAGTCCTTACCCCACCATTCCGGATATCCATACACTCTTCACCAGGCATCGGCTAGATTAGATGGCTCGTGCTTTTGGTCGATACAGTGAGGAGTTGGTCAAAGAGTTCTACGCCTCGTATGTGGCGACCCTTCAATCCCAGATTGATAGGCGGGTTGCCCCCGCCAAATAGGCTCCACTATATCACATCCGAATCTTCAAAAAGCGGGTAGACATCTCATTGCCATCCATCCGCCGGTACCTATATGGAGAGGATTTTGATGCCACCATGACTCCTGTCACCGCCGAGTTTGACTACCGTGGAAACTAGTTAAAGAGGTACGAATCTTGCGTGAGCCAGAGTTGAGATAGACCACCAAGAGGTGGTTGGCCCAGTATTTGTCCATTGATGGAGAGGCTTCTCACTGCGTACTTGAGCTGAAAGGAGCCATCAAAAAGGCCAACTTGACCTTTACGGCCAAGTTTCTATGGTTGATAGTCTGCCACTTCCTTTCCCTTAGAGTTGTAGATAATATAGTAACATTGTATCGTGCAGTTCTGATGGCAGCGATTATAGTAGGGTTCGAGGTGGACTTCTCTTGGCTTCTTAAAGCGGTCATGCACGAGAGGTCTTTAAAGGTCACTACTACTTACCCATTTTCGTGAATGGTGTTTTCATTGTGAAGGTCCGCAGGTGTGCCCATTTGGCACATATATCAGATTAAGACCCTATCGGGCACTATTTACATAGGCCTTATCAGGGATGAGGCCAATGAGTTGGCCGCACGCAGAGGGCCTCGCCCGGAGATACCTCCGATTGATAAGAACCTGACGGATAAAGTAGAGCAAGCTCAAGAGGCTACCTAGGCTACATCTGAGCCTACTGACACCACCCCAGTCGATTCTATCCCAGGTGGTAGCACCGCTCCGAGCTCCTCTCATTCGACTCCCTCCGCCACTCTGATCCCACTTTCTAAGGTCTAGAAACTTGAGGCCCAAATGGCCACTCTTCTGCATCACATCCAGCCTTTGATGCAGAGGTCTATTGCTGAGGCGTAGGAGCGCATGGAGCGGAAGATGGCCCGGCACATGGAGAGGAACATTATGGAGGTTCATCAGCGCCTGGACGCTTTTGAGTTGCTTGTGCTAGCCTGGCCAACCCCTCCGGTGGACGTGTCTACCCTTCAGGCTACTATACAGAGTCTGTGAGCGGACTTGGACACGATTCTAGAGGCTATGGTGCCCGAGTCTGAGGCCTCTTTTGCAGAGCCTGTTGAGGATACTATTTTGGCAACCTTATTCTCCACTACTGCAGTGCCACCACCTCCACCACGAGATCATGCTAAGAGGCGTAGAGGTCGACATGAGGATGAATCTAGGGCAAAGAAGAGGGAGCGCCAAGAGTTGGAGGCAGCGAGGAGAGCCTCGATTGCTGATGAAGAGGCCCGTCAGTTGAGGGCTATTGAGTTGACTGATGGGGCGTGTAGCCCCAGAGTTGTTGAGGCATAGAAGACCACTATTGATGGTGTTGTAATTGTTGAGAGAGGCACTACTGAGGGTGTTGTTGATGTTGAGGACACTACTGAGGGTGTCCAGACTACAGAGGGCGTGGGTTCCGGGACATCGGACCCACCCGCTTGTTGATTGACGGAGGTTTGTGCCTCAGGTTTGCTTAACCTACCACTCTATTATTTAGGATTATTTTATGCATTGGGGACAATTGCATATCTTTTTGTTGGGGGTTTGGTAAATGGAGAGTAAGTGCTAGGGTGAAGTCTAAGTAACCCAAATCACGACCCTCTTTTGGGATTTTCTTGCCTGTGTTCTTTTCCCCCAAGAGACTGATTATTTTTATTGTTGAACCGGCATGTCTATATGTTGTGTACATAATATAAATCTGAAGCATGATGGCTGAAACAGAAATGATATCCTAATGTAATGAAAATGATGCATGCTAGCATAGTAATTGATAAATGTGTTGGCTCTAAGAATGATATAGCGATCACCACTGCATGACCCTAAGTTAAGATTGAATTAGGTGTTTGATAATCTGGTAGAGTACTGAGATGTCAAAGTAAGTGACTGTGAGGAAAATTTGAATAGTACCACTAATTTGTATAGCTAGAAACTTGTCTGTTTGTCCTGCTAAAATAAGATGTAATAGGACAATTAGGAAAAGGGATATAGTGGGACGTTGTTCAATATAGCAATATTTAGCCTAAATAACAGAAAAACTGAATGAAACTAATCCCTTTTTTATCAAATGATTTGATCTTAAAAGAGATCTTTTCTTGTTCCCCCAAACTATCTTTTCTTGGAATCATGGTTGGCGCTTGGTCCCTCCTTGGAATGTGCACCTCAGCTTTGGCCAAAAGCATAAGTGGAGGGTGGCTAATGACAGTAAAAAACCTGGTCGTGGCCTGACCCAACTTTGGGTATTATTGTGTACTTTGACTCATGGACCAAAGCCCATGATTCAAGGGAGGCTATTAGAGGGAAATGGCTCTAGAAAGTGGGGTTGAAAGAACAAAGAGAGAAAAGAACAAAAAAAAGTGACCAAGAAACCAGTTGAAAGAAAAACTGTGAAATAATATATATATATATATATATATACACACACCACACTAGCAGAAAAGAAAAGAAAAGAGTACTACAAAAAGAATAAAGAAGAAAAAAATAGCAAGGGAACGAATATAGAAAAGGTGTGGAATAAAAAAATGATGAAAAGTAGGACGCTTACCCATCTGTCAAAGTGGGAAACAAGTCACTCAAATATACGTAATATACCCTACCTGATCCTGAGCCTATGTTACAAGCTGAGGAAAGGCCTATCGTGATCCTAAGGAGTGTTATGGCGAACTAAAAATCAGGAAAAATAGAGGGAAGCCTATGGCAATTATGTATAAATAAGTTGTGAGTGAAGTTGTTCTGAGGTGAGTGTTGAAAAAGTAATCCTTATACTAAAAACTTAAATCATTATGTGAAAAATGAGGACATTATTTTGAAATTGAGGGGACACTAGTTGCAATACCGGAAAAATTAGCACCTAGGGTGAGAGATCGAAAACGGATAGGTGTCAAGTTGTGTGGTGAGGTCCGTGTCAGGGATTTGTTCCCACATATTCAAGCCTGATTTTAGTTTTGGGATAGAATGCATGAACATAATGAGAATTATCAAAAGTGGATCAAATGATTTGAGAAAGTTAAAAGACAGATAATCTTGTACAAAATTTTGTAGTGAGTGTGGTCGCATCGCTTGAGGACAAACAACGAATTAAAGTTGAGGGTGTGATTGTATGTTACTGTGGTTTCATGGTACTTTTCAATTCTATTCCTTAAGTTTAGCGCTGTTGTCTAAAGCCTTTTTGTATTGATTTTTTATGTAGGTTTCTCTATATTTGCAAGAAATTTGTCCAAAGGAGAACGCGGTACGTGAAACTTGTCTCACTTCCTTTAACACTCCATTCTGGTCAGTTTCACAACAAACCGCAATCATCTTCACATATAACAGTTTCTGACACATCTTAACATAGTATCATTATCTTAACCAATCTTGGTCCATGACTTTAGTGAAGCGTTTTTAAGACATATTGGACAGCATCATGTTAATATTTGATGAATTTAACACCTTCATAATGTGACAATAACAAAAATGAAACATTCGGACAAACACATCAACACTTAAATATTTACGGGTGTAACTAACATTCGGACAAGCACTTAATTTTATACAATCATAACTTCATAGGTTAATCAACAATCATAATTCAAGAATATTAACCAAAAGATCATCCAGCACCACATATCAACAACATGATATCTAACCTATTCAACATGGAATCGAAAATGATACTAGGGACAAAGGATTTCGATGAGAACACGGGAACAACCCTAGTTTTCAAGTTCTTTTAATCGTTGGAAAGAAAGTTCTCTTGGAGAAAGAAGTCCATGAGAGAAACCTGTACCTTATGTATAACTTAATCTACGAATACCACCTTAAACGACACTTTGAAGAAATCTTTAAATCGCCCTAGAGAAATCGATAAAGTTACTGCCTTTTTCTTGTGTTCGTTGCTTACTTTTTTTGCGTCCTTTTTGTGTATGAGTTTGAACGTGATTTAGTTAAAGAACTTATTCTGATCATTCAACTTTAGGGTTAATAAGTTGATTTAAATAATTAATTAACTAATTGACAGAAACGAGGGCTGAAACACAAATATAGGTCAAATCTGAAAATTTTTCCTAAGAAATTTCATTTTGCCCCTTTAAATTAATTAATTAAATGGCTAATGTAATAATTAAAGGTACCTAGGGTAACTATTAAATTGCCCCTGAATCTTTGGAACAAAAACTAACTCTTTTGGAATATCCTAGGTTAAGTACTAGGATGTTTCATGAGTTGTACTAGGTTAGTGTAAGAATTTCGGTTTGACCCCTTTAACATAATTCATTAAATGGATAATTAATTAATTAAGTGACCTAGGGTAATTACTAAAGTAACCTTAAGTCGTTATAACTATAACTAATCCTTTGAACCATCCTAGGTTAGGTACTAGGTTATCTTTTTCTAGTTTAACCGAAATCAGGATATTGCTTTGTGATTTTGGTTTTTCCCCTTTAAATTAATTAATTAAGTAGCCTAGGGTAATTACTAAAGTACCCTTAAGTCGTTAGGATCTTAACTAAATCTTTGGACCATCTTAGGTTAGGTACTAGGTTGTCCCTTTTGTGTCTTAACCAAAATCTGATAATTTCCTTTTTATTTTCGGTTTTAGCCCTTTTAAATTAATTAATTAATTTGTTAAATTAATTAATTAGGTAATATAGGGGGATTACAAAAGTACCCCTAAATTTTTAGGATCATCACTAACCTTTTGGACCATCCTAGGTAGGTTAATGGGTTTGTGTCTGTGTTTAACTAGACTGGTTAGTGTAAGCTCGGTTTTGGTCCTTGTTGTCGGGTATAAAATATAGGGTCGAATTACGGTTATTCATAGGTTATTTATTATTTTTGGGCAGTATGGTTAGAGTCTAGAATTGGTGGGAGGTTGCCCACATGGAGTTGGGTCACTGTGCATGTATTCTCCCTAATACCCTAACCAAATTCGGTTAGGGTCATCCTTGGAAGCTTCTTCAATGTCTTGCCACATGTGCTGGCACATGGGTGGTTGTAACTTCCCTAATAAAATATTATGTATTGTTCATTTGGTAATGTTTACTAGTGCCCAAAGGCCCATCACTGTCCTGGGCACTATTAATTTACATGATCATTTAAATGATCATGTGCTATGGTACTGGCTTGACACTTAAATGCCGAGTACTTGGTTTTTTGTACTTATATTCAAAAATTTTAGCTTAGGGTAGGGTCGTCATTGTAGATACATTCTTAAACAAGGCTCATTAATACTTAAAACATTAGCTAGACCAAACCTTTTAAGCCAATATTTATTAATATTGCCCAAATATTTTGCTTATTGGGTATTATATAGAAAATGGCTAATACCCCTTAGCCAATTTTTCATACTATGCACGAGATTTCTCAATATTAGGCATTGGAATGCCTATGTATCCCTAATACACATTCTTAAAGTCCTAATGTCTCTTTACTAGACATGTAATTTCTGGAATGTTACAGCTTTACCCGGGTTCGAACATGGGTGGAAGCAACGAATCAAATGATTTAATTATTATTTAGTGAATTATTTGAATTAATTAATATTTAATTTTATGATTTAAGTAAAGGAAAATCAGATTTTTAATTAAAAAAATAAAAATAATAAAATTAATAAATAATGAGGAGTCCTAGTTTGACTAAGTCTCCACCTAACTCTATTAATCCTAATCCACTCATTCTCACGTCTCTCTATCTACTCTCACAATCACATGCACGATCAGTCTTCAGCAAAATAAAAAGAATAGAACAAAAAATGAAGTTCATCAAGAACTTGAACGCTAAAAGTCAAAGGCAAAGACATTCTAAAAAAGAAAACAAAAAGGGGTTCTTCAACGGGTTGTGCTTGAAGTTTCGGTGGTGAGGCTTGGTTTCATGGGAAATTGGCATCATTGAAACAAGTGTTGAACGACATTAAGGTATGGGTTTTATTCCCTCTTGGTCCCTTTCCCAAGAGACCTTTAAGGTTCAGACTATTCACAATCAAAAAAACTAAGTTTCCCGGCTGCCCCTGTCATTAGATCCTTTGAAAGATTCGAGTATGCATTGGTATGACTTCTGGTAGATGATTTTAGTGCTGGTTGTGATTACGTATTTGAATGTGTATTCGGAATTATGTGGAAATGAAATAGGTGTTCCCAAAATTTGAAGTTTGTTAACTTGTTTGTGCGTGTGTGCCGTGAATTAGCCACTATTTGAAGCTTGATATTGACATGTTAAAAAGTTATGAATTATGTGTGTGCGAAAATGTTAAAATGTAATGTTCATATAAGTTCAAAGTTGATGAATTAAATGATAATTCTTGACTGAAAGTAACCTTGAAGATGCACCTAAAGATCTCCCTAAAAACTACTTGAAATGTTTGTTTAACGTGAAAAGGGGTGAAAAAATAGGCTGCAAAAAAATGTGATTAAATTTCCAGCTTGCTGGAAATTTGGTTTCAGCCAAATATTAGGAATTCTAGAAATTTTAAAAATGAATTAAAACATGTGAGGTCGTTGGAGATTGAACCCGAGACCTCACTATATGAAAGCTGCAAAATAAAAAAAAATAAAAGAAGTGAGGTGAGTGGGGATTGAACCCACAACTTCTTGGATAGATGAGAGAGTTAGGAGAAAAATGAAAGAAAAAAAATGACGTGAGTGGGATTGAACCACACCTCTGGATAGATTGGCGAGTCGGGAGGAGAAAAAATGAATAAGAATAATAAAAAATGAGGTGAGTGGGGATTAAACCTATAACTCATGGATAGGTGAGAGAGTTAAGAGGAATATAAGAGAAATAAAAATTGAGGTTTGTGGGGGATCGATTCCCATCTACTTGGCCTTAAAGAAAAAAAAGATGAGGGAAAAGAAGAAAAATATTATGGGGGTGGTGATGGGATCGACCTAGGGTCCCCCCCCAAATCGAAAAATACAATTATCAAAGTTTAATATAAGATTAAGTGTAACAAGAGATTCAAAATCGGGTTACCATTTCCCAAAACTCTGTATTGATGCATAAGTCTCTTACGTGAATAAATAATTAATGAATGCTTCACATAGGAATCAAACTGAGGACCTTGTCATACTAGAGATGAATACGGTATTGTACCACCTTAACTTGGGTAAGGATAGGGTCACTTAGACGAATTATGAATGAAGCCTTATGGCTTGTACATATGGATCCATAAGTCCATTGTACGTTTAAAAGTAAGCGAACCTGGGATGTATGTGATGAAAGAATGTGAACCTAGAAGAGTTAAGTAAGAGTGTTAAACATACTAAAAGGCCAAGTGCATTGGCATATGAAATAAACATTCACGTAATGGGAGTGTAGAATGATGTATAGTAAAATATCAAGCATACTCCAAAAAAAGTGTTATGAATTCACTGTTAAGAATGAATCCATAGTTAGTATGTAAAGAAAAGAGTGACTACATGACTATAGGCTAGTGCAAGTAAGACAAGATCCATCTACGCCTAAAAATCATTGTCACTAAATGAAACTTATAAGAGATTATATTATACAAATTGATGGAATTAAAACAAAAAAAGAGTGGCTTACATGAGGATAGGCTAGTTACAAGTTAGACAAGTTGTATCTCGCTTAGAATCAAGTCCCTCAATTGTAAACTCCAAAAAGAATAGAATGTTATACGATGAACCAATAATAAAGGTGTAGTAATGATGAAACAAAAAGAAGTAAAAGTGGGGGGGGGGGGAAAGAACAGCGGTGGCACCCTAATATGAGGCTAGTTGCAAGTGAGACAAGTTGTACCGATGCCTATACATAAGGTCACCAAAAAGTACTCACCTAGAGAGTGTTGAGATTAGTAGAAAGTCTCAATACAATCTAATGTAAGTGTACGGACAATTCACACTTAATACGAAATGATGAGTTGAGAAATTATCTAATGAGCTATGATGCCCTCATGTTAGAAGCCAGCTTCTATGATGTATGAGATGAATATAATGGAACTTTATACTGAGCACTGATAGGCTAGCTATGAGTTGCGATTTCTTCTTTCAGGAAGGCAGAGGTTTGTGTAATTCTCATAAGATAAGGCTGTCCGTCCAGACAATTATGGGTCTCCCTAAATCTATTAGTCTTTGAACTATGCTACCAACATAGGAACTATCCGGTGGTTTCCACCTAAGCTAGCTAGGTATGTTCTTGGTTTCACCTTGGCCAATGACTCCATCTCTTTTTGGTGTGGGGAGAACACCGGATTTCATTGATGTCACATTAATCTATGTTGATAAAGTGAAAGTTCCTCAAAGTATGAAAGATAATAAATGATGATACCAAAGGGTTTGGATAGGTAATCAAGAGGTGAACTAGGACCACCGAAGGAACATTCGGTCATTCTGGCATTGAACAGTAGTAAACCAAGATGTGAAAATCTAAACACATCCTAGGGATATTTGGGTTTACACTAGACTATGAATGAATGAGTGAAAGATGTAAGAATGAATCAAGCAAACTCTGTGTTGCTAAGTAGTAAACTCCGTAAGTTGCGGTCTCTATGGTGATCCTCATTTTGTGAAAGTCTTAATGTCAAGTCCATGAGTCCAAGTCTCGGGCATATGAACGAATGATATGAAATATGTATATGTTTGTGCAATATGTTCTGTGCATATGCAATATGTTATGTGTTGTGTGAAAAACTGATATGATGCTGATGCATGTTACTCTCATAGCCTGACTTTCCTAATCCGATTTGCCAAGTCCAACTGACTGGACTCTCCATAAGTCACTTGGACTTTCCATAACTTCATATCGCTTAGGAGAGAGCTTTCTTTACTATGCATGTCTTGGTGTGTGCTTGCAGGGGATATACCCATACTTAGTACAAGGTGTACTTATCCATTACACTCTTTACTTTTTAGGTGCAGGCACAGGTGGATTGGATTGCTAGAGTTTCCAAGATGATACTTAAAGCTATTCCGGACATGAGATTCATCCGGAACTTAGTAGGCCCTCCTTGATTCGAGGACACTTGGCCCGTTTATATTCTATCTTAGAGGTAGGCTTGAGCTGTGGAGATATTCCACTAGCGTTCTTTCTCAATTATTTTCAGAACAGGTATTGGTGCCATTTGGCCACCTTTTATTTTATTAGGCAGATATGAACTCTTTCATTCAGTTGAGTATCTTGTATTAGATGGTTATTGTGAACATTATGAACTGATGTAGATGAATCTGATATGAGTATAATGTATCATACTATGAAGGTCTATGTATATTAGGCTTAAGTCATACGCCGCCCTTAAAGTTGTCCGCAATTTCACTAGGGACACCTAACTAAGGACTTGTCTGCGGACCTCTGGAGGAGGTCAACGTCCACTGGTTTTGGATAAAGTCTATGGGGACCTCTGATCGTGACAAACTTTTTCTTCTTTTTGTGTTTATATGTGAAGAAGGTAGAGATTAAAGGCATCAGAAAGAAAGTTGTGAATCGATTGATACTTGAGTTCCTACAATTGAATGATTGTTGAAGACATGGTGGGTAAATTTGCAATTTTGTGGATGAGTTTATTTTCTTCAATTTAAGTATTTAGGTTTAAAGATTAGTTCTCTCTGCATGTCATGAACACCATTAGATTTTATTAGCCCATATTCTACAGCCAAGGTTCTTTTTTATTTTTTACTAAGATTTGTTTTGTGTTTAGAATGAGTTGATTACTTTGTGGTTGTTGAAACAAATCACGCGTTACAACTAAAATTTCAAAGAACAGAAAGAAAGTGCCGAAGATCGTGAACATCGAAGTGAGTCCTATGCATATTCAATAGGCGAGATACATTGAATTACTACTTGAAAGCATTTTATCAGTAAGTTTATATCTTGTATATAGTGCGTTCAACTTTTTTTATTCATCTTCTATTCGTTAATAGCTTCTTTTAACTTTCATTTAACCGCATTAAGGTTCATTTTAAGCATCACAACTTGTTCTATGTCTTGAACTTTGTAAATTCAAGTGATTGAGGACATGCCCTTGTTTTGTAGTTATTCTAGGAGTAACTATTTTAATGGGTGCTGAATGTGCCTCATGAATTTGTCTGAGTCTTGCAGCCAAAGTTTGAAACACTGTAAAGGAGCTGGCTCTGCAATCTGAATCTAATTTGAAATACTGTATAAAGTTATTACTTCTATAGTTTCATACCTTTGCATGTGCACAATTTCATCAAATTTTTTTCTAAACCAAGATGATCTGGTGGATCTAGTTTCATAATGATGGTCATATTTGTACGGGTGGGGTTATGATGCAAATTCCCAATTTCAGTGATGTAGCCATATTGCTGGTTATAGTTCCTGAATTATTGTTTATATTATTTATTTGGCAAGTCGCTTCAGGGTCAACTTCCCGGCCTTGTTGTTGATAAAAATAAAGTCGATGGTTGCAGCTATAGAGGGATATTTGTTATCATTTGAATATGCAGTTGACTTTTGTCGTTCATGTTTTGTATGTTCACTATAGAATACAAAGACATCACTGATATCTACAATTGGTAGTCTATCATCCTAGTAAAATACTTCTTCTGGCCTAATTAAGTGCAATGAATTCACAAGCAATTTCAAGTTTTTTCACTTTGATGTACTCTACTACAAAAAAATCTTATTTCACTTTGATTTGGTTTTCTAGTCATGTTTTAGGGCTTCTTTCTTTTCAAGCCTAAAAAGTTGACTTTTTTGCTCTTATCTTTTGTATGTTGTTGCCTAATAGTGACTCTATTGATTGAGCGGAAGTTCACTTAATGACATTAGGAGAGATATGAGGCTATAAGTATTTTATAATTTATAAGTTAAAGCTAAAAAAAAAATTTGATTTAATACTGAAAGAAAATGTCCTACTTGTTTATTATGCCCATAAATGTACAATCATCATCACTTCTTGCAGCCTGTGAGTACTAGTCATAATATTCTCTTTTTTTCTTGAAGTGTCTCTCCTCTTAGATGATCCATGTAAGTTTGGAGAGTATGAACATTTTTTATCAGAACATTTAATAGTGGAACTTGTAATAGGGTCTTGCAAACTAAGTCAAGAACTTCTTGATCTTGACAGTTAATGCCCTACTTAGGGATCCTATCTATCTGTTTTATGTCATCAAATTTAGAATTCTTTTAAATTCCACTCAAGGTTTATTCTTAGTGCCTAAAACAGGGAATTAAAAGTTTCATATCAATTTTTGATTTATGATTCATAATCTGATAAGTTGCATGTTTACACAGTGATGCTTTCTACGAGAACACTCCACCAACTGATGATCAAACATATATTTCATCTCTCGGATCTACTGTATACAAAGCAATGTCAAAAGCAAATAGCAATGCAGTGTGGTTGATCCAAGTATACTTCTTACTCTTACCACTAATACTAATACTTGGCTATTGATTTGTTTAATAATAGCATAAGGTAAGTTCTATGTGCTTTGTTTTAAATTTTGACATCTTAAAACAAGTAGTATATAATTGTTTTTGGAAGTAAACAACATAAGAAATGTGAGCTCAGTTTCGCTGTTTTTATTTTATAAGATGATAATTATGGTAAAAGCTTCAGTAAAAGGTTGTAAACAGCCTGACCATTACTCTGTCAAAAAGAAGAAAAAAGCTAACTTAAGAAATGGGAATTGAGGGGGGGGGGGGTGTTAGAGCGGTAAGATAAGCGAATTGACTACCAATGGGTGGGATCAATTAGTTGTGAACAAATATATTATACGCTTGAGTTTCTTAGGTGAAACTACTTGTCTGGAAAGAA
This sequence comes from Solanum habrochaites, assembly GCA_027704765.1. Taxonomy (NCBI): domain Eukaryota; kingdom Viridiplantae; phylum Streptophyta; class Magnoliopsida; order Solanales; family Solanaceae; genus Solanum; species Solanum habrochaites. The sequence goes on from JAKWJA010002498.1 coordinate 43,309,105, forward strand.
AAAGCTCTAGTCGATGGAATCCACTTTGTGGTTTATCAAATTGTCTTTGTATATGTCTTAACCAAAAGATGGAAAACCTCTGAAGCTCTATGGCTCATTGTGTTATTCCTTCAACAATATATGATTGTGAATGTGAATCTTTGATCCTTGTAACTTAAAGTGAAAGTTCAATCAGTCATAAGATCTTCCTTTCATCACTTATTAGCAATCCATAGATGAAATACCATTAGTTTTGGATCTTGTAGTAAATGAGAATTCATTTATCATTGACTTCATTTACCTAGTATTGGTATTTGTCTAAACATATGCCTTGAGACAAAATTTTCTTGTGATTTCCCTCTTTGCTCTAGAGTACATTAAAGTTTAGTTTTGTATTTCTACAATGCTGCATGAATGCATGAACAAACTTCTATTTGATTGACAAATGCAGGACTGACTATTTTAATCTTACTCCAAATGCTGGAAGCCACCACAGTTAGAGGTACAATTTAGTGGGGGAAGTAATCTTATTTCTTTATATGACATGGTCAGACGGCCATTTATTTTGTACTTTAGTAAATCTATTTATTGCTTCATAATTTTTTATGTGTTGCGTAGTACTATTTTTAGAATGTTAGAACTACTAAATTCTAAATTTTTTTATCAGTAAAATGTGTGTATATTGTCAAACATTTGACAAGTATCATTTGTATTGAATTTGACACTCATCAATAAGGGTGTCTACTGTGACACACTTTGGATGCATGCCCTATTGTTTTCTCCCGAATTTTATACTTTTTGTACATGTTTAGTGATCATTTAAATGTGAAGGGATTGGGAAGGGGCTGGGTATTGAACAATATATTTAGCATATGAAATACATGATTCTCTAACTTTTATTTACTTTTGAATGTGCAGGAAAATGTTGTGGATTGAATTTTAATGTATAGAGGACAAAAGTAAACTCGATCTATTGTAGTGAACGATAAAGAGACTATTATCATCTGTGGAATGTATTTCTAGTAGATATTTCAAAGTAATTGCTTTCTATATGTATGGACCTGTTCTTGAAGTTTATTTAATTCGAAATACATAATTTTGAATTATTTATAATCTAATTTTGTGCTTTACAAAAATTCTACATTTGCCACATTTCAGAAGTGTGACTTATTGTTTGTAAAGTTTATCTTGTACATAAGAAAAGTTACACTTTATAAGTGTTGTTTTAGGTGAGATAGAAATGGCTACAATTTTAAAGTGTAACTAATAACAACGCAAAGGTCACAGTTTTAAGTGTAGTGTAATCAAATAAAGTGTTGCTAATAAAATATTCAAAAGTGTAGCCTCTATACCTCTTTGGTAAGTGTTGATTCTTTGGAAACACTTCAAAAGTGTTTTCTAATAACAAAGGTTACGCTCCTTTAGGCCACCTCCTAAAAAGTGTGGCTGAAAGTCAAAAAGTGTGGCCTTTTATCAAAGGCCACACATTTTGCCAGTTCATGCTACACTTTACCGGGGTGGTCATAGGTCTAAAATGGTGTAGTGGTTGTTGGCAAATATGTAAATATTAAAAGGATGGTGATAACCTACAAATGTGCCTTAATATGAAGTGACTATGTAAATGTGCTAACCTCACTTATATAAATTGTAATGATAGGACAACACGCATGCAATTCTTATTCAGTTATGATGATGATGATGATTATAAAAGGGATAGACCCTATGACCTGAACTAAGTTTTGATAATAAAGTAAAACTTAAAGACATTTCAAAAGGGACGTTAGCTTAGCACCGAGAGAACTTGACAATAGGAGGTGTTGACTTCCCGTAGAGGAAGATTCACCCTATAGATCCACATGAGGTGTTGACTCCCCTATGAGAAATACTCACCCTATAAATTCTCATGAGATGAGAATCCAATTGTCAAATGGAATGTAAAGAGTTCATACCTATCTCCCAATTCCTTAACTATGTTGCCTCCATAGAAAGACTAGCTAGTGAATCCACCTAGAAAGCTACGTTTATGTTTGGTTTTACTTTGGCCGGTAGACCACCTTCCATCGATGAAAGGTTTTACAACACCGGATTCCACATTTAGATCTTGTGTTCTATGTCGGTTAAGGCAACTGTTCCTTAAACTAAAATGAAGTAATGAAGTACAAACCAACTAGAGTGACTTAAGATGTTTGACTTAGCTTAGGTAGGGGTATGGGACTCTACCGATGTCTTACACTATTTTGCCTTGAAGGAAGCTTTAGAAGATTGATCTTATGTATGTGTATATGCTTATAATGGTACATGATATGTATATGATGACCTTGCACATTGATGATACTATATAATGATCGGTTTCACTTATGAATATGTGTTTGGTTTCCATTTCTAAGGTGTGATGTTATGTACTCTTAATAATATGCTATGTTAAGTTGGATATTAGTCTTGGTTCTTGTTGGTTTACTTGATTGAGTCATTGCATTAGTTGACTGAATGAGGTTTCATGGGTAATTGTCTTGCTTTGGTTATGTTGTAATGAACTCTTATCTATGTTTGTTGCTATTGTAACTTGATGATAGGTATGTCTTGACTAAGCGTTCAAATATGTGATATGCATGTTTGTTTGACTAGACTTAGTATTGTTGGTCTTGTGATGTACATGCTCTTGACTTAATGAATATGTTTTATTGATTGGTATAGTTTTCTTGAATGTGCATAAGTCTTTTCAAAATAAATTGCATACTTTAATGAAATGTCCCTATTAGCATGATTTGATGATATATTTGCATATGTTCTCATACTTCGTACAAGTGGTGTACTAACCCCATTTTCTCCCTTTTTCCCAAACATTTTAGGTTCTGGTCATTGAAGGTATTTTGAGATGACTTTGAAAGAAGACTTTGAATTCTCACTCATCCAAGTTCGGTAGGTTCTCACTTTCTTAGAGCAATGTCACTATCAAGCTTATGATATTGTTCTAGTAATATGACTTTTAGTTATTTTCTTTTCATTTGAGTACTAAACATTGTATACCCTATATGTGGCTTTATTAGGTTGATGTATGGGATATGCCCAATTGATATACTCTTATTTTAGATGGTTATGATATGATATATCAAGTTTTAAGAATATGTTATATCATATATATCTATGTGAAATAAAGTAGAAGACTAAGTAATCTTTCCATACGAAGGGTCTAGGTATACTCGATATGATATATAATGTGTATGCGAGGAGTTATGAAAACCTCAAGATAGATATAGAAAAGTTTTAAAAACTTCTGCATTTTTTACCTATGAATGTAATAATGTAAGCTAAGAGGCTAGTCTTATTCCTCAGAGAGGACGACGACGTCGGTTAGTTCTAGGGGGTGCTCCCCGAATGTGACATGTAATAAGAGGCTAGTCTTAGTCCTCAGAGAGAATGACGACGTTGGTTAATTCTAGGGGGTGCTCCCCGAATGTGACACCGATATTGCCGACCATGTGAAAGAAGAGTGTCGTATAGACATGCTCCACAATTATATGAACTTGTCTATGTTTATGGTGTATGCTCAATCTATTGAAGAGCCCAAACATAGTAGGATCTCAAAGAATTTGAAGAGGAGCAGATCCAATAAGCAAAACCAACCTAGGTTTAAAAAAAGGTCTCCAAACCAATATGGACCTAGTTCTCCTAGGGTCAAGATCGAAGGTAGTAAGGGTTCTCAAGGTGGTAAGCCTACTTGTGTTACTTGTGGGAAGAAGCATTATGGGAAATATCTAGACAGTACCGGTTGTTGCTATGGTTGTGGTAAGGGTGGTCATAAGGTGAAGGATTGTCCTACCATTGCGGAAAGAGGAAGAGAAGCCAATAAAGATCCTCCTAGTGTTCCGGAAGGTGGTGATCCAAAAAGGAAACGCTCTATGTGCTTCAAGCTAAAGGAGAAAATTTGGGTAATGATGCTAGTAAGTTATAGATTTCTATCTTGTGTTGTGATGGGTTTCCTCTAAGTGTGGGAGTAGTGGAGTTGTGATTTGTTGTATCTTCTCTTCTATTCAATTCAAGCTTGAGAGATAAAATGTCATAGTAGCATGTTGCATGTTGTGTAAGAGTCTTGTTGGAATTGAATTTTAGTTATTCCTTGCATTGTGCCTTTTATGAAGTTATTTTTATGTTGCAAAATGAGTTTATATGGTTTTATCGCTCATATTGTCATGCTTTCATCAAAAATAGCTTGAATGTTGCATTATTGAATGTTTTAGAATAATTCACTATAAGGATTGGGCAGTGCACTGTAAAGATTTAGAAAAACTAATTAAATTGTTCTTTTATGAAAAATGGTTATAATTTATTTAGAATTGATGTATATGATCATGATAATGTGTGGATAATGAGTTCCTTCTATATAGAATGAAGTATGTGACTCTTATTGCATGATGAGTTGTAGATTAGTTTCTATCTTCTTGTTGTGTTTTGAGTCTCTTGTTTATGTGGAAATCGATGTTCCTACTAATTGTGTATTGTGTATTAAGTGGTATGGTTATGTACTTCTAGTCTTGAGTTTCTTATCTCTTGAAGTGCCTAAAGTGAAGCAAATGTCATTCGAGGACGAATGTTATCCAAGTGGGGAAGAATGTAACACATCTAACTACTTAGGCGAAGCTAGAGCCTAACACATGTTTTATGAGTTTCTAAAGTCCTAAAATGGTTTATAATAGTGTTTAGATAAAGTGTATAAAGTTTGGTGAAGTTTGGAGGTTAAACAACCATGACGTTCAAAAGGTTTGCCTTGAAATGTACTTGTGTGTCTTAATGTGTCTTGCAAGTTTTACGTGTTCATTTTGGGTAAAATGGATGTGAAGGATTCCTAACATTTATATTAGTTTTTTTGGTTTGAAACGTCCGGGAGAAACTCCCCAAGGACCAACCAAAGGGCTCTTGAGGAGGACCCAACTACTAGCCAAAAAGTTGTCAAAACCAGCCCAACCAACGAGGGGTAATAAACGGACCGTAGGTCCATTGATGCCCCGTCGTTGGGGGCGTAGATTGACACTTAGTGAAAGTATATTAATCTCCCAAAGTTTGGCCTCTAATACCATCAACGGTTGCCAGTATGGCCCATCGATGGATCGACGCCCTGTCAATGGGAATTGTCAATGAGACCTGCAGTTTTCTGCAGGGACTCAGGCAGCTCAAGGACATTTTTAGTTAATTCACCTATCCTTCTAAAAAATATTTGGGAGGTTCCTAAGTGTATTTTATGTATTTTAAGTGGGTTTATAAGTCTTTAACACTAAGATGAATCCATTTTTCAAAATCAAAACCTAAGACCCCTAAAGAACTCTTTAGAACTTCATTGAAGCTTGAAGGGAGCTTGGAGCTTAATTTCTCCATAAAAACTACTCATATTTCGTGTTCTAGCATCAATAAAGGTATAGTTTTCTTCCTTGAATCTTCTTTCATCTAGGAGCCAAACTTCAAAGTGTTTGTTAAGACTTTCTCAAAAGATGAACTTCTAAATTGAATTCTAGCCATGGGTTCTTGCATAAAACGTTTGAATCAATGAAATATGATTAAATTGATGTTAATTTGATTATTCTAAGTTTAAAACTCTATGAACCCATTCAAATCATGAAATCCTTATTTGGACTGTATTATGGGTGATTTGATCATGTCCCTATACTATTGAATTCTTGTGTAGTTTACTTTGGGCTATTGAATTGTCAAAGAATCATGTTAGAGTTGTATGTAGGCTGTCCTAAATTGATGAATTTCATATTTTATTATCTTGGATCAGTGTGTATTGTGATTATTGGATTGAATTGGTGACTATGTTTATTGGTAAGAGCCTTGGTGTATTGATTTGGTTGAATTGGCTATGGATTGGAGTTTTTAATATTGGATTGATGGTATGTTGACCAAACTTTCTCTATATTGTGTAGTATAGGTCTTAAATTGTAATATTTGGTATGGTACACTTATGGTGACTTTTCTTATGTGTTATACTTGTGAATAATGTTGCCTCGTCAGCATTACTTTCTGAATTGTGATATTGTTATGTTGTATCTTTTATATGTGATCATTGTGAAGGTTTATATGAGTTATGTGCATCTATGAAGTCAAGTATATGTTCTTCTAATTTAATATATGTGATCATGATAAGCTATAGTGATGCCTTATATGTGTATACTTGATGTTGGAGTGTGAATCTTCTTACTTGACTATATGATCATTATGATGAGTTATGTTTATTATTCTATAGAAGTGTGTAGGATGACTTGCAAGTATACTTAGTTTTCCCTATGAGCTTCTTGACTGATATGTTATATGTGATAATGTAAAGTATGTGTGTTGCTTGGTAGACCTATGTCCTTACTTGATACATGAAGAATGTGAATATGACTCCTTGACTTATTAGGATAAAGAACGTTTGTCATGAATATATATGTATGAATGGAATATTATCTTGAATATAGTTAAGAGGGTCATTTATGTGGAACCATTTAGAAAGAAGGTTATGATATCCTTGAAGTTGAAAGCCATAATGGTAAACCTTTTCTGTGAATAGTGGACTTAGGTTTCGTTGGCTTGAACAACATGAAATCATCCTTAGGAAAGTCATTGAGCTATCTTAGTAACCATTGTATGGGAACCCTAGTGGACCCTCTTTGATAAGGTGTGTTATGATTGGGTTATGAATAAGATATGGTACCTCTTCATTTACTCATTCATTGAATTACTCCATGATAACAAAGGCTAGCACTGAGTGAGTATTCTTGGGGAGTGGCCCTTCTTTGGAGGAGACTAGAGTACAAATAAACCCTTGATATTCCTTAAACATGTGCCTACATGGGATGTGTCCTAGTTCTACCATTGGCAAGTAGAACACCCTCCACCAGACTAGGGTAGACTCCGGATTCTATGCCTAGGTAGTATGGTCTATGTCGGTTATTGCCTATTCTCATCAGGTGGGATACATGTTAGTGTTGTATAAGTACTATGAAGTTTAGGTAGTGGAATGGGATGCTATCTAGACATTGCACGAGTAGTCTTTGAAGATATTAGTATATGAGTTCCCTAGGTCTTCTCCAAGACCATTATGTGGAAGTCCTTAATTATTGAATATCTCTTAAATTTTTTAATGAACATAGTGACTTAAGCTAAATACATGTTAATGAAAAGGTATCTATCTAGAGTAGCTTTAAGGATTGCTTAGGTAGGCTTGGACAGCGTGTATTTGAGGTCTCTTCTTGTCTTACTTAGGTAAGTTTTAGAGTTATTTTGCGTAGGGAGTCTAATTAATGAAATGAGAATAATCTTACCTTAGCTATTCTAAAGGATCTTATTTGGTGTGTTTTGAAGGGGTTGTATTGGCGGTCGCTTCATAACTCACTCAAGTGAGCCTTAGAATCATCTTTGGTAGGAGGGTCTCGTGGTAATGTGTTTTGAAGTTTTCTTGATGTTATATTGTGGAATATGACTTATATATGAAGTTGGTGTTATATGTGGTTCTTATACTTATGATATGAAGTTTTACTCAAAAAGAGCATGTTTTATACAAATGTCCTTTTATCATGATTTTATGCATTATGACATACTTAGTACATTCTAATGTACTAATTTCATATATTTTGTCTATCTCTAACGGTTTAGGTGGCATTTCATAGGTTTACTTGAAGTGAAGCTTGGATACTAGCATTCCATTAAAGCGCAGTATGTCCTCACTAGATCCGAGGACATCACTATATTTAGTTTTCATTGTTAGAAGCATTGTAATAGACTTAACTATTTCAATGTTTTGATGTATGGACCGTGTCACAAGATATTCGTGTGTCTAAAATGACGATATTGAGACTTACCTTATTACTTATGTTTTCTATAAAAGATATTTTGAAGAACTATTTCATGTGAAAATTTTTAATTCCACACTACTTTTCATACATGTATGCAATGAATGATGTCAAAGGGCTTGTACAAGACCTTTGAGACGTCAAGTACGCTGTGACACGACTCAAAGGATGCCCTATCTTCTCGAGTGTACTTGCGGTTGATGACAGTTAGGAACCTCTCCTATTAATTTGAACACCAAACAACACGTAAAATATGCAAAGGCACACTAGAACACACTAACATGCCTAAAGGCTAACTTGTGAACGTCTTGGTCATTCATGGATGTTTCACTTCCAAACTCCTAACACTTATATTCATCATTTATAAACCTTATTTACTCATGACACACATGTTAGGATCTTGTTTAACCTAGTTCGTTTATAGTGTCGTTACAATGTGAATGTGATCTCTTGACTTGGTAGGATTAGGCACCCTTGTCATGTATGAATGAATGGAAGAATGGATGAATGTCTAGGATTGGTAGACCTAAAGTGGTATATTAAATAATAAATACCACCCAAGTAACCCAACTACCCCCTATTAGTATTACATTCGAGACTTAATTTAAACAGAACCCTTCCTAGAATGTGGCTGCATAAACTATGCACTCTACTTATAGTTGTAAATTGAAATTATAATTTGTAATACAAATTTAAATAAATTAAATTGATACTTTTTAATTTGTGTAATTATTTCATATTAGTTTATTTAATTTTTTAAAATTACAAATTTAATTCATTTAAATTACAAGTTATAAATATAACTTATAAATTATAATATATTAATAAATAATAAGTAATAACTTATAAACTTAAAAAGATTTAAATCTTGAAAACTTAATTCGACTTAACTTGCAAACTTTATAAGTAAAAAAAATTAAAAAATATCTTTAAAATAAACTTTAAGTAAAAAATTACATTATAAATTTAAAAAATATTAATTTAAACTTAAGAAAATAAAAAAAATCATATTTTCGTAATTCAAAAAAAATATTTTTTTTTGAATAACTAGATGTGTCATCCTGTTTATCTCATCCCGTTCCATTCCGGTCAATTCCGGTTCCATTTTGGTATATAGTGGGACGGGACGGAATCAAGTATTCGTCCCGATAATTCTGGTCTGGTTCATCTCGATATCGGTCAACTTGTCCCGTTCCGGTCCGATACCGATTCATTCCGGTCCGGTGGTCCCGTTCCGGTCCGTTGCTCAGTCTTAGTTACGACTAGGGGGTGCTCCCCGGTCGTGACATCTCCCATTCATTACCAGATTTCCCTCGACCTCGCATGACTCACATTTCGTCCAAATCTGGACTAGGCTAGGAATTTTCAAGTCACTACCACAAAGTTTTTTGACGTATATTCTTTCCTTGTTGGCTTTTATATAACGACGGGAATAGGTCATTACACGTTTGTATAACAATAAGGATATATATGAGCCATTTTTTTAATAAGGGACATATCATCTCCAAATGACAAAGTTGATGGATATATCAGACATTTTTTCCTTAATTTTATATCTTTAAACAAATGATGCTAGCAACAAACAAGAAGATGTATATGACTAAACCTGAATATATACCATCTAACATCAATATTTATATAACTTGTGAGAATATTATATACAAGTTATATATTCCTTTAGTACAATTCTAAAAAAAATGATCATGTCATGTTATCAGGTGCCGACCCATATATAGAAATTATATGGTATTTGTATAAAATTTACATAGAGCACTCAATGACCAAATGATCTAACTAGTCCATTGGCTCTTGGGTGGGTGCTTAATGTTTTATTGTGTTGATGAACCCGAGTTCAAATCTCACTCTTTAACATATATTTTTATTTATTTTTTACTTGAGCACCCACGACCTTTAAATTCTAAATCGGCCACTACATCAGTCAGATTAAATAAGAATTGACACCCCATTTTGTATGTTCACAGATCACAAACCTGTTTCATACATTAGTGGACGCCAAGAACAAAATGTTTTGCATACATGAGAACAACTTTGTATAATATGTGACACCAAAGTTGGGGCACCATTGTTAAATGATGATTTATTTGATAATTTTGGAATGAACAGTAGTGATATACTAAGCCACATATTCTATCAACTTAAATAAGTGAATTCAATTGTATGTGTAAATCATATTATATTATTAATTAAAGGTCTTGGAATTAGACTATATAGAAAAGAAATGGTATTTATACACATTCAACATTTGAATCAGAGACTGTAAAAAAGATTTGAGACAATGCAAGACCAAGAAACCTAACAAAATAAGAAAAAAGTTAAAAGAAATCATATGAATTATGAGAATCAATACAAATTTAAAAGAAAAAAAGATCAGGATTGTATAATAGTTTGGAATAAACCAGAAAAAATTACAAATGTTCATTAAATAAAATCAATTGATGCGAGTATTCTAAATTGTATTCTAATTTCATACTATAATATTTCCTGCAAAGCTAAATAAATTTTTTTTCAACATTTTAATTCGCAACTTCAGACTATTCACAATAATTGAAAAATAAAATATCTTTAAAAAAATAACATTTAAAAAAAAAAAACAAAAATGAGGAATAAGAGCCTGTTTGGATTGGCTTAAAAAAATAACTTTTAAAAGTCTTTCAAAAGTGCTTGATGAAAATTGAAATTATTTTAAAAATAAGTAGTTATGTGTTTGGTCAAAAGGTTGCTCGTTTGGCGGGGGAAAAGGGGGGTTGGGGGAAAAAATAAGAGTAGGGGGTGGAGCAGTTGGGGGGGGGCAAGAAGGGGGGGGAAGCACGGGGGGGAACCAAAAGGGCGGAAGGACCCGTAAAGGGGGGAAACAGAAGAAAAAGGGGGAGGGAAGGGGATGAGGGGAGACGGAAAAAAAAGGAAAGGGCACATGAAGGGAGAGGGGACAGCCAGAGAAGAAGAGGGCCGAGCAGGCATTTGCAGGAGGAGTGAGCAGCACAAAGGAGGGGGAAGAGGAAGAGAAAGGGGGAGGGAAGGGAAGTGGGGAGGCGCAACGGGACAAAGAAGAAGTAAGAAGAAGAAGAAGAATGAAGAAGAAGAACGAAGAAGAAGAAGACGAAGAGAATAAGAAGATCGAAGAGGAAGAAGAAAGAAGAAGCAGCAGAAGAAGACCAAGAAGAAGGAAGAACAAGAAAAGAAGAACAAGAAGAAAGACAGAAGAAGAAGAAGAAGAAGAACAACAAAGGTAACAACAAGAAGAAGCAAAAAACAAGAACAAGAAAGAAGAAGAAAGATTAAGAAGAAGAAGAAGAAGAAGAAGAAGAAGAAGAAGAAGAAGAAGAAGAAATGAGGTGAAGAATAGAAGAAGGAAAGAAAGAAAAAAGAAGAAGACAGAAGAAGGAGATAAAAGGGAAAGAAGAAGAAGAAGAGCAAACAAAAAGAAGAAGAAGAAGAAGAAGAAAAAGAAGAAGGAGTGTACAAGGAAAGGGTGAAGAAATGAGAAGAAGAAGAAGAAGAAGAAAGAAGAAGAGAAGAAGAAGGGGAAAGAGAGAGAAAAGAAGGAGAAAGAGAAGAGAAGAAGAAAAAGAAAAGAAGAGAGGAGAAGAAGAAGAAAAAGAAAGAAGAAGGAGAAAAAGAAGAGAAGAAGAGAAGAGAAGAACACGAAGAAGAATGAAAGGAAGAAGAAAAGAAGAAGAAAGAGAAGACGAAGAAGAATAATAATAAATATAATAATAATAATAATATAATAATAATAATAATAATAAATAATAACCAAAAATAATAATCATAATAATTAATAAAATTAAAGAATTAGGAATTATAAGGGCAAAAAGGTACTATATTTGGTCAACATAAAATGACTTTTAAGTTGAAAAAAAACACCTCTCACCTAGTTTTAAGTTTTTGGTTTAAAATAAGTCATTTTTGACTTTAAATAAGTCACTTTAATAATTGTCAAATACTCTAATAAGTCAAAAACTGACTTTTAAGTCGATTTGACCAATTTTTAAGCCCATCCAAAGAGACTCTAACTGTGGTAAAGAAGAAGATACTAAAATTGAAGAATAATTATGACAAAGAAGAAGTACTAAAAATGAAGAGAAATGGAATGAGAAAGATATCACACACACAAAAAAAAAAAATACCCACTGGTCAAATAAGGGAGCTGTGCTAATGATGTTGAAAAAAACCAAAAAAAAAAAAAAAACAAAAAAAATATAAAAATTAAACAATACATTTCCTCTCCCATAAAATAGCATCAAAGTAAAAAAAAATCACTCAAAAAATGTGTCCCGTTAAAATTATTGTGCTCTATAATCAAAAACTATATTTTGTAATTAAATAATAGTAGATTTATGCATTGTAAATTAGAGTCTAATATCTATGTAACTTTTTCATATTTTATCACACCGTAAGCAACAAGCTACTTGTATTTCTTTTGATAAATTATAGTGATCTTTTACTACTAAAATAATTTCTTATTTTATTTTTAGTTTACATACTTATTGTTTCGTTTTAAACTGTCATAAGTTTATTTCATTTCCATTTGGAAAGTCAATATGTAATTGAACTATAATGACCCTCCACGTCGTTTCTATGTATGCCCTTTGTTCATCGTTTAGCACATTCAAATAGTGACCATAATTCATTATGAGTTGTTGGAACTGATGATTCGATTACCTAGTCATTCATTCGGTTTTTATGCGAATTTCTCTATTTTGAAGCTTTTAAACTTTGAACGGTCAATAATTTAATTAAAAGTTCAGAATGATGACCTTAGAATCCAGGTCTGACATTTTCATCCGCTTCAAAGGGTTGTTTTAGAGGAGTAGCATGGTCGGCATAACTCCTGAGGCTTTCCATACGAGTTCATTCAGTTAGGCGTTTTAACTTTCAAGTTTTTGCCCAAGTTTGACCTTGGGCAACATTCTTGATAAACGTGCCCCGGATGAGTATTTTGTCAAAGCAGTAAGCTAAGGAATATCAATTTTGGTCTAGAATGACCCTTCGTATGGATCCTGACCTTATTTTGACTTTTTATCAAGATGACCTCATATAGAAATTTTATCAACTCTATTGAGTCTGAAATATCAAATTTGAAAGCGTAGAATATTTCATTTGCGTGCACGAGATTCCAAACAATTTCAGAATGCCCAATCGAAGATTTTAATGTCGCCCAAAACCAGTTGATGCAGGATAATTTTGGTCTTCGCATATCCAGGCCTTGGGCCACATTCGTGGAGACCAGATAATTCGGTAACCACTTCCGTAAGGTACAAGTCTGTCACGACCCAAAACGGGCCGCGACTGGCACCCACACTATCCATATATGTGAGCGAACCAACCAATCAATCCCAATGTGTCGACCATAAATAACCCAAATACATTGCGGAAGACTGAAAATCATTAATGAAAAACCAATTCAATAACTTCTAAAATTCACATCTATTATTCCCCAAAATCTGGAAAGTCATCACCACAAGAACATTATGATCAAATTACTAAAAATAAGAGTATTCTAAGAGCTAAAATAAAACAAAAGCTATAGTCCCTAGCCGGAAACTTTCAAGGGCATCAAGACATGAAGGAAGATGATCAATTCCAAGATATAGAAGCGTTAGCTCACCCTGGTCCGAGTGATTGGAAAGGACTGCTAGAGTTGTGGTTGAGTGAAGACGAGGGTGCGTTTTGCTGCACTCCACAAATAACAAAGAAAAACAATTACAAGTAGGGGTCGTACAAAACACGAGTACGGAGTGGTTATCATCGGCCACTCAAAATAGAATAGAAAACAGTATATATCAAAGATATCATAAATCAACTTACAATACTAACATGTAGCCAACAACAAGTTCTATATCATTAATAAGCACCCCCAAGTTCACCTGAGGACTCAAGCCTCAATGCCATACCCATTTGGGAAATTAGGTTTCCATTAGATTGAGATATTAACGTCTTAAGATTCAATTATTTTATTTCTCTCGTGTCGGTACGTGACACTCCGCTCCTATACTCGTGTCGGTTCGTGACACCCGAGTACCCTAATTCTACGTGTCGGTTCGTGGACAACCCGATCCCCTAATGTCTACGTGTCGGTCGTGAACCCGGATCCCCAATCTAGTGTCGGTTCGTGACACCCGTTCCCAATAATTATACGTGTCGGTTTGGACACCCGATCCCCTAATTCTACGGTGTCGGTTCATGACACCCGTTCCATACCCTGGCATCAACTTTTTAGTTCATCAAGCCTTCTTTTTACAAGCAATCACAATCTCTTAAAAAGGCAGATTAGGGTTTTTCAAGATTTCGGGATTCAATAGCTTCCATCATGCATTTTATCACCCATTATGTAATCACATTTTTCATACAAGCATTTTACAATTAAGCATATAGGAGGGTTTACAATTACTTACCCAATACATATCATTCGCATAAGAGTTACTACGGAATAGCATAAAAACAACCTACCTCCACCGAAGAATTCGTTATCAAGCAAGCAAATCTTCAAAGGCTTGCTTTCCTCTTCGTTGAGGTAGTCTTGCTCTCGTGCTTGTCTACACTCCTCCTATATAAGATGGTGCTTTCTTATTTTTCTTATTCAAAACTCTTTTCTTTTACCCTAATAATCATATAATTAAGTATCAAAGATGACAAAAGTTAACCCACTAATTAATTTAAGGTTATCCTCCTTTAACCCTCAAGAATATTGGGATTATAATAGTTCAAACACTAATCTTTAAATTATAAGCAGGAATCGTCCTAAACGCCCCCTTAAACCATTTAACAGGAAATCCGACCCAGCAGGGGATTACCCAGTCAAATCTGTGACGGACCGTCGTTGCTTTTCTGCGACGGTCCGTCCTCTGCTTCGTCACAGAGGTTCAGAGACCAGATTTTTACCAAGGGTCGTGTGACGGCCCACCCATCATGCCTGAGACGGTCCGTTCTGCAACCCCGTCGTGACTTCAGAGAGTCGATCTCCGTACCAAATTTCTAAATTCTAAGTGTTTTGGGAACGAGGACCCCCCACGGCGGTCCGTCGTGCCCATGACGGTTCGTCCGTGGGTCCGTCGACTCAGCAGGTTTTCCAGAAAATAAAATCTGATTATCAAAACGGATTAAACAGGTCGTTACAAAGTCGCGTTCATGAAGGGTTAAGCCCCCATCTTTCGCATTCGCGGGGAACCGACTGCTTACACGCCCTTGGATTCTCTTGCCTTAATCATGTCATATTTGCAAAGCGTAACCTTTCTAAGCTCCAAAGTTTGCAGGGCCCATGACTATGTTCGTGGAGGGTCATTTGATGAGAACATACTTAGAAACCAAGCGTCGATTTCTCAGTCGGGGTTCTAAGGGTCCAATCAAGGTCCTTGGGAAGAGACACAAGGTTATAAAGATTAATATGATCCATGGAGAGACAGAGATAGGCAGTGGCGTGAGCAAAATTGAGAAAGAGTAGACGAGAGGTACAATCATCAAAGTTTAAGCCCGTATATGCCTTTACCATAAATTGATGCTCCCAACAATCAAGATAGTGTGAGTGACCCAACCAGTTCAAAGATCGAGGAGATGTTGAATCTAGTTCTAAAGAGGGACAAGTCTACGAATAATGATGTTAAAGAGATCGAGTGCATCTATCTTAACCCAAACCATGAGCTCTAACTCTACTTCAATTAAACACTTGGAGACCCAAATTAATCATCTCTAGGCTCAAATGAATCTAAAAGTCAAAGGTACTTTTCCTAGTGATACTCTATCGAACCTGAAAACTAATGGCCATTATATTGCGATGGTTACTAGGAGTAGAAAGATTTTTGATGATACCAAGGTTATGACTAAGAAAGTGGCAAGTGAGAAGGTTGTTGATGGTGAAGTTGAGAACACCTATCAAAAGTGCTATTGCTAAGAACCAAGTGACTGAGGAGTATGTGATTGATGATGACAAAAATGAGGATTATCCTCCTAGCACAGAAGCTAAGTAAACGAAATGGGATGAATTCACTAAGGGTGATGTGCCTAAGTTCCCCTCCATATCCTCAAAGAATGTTGAAAACAAACACAGTCAATTTAAAAAGCTTCTTAATCTTTTTAGTAAGTTGTTTGTCTATATACCGCTAGTTATGTTTTCTTGCAAATGTCAGGGTATTTAATGTTTATGAAAGAGATGTTAAAGAAGAAAAGAGTGGTTGGTATGAGTATGATTGAGATGTCCCACCATTGTAGTGTTGTGATTGACAACAATTTGGCTACTAAAAGAGAAAATCTGGGAATGTATACCATAGGAGCATATAAGTTTGACAAAGCTTTGTCTGATCTAGGGGAAGTATAAACTTGATGCCCCTATTAATTTTTAAGAAGTTGGGTCTCGAGGATCCAAAGCCTACTTTAATGAAATTGTCTATGGTATATCACTTTACCAAAAAGCTTATGGGTATACAATTTGACATTCTTTTCAAAGTACAAAGATTCATTTTAATGTCCAATTTGTTAGTGTTAGATTCCAACATGGATATAGAGGTGCCTATCATTCTAGGTCGGTCATTCATTTCCACGGGATGAGTATTAACTGATGTTGAGTTTGTAGAGCTTAAGTTTTGAGTTGGAGATGATAAGGTGAATTCCAGTGTGGGTAATCCTATGAAATCATTAGTGGATTGTAAAGTGGTTTTTGTGATTCACTCTATGGATGATCCATGAAAAAAAAAAAAACAAAATAAAAAACAAAAAAAAAAGAACAACAACAAAAAAAAAAGATACCAAAAAAAACCTACAAACTACTAAAACAACACCAAAAAAATAAAAAACAACCAACCAAATTAAAAAAATAACAATCCAATATAAATCAACCAGGGCCCCGATCAACAATCAATTTTTTACAATCTCATTGATATTCTCACCGCACTAAATCGTCCAAAAAGAAAACTTAAAGGCCCATAACAAGAAATTAAAATTCTGTAGCAAAGCAATTCCTTACTTAGAACAATAAGTCACCAAAAAATCGGAAACAAAGATCAAAAAAAAAAAAAAAAAATAAAAAAAAACAAAAAACAAATTACATACAAAACAAAAAAAAAAAAAAAAAAAAAAAACCGAAGATAGGGTTGCCACACGATATTGGATGATCTTGAAGTACTTGAGTTGTGCCTCAATGTTAAGTCAAACGCTTCTTAAAAGGCAATCCAAGTATTTTTAAATTCTTTACTTCACTTTTTGTTGTTTTTGTTTGTTTCAAGGGCTTTATCTATCAATTATCGAGCCGGATCTCATGCATCATAAGCAATTTATCTTTTTAATTGATTCTTATGGATTGGAACAAAAAAAATCTTGAATGAGGCTAGAGATGAATTGTAGAAAGATGCCAAGGAAAAATCATGAAAAAATGGATTCCATGGCCATAAGTTCCAGATAGGAAGAATGTCGGTTAGAAATTGTACAATGCTAGTTAAATGAAGAGTTCCAACAGTGAACTGAGAAATAATTATAGGAACCTGTGCTTGACCAGTGAATCGCCGGTTGAAAACTGTATATTAGAAGATTAAGCTCTAGTACAAAACAATGTACTAGCAAGAAATTTTAGCGTCTATGGTGAATCAGTGTCTTATCGAAGGTGATTGTTGTGCCACTGATCGACCGTAATTCGTTGAAGAGATATTTAATTTTTATTCATGGAAGAGAAAAAATGGATTTTGAATGGCTTTCCTCGATCCCCAAACATCTAAAATACCTTCACCCCCTTCCATATACATTCCCCACACCTCCATTTCCTATATTCATCTCTCTCACTCAAGATTAAACCTCAAACCTCCTAACTTCTTTTTTCCTTTTTTAATTTCTCTCTTTTCTCCTTACTCTAACTCCATTCTCTCTCGAATCACAAAATCTCACTTTTATATCTTGTTTGTACCATAATAATCATCCGCAAAATCAATAGCTAAAACCTAAGAACAGTTCTAGAGTAGTTCATATCAAAGAATGACAAAAATTATATTTGAATGATAGAGTGTCACCCTAAAAATGTCGTCTCTATGATCTACTTATAATGGTAGAACAGATCCTAATCCCAATTGGATACGCACTTCTTTGACTTTGCAGATCTCTGATCCGTAAAATAAGGGTATGCAACGTGAATCCCATTGTGGAGCAAAAGTCCTATGCTGCGAGATCTATCTAAGATACCTTGTCTTCTTTCCCGTACATCACAAGTCCATCGCAAGAATATTTTTTATCTATGAATTTCGTTTAGCCCGAGGCTCCGTGCGAAGTCCAATGTGTGATGCAATCCTCACACAATGAACTCCTCTTATTCAACATGTTTTGATGCTTTCAGTCCAGAATCTTTCGCTTTGAGCTCTACTCCATTGTGTGTGTGTGTGTATGTGGTGTGTGTGTGTGACTTATCTGAAAAGACACGATAAACATCTATTCATACTTAACATTTGTTGTCTATAAATAGACGGGTTTCTCACACTTTTAACCAACGAATTTTGTTAGTTTTTTATTCTTCTACTTATAACAAGGAAGATTAAGAGAGTTGTCCGATTATGGAATTACAATGTTTTTTTCTAGGCAAATTAGATAGATGGTGGAAAAGGTTTGAACAGGACAATGAACAGAACCAAAATTCAAACTAGAAAGGTTATCGCGGATAAACGATATGCAACTAATTCCATAAGCCGTCAAATATACTTTTGCAGCAATTCTTACTTTACAAAAAACTTAATGATTTTTTATTGCACAAACTAAAACTTCGTGTTAAGAATTTGAAAAGTATCAAACTAACCGAGAAAATGTATTTGATCAAAAACTTGTTTGAAGAATCGAAGCTACATTTAATAAGTACTCTTTCGTTTTCAATTTATTTGTAGGACTTTTATTTTATTCATTTTAATCTAGAATGTTCTTTTTTCTTGGGGGCGAAGACGCATCTTTAAGACCACATAGTTAAAAAAAATCTTTTTATATATTCTACATATGATCCTTAAATTAAAAGTCTTCTTTAATTTTCAAAATTTCATGTCAAAATAAAATTACTTCAATCTATATTTGTCAGTTATTTAATCTATACGCCTTAAAAGATATAAACTAATAAGTTAAATGTTAAATTTAATATAATACCCCCGACTTTCCTTGCTTAAGACACCAACTATTATATCTTCGATCTTTTATATATATATATATATATATATATATATTATATATAGATATATATATATATATATATATATATATATATTATATATAAATAAGAGAACCTAGGTCGCATATTGTGACGCCACCACAAGCAAGGTTCTCTTATAAATTTATTTTGTTTTCAAAACTAACATTCATCTTTCATGAAAAATTATAACTTTTTCATGATAAATTGTGAATTTTATGAAAAGTGGCAACTTTTATGAAATACTATGACTTTTATGAAGAGTTGTAACTTTTATGAAATGTTGTGCCCTTTCAGAATGTTGAAACTTCAAAAATTAGTGACCTTTCGAGAATAAGAAACAAGATATGAGGGACACTTTTATTTTTACAATATCCTTTGTTGTCTATAAATAGAGGATTACACTGTGCATTTAGTGGGCTCGATTTTTCATTCCGTTTCATTCTAATATTGCATATCCTAGTATATTTTTTACAATCATGAGCTTATGCTTATTTTATTAATTGTTATTTTTGAGTATATACTTTATACTTTGTTGTTTATGGTTATGCAAAGTTATTGTCATAAGTATTTTTTAGGACAGATTAAATAAAAAATATTGATTGAATATTCAAGCAAGTTTTCTCTATTGAAATTGTTGAAGGTACATTTAAAAAAATACTAACAAATATTAGATTTCTTCATCAACAACATTATTCCTTCACATACAAGGATGCGATTTTGTATTCTTCATAAAATCCCCGAGAGTTAATAACTTTGCATGTCTGTGTTGTTTGGTTTTTATGTTGTTATCTATTTTTACTAAATTTTATCACCGGATATTATGAGTACTTTAAGGATTGAAGATTGATTGAAGTGTTAGTCAATTTTTTGAGGTATCTTATTTCAAAATATAAGAACTTTTATGGTTAAAATGATTTGTTATCATCATTGAATATTCCATAGTTTACTCCTTTTAATATATATTTTTTCTCGTTGTTTTGTTGTCTCCTTATAATTGTATTGATTATTTTTTGTTTGGTATGTATATAATCTTACTATGATAAATAATTTGATCATTTTAAAATTTTCTTTTTTTTTCCTTTTCATTCCGCTCTTCTAAATATTTTATTTTGTAAGTTATGATTATTTTCGTCAAGATTAATTTGAAGAATATGAAACAAAACCTACTCTAAATAAAAGTAATATTTTAAACTACAAAAGATATTCGATTAACATAGATTTATTGTCATTCATGTCCCAAGTCATTACTGAGCGTTGGAATTATCTAGGTTCGACTCTTTTTTAATTTTTTAATGTTCGAGAATATTTCTTTAACATTAGTCTAGAATCCAACATTTTGATATATTTTTACTTTCATAATGCAAAAATCATACGTAAATATTCCTGAAAACGTCATAAAGTTTCATTGACTCCGGAAGGGCATCGCAGTTTAATGAAGAATGAATTTCTATAAGGGTCAACAATATTATTTTGTTGTTGTTTCAAATTTATTTTTCTCCTTCTATAAGGTTTTGTTAGAGTAGCAAAGTAATAATAACGAAAAGTGGTGAACATTTGAACTCAGACAAGTAGATTATCTCAAAAAAATTATTAATGTTGTTGTAGTGTACATTAATAACAATCTTAACTTATTTATAAATAATATTGATTGTAAAAAATATTCACATAAACTTTTTTGTACAAGGAGTTATTCTAACCATAAAATTATAAGATTCTATATTTTTCATGTACAAAAAAGTAGAAAAGGTGATGTTTAGTCGCTAAATAAAAACATCACTCAATTTTAACAAGATGGTTATATCATCATATAAAATAATATGATACAATATGTAAAAGATAAAAAATAATTAGATATCAAGATATTTTTAATCATTAATTATATATTTATAATTCTTGAGATATGTGATAATGTCAAATCATTTAGTTTTTCCAGAAATGTGCTAACAACCTACATAAATTTACATATTTTTTCTTATAACAACGATTAATTGAAAGATTGTTCAAAAGCGCGGGTAAATTACCTAATATTTTATCATATTTATTTATGTGTATTATATTATATTATATTAATGACAAACAACTTTTCACATAGACGGGTTGTGACATTTTCGAAGAGTTATAACTTTTCTGATGAGTTGTCACCTTTTTGAAGGGTTGAGACTTTTCTATAGGGTTGCAACCATTTTGAAGAGTTGTGACTTTTTCGAAAGGATTGACAAAATCCTGAAGACGTTGTGACTTTTTTTTTTGAAGGTTTTGCGACTTTCCTAAGAGTTATGGACTAAAATCTTGGGATTTTTTTGAATTTTGACCTTTCTGAAGAGTTGTTACTTTTCTAAAGTGTTGTGACTTCTTTTTGATGAGGCACCACAAGTTGTTTTTCGTACACTACCCTTGTTGGCCATATAAAGAGGGCTTCATCAAATTTTAAACTATATTTTAGAAAACATTATAATAATAATAATAATAATAATAATAATAATTATTATTATTATTATTATTATTATTATTATTATTATTCTTACGACACTCAATTTAGTATATCTTTTATATTTCTATGATAAGATTCACTATGCACATACTAATACTTTACACATAAAACATTTGAATACTCCATTAAAGAACCCTATTTAATTTGCTACCATTTTTATTTAATCAATCTTCAATATTTTTTGAGAAAAATATTTTCTACTCTCTAATAAAAAGAACATAAAATAATTTTGAGCAAAAAATATTAAGTTATCTTATAAATATTTTCTATGACACCAAATACATTTAATCATTTTCCTTTGATAATATCATTCTCCTTAATTGTTGTTCATTTTGAAGACATTTAATAGTTTTCGTCAAAAAAGAGAAATGAAGGGAGGTTTCATGTTCACACGATTTATTTGTTTCTATGAATTTGAATTAGTCAAAAATTATTGTTGAACCAATAATAATAAATAAAATTTGCAATAACTTATATTTGATTTGGTAGAAAAATAAAACGCTTGAGGAACTTCTTCTTTCTTTCGTTCCTATAAATTAATAAGAGATTGAAAGCCTTGACGACTCGTTCTTCCATATTTTAAAAAAAAGAAGGTAAACATACCCAATTGCTATTTCGGTTTGTTGTGATTAATAAGGGATTCTCAATCTAATTTATATTTATTATTATATAAATAATTTTGCCTGAATTTTTGTTTTGAAGGTTTTTTTTACTAATAAGGAGTACTTCTTTTACTTTGCCCCAGTTTTCCTTGAAGTTCTGCGGTAGTTAAACCTTTTTTTTTTTGTTCTTTCTTCAAATGAAAAATAATAAAATAGGCAAAACTAACTTCACCTCCTTCGTCTTCTTCACAAGGTCGGCGGCGATCGGAGGAAAGAGGTAGCTGTAACTCCAGATCTTGATCACCTCGTGGTCCAAGAGGAAGCTAGCCTAAGTAGAAGACATTTAGGACGCTCAAACTTCTCACAAGCGCCATCACTCTTACTCGTTGAAGACTCCTTCAGCATAGCTTTATAAGACCAAAAGGCTCTGTATCAGTGAGTACCGTTATCCCAACCTATCACATGTATCAGTTGTGTATTCATTTAGTTTAGTTGCTGCCTTTTATATCTGGCTATTATTTCTGGAAGAGCGGAAGTGCTTCAGCATTTTGTGAATCAGAATAGGTTGGGATATGCAAGGAACTGGTCGATGATGTCGGACCTAGTTGACTACTTTTTATTTGACTTCCTCTCCTGAAAATAGTTGTCTAACATGTATTCCCCTATTAGCTCTATTAATGGGCAAAAAGATGTAAGAGTTCAAGGGCAAAGCTCTGATTTGGCAAACAGGTAATCCATGAGCTAGATTATGTTGGGAATTTTCGGTCGAGTGTGTACGGCCACTAATTCATCACAGTTGCAGGCAAAATTTTGGGATGAGTTCTTTACCGAAGATTTTGAAGGGAAATGACACCATCAATGACTCTCAGGATCCTGAAGTTATGGTAGCTTCTCTAAATTTGTACAGAATACAATTTTCAGTTTGAAGGGAGACTACAGTTCGTTGATTTGCTGTATAAATCTGTGTTCAGGAACTGTATTCACGTGCGAAAGCACAACAAGATGAAATCCTATATCTTCGGGAACAGATTGCTCTTGCCAGTATTCGGGTGTGCCATTTTCCTTTGGTCTTTTGCACATTTTTGCTTTTCACTTCAGAGTTAATATACTTATGGTTCAACTTTTAAATTAAGAACATTTTGTTGTCACCGTTGGATCAGGAATCACAGCTCTTGAATGAGAAATATGGACTTGAGAAGAAATTTTCTGAACTACGCATGGTTAGTCTTTCTTGTGACTGAATTTACTTGTTTAATATTTTTGTTCTATACATTATTTTAGAGTTATTATTTTTGCACTCATAGGCACTAGATGAGAAGCAGAACGAAGCAATAATATCTGCCTCAAATGAACTGACTCGGAGGAAAGGTGATCTTGAAGAAAACTTAAGATTGGTGAATGAGTTAAAGGTAAGAAATCAGAGGAGATAGGTATTGGTAGAGTCGCATTCAACCTACGTTGACTGTGAATTCTTGTCCCTTTTTTATTGGGAATATAAGCTTCAATATTTAAAAATTATTTCTCTACTTGTGGTTCTTGATGTAACTGCACAATATTGGTTGCCTCTCTGAGAAATATATTTCTTGGGAGAACTGTATATACTGCTCACCCCCAGCTAGCTTGTGATTGAGAAATAGTAGTTGTATCATCTATCTGTATCTTCTCTAGGATCTCGTTTATTGGAAGTTTTATTCTTATTTCAGGATACGGAGGATGACAAATATATTTTTATGTCATCCATGCTTGGATTATTGGCTGAATATGGTGTCTTTCCTCGTGTGGCCAGTGCCTCTAATCTGACCAACAATGTGAAGGTATTGATTACAAAGGATTAGGGTAGTGCTTTAGTAAGAAGTACTGACTCTCTCTAGATCATGTTGTTTACAGTCCTTGAGGTATATAATAATCTCTGAGGAGTTAAAAGGTCCAGTACGTTTTTTCATATATTTACTGATCTAAATATTTACATGCAGATTGTTTGGATCTTTAGTATCTTATGAGTTTCTTATTCTTCTTTGTTCAGTTCTTCAGTAAAACTGTAAAGCATATGGCACAACACTTGTATTGGACACATTGCTTTGGTCGGAAAAACATTGCTTTGGCAAGAGTGCTACCCACAAAAATGTCATCATTTTTCAAATCCTGAAAATTAATTTTAAGTCGTGTATGCAAAGATGCAATAAACTTTTAAACATGTCTAATCCCAAAAGCATTCTGTAAAACATCATTATCTATTCTTTTGCTGTAAATCATGCTTGACATGCTAGTAGAACTGCTATATGTTGATGGGTGTCATTGCTTGAGGTCTTTTTATGCCCGACTAATCTGAAGGTCTGGCTGAATGTTGTATCTTCAGTTTCCTTTTCCGTGCTTTGAGGAAAATTAGACTTACATCATTTGTAATTTTTTGAATTCTGTTCTACTTAGAATCTCCCTGGTTCAGAGTTTGATGTTATTAGAACTTTTTTAGTTAAATGAGCTTATTATACTATGGAGGTCTGGTTGTTGCATAATCTACAAATGGATGAATCAATCAACTTTTCTTAGTCACAACCAATTAGGGAACCTTTATCCTTGTAGTCATTATGCTATTTTCAATATTCAGAGGATCATTATAGTTAGACATTGAGGAAATTTTATGAATCCTTTGTGTCTTCCTTTAGAGTCAACATACAAAGGACCATCATTGTTAGTCTGAATTAACCAAATTTCTCCTCTTCCTTCCACTTCGAATCTAATCTTATAGCATCAATGAATATTGCAACGTAGTCTTCCTTCCTGGAGTATCACTTCTGATTCAACTTTTTTCTCCTTAATGTATTGCAGCACTTGCACGATCAACTGGAGATGAAGATCAGAACTTCACATGTAAGGTTTTGTCATTTACAACCTTATTAGTTACAATTTTGTATATACGGAGCAACCTTTTCAATCATGCTTTATACTGTTTTTTTTGGGCCAAATTGTGGGATGTTTTATTCAGTAGCTTATCAGATTAATATAAATGAAAAAAAGCAAATACTGTTTTTGTTTTGCAAATTGTGCTATGTTTACTTAAGCAGGCTTCCAAAATTCAGAATTCTTTAAATGCAAAGAATGACCAGCATCACGAATTCAGGTTTGAGGAACTATTTTATGTACTCAGTTCCTGAGTTAATATATCTATGAAAATACACTAGAAAGGAAATACAAATTAATTGGCTTGCATGACTAGAAATAACATAATTAACAAGCGAGAGATTTGGTCAAAGTTGTCTGGAGTAGACTGAAGTGGAGGGGGAGTTGGAAAAGAATTGAACCGTAGGTTTGCCTGTATAATATTTCCCTAATTTGGACTTCGGTTTTCTTTGGACACAAATAAAAGGAGCTCAAAGAAGGGAAGAATTGAACAATTTAGAGGAGGGACTCGCTCTTCGGCTCTGATACCATGTGCATAATGAGAAATGAAGGAGATAATGGCTTTTGACAAAAGAAGTTGTCCTTACCCAGAACAAATTAATGAGAAGAGGGATCTCAATGTGTTCTAGATGCTTTTTATGTGGAGTTAAACTAGAGACAGTTAGCCATCCATTTCTACACTGCTAGGTAATGGAACAACTTTGGAGAATTTTCATTAATCATAAAGGCATATTCCGAATTATACCTGGTAAGATCGCAGAAGCTTTACAGTGTTTGGTGGAAGCAGAGTCTCTGCAAAGTATAATAGTAGATGGAGAATTGTCCTTTGTAGTATCTGGTGAACAATCAGGAAGGAAGTTTCAGATGCTTTGAGGTTACAGAGAATTGTGTGCAAAAGATCAAGTGGAATTGTCTATTACCGTTTTGATACTGATTCTATTTTGATGTTTAGAGTCAAATTAGATGTAGATTAGGTTATCTTCTTGAGTTCACTTGTGAATTTGGTTGCCGTACAACCCATATACCAATTATCATTTTCAAAAGGAATGAAACTTTTATAACATTTTGACCAACCAATCATTGGATTATTGAAAAATATTTTCCTTCATAGCAAACACAAACCTAAATGTTTTATGATGAGTTAAAATGCTTTGTATACCTAAATGTCTTTCCTTTCGATGCTGCACTCATGTCAGATTCTCCCAAAAAAAATGCAAAGTTGCGTGGACTCTTCACTTTTGATTGTCCAATCCGTGTCGGTTTCCAAATATACACTAATTTTGGAGAATGACACGCAAATGTTGACATTTTTAAATAGTCCATAGCCTTAATGGCAAGAAGGTTGAAGAAACATTTGAAGAGTCAATGGGCCGAAGTATTGATGCTTGATAAGCTTGGAGGTGCTTTTGCTGCCAAGCCTTCTTTTGGTCCACATAAATCAAGGGAATGATTACATTGATTATTATCATCAGGAACAGGTTGAAATATGTTTTTACATACCATGAGGTCATCCTTATCTTGATGCAATGGCAAGTTATGATTGATGGGAAAGTTAAGGACATATAGGACTTACCAGGATGTTGTTTCGATTCCAAAGACAAATGTGAACTTCCGACTTCCTTATGGCACTAAGCGTATTTTCCATCTCCACTCACTCGGGAATAAGCAAGCCAGGTTCAAACTTTGTAAGGTTTGATCAGTGCAGTTTGGTTGAAGAGGCTCATAAGAGGATGGGAGCTCAATCACCTACAAGCTACAACTGCTTAAAAGGCTAGGTTGAGCTTTGTATAAATTTTACACGTTGGGCCATGTTTCTCCTTGTTTAGAGATGTCAATCTTATTTGAAATGCTGCATTTTAACATGTGTACTCAACACTGTTGTACCTACCTTTTTTTTTGTGGAAAGAAGGTTGACTGTGTTAAGATGATAAAAAAATACACTTAAAAAATCTTTAGATGTGTGTGAATTTGATTTCAAAGTGTATGCATTTATTACACTTCTTAATTGCAATAAATGCACCTCTAGCGAGACATTAATGCGTCGTTTGGTAGTTTTATCACGATGGCTTTTTTTCGATGATCGTGGTGTCAGGGCTAGGTTTTGCATACCTCAACTAGTTCCACGGGGTATCATCCACCTCCCACCAACATGTATTAGGTAACTTTGTCCACTTAGGCTCGAACATATGAGTAGAATCACCTAGTGTTTTTTTCCTTTGCTGGGATTTGAACCTGAGACCTCATGACCCTCTACCACTTTATTGACCACTAGGCGACACCCTTGGGTGCGACTGTGGCTTGACTTTTGCAAATATAAAAGAGCATCTATTGAGCATGTAGCAAGTGAATTAATTTATGGGCCTAAAATTTTCGCATGCAAATTAGGGAAAATGTCACCAAAGCTTAAGCTTTTGTGTACTAACTTTCTTGTGGAAGAAATATAGAATGATAATCTTCTTTTCTATTTTAGCACTTGCACATTAACTATTTAAATCAGTAGCTTGAGAGAAACAATCATTTGCGTTTTCTTTCAATTCTCTATTTTCTTTTCTCATTTCTCACCTGATATTTGAGCAAGTGTGTCAATTAGGACTTCTCAAGCAGCTCATCCCAAGTTCAAATGGACCTAGGAGGTAGATCATTCAACCATGTTTTCCATAAGGGAAAATGGAAATAACCTTAACTGTATAGGATCATTTGAGATAGCGTTTCGCTTGGACACTGTACAAGTTTGGTGGGACTATTACATTTGCATAGTTCACCGGGATCACATTTTCTTATGCAAAAATACCAAAAGGATTTAAATTTGCAATCATTGTACTTAAAACACATGAGCACAAAATAAACATTGGTCCAAAATATGCAACAAAAGTAATAGACTATGTTTAAGTCACCAATTGCTCCCACAATGACAACCAATTGTGATAATGCCCAACCAAGCTCTATAAAAGAACAAAACGGTTGTCACAATACCTAGAGAATGTCCAAGTCATAAGCCACATTGAGTACGAGGTAGATAAGTCTAAGTCTATATACTAGAGTCTTATATAATGCCAAATATCTTGTTTTAAGAAGGATTTAATTACCTAAAATTAACTCCATTCATGATTTGAAATGAAATTGTATAGTTTCTCTATATTTTTGGTGTAAAGAGAACTATATAGAAGAAGTAGTTGATCTTATAGATTTTATAGGTGCTTTGTAAATTTAGAGCCCCTACCTCTTTGTGAAACTTTTTGGAGGTGACCAACATACCCTTAGGAGTCAGTTGGTTGGGAACAAGTTATCCCTAGATTAATTATCTCGGGATTAGTTATCTCGCCATGCATATGGAATAACTTATCCCATCACTATGATATAAATAGTGGGATAAGTTATCCCAAACATGTCAACCAAACAAGACAATAAAATTTTATCCCATGACTATTTTTTTATCCCAAGACTATTTATTCTTATCCATCACAACAAACGACCCCTTAATGTTTCAAAAAAGAAAAAGAAAAAGAAAAGGAAACTAATGATTAAACTAGAGGATATTAAATGAAGTACTTGAGTAATTTACTTCAATTATGGAAAACCTAGATTCTTCATCCCCTGAAGTCTCAAGTTCTAAACGACTTGCCAGTGAAAGTGAGGAGTTTGCCTTCTATGTTGAGCTCGTCGCACCGGGCTTGCCTAGTTCGTATTACCTCTTCTGTGTGCTTTGCGACCTATTGCATAGGAGCGGGGTTTTTACCCTTTGCGCACCCAAATGGTAGTGGCTTCGGGTATTCCTTGTCACAAAAATAAATAAATTATTATGGTCCCAAGTGTAATGATCCACTAATACATCCCTACATTAATGGGGTCCCTAGTTGCTATTCTTAGTTACCGAGAAAGCATTTATGAATGAATCTTGTGAAAATATGAGATGAGATTGACTATTCCTAGCAATCTATATTGAGACGACACACCAATTCCCAGGGTAACTAGATCAATCCGTTGAATGAATTAAACCCTAACTTAAACCTACTTCCTCGAGTGAGATCAAGTGGTAGGGAGTGATCAAGTTTATTCTTCCACACAATTTGTATAAGCATGGATTCAGTTAGAAAATAATAGACTTAATCAATATAAAGCTAATAATTGAACACCCATTAATCAAATAACATAGATTTGGATCACTCCTAGATATGAGTCGAGCTACTCATAATAAAGCATAAAAAAAGAAAATTATGATAGAACTCATATTGGATAAGAATATTTGATAGTAGTTGAAGTTGAATGACAAACAAGCTTGGTGGAGTCCTTCATAATCGCTGTAGCTTACATCCCAAGTAACCAGAATTCTCTTTCCAGAATTTTCTAATTCAAAGATACCTAAAACATACAAGAAAGAACCTATTTATAATCCAATACAAAACTAGAAAAAGTTTGCAGAAATAACTCTTTGGATTTTTTTGCGGCAAGTTATTGCAATTGAAATTTCTCCTCGGAAACTATACCGCGCAGCCGCAAAATCTTTTGCTTAACCATTTGGCTGCCACATAATATTACGTGTCCTTAAAGTTGCCTCTGTGATAAATATAGGATAATATTATTGAATTGTTATAAGTTTCAAAAAATTTATCGAATTGTTGTGTCTACATTATTACACAAATACCCTAAAATTTATTGAATTGTTGTGTCTACATTATTACACTAATACCCTATTTATAGACACTACAGTATAATCCTTTAACTAGTAGGATACTATGTACTATTCCTATTTGTGTTCCTATTCTATGTAGGATTGTATATATCTATTCCTATTCTTACACTCCCCCTCAAGCTCTAGTGCATACTAATTGTATGTACCTAACGTGTTACAAATGTAATTAATACAAGTACCGATGAGGGGCTTGGTGAGATATCTGATAACTCGACTTCACAAAATTGACAGTCAATCTCAATTTGCTTAGTCTTCTGATGAAATACTGAATTTGATGCATAATGCCGACAAACAAAGAGTGATAAAATTACAGTGTTGAACTTTCCAAACCAAGCTGGAAATTTCAGACCATAAGTGATTTTTCTAATTGACATGGAATGCTAGAGTATCCAATGTTTGGAGCCAACAAGGATGGGACCTAGTATTTACAAGAGCACTAAATGATTGGGAAATTGGAGAAGTGGCCAATCTGCTGGAAGTGCCCTACTCAAACCCTACTTTATCAACGAAGCCTGACAAACTTAGATGGAAACTACACAACAAGGGAGTGTTTACAGTGAAATCTTGTTACTGGGAGCTCGACAAAAAAGGAATAGCTAATTGAATGATCGTCGTTTATTCTGTGATACATGATAGGGTATATAAAGGATGATACCTAACTACAATCCAAATAAGTCTCAATTGTTCTCTGTATGAACAAAGTCCTACGATTAGAAAAGAAGTAAAAGATCCCTAAGATCTAGGAACAAATAACAAAAAGTAGTTACAGTAGGTCTGTTTCGCTGTTATGCCCCTGCAAGTTGGTGGTGACATTGACAACACCCAACTTGTTGAAAACTTGTTCAAATGAAGCACGCGGAAGTGGCTTGGTGAGTATGTCCGCAACCTGCTTAGCAGAGTGTAAATGTTTCACTTCAAGAGTGTTGTTCTGAACTTGTTCCCGAATGAAGTGGAATCAATCGCAATATGTTTCATTTTGCTGTGGATGTCGGGGTTCTGGCAAATGTATGTTGCACTAACATTGTCACACATGATTTTGGGAATTTTAGTGAGAGGAAACTGAAGTTCTTGACAGAGATTGACTAACCAATTAATTTCTGTAGCAGTAGCTGCTACAACACGATATTCAGCCTCTATAGAAGAATGTGAAACTGAGCGCTACTTCTTGGAGGACCAAGAAGGGCTCCCAAGATAAACCACATAACCAGTAGTGGAGGTGTGATCAATAGGGTCTCCTGCGCAGTCAGTGTCAATATAAGCAACCAACCTTGGACTTTGCTCCTTAGGCACTTGAATACTACAAGGAGGAAGTTTTATTGAGCGACCTGAGCAAGCGTTTAACCACCTTCCAGTGATCTTGGTTAGGACAATGCATAAACTGAGCAAGCTTTTTACAGTATTGAAGCTTGCCAATGAGCTATGAGTTTATGGAACATGTTTTTGTGTCTGCTAGGAGTTGATTGAGTGATGCCTAAGACAACAATGGAACTTCTAAGCAGTTGGGAAGGTATTGGGAACAGAGGAAGAAAAGAGCATCGATGGAGAACTATCCCATCAAGTATATGGTAGACCTTACGGAAAGAAAGAAGGTGTTTTGATGGTCGCAACAAAAACTTACAGAATATTAGAATAAATCATATAAGCCTTTTGTATTTTTGGTGTGAATAGAAACTGGTAGAGGAGATAGAATATTTAGTTGATTTTATAGAAAACTTGTAAAAATACCCTCCTGGGTTATGTAAGTTTCCAGTTCATCATTTTTTTGGATGATGAATTGTTTGGTGTGAATATTAAGTTATCCTTTTCTCGAAAAAAAAAAGTAACTGGCCTGAGCAACAAAATTAGATGGTTGCTCCATATAGAGTTCTTCACGATGCAACGGTCTCCTGAAAGTGCTCAAAATCTGGTATGAAGTATATGGATCGCCTTTGGAATCAATAGATAAGCCGAAATTAAATAGGAAAATCACTGAAAAACTGGTTGTAAAATGCTCATACATCAGAGTATTAGATTTGAAGGCTAAAGGTGGTCACAATCTATGAAATAAAATCATGGGTCGGAATGATGAGACGACCCTATTGATAAATAAAAAACTATATTGGTAGGTCAGAATAATTGCACGACCCTACACAAATAAGAAAGTTGTCACCAAAAAGAACGGTGCTACGCAAGTCAGACATGAAAAATAACTCACCGGAAAGATGTCACAGTGCTATTCAAATTAGATATGAGAAAATAGTCACCTGAATGATGCATGGTTCTACATAAATTAGATGTGAAAAAAAGTAGTCACCAGAAAGATGACACAGTACTACACAAATTAAATATGAAGAAGTAGCGACTGGAAAGATGGCACGGTGCTATACAAATTAGATATGAAAAAGATGTCACCAGAAAGATGTCACAGTGCTACGCAAGTTAGATATAAGAAAGTAATCATCAGAATGATGACACAGTGCTACACAAATTAGATATGAGAAAGTCACTTGAAAGATACAAGGTGAACTTTTGCTAACATAATCGTTGGCTAAACAGGCGACAATATATGGGTAATAGCCACCTACCGACCGGGGAAAATCTTTGATTCTCTTACCAAGTCCGTTGAGGCCTTGATACAATGTGAGAAATATATGAGAAAAATATTATTGAATTGTTGTGTCTACATTATTATACAAAGACCCTATTTATAGACACTGGAATACAATCCTTTAAAAAGTAGGATATTATTTCCTATTCCTTTTCCTATTCTAAGTAGGATTGTGTAGTATACCTATTCTTATTCTAACAACCTCTAGATATGGTTTTCCAACTTCATCTTTCTCTCTACAAAACCGGTGCTAAAACATGTCTATGAGGCCTCTAAGTATGAAGAACTATCGAATTGCACATGACACTAGCTCACTGGCTAATCCTCAACATAAATAAATAATGAATGAATAAATAATAAGCGATAACTAATAACTAATGAGGAGTTTCCATAGGAGGCATGCAGAGCTCACCATTCAACTGAAGCAGTGAGAAGAATGTCCTAGCATATAATCTGTTCGTCTGCAAAACCTGGCATATATTGATATAGGCTAATGTAGGTTCCCATGCAGAGAACACCATTATACCAACTAATGGTACTCAGTCAGTCTTAAAAATTTCTAACTAAAAGGTGATCCACAACATCCTTCTTTTGCCAAAGCATAATGCACTAAGCAGCAGTGTATGACAGAGACGGTTTGTTGCATTGCCATGATGTCATTTCCTGATAAAGTGAGTGATTTTTGTGTTTACCTTCCATTTGCTATCTATGGCAGATAGTTTGGTATATTGATGTATTCCTTCCCGGTAAAATGACTGATCTTTGTGTTACTGTCTGTTAGCTATCTATGACAGATGGTTTGCTGTATTGGTGTGTTATCCTTTCCCTATAAGAGAGATACATGTCTCCATATGATATTATTAGAAGTGTAATTAGTTCTTTTACAAAAACCTTCATATTTGCCGAGATCCTTTCTTAATGGGGACCGCACACGGGAAGCCACACTGAACTTTTGAAATCTAAGACCACCTTCTGATAAATACCATAAACTTTTGGGTCTAGCACTTTTAAAAGCTGCTCTTGTAGATGGGGGAGCTTTATTCGGTTTAAATTTTTTGGTAGGATGCCTTAGTGCTGCACCCAAGGGTATGGGTCAATGAAGTGGTTGAGAATCATAAGGTCTCAGGTACAATTCCCAGTAGAGAAAAAAAACACTAAGTGATTCTTCCCATCGGTCCTAGCCTTGGTGTACAAAATTACCTGGTACCTGCTGATGGTGGGAGGTGGTAGGTATCCGTGAAATTAGTCAAGGTGCGAAAGCTGGCCGGGCACCACAGTAAAAAAAAAAGCATGCCTTACTGCTACTTACCTGAAAAACTTGCTTTGGTTATTAACTTTGTTTTTCTGCTATGAAGTTTAAAACATACATGTTGGAGATTCTATTTTTAAGTACAATGACAATGAGTCAATGTTGGTTAACAGGCAAAAATTGCACAATTAAATTCCATGGTGACTAATCATGCTAGAGGTGGATCTTTTGATATGGAGTCACCTCATTCTAGTTCCATAAACAATCAACTTCCAAGTGGTTCTATGGTATTGTTTACAATCTGTTTCATCTTTTAGATGGATTTGCTTCTTATTCCAACAATAAGCAGTCATTTTTTTCTTTCCTCTTGGTAAAAGAATTGTCTTGTTTTCTTCTCTCAGGGTATGAATGAATATCCAGCCTTTAAACAGTACATTGATGGACAACATAATGAAGCAGCTGCAACTGGATCAGGAGATGTGCAAGCCAGTAAACATTTGCCAGCTGAAAGCTTGCTGTTCAATCGTGTGATGCATCAGCAAGCAAATATAGGGAGTCATTTGGAAATCTCATCTAATACTGATAGGTCAGGCTGCAAAATTGACGAACTTTTCATGGTTGTTTCATGTTGCTTTCCATGTTCCTATATCTGTGGAAATTCTTTTTTTTGGCTGTGTATGGACTAAAATCACAGAATGCTTGCCATTCGCACTGCTAGGATGTAATGACTTACTATGGCAAAATTTCTTCATCCTCAAAGTTAATGAAGTTACCAACATAAGAATTGTAGTTCATTACCTACAGAAAAACTTCAGGTGTTGTAGAACTACCAAAAATGTGAATAAACCAATTATACATACTGTACTTGATCTTATGTAGCAAAGAAACAACATCACCTCATTTTTCCTTGCTCATTGGTGTTAGATCCACAACTGTCTTTTTGAACTTCCTGTCATGAGTCCTATCTTGGACAAGCCCAAAATAATTCTCTTTACGTTTATCCTTCTCGTCAACATGTACATGGAACTTTTTGTTCCGACTACCTTAGGATTAAGTTCATCCAATGGTGGGTTTTTCAATGTAAATTTTCCCATGAGTACCTACAAGAGAGTGAGAACAACTAGAAGAAGTAGGAATTGTAGTGTTAGAATAAAAAATAATCACTCAAACTCTCTTGTTTGTCTCTGTACTTCACGATCATCCCTCTCCGTTTTACTCTCCTGGTCATGTCCTTTCTTTTCCTCTATCTCACATTCTCACTTTACATCCCATTCCCTCCACAGTATACAACCTCTGCTTTTTCCTCTCTTGGGATGTCAACATGCACCCCTTACTCCCCTCATTCTTCTCTTTCAAAATTTTCATTGTTTCCTTCACACATTTTTGATCTTCATAAACTTGGGATGTAGTTAAAGCTGTAAGTATAATTTCTTCTATTTGACTCAATAGAAAGTCTATTCTTTCTCCTATCATCAATTGCATTCCTATTAAATTACCATAGAAGCCCGCATGATATGACAATCTTGCATCGGAATTACGTCACAGAATATTATCGGAATGCCTCCCAACGGTGAAAGAAACCATGCATTGCTTAGTCATGTTAAGCTCACCAATCCATTCAACCACTATGATTATAAGTGATGTTTTTGATGCATGTTAATTCTAACTCCTCTATCACGTATGATCTCACCAGTCACCACATTTGCATCACTTCCATTATCAGTTATCGTAGAGAAAATTTTACCCTTTATCCCACCCCACGCCTTGTATGAAAAATATATTACCTCCTTATATCAGCTAAGGTGACATTTGTATCCTCCAATATGTGGTCATCACACTGATCACTTTAGCTAAGTTGGTATCACTTTGGTCTCTTGATTCAATCTCCCTATGAGTCCTCTGTTCATCACTAGTACCTATCTGAGACATCTTAAAAAAAATCACAGAAAACAAAGATCTCTCAACTTGGATTCTTTTTTTTCTCTATTGATCTCATTCTCTCGTCTTTTTCCACTTAAATTACTATCTTTGGCTGGATTTCTTAGAATTTATTTATAGATCCTACTAGTAACAAGCCTTTAGTAGTAAGATGTAGAAATAAAAAAGAACTTTCTGACACTCTGATGATTTGAGTTTAATGAGTTGTGAAAAGAGACAAATTTGTGTGACAAGAAAAATTTCCAAATTTCTCCATCTTCTTGGTTTTCCTATTTGATGTATGAAACAAAAAACCAACGCAAATCCAGAGTTCCTTGAAAATACCTTAATCGAGAAAATGATTTTTTCTCCTTTTTTGTATTTTGTTTTTGTTATATAGCTTACCTCTTAAGCTACTACAATAATTATTTTTTTGGTCAAGAACCTCAGAAGATTAGCAAGAGCAAAACTTTGAGAGAGTCACACTGATATCACTCGATATGAATCAGGTTACTTGAAAGAAACAAAAAAATAATGTGGAAGTGAAAATAAAAGATTAAAGAAGGAACCTGAAGATATGTGAAATTTGAGAGTTAAACCCCCAACGTTCAAGATTAAGTGCTAAGCATAATACTAATAGAGTGAATTCAAGAACTTAGATCAAAAGATGATCTAGATCCCTATTTCAAAGAAATTAGAGACACTAATTACCTTCTTTAATTTACTTTACTAGAAACCAAATATATCAAGTTAAAAGTTAATCTTACCTCCTAAAGAATGTTTCTGATAATGTTGCAAGATAAATTCAAAGTCACCGCACACATAGACACACAAAGTGTAAAGAAGAGAAACCTGTCTAATAATATTAAAATATGTTGTAATTAAAAATATCAAAATCTACCCCTATATATAGATGAAATCTTTCCCAAATAGCATGAGTTTCTAAACCTACTTCTATGAAAATAATAAATATTAAAATCAAATTGGAAACATTTAAACTAGGGAACTTCAAACTAGGAAAACAAATAGAAATTAATGTCAAAAACTCGGTAACAAGAATAAGAGAGATGTGGCAAATTTGCAACCAAAATTACTTGCCAATTGTTGGTATGTTTTCAGCCCATTTTTGGGCGTATGATTTAACTCTTGTTGGACTGTTTCCTCACATGTTATGCATCCCTTTTCGGGCTCCTCTTGGGTCCTTCCATGTGGGACCCTCAACTTGGGCCCGATGTGGCGCCAATCTTCCTATTCTTGGACTTAGACCATGAAATACATGTGGCACTTTGCTGAATTTTTGCCATAATTCTTGGACTAATTCTTGTACTCGTCTTCCATGATAAGCATATTTTTAATTTCCCATTGAAGCTTGTCAACCTTTATGGATGTATGGGGCTGTTTGTTGGGTGACTAGCAGCTTGTGTATTACCTTAAGTCTCTCTATCAGCATCATGGGAATAATCTTTGTACGCACCGCCTATGCCTTATATGTTGCTAGAACACTCCAAAAATGTTGCTTCACCTGTGTCAGATCCTCCAAAAATGCACTACATTTGGAAGATCCGACACGTACCAGGGGGCATATCTGAAGAGTCCGAGCAACATAAGCTATGAGACTGACGGGCTTGAAGTCCCTAACTCTACTGCACTAGCCTTATTAGGGATTAAAGCCACATTGGTAGCATAAAAACTCTTTTCACCGTGCCCACTCTAATACCTTCAAAGAAATGGGACGGAGAGAGTATAATATTTTGGATATTTCACTGGGATAAAAACTGATCAATGTGAGTGGAACAATGACATCTTTGAATCTGGAAGGATGGGTCTTCATTTACTTGGAGAAGTCTAAATTTGTCTTCTTCGGAGAGACTTCAGTTTTCGTCTTAGTCTGTACTATAAGATTCAGATGCTAATCGAAATAGAACATGTTGTTGGAGAGGATTTGAATTGATGGACTCAAGTTTATGAGCCTTCTGCGGTACCAAACTGTTCTACACTGCGCCAAATATAAGACCCGAAAGCTAATAGACGAACAAGGATTTGACTAAGAATGAAACCACATACATCCTCTTTCTTAGGCAATCACGGTCTACATTCATTTACAAGGACAAGGGATCTGTTTTTACATTTGTAATCATGGTCCTCCTAATGAAAAATAGATGTACAGTATCAAAGATCTGTCATTCAAGGATAACATCCTTAAGACCATAACAGGGGTTCTTCTATAAAGTGGATTAAACTATGAATCATATATATCTCCTTGGACCCATGCTGATAACAGGCATTAAACTCAATATCCAGAACTTCTATCCTACCAAAAACCACCTTAAAAATAACTTATTGATTTATGCATATCCAATTAACGTCTCTTAGCAACAAAAGTAGGGTTCAACAGCCTTTTTTCCGTCCATTGGTGCATGATGTGCTAAAAGTTTTTTCTGCAAATGAGCAAATTGAACAGCCATTTTTGTTGGTTGTCCTTCTCATCCTCATATCATCTCCCACAAGAACAACCTGGAAGGAAATAAATAAAAAACTAATAGGATAAAAAAAATATGTGGTTTATTAGAGTGATCACTTTCCAGTTCCAGGCCTTTTTTCTTGAAATTGTAACTCATTTTAAATGGATAATTGGTAGTCTGGTACTGGTAATCACATGAAAAGCCAACTGCTCCATGTTGCAAAACTATAGTATGCACCCCAGTTTTAGATAGAGGAAATAAAGCAATGGAAAGAATTAAGTCATTTGGTCATTTTGTCAAAAAAAAATCAAGTTATTTGGTCCATTTTTATATCATGAGCATTCTTTGTAAACCCTGATGGCCTGCACATCTAACATTGATGTTTCCTAAATTCTTTTTTTCTGCTATCATCTTTTAGGAAGCAGATAATTCTCAAAAGAATGCTATCCCTTCCTAGCAATCTCCATATAGACACCCTATTAGGGCCTGCACTCGTTAACATTATAAGAAGGAAAAGAAGGGTCTTCTCTTACATTGCTAATTGAACTTTCATATACACCCCGTTCTTGCAAGTGATAACTCTCTGCTGCATTTCTCAATAACTGGTTGGCCCAAAGAATCCGGCATGTGGATTTAGAGGTATCCATGTACCAGTTCCTTCAGCCCTACGTATTAAATAGTACCCATACAACACCCCTCTTTAAGACCATAGTTGAAGTGACAGGCTGGGATGAACTTTAGTTGACCAATGGCTAAGTGAGGGTTGATGAGTTTGTGATTGGAGTATTTTCTATTACCGCAGTTCACAATTTTTTCTTGCTCTGACAGTTTGACACTGCAGGGATGTTTCAGGTCCCGCTAAAGATAACTTGTTTGCTATAAATGGGGTGAATGAGAGATTTGAAGAGAGCAACAATGAAAACCGTCATAATCCTCCTACAGTGGGAAATGAGATTGGTGGTTCTTTTAGTTCGGAAGGTAATATAATTATCTGTCTTTAAAGTTGGTACATAAACTTGTAGGGATCCTAATGCTAAATCCTATCACAGGGGAAATTCCTGGAATAGAAGTATTTCAAATAATCGGAGAAGCTAAACCAGGATGTAAACTTTTGGGTTGTGGGTTTCCTGTACGTGGAACTTCTCTTTGCATGTTCCAGGTAGTGAGTCTAAATGCTATTCAATATGCAATTTAATTCCTAAAAGGAACTTTGCCCACTGATATCTAAAGTATATTGTTCCGATCTTACATTTCCAAATGTCAGTGGGTCCGTCATTATCCTGATGGTACAAGGCAGTATATTGAGGGTAAATCTAAACCTTTATGCAGAGGTTCTCATGCCTCGTTTTTATTATTTATTTTACGTGTCTTATTGTACATCATTAAAGAGATTGCCTTAAACTCCATCCTTGTTTAGCTTCAACACCTACTCGACTATCATCTTTCATTATCTTCAGGTGCCACAAATCCTGAATATGTAGTTACTGCTGATGATATTGATAAGCTTATAGCTGTCGAATGCATACCAATGGATGATCAGGGACATCAGGTAGTCGATCTTGCTCTTCTGTCCTTAAATCTTTTCAACCTAATTTATACTAAAAGCAAATTGTATGCTGCCAACTTAAAGTGGAGAAATCA
Source organism: Solanum habrochaites (assembly GCA_027704765.1). Taxonomy (NCBI): domain Eukaryota; kingdom Viridiplantae; phylum Streptophyta; class Magnoliopsida; order Solanales; family Solanaceae; genus Solanum; species Solanum habrochaites. The sequence continues at coordinate 43,348,608 of JAKWJA010002498.1, forward strand.
TGCAATCTCTTTGCTATACTATATCTCTCTCTAGAAAATATTTGACTGTTGAAACTGCTTGGTCCACAGATTACAAATGGCTTTGAATTTGAAATTAAATACTTCCACTAAGCTATTCACCCAAAATAATGGGCTGCATCTTACGTTCTATTCTAGCACGCTTTCATAGGATTGTGGACCACTAAATGATTTTCAAGTTTACTGTATATGCTAGTATACTTGTAACAATAAAGAGCATACCATTGTGCTGTAGTAATGTGGGATGTTTTTTGATACGCTGAAGATACACCTTCAGGTGATGTAACACGGTTGTATGCAAATATAGTAACCCAGGGTTGAATCCTCTAAGGTATAGGGAGAAAACTTATTACTATTCGGACGAATACAAAATTAAGAGTCGATTTCTATTCCGTAAAGTTTACGAGATTTTGTATAACTAAGTTAAAATTGCAGTAAGTAATAAGATTGTAAACTTATGATATGAAGATGCTAAGGTTGTGTCCCCACAATGAGAAACTTTTCTTATCGACTTTCATGCAATTTTAGATATTCAGGTTCTAGATATCCTCTTAGTTCCACCCTTTGGGGTGGCCCAGTGGTTTGGGCTTGGGACTTCCATGTTGGAGGTCTCAAGTTCGAAACCCCTTTGCCAGCGACAGTGGGTCGAGCTCGTCCCACCAGACTTTCCTTGTGCGGGTTTCCTCTCCTGTGTGGTTTGCCTTTTAGGTCGAGCTCATCGCACTAGACTTGCCTTTTGCGGGTTATCTTCCTGTGTGGTTTGTGAGCTATTGCATAGGAGTTGTTTTTTTTACCCATACACACTTATTCCCTGCACCATCTCTCAATTTCTCCCAGGAGCAACAAATCCTTATCGACTTTCCTAAGCAAAACTAAGATATTATGGTGTATGTTAATGTTTGCAAGCACCAACCAATTAATTAAGAACGAGAAAAAGTTGGAAATCTTAAAACCGTAATATCATAGAACACACAACCTTAATAGATAGTTTGGCTACTCATACTGAAAGTAAAACAACAAGAGTATAAGTAAAAAAGAATTTATAAACTTACTTCGAATATTAAAAGCTTGAAAGAATAACGATGTTCTTTGTTACCTTTGTCAAAAAATTTAAAATAATGATGTTCTTCGTTCAAGAAACTATAAAGAGAAAAACCTTGGAACTTGTCCAAAAACGTTCGACAAAAACTAAAGCTAAACGAAACTAAATTGTCAACTATTTTAGAAAGAAGCCTAAAATGTGTATTTATAGTTACCCACAAAGTTGGAATCCTAAAAATAACGATCTGTTCTGCTGACATGAGCTGCGACCCAATCCACGACTGTTGACTTACTTGCGGCTAGTAGATTGTCTTTAAGCTAGCCGTCGATTGCCTTCTAGGTTATCTGGACTTGCGTCCTGAATTGCCTTTTTGGACCGTCCGTATGCTCATCTATGAGTTCTGTGAGAAATATATGGGGAAAACATATTATTAAATTGTGTATCTAAATTTTACATTGAGACCCTATTTATAGACACTACATTAGAGTCCTTTTCCTACTAGGAATCTTATTCTTATTCGTATTCCTATTCCTATTCCTATTTCAGTACGGAATACTTAGTCTATCCTTAAGACCCCTCTCACTGGTGCATACAAATTCATATGTACCATACTTGTTACAAATGTAATTTAATACGAGGACCTATGGGGACTTGGTGACGGTATCGTGCCAGCTGATCATTTGACTTCATGAAGTTTGCAACATATCTCCTGAGAGTATTTTTTCTCTGACATAAGTGAACAGTCATCTTGGCTTAGTCCTTTCATCCATGAAACACTGGATTTTGAATGCGATATGAAGGCCACTGATTATCACATACGAGTTCAATCTGATCAATTTTGCCAATTTTAGTTCTCCCAGTAACGTTTGATCCAAACTAGCTCACAAGTTTGACCGTGTGGCGCCGATTGCTCGTAATTTTGATTCCACACTAGATTGAGGCAACCACATTTGTTTCTTATCTCCTCTCGCGCCACCAATTGGCCTCCTGACTAAAACCTAATATCGGCCCAGGTCGAAAGTCTGTCAGAGGTTTTGATCCTGCCCAAATCAGCGTCTGTATTGCCAATGAGATGCTCATGGTCCTTGAGCCTCGAAAGAGTGTACCTTTCCCAGGAGCTGACTTTATATATTGCAGACATCTGAACCACATCCACTGCTGTCCCATGACTTACAAGGGGAAGTCATAGCTGCTACAACCTCGCGGAAGAGATGTCAGGCTCCTATCACGTGAGATAATTCAACTTTTCCCAACTAGCCGTCTATACCTTTCAGGATTACTAAAGGGCTACACCTTGTCCTGGAATGAGTTTAGTCATTTGGATCCATAGGAGTGTCAATAGTCTACATCCCTTATTCTTGTCCCTCAAATGGCTAAGGCTACTTGCCGTTGTGAAAATAACTATACCTGACTAGAATTGAGCACCTCAATACCTAGAAAATACTTCAATCTAACCCAGAGTCTTTAGTCTGGAAATTCTTAAAGAGATTTTGCTTCCATCAGTGATCCATCTGACAATTAACCGTGAAACATATCATCAACGGAACAATCATCGATACATCGACTTTGTGCACAATGCCGCTACAAACACCGAGTGATCAGCTTCACTACGAGTCTGCCAAACTGCTGAGTACTAATGCTGAACTTCCCAAACAAGCTCGAGGAGATTTTCCGACTATGAGTGACCTACGCAATCGACATCAAAGGCTCCTAGACTCCCCTAAGCAAACCAGGTGGTTGCTCCATAGACTTCTCTTCTTCCCAAGATCACCATGCAAAAAACAATTCTTATTCGCCAACTGATGAAGTTGCCATACGAAGGACAACCATAGAAGAGAAACGTGGACATATCTATTTTGCCTATGGGAGCGGAGTGTCAGTATAATCTAGCCCAAATATCTGAGTATACACTTTGGCCACAAGGCGAGCTTACGTCGAATCAACACCTGACCGTCTGGGCCAATTTTGACCAAGCGTAAACCAACGACTACACCGTAGATTACCTGCAGAAAGGAGACAAAGCTCCCAAGTACACTTTATGCAAAGCAGACCTCTCTCATCAAACCATAGCTTGTCTCCATCCGAATGGAAAGTGGCCTCACCTGTAGTTTTAGGATGGAATAAAGGACAAAGACGAACCAAAAAAAAACAAGGCATAATAGGGTAGATGATAGATTATGATCTTAAGAAGGTATAATGGTGGGTTAGTATTTCGATGGATGTACCTTTTTGAAGGTCAGGGTTGGGCTAGAGGAGGCAGTCCGCTGTAGGAAGCTGGGTCTTGGCGCATGACATGATATAATTTGGGAACTAGGGCTGACGTGGACGCGATGATAAGTTAGTAGTGGTGGCACTACAATCCGGAGATTAGAAGTCCTAGATTCTTCAAAGGTTTGCACAGTAAAAACTTTAAGTAATGGGTAGACCATATACATCAGGATGATAAGAAGCATGTATACATAGGATGAGACTCAAAATGTAACATTGTGAATAACAACGATACCCATTTTGAACCCAGAGTAACCAAGAAAGACACATTTGAGGGAACGAGGAGCCAATTTATCTTTCCCTGGGGCTAAATTATGAAAAAAACATGTGCTCCCAACGACACGAGGGGGGATATGATGGAATATGGAACCTGGTTTTGAATAGAAGAAAAGGGCATTTTGTTAATTAAAAACAAGATGAAAGGACTGCATTGCCCCAAAAATGCAGCAGAACATGGGATTCAATAAGGAGTGTGCGAGCAATCTCTATGAGATGCCTCTTCGTTATTTCTGCGACACCATTTTGTTGAGTGTATGGACAAGATGTTTGGTGAATAATTCCGTGGTGAGAAATAAATCCTGAAATTGGGATCATAAGTATTCCAAGGCATTATCACTATGGAAAGTACGCATCGAAACACCAAACTGATTTTGTATTTCAGCAAAGAAACCTTTGGATATAGAAAATAACTAGAACATCTTTCATAATGAAAACCCAAGGGCAATCTCGACTATCATCAATAAAACTAACAAAATACAATCCTAAAGGTGGAACTGACGCTACTAGACCCCAAATATCAGAATGAACAATGAAAAATAGACTCTAAACGACCCTCATTACATGTGAAATGTATCACGAGTGTTTTCCCCAGTTGACCCGACTCACAATCTAATGTGATCACAAACACCTATACACCATCTTTTCAGTTTGGATAAATGGAATGTCCCAACGTTTGTGAATTAGTCTGGGGAACTCTGTATCGGAGTTGCTTTAAGGGAATTTGAAGAGGTAAGATATCAGGCCTTGTGATCATGCGCCTCGCCCGTGTTTCCAATCGTCTATCTGTCCTGTATTGCATAGCCTGATGAGAAAAAAATCTTAAAAAAGTTATGCTACATGTGGGATTCGTCAAACCCTAACCGTGCGTATTAAAAGAGATAAGACATAAAGACAAAGCAGAGTCTGAGGGTGACAAGAAGATACCTGGTTGGCTTTTCCAACCCTTTGGTTTGGTTTGGATCCATGTGACTCAAGTAATAAGCTGGAAGATATGTGATAAACAATATCCAGCCGTGATTTATTACCAATTTGATCAAATCCCCTGAAGTCTATTACCCATGATCCAGAGTGCTAGACGTGAAACACAAGTAAAGAATTCCCTGCAACAGAAACATGATGTTGTGCCAACCGAAGCAATTTGGAGCACGTTGTTTATTTTGAAACGCTCCGAAGGAACACTCTATATTCTCTTTAAAACAACAGGATCATAATAGGGTGGTGACCATAGCAAATATAACATGTCACGAGTTTGTCCAGGTTTATTACATGAATACCTGATTGAGGTTTTCCAAAACGTATCTCCTTCCCTCGTCTATTCTCAATAGACTAGGTAATGTTAGCGGAAACGGCGGAAGGCTACAGTAGTCTGAAAATATTGGAAGCTGCCGGAATCTGCCCACAGTGGCCTGAAAATTATGATTTTGCCAGAATCTGCCCACAGTGGCCTGAAAATTTTGATGGGCCTGGAGCCTTGTCAACTGCAAAAGACGTGATGCTCTCCCGGACTTCCTCCTCCTCAAAACCCCTTTGTAACCACTCTTGATTTTCACCCTAGAATCCTCACAAGCCCAGATTTTGCCCACCTTAGAATGAATTCAAATCATTCATAAGGCCATAATTATATTTTCTAAGATCTAGAAATCAAACTACAAAAGTAGAGGATTAGATTGCTGACCTTTATGAATATTTTGATGAAAAACTGTTGAAATTTTCCCTAGGTCGCCTTTTTCTTCTCCAAAACGGTTTTTGGGGGACAATTGGCGATTTGGGGGGTTTTCCTTAGATTTACAACAATTTACCCCGCTATAGTTGCCCCAATCTCGCTATATCGGTCCGGACCGACTACATTTTTTTTCACCCAATTTCTTTTTGTACTTTCGTAACGACGGGACGGTCATTACAGAATGATGATCTTGTAATTGATCTTAGTTGTTTTATATATGTTCTTAGTTTTAAGTGTTCGTATAATAATTTTTAATGCATATTATCTTGTAGATCTTGTACTAATTTTTGTTATTGTCAGGGGGAGCTTGTCAGGCTTTTTGCCAATGATCAAAACATAGAACTGTGGAATTATGCTTCACTGTCACATGTGAGTCGTTGTCACCACTTAAGTATCTATGTTTCTCTTCTTGCTTCTTGTGTGCTCTTTCAACTCCTTTTGATGAATGTTTTGGTATTTGCAGACCCAGACATGCAGTCAGAGATAGATACCCATATTTCTGAAGGCCAGGCCACATTTAATGTTCTAATGCTTGTAGGTTGATTTTATGTAAATTTCTATTTGCTAACATATATGAACTTACATGTTTTTTTCTATTTGTTAAATTGCTACAACAATCATGCTCGGGAAATAACTTTGTGGGTTCCTTAAAAAGGGTGTTTGATAGACACCCAAGTGGTCAATGAAGCAAGTCGAGAATCATGTAGTCTCTTGTTCTAATCCTAGTGGAGACAAAAACCTTGATTTCTTTCCGTTCTTCCTAATCTTGGTGGACAGAGTTACTTGGTATCTATTGTTTGTGGGAGGAAGCAAGTATCTTGGGAATTAGTCGAGGTGTGTGCAAGCTAACCCATACACCACAGTTATAAAAAAAGAAGAGGGTTTTGACAGACAAACAACAACAGAATCCCAGTACAGTGGGGAGGGTAGCATGTGGTTCAATTCGGTGCAAAGCAAAGAAGTCTACGCAAACCTTACCCTAGCTTAGTAGAGAACATACTAAGTTAATATTCTTTTTGATCAAAATATTAACAACACACCAAATTAGTAGAATACTGTACTTCATTAATTGCCAACACCAAGAAAATTGTCATGAGAATTAGGGGCGGATCTAGAGTTCTAACTATGGGTTTGGCAGAACCGAATAGGTTTGGCCAATACCCCGTGTTTGTTTTAAGAAATGCATTTAAATATGTATACATTTTATCAGAACTCGTAAACTCAAAAATTTTGATCTGCCCCCCATGAGAATGCAAAAAGTTACAGAAGTCCTCTTTGTGGATATATAGGGAATTGATAAGGTCTTGTATCTGGTCCATATCACTTACATCCACTTGCTTACCATGAGAACAAAAACTGATTGGGAGAATGTACTATAGCTGGTGCACTGGTTTTTCTTCACCATCAATGTGTTATTCTTCACTTTCCATAACACCCAGAGCATGCATAATGAATGACACATCATAAGTTCTAGGTTATCATAGCTAAGCATGGAAGGCTGAAATCAATGGTGCACAAATGTTACTAAACTTACTATCGGATTGGGACTGTGGAAGAGTATTAGGATGTTGTGGGATACATTTGATTGGAACGCTTACTTTGAATTGGGCAATGGTTTACTCCTAAAATTTGTGACAGACAAATGGTTTGGAAATAACACTCTTCAGGCGGATTTCCCATATCTGTTTAGAATTGCTCAAGATCCCAATCATGTTATTGCTGCTAATAGAGAAGGGATCAATTGGGATCTGAGATTTAGAAGGAATATGCATGATTGGAAAGTGAATGATCTGGAAGACCTTCTTGCTAGACCACAACAGTGACACATTAATCTTCAGGCAACTGACACCAGAAAGGAGTTTATACAATCAAGGAAGTGTATCAATAGTTGTGCTCTAGAAACCGTGAGAAATATTGGAGAAAATATTATTGAATTGCGACAATCTATTGTTAGAACACATGAAGACCTATTTCTAAACACTACATTGGAACTTTTCCAACTAGACTGCCTATCTAAACAAGAAATACTTATATCCTATTCTACACTCTCCTTCTCAAGCGGGTCATACAAATCAATATGCACCTCGTGTTACAAATGTAGTTAATATGAGGCATGTAGAGACTTGGTGAACATATCTGCAAAGCTGATCATTTGACTTCAAATTTTGTACTATATCTCCGAGAGTATCGTTTCTCGACAAGTGGCAAGTCAATCTCAACATGTGTTTAGTCTTTTCATTTCATAAACCTGGATTTAATGCGTATAAAAGAGCCGCTTGGAATTCATCACAAACATTTCATCTGATCAATTTTGCAAATTTTAGTTCTCCCAGAGATAACTGTTTGAGCCAAGGAAGGGGGAGATAAGCCCCATACCAACTCTTATGTAAAACATCCATCTCAGCCACATAGCCGGCTCCATCCATAAGGAGAAGTGGTTCACTGTAGTTTAGGAATGGACCAGGACAAGACGACACAAAGCCATAATGGGGTGATATGACATTATACTTAAGAAGTATAATGCGGGTTCGTAATTTCGCAGTAAGATTGTATACCTTTTTGAGTGCAAGCGGTGGGTTGGTAAAGCACCTCCGCATGTAAGAGCAGGTCTGGCGCATACATGAATCATCTGGGACTAGGGTTGGACGTGACGACGATATAAGTTCGTATTGTGGCACTTGCAACTGGAGATTTAGAACGTTATTGTAGATCCCTCGAAGTGGCACAGGTAAAGGGCCTGAGGTATGGGTTAAAGACTCAGAGACGTCATTATGATCAGAAGATGTATCGGAATGCTGAGACTCAAAACTGTAACATCAGCGGACATAACGTATCGATGAAGATCATGTGATAACACAATACCTTTTTTGAACTCTAGAGTACCAGAACGCCACATTTGAGGCACGAGGAGCTAATTTAAACTTTTCTGGGGCTAAATTATGACCAATCCAGGTGCCTCCAAAGACCACGAGGGGGAGTATGAACGGATGTGACTGAGGAAACAGTATGAAAATGTGGCACTTGATTCTGATAGACGAAAGAGGGCATTCTGTTAATATAAATACAAGCTGAAAGGCTGCATCGCCCTAAAAGTGCAGAGACATGGGATTTCAATGAGGAGTGCGAGCATCGTTTAATGAGTGCCTATTCTTTCCTTTCGCAAACACCATTTGTTGAGATGTATGGACAAGATGTTTGGTGAATGATTCCGTGGTGTGGACATAAATTGTGAAATTGGGATGATAAAAGGTTATCTCACACACAAGCATTATCACTCCACGGAGAAGTACAAATAGAAACACCAAATCTGATTTTGTATTTCAGCAAAAATCCAACTTTTGAAAACTAGCAAATAACTCAGAATGTATTAATCTTTATTACAAACGCACCAACAGATAAACAATCACTGAATAACAACATCAATGAAACAAACATAAAAACAACACAAAAGAAAAAACAAATCCTAAGGATGGGAACTGAACCTACAGGAACCCCAAATTCAAAATGAACTAATGAAAAAATGAAGTACACATCTTGAATATCATCAATGAAACAACAAAATACCGAAATCCTAAGGTGGAACTGACTCTACTAGGACCCAAATATCAGAATGAACTATGAAAATATAACTCTGAATGACCTCAATCCTATACTACGATACATTTAGCACGAGTGTTTCCTTCCAGTGTGACCGACTCACATCTAATGTATATAACACCAAAACCCTAGGCACCATCTTTTGCATTTTGATAGACTCGGATGTCCATACGTTTGTGAATTAGATTCTGGGGAATCTGTAATGGAATCATGTGTCAGGGAATTTGAAGAGGTAAGATAGTACAAGGCCCTTGTGATTTCATGTCTGTCCAATCCTCTGTCTCGTACATGGGCAGTCCTGTAGAGAAAAATCATCGAAACAAGTTATGCTACAATTAGGGATTCGTCAAACGCTAACAAGATGCTAGTTAAAAGGAGAACCAGGACATAAAAACAGAGTCTAGGGTGACAAAGATAGGGTTTTGGCTTTTCCAACGCCCTTTTGGTTTGTCTGGATTCCCCTTTGGCTAAAGCCTATGAGACTACATAATTGAGCATCTTAACTTTCTCCATAAAAAAGAACAAGTCTAGGGTGCATAAGATGGAGACTACATAATGGAGCAATCTACTGTCTCCCAATGTGTTTTGACTTTGCATCTCTTCCTCCAACTCTTACCTTTAACACTACCACATAGTCATGTTCGTGTAAGTGATCGTGCACACTGACCCTTTGCAACCACAATTCAACTGACGAAGCCCAAGAAACTATGTGAACTCCCAATCGAAGTTCTGGAAGTGATTATAGGGCTAAGAATTTCCAATCTAAATTTTTAGCACCAATAACATCACATCCCCAAAAAGACTTAGCTAATTTGTCTTGGGAACACCACCAAATCTTGATTATTGAATCTGATTGTCGGAAAGGTCAATCTCTAAAAAATTGCCGTGAAATATCCTGAAGTAGCCGGGAACCCGTAATGGTCTGGCGATCAATCTTGTCGCATCAGAAAAAAAAAATACATAGTCAGCTCGGGATGAAGAATAGGGCCGAAAAACTCATGATAGAAAAACATTGGGTTGAAAAAAACTGGTCCCGAAAATCACATGGCCGGCGCGTGGTCTGACGTTTCGCCTTCCGAAAACCTATCGGTCGGCGCGTGTACACTGGTTTCTGGTGGGGATTACTGGGCTTTGTTCGTCGGAATTCCGGCAGCTATGGTGGTGTCATTTTATGAAAATAGGACGGGAAAATAATAATTATCCGACAGCCCTACGTGACCCCCCCCGGAAATAGTATTTTTTTAAATATGTTTCTCCAAATGCTCGGCATACCATGTCACTGAAAATATTGAGAAAATTATTGAATTGCGCATCTAATTGTTGCATTGAAGACTATTTATAGACACTACATTTTGGAGACCCTTTCCAAGCTAGAATTCCTATTCTAATTCCTATTTTAAGTAAGAAATACTTATTCTATTCTAGAAGAAAACCCCCGGAATAGATAACTGTCCATGAACTCCATTTGGAGGACAACGACCCCCTAAGGTAGTTCTCTTCCATGGACAACTCTATCTGAGGCATGTCTCACCCCAGGCCACATCAAAAAATAAAAATCCGCAGTTCCCAACAGATGCTAATGTCAAAAAGAGGGCTGAGCCTCGAGACATCTTCCTCTCATTGTCGAGGTGGCCTCCAAATTATGGAGTATGCTTTTTTTGTCTCTCTAGCGTCAATTGACCACACCCTAACAGTTAAGGATGCATATTGAGAGTTGGAAGCCTATGACAGTTGACAATTTCATCAAGAAGATTTTGGACATTATGATACATGGTTGTATGTTTTTGGTGTTTTTGGTTGTAGAGGACACAGAGATTGTTTATGGAGAGTCACTGCCTTAGGCATTTTTGGAAGACTCGGTGGGCATTGCAAATTGTTTATTTGGTCCAACTTGTATCCCGGCTGTTTATGCATGAACAACATATCAGAATTTTTACTACCTCATTAGTATTGGGCTTAAATGTGTATAGTAGCAGGGATTTTTTTGTAACTCAAATGCATGTCTTGTAAATCTTGCATCTTCTTGATGCTGTTATTAATACCACTATCTTTATAAAAAGATCCCCACCCTTATAAAACCCGTGGTCTCGACTCATACCACATAGAAAATTCTCCTAGTTGTGTGATAGCACAACAAAATTCTCCTCTAGATGCCATTGCGAATGATCCAATGTCTACTCCAATTATTTCTATCAATACAGTACTAACCGAAAAAAAATGATATTAAAAACTGTGGAGCAAAAATGGAGTAGGAGCTAGGGGTTGTGCCGGCTTCATAGGTATGAGCCAGCAAACTTCTGAAATGTTGGGGTTTATTGCGGCAAAGTGGGTGTGGCGAGTAGGGTGGGGGGTGAGGGTGTGTTGGGTTGGGGTAGGGTGTTAAGTCATCCGTTGGAAAGGAAGAGTATGGAGGGGGTGGGTGCGGGGGGCGAAGGTATGTGATAGTGGGGCGTCTGGTGTTTGTAGATGTTGGGAGAATGTGAGGAGGGTGGTTGGTATGCTTTGGAGGGGGTGAAGAGCCAGTGGGTATACAAAGACAATACTCTCGTCTAGCTTTATTCTAGCAGTATTGGAGGACAATGAAGGGAGAGTTGAAGGAAACTATTGTAGTATTCCAAGAAACCAAGGAGATCGAGAAACCTTAATGGGTCCTTTATTACCATATACCGAATAAGGAAGGCCCGACAAACATTAAGGAATATATGATATAATCCCTAAAGTGTTGGCTGAGACAGTCTCCACTTCCCAAAACACGTTTGTGGAAGGAAGATACATTCTGGATGCGGATCTTGTGGCAAACAAAGTGGTGGATTCTCTAAAGAAGAAAGGTAAGTTTATGTAAGTTGGGTCTTACGAAAATTTACGACCATGTAAATTGAGGGTTTTTTGATTTATTTATGATGAAGATGACTTTCCTGTTGGAGTCTTGGCCCGTGGCTCACAATTCAGGTTTTAAATCTTTGCTCCGGAATAGGATAAATACGCTTGGACAAGTGGAGTACATGGATCAATTGGTGCATTTCCATCGCTAGATTCTCTACTATGGTGAAATGGTAGTCCTTGATGATACTTCAGTAGCTCGAGGTGGTTTGAACATTGAGGCCCACTAACTCCATGCTTTTTTATTTTGCTGATCGAAGTCTTGAGTAAAATGATGGACACGGTTGTTGAAGGTCTTTTACAGGTTCAGCTGCCTCGTTAAGAGGGTGTAGTATCGATCATTTATCTTTTGTTTGAGATGACACTTTGATATTCTGTGATGCGAAGGCTTCTCATCTGTCGTACTTGAAGCAGACTCTTGTGTGGTTCCGGATTAACTCTAACATCAAGATTAACCTCATGAAATGTGGAAGTATATTGGTAGGCATAGTTGATAATATTCAAGAGCTTGTATTGGTGTTTAATTTTAAGGTAGGAACTTTACCTACAACCTATTTGGGTTTACCTTTGCATGCTTCAAACAAAGATCTTGTTGTGCGGAATCTAGTGATTGACAGAGTTCAAAAGAGGCTAGTAGGGTTGTAAAAGAGGTATCTGTTGAATGGAGGGAAAGAAAGTGTTAATAAAAAGTACCTTGTTTAGCATACCTACCATTTCATGTCACTGTTGTAGGTTCCTGATAGTGTGACATAAAGGTGGAAAGTCTTCCATGGAACTTTTTATGGGATGTTAGGGAGGGAAGAAGAAAGTTTCAGCTGGTAAATTGAAAAGTTGTTACTTCACCAAAGGAATGGGGTACCAGTGTGTGGAGAACTATCAGAAACCAATGGCAAGACTTCTGTGAAAATGTGGATTATTGTGGGAGATGGGAAAAAAACTGATTTTTGGACCGATCACTAGATTGGGCTAAGTAATCTGAAGTCTTATGTTTCCACTTCTTTATTCTATATGTTTCCAACAACATGACATGATCAACAAAATGCGGAGTCAACAAGGGTGGAATCTAATCTTTAGAAGAGCTCTAAATGACTGGGAAGTAGAGAAAATGCTTCAGATATTGGGAACTTTTGGTGGATGATAGATTCTACTGTCAGGCTCAAGTGGAAACTAAACAGTAAAGGGGCTTTCTTAGGAATAAGTATACTGGTAGTTGAATCAAAGAGGTCTTGTGAATTGGCCTTGGAAACAAGTCTTGAAAGTAAATATCCATATGAAGGTGTCATTCTTTGTCGTGTTGGTGATTAGGAAAGCTTGCCTAACTCAAGATAAGCTACAAAGAAGAGCTCTTCAGATTTGTTCAAAATGCTTTTTGTGTGAACAGGAGGGTGAAAACAATGAACAGTTATTCCTACATTGCAGAACAACTTTAAATCTGCGGCACATGTTCTTTTGTATTTTGGGAATAACTTGGGTAATACCTGGTTCTACTTTGGTATTGTTGAACAATTGGTGGAGTATTGGGAATAGAGGTGGGGAGGCGGATTGTTGGAAGATAATTCCTGCTTGCATTTGCTGGACAGTGTGGAAGGAAAGGAATGGTAGACATTTTGAAGGCACTAGCAGTTCTATCGAGAAAATTAGGATGAATTGTCTTAGCTTGTTCTTTTTTAATATAAACATAATATGTGGGGGGAAGAGGAAAGTTAGTATATTAAATTGTCAATATATGATTGTATAGGATTTTGGGCAGGGGTTTAAGTACCTTTTCGATGCATGTAAATTCTCCAACTTTGCACCATTTTCTAGGGTGGTTAAGGTTTTATTGAATAGAATTGCTACTTGTCTAAAAAAGGATTTCAGAGTTTTCAACAAAATTAGGGAAGTGAATTTTGGAGGCTTTGGGTGGAGGAGAATGCTCTGTGGAAGGGAGTGATAGCAGAGGAATATGATATCTTGGAGGGAATGGAGGATCAGTACCATTATAGCCCCGTGCAGATGTGGTTTATAGAGGGGTATTAGATGCAGTGAGAAGACTTAAGGGGATATATTTACTTTAGTTTTGACTTTGAGGATGATAGATGGATTTGTTTTAGGGGACACATATCATGTGGGAAGAGCAAGTTGAAAAAAACTTTTCCCATTTATACAAAGTCGCATCACTCATCCAAAAGGAATTGATAGTCCAATTGGAGGTATCATTAAGGGGAAGTCCATTCGGGATTGGGAGATGGGAGAACTTCAGAGCCTGGTCGATAGTAGGGATGAATTGTTCACTATCAAACCCAATTGCCAAAGTTACTAGGAAGGGAGGAATCTTCTTTTTCTCATTGCTCTATTGGGTCTCCAGGGTGTCTAGGAAGGTGCATTTCTTTGTGTGGTTGGCAACTATGGGAGCGATTTTGGCCGTCGAAAATCTATGGAATCGGAGGATCACCTATATTAGTTGGTTCTTCATGGGCAGATGTTCAAGCGGAGATTGCATTGTGAAGGGGCTACTTAATTGTGGTTTCTGGCCCTTAACTGATTGGAGTATAATTGTAATGCCGGCACACTAAAGGAGGCGCTTTTCAAAGTTGGGCTCTCAGATCGCAGAAGAGGAGTCCACGGGCGTGGATTGTTTCTCCATTAGCCATTATGTTGGTTACTGGGATATAAAAAAATTGGAGATTTTTTAAAGGGGTTGAATAAGATATCATAAAATTGCGTAACATGTTTTGGACTTTTTTGATATACTTGAATTCATAAAATGTTTCGTTAGGATGGAATTCATGTATGTGTTGTTTAGTGTTTTATTTTGAGTCAACTATGTTATTATTTGCTTAGACATCATGGTTGTCAATATGATGTGAGATTTCTCAGGAAAATCTCTTCTATTTCTTTGGTTTTTTTTAACAGGTCGACTCTTCTGAGAACTGGGAACCAGTGACTATATTTTTGCTGCAATCAAGCTTCCAAGTAAAGGTTCATAGAACACAAGCTGTTGTTATAGTGGAAAATTTTTCCAAAGAATTGTCGGTATGTGCTTACCTTTGATGGATTAATTACTTAAAATCCGGTTATTTATTAATAGAATTTAGTAATTGGTACTCATCTAATATAGGTCTAGAGAAGCTGAGTTCAGCATTTTCATACAAATATATGATAATGTGAAGGTATGCAGCCATAGTCTTAAACACTATGGTCATTTGGTAGCGTTTAAAAAAAAAATAATGCATACATTAGCTTTATCTATTGTTAGTACTTGGTACTCTTTTTTAGCCTATGTATTAGTTATACTCTATTGTGTATTGAGGTGTGTATTACTAATACCATGGATTTCCATGTATTAGTAATACAAAGGTTTTAACACATGAAGTAGATCGATTAATGACGTAACGCCCCTCAAATACCTCTCAAGGCATTTCTCATTCCAAAGCTAAAGAGAGTGGAGGGTATTTTTGTAAATAAATATTTTCATACTAGTTATGCAATATATTTTTTTTAATACACCATCGCAATGTACAAGAAATAATCTCAACATAACTAATGAAAGCATTACTAATGCATGCATTACTAATACACTCAAATCATCGTGATTCTTATACACCTTACCAGATGACCCCTAATTGAGATTATAAATATGGCTTCTAGAGAGATGCTCCTACTTTTCTCTAGAATCTAGGAAGAGGGAGATGTCTTTTTTGAAAGCTTTACCATGTACAACTTGGACCTAGGAGGAAGATGCCAGCACCAGAAAAGTAATATGGATGGAAATGCTCTGGCAGCCATGCTGTCAACCAAAAAAGTCTCTGGGCAACATCGAAAAAGCTAGATGATGCCTTTTGTTCTAAAAATCAGTAACTTTGGACTAGGTAATGGTCGGGGACTTGCAATATCTCCATGTTAACTTTTCTATGGGGGAAGGGGCTGATTTTCATAATTCAACCACTCTTTAGTTGATTTTGGGTTCAACTATTGGCTCTAATGATGTCCATGGAGTTGACGTAACACCGTTAGCCCTTCTTGAGGATGGCAGGAACTGGACTAGTTGGGTGCGAGAGAGATACTTCAAGTTCGGGGAGTTTTTGGGCTTTGGTTTTTGAGGGAAATGAGGGTAGGGTTTTAGTGAGAAATAGATGAGAAAAATATTATTGAATTGTGTATCTAAATTGTTATATTGAGACCCTATTCTGAGACACTATATAAGAATCCTTTTCCAACTAGGATTCCTATTCCTATTCCTATTCTTATTCGTATTCCTATTTCTATTCTAAGTAAGAATGTATACACTAATTTCTATTCTAACACTTCCCCTCAAGCTGGTGCATACAAATCTATGTACCTAGCGTGTTACAGATGCAATTAATACAAGGATTTGTGAGGGACTTGGTGAAGATATTTGCAAATTGATCATTTGATTTCACAAATTTCGTAACAATATCTCCTGAGAGTATTTTTTCTCTAACAAAGTGATAATCAATCTCAATGTGCTTAGTCCTTTCATGAAACATTGGATTTGATGCGATATGAAGAGTCTATTGATTATGACACACAAGTTCCATCTGATCAATTTTGCTTAGTTCTCCTAGCAATTGTTTGATCCAGACTAGCTCACAAGTTGTTGCCGCCATTGCTCGATATTTTGATTTGCAGATCGAGCAACAATATTTTGTTTCTTACTCTTCCATGACACCACATTATCTCCTACTAAAACACAATGTCCGGATGTCGAACGTCTATCATAGGGTGATCCTGTCAATCAGCGTCTGTATATCCGATGACCTTGATCCTCAAAGAGTAGTCCTTTACCGGGAACTGACTTTGTATATCACTGAATACAAACAACTACTTCCTAATGACTATCACAAGGGGAAGTCAAACTAACTAACAACACTCACACCGAAAGAGATGTCGAAATTATTTAAGTGGCTCCCCTTGTCCGGGGAGGAGTTTGGCTCCCCTTGTCCGGGGAGGATGTCTTACTTCGATCCAGAGGATGTCCATAGTCTATTTTAACATTTCCTGTCTCCTCAAGAATTCTTAGCATACTTGCGTTTGAGAAATAACAATACCTACATTTGATTGAGCCTTCATCCCTAACATACTTAATCTGCAAGTCTGGAAGTGCAAAAAAGAATTTTTTTTTTTTTGCTTCCACACTATCCACAGAACACTCTCATTCATCATTGTAACATTGGTCTAACTCCTGCCACAAGGACATTATTTCATTATGATAAGTAGTGACTTCATTCTCACTTTCCTTAGCTTGCCATAGTTTAATTTTTAACTCAAAAATTTGAGAGGCGTTTTCTACATTAGAATATGTCTCCCTTAGTGCTTCCCACACATCCTTAGCCGTGGCAAAAAGAGAAAAGATTTGGCTATGGCTGGTTTCATGGATTTTATTGACCAAGCAATCACGAATGAATTCTCTGATCTCCAGGAGTTCATCTTTGGGTCTCCAACTCCCGGCTTTTTCGTCTCTTTGGTCAGATGCCCCAACTTTCCACGGCCATCGATTGCCAGTTTTACGGACTGTGTGCCCATTCCAGATAGTTCTTCCCATTAACTACTTTTTTTTTCCTTATCAAAAAAGAAGTTAACTGGAAGGGCATGTGAGAAGCATTGCCTCCTTGGGTCATGAGATTTTCTGCAGGAGCTTCAAGAAAGTTAGAAAGATGCTCTCCATGAAAGGCTATTTTATCCCTATGATATTAGGGGAAAAAGTCCCGCTCTGATACCATCGAAGTTTAGGTACTGCAAAAGTATATTTTATTCGTTGTGTTTGTACAATATTTATAAGAACAAGCAAAGACCAAACAAACTAACCAATCCCTAATTCTTAGGAAATCCTTGAATCAAGGGATTCTAAACTATTTTCCTAGAATAATATATTTGAATCACATATTTAGAGCAGATTACAATCAATTCTGCCAGCTCATGGTGGAGCAGTTTATGACTAAATCTGCCAACTCATTCAACAAAACATCTAGAATTCTTTAATTAGCGTTATTGGTTATATTTTATGGGTTAATTTTGCCTCATCTAAGTGAGATTTACAAATACTGTTGAAGTGATCACTGTCAGCTTTGGAAGACAAAATGGGCTTTTTCTTTCTCATAGGGAAAAAAAGGGACTGGCTCAAGATGTGAAGCTCTAGACTTGGTAGACTGTTGTCTTGACATTTGACTTCCGGTTAGCTCACCGAATTTCTATTGGAAAGAAGTTACTGGTTGCATCCTGGATTTAATTCTTTTTCATACATCTTGAAAAAATGTAATAACACAATTAAGCTCAGCTTTAGTATTTGAATCATCATATAACCTGCTGGGCCTCAATGATGTTGACTGTCGTACCAGTCCATTAGTTGGAGCGATTAACCATTAGTTTATGATTTGTAGTTGTAGGGAGGAAGGAGATGTAACCAACGAGCTGTGTCGTGATATTCCATTAGTTGGAGCGATTAACACATTATATTATGATTTCTTTTTGTAGAGGATGTAACCAATTAATTGTGTTCTGTGGGACATTCACTAATAATTGATAAGTTCATATGGCTCATACTAAAAAGAGGAATGGAAAAATCTGTAGTAATAATAGTAGAAGCAAGCGTAATAAGCTCATTTATGGTGGTTGAGTCATATTGTTCTTGAATTTCCTAGTGAAAATCATATGAAGCTATAATTAGTAATTTAAAAATGTTTAAGACACCATTATTGATCAAAGGATGGGTAAGTTTCTCGTTCTTAGAGTAGGTGGGTGTGAGGGGGATCAATTCTTACAAATTGAAGCAAATATATTGAATACAGGCTTTACTGTTTGGTGGTAAAGTTCTTGAATCTACAGAGTGGAAATTTGTACTATTTACTTGATCTATTGTCAAACATTTGAGTGTAATTCAGAATATTCTATGTGCAGATCAAAATTCCAAGTGGGCTATCAACACAGTTTGTTATCACATGTTCTGATGGGTCTTCACATCCCTTCAGTACAAATAACGATATAAGGTACTAAACCTATTCCTTTTAACTTAGCATTTTTTTTGGGGTTGAAATCACATGAGATTAAAATTTTTTTGTTGTCCTATAACAATGTAATCAGGCACAGGGCATATAACTTCTTCTAAGTTTTTTGCTTAATAGGTTCACCTTAGTCACACAAAGCATAAGTTGTAAGAAAGACATTGAAATTGTATTGAATCGTAAATTCTTGGTTTAGGAGAATTTCTAATTCAGGGGTAATATCCACATCAAGAACATATGTGAACACTGATAGATTGTGTTGAAGAGATTAGGATTTTGTCATCTCATCTAAGTTACTTTTCTAAAGGTGCTTTGGGATCACATAATATGTTAGGAAAAATGGCACCCCCTATATGTTCTGTATAATTTATCCCACATAATATGTAGGTAAAATGGCACCCCCTATATGTTCTGTATAATGTAAATGAATGAAAAAAATCCTCATATTCATACCGTATAATCATTTATTAATTATTCTGCAAGTGCTGTTCCAGATCTGGTTCTTTGCAATGATTGTTCCAGTTGTAAGTTGTTTGTCAGCGGCTATATGTATAATCCTACTGCACTTAACCTAATTGTTCATTCTCTTATAATCTGTAGCTAGAGTATTAGAAACACCTAGGTTTCATCTTATGTTTAGTAATTTCTTGATATTAAGTTGTGTACTCTATTTTTTATTTTTGGATAAGGTATATTGAGTTGTAAACTTCATGGAGAGGCAGTTTTTCATTTATCATTTTTCTTTTTAAAAAAAAAGGCGGATTCAGCTGGTATCACTTTTGGTGCTGCGTTCTTGGGTTATTTTTTGTTACTTAAGAATTTGGTATGGGGAACATATTCCTTAGTTACTATATTACTGTTGAATCAGATTTTAATTCTCTTTGTTCTTTGATTATTGAAACTTAAATTGCTGCTTTCTTATTGCTCTGTAGAATGCGTGACTCTCTTGTGCTGACGATGAGAATCTTCCAGAGCAAGGTATTGTTTTCCTTACGATATTCTGAAATATGAGGTTTGAAACTTTAATTCTTTCTTTTTAATTAGCTATCTCATATGATTTGCTACTATTTCTCGATTTACTAATCATTTTTCACATCTATATATGTATCGTACAACTTAAACTACGAAGCTTCCTCTATATTGATACTTAGCAAAATTCTAGAAAGTGTGGGAATTGGGCATCGAATCTTTTAACATGTTTGAGTCTTACTGTAGTCCGATGCTGACATCAATTTGACAGTTTTTAGCATAAATCTACTTAAGTCTAGAACCTTTGAAAATATAAACAGAATTGTCGTCCATGGAAACTTGTGTTGATTTCCTAGACTGCACTAAACTACTACCCTTTTTATTATTTGCTAAAGTTTTTTCTCTAATGTAACAAGTACAATTACACTTAAATCCCACACAAGTTGGTGTTTTCTATATGAATGCTAGTGATCATGTTCTCCATATAAATTCATTTTAGACCAACTTGATACAAAATAAAGAAAAATCATATTAGAAGTTCTATATTGCTGATCGCCACAAAGTTCTGAGATAAGGTTAAAAGAACAACTAGAAAGCACAAGGACTTGAAGTGAATGTACTGACATGATAACCATTTCCTGAAGTAATTGGTATCACATGTATATATTTTTTCTAGTTGTGGCTTTTCCGCTGCATGGATTCGAAGAAACTATAGGTCTTCCAAGATGACTTCCTTCATCTTATTTTAGGTCTACATCGTCTTCTTTTAATATCTTCACTCTCCATTTTATCATATTTATAGACAAGTGGAGAAGTTGTACATGACAAAATCATGTGAAGCAATCTTCTCTTGTTTATCTTCAACCTGTGCTATTTGCACCTTTTGACCAATATGGTCACTTTTTTTATCTTTCGAATTTTGTGTCACGACCCGATCCCTCTAGTCATGATGGCACATAAACCCACTAGTAGGTGAGTTAACCCATACCTAGAACGACGAGTAGTGGAGTTCAAGGATAGAACTACATAACAAAGAACACTAATAATGAGAAAAGACGGAAACAGAAGAAAAACTAGATATCCTCCCATCCCCGATTTGGAAGTCAAGAGTACAGAGCTGTCTAAAAAATAAATACAAGTCTCAAAAGTGGACCACAACAAGCTGTCTCAAAGGCAAAAGACAAGCTAACATATGAACAGAAGGAGGCAGACTGGTCCAGCATATCCACAAGCTACAAAAGAAGGCACGAACACTCAACCGCGTTGGCTTATGTAATAGGACATGCATCCGAAAGATGTAAGTGTAGCAGAAGTATCCCAACGAAAACAAAGGGTACTACAATAGGCATCACCAAACGGACCCAGCCCATCCAGAAACTTGCCCCACCTCGGGTGACTTTTGAAGAAACACTCTAACACCAACTGCAAATCTCAAAGGTTGTCACCTATGACCAACATAACTTTTGTGCTTGCTCTAAGTTATTCGAAGTCTATCCTGAATCACCCTCACTCGCTCTTAAGCCTTCTGATTAAGTTTGTACCATACGGTCTAGTCTTTGTAGAATCAAACCGACCAATTAGAGAGCGATAACGCCTACCATATAAAGCCTCAAATGAGGTCATCTAGATGCTAGAATGATAGTTGTTGTACGCAAACTTCGCAAAAGGAAAGAATTGGTCCAACTGACCTCGAAACTCTAGGACACAAGCCCGCAACATGTCCTCAAGGACCTGGATAGTACGCTTCAATTGACCATTAGTCTACGGGTGAGAGTGTGCTAAAGTCAAGGCGAGTGCCCAACTCATCCTAGAAAGTCGTCTAGAAGCTAGAAGTAAACTAAGCACCCCGATTTGATAAAATGGAAATCGGCACACCATGAAGACGAACCACCTCACGAATGTTGATACGGGCTTACCTCTCGACGCTAAATGAAGACTGGATAGGGAGGAAGTGTTTTATGTTGGCTATTTAAAGAACTTGAATGCTTGATAAAATTATTGAAATCAAAAGTCATTTCAACCCATTGAGAGATTTCAATCAATTCTTTTTGCTTCCCCATGATCTTACTGGATTTGTGAAATCTTCCAAAGAACTACCAAATTTTCAACGCGTAAGGACTACTCCTTTAACCTGTAAAGGCTATCTTTTTAACTAGTTAGGGCTACCCATTTTAACCCGTAGGGCTACCATTTTCAATTGGTATTCTTTTCTTGCACAAGGTTCTTTTAACCTAAAAAAAGGGCAAGCAGTAGTCTTTCTTTGAATACCCAAAAAAGTTTCATGGATAAACTATAAGATTTGGTTAATGAAAATGAAATCATATTTTATAGCCTATATCTTATGTGTTGTTGTGGAAGAAAAATAGTTAACAATAATACTTTGAGAATCCTACAATTGTCCAAATAAAACCACTTTCTGAAGAATTTCTACACAACATAATGTCATGGAAGTTGTTTTTGAAGATTAAAATGAAAAGAAGAAAAAAGAAAGAGAGAAAGATCATCAATATCCAGAAAATATGCAAGTTCAATACTATTCAAGAGAAATTCAGCATCAATTGCTAGATCAAAAATTGAGGAGCAGTTTTAAAAATTGCAGTAACTAAAGCAAAGGAGGAGGGTTGAGATTCTCTTTAAGTTACTGTAATTGTTTTTATCAAAATCAGTTGTTTAGTTTAAGATAATTTAAATTTTGAATTTTAGTTAGGTTGTTTCAGTTGTTGAGATATTTTATATTGTTTTAAGTTTTAAATTATGCAAATTATGTGTTTTATGTTTGGCTATTTAAAAACCTAGATGCTAAATAAGTTTTTTGAAAACTGTTGAAAGTCATTTCAATCCATTGTGAGATATTTCAATCAATTCTTTTAGCTGTCCTATTTTTAAATAAACACCAGTACCTAACCCCAACCCTGTTGGGGTCTCAACATTCCTCCCCTTTACCACCAGCAATAGTAGCTCTAGTCCTCACCATCTGCCGAAAGAATGTGCCACACCTCAGAAATAGCAAAGCACACGATAAGAAAGAATGAATAAAAAGGAAGTTTCCAAACAACCTTCATAGCCTCCCAAAGATAAGTACAAATGTCTCTGTATTGATCCTTGAGACTCTATTTAGACATGACTCATATGCACGTGAGACCTACAAACATGGGTTTTGATACCATTTGTCACGACCAAAAAATGGATGTGATTGCACTTGCCTTGTGCTGCCAAGTCAAGTTAGCCTAAACCCTGATTAAATAAATAAATTCAGAAATAAAGCAAAATGAAATCTCAATATAACAAAGCATGCATATAACTTAATCAAACTAATAGTATTCCCAAAAAAACATGTTTGTCACGTGAACAAGTCACTATGTATTGCAATAAAGGTGAAGAAAATGCAAGTCTTAAATGACATTGTTTGTTGAGTAGAATGAAATCAGCGCTTGTAATCTGACACTAGTGTAGGAACAAGGAGTGAGTACCAGAACATGGTACTGCAAGCAAAGTACGAAACACCAGGTAAAGCAATATCGAATGCATGTACTCCTATCCAACCAAACCTCTAAAACTACAACCTACACATATATTTGCCCAACCTAATAGTTTACAATGCACGTAACCCATAGCCCAATAGCAACACTCCAATGGTACAAATCATTAACATCAACCTCAAGTTCATCAATCACAAGGTAACAAAAGGAGTACTCATAAGTTCAGAAATGATAAATGATGTGCAATGAAATGCCAAGTAAGGTGATGCAAGTCTTTCCTAACGATACATATTTGCTGAGGCTTAGACTGAAACCCATGTCGGATGCACACAACCCATATATCAGTCGAAACCATTTCCCCTTGCCATATAATTATCAGAATAGATCTCATCTCAACGTTTTAGACCAATGCAAAAGAGGCATGTTCACACAATTCATGAGAGTATGATGTCCATAGCAACACACAATTCATATCAACACAATCATGACACATTGTCTATAATGAGTCAATATCACCAATCAAATCATCAACAACACTACACACATCAATATATGTAATCAAATGGCCTTTTTATCACCCCTTTTATAATCATTAGGATCATTCAATATGAAAAAGTCAAACTCATAGCCAATTCCTATTATTCCCCAATACACATAATAAGGAAATACAAGATTCTACATACTTAACAAAGGTTTAGAAGAACACTTGCCTCAATTTAGTCAAACAATCACTATGGCATTTGATCCTTTGCTCTTCATTGGGTCTCCAAATCAATAAAGTTTATTCAATAATGGAATCAAAAAAAGAATTTGAATCCAACAACACCCATATCAATTACTTTGGAAAACCAGGTAAAATTGACCCAAAAACACGATTTTGAAAATGAGGGGTAAATACAAAATTTAATATAAAATTTTGTTAACCGAAACATTTGGAAACTACGGGTGAAAACCATTTCGAAAACGGAGTTGTATTCAACCAATGTTATGAAAGGCACTCACCTTTCGCCTTTGGCGACGAGGCGAGGCGAGGGATCATAATGCCTAAAATTTGAGAAGACTGTTGCAGATAACTAGCATAACGCCTAAAATTTGAGACCTCTGAAAATTCAACCAAGATCTCTCTTACGCCTAAAATCATCCTCTGCATCCAATTGAACCGTCGAAAATCTGATCTGAGCATCCGAACTCCAAATGTTGACCAAAGTCAACTAAAGGACTAAAATCACATCAACTTCCAACTTAAGTCCATGAAAAAATCCAAATTTGAAATCAATTACTTCAAAACTGCAAAAATAACAATCTTTTACTCAAATTTGAAAATCAACTTCACAATCTGATCATAAATGAGTCAGGCAACTATAAGGAGGGGGAAATGGTAATTGTTTTAGAGAACTTCCAAAAATTACCTTCCGGATCATTACATTTCAAGTAAAATATAAGTGTTCTCTCTCATCAACTTAAGCTTATAGATAGAATTGTTGCAAAATTCAACAAACTTTGATAAATTATGTCTAAAGCATGCACTGAATGTTTTAAATGTGTTTTTTCTATTAGATGGTACTCTCCCAGTTCCGTTTTACTTGCCTCGTATGCATTTTGCATTCCTTTAAAAAAGTTATTAATTAACTTTTTGTTTTATTAAGTTACTCTTACTTCTTGCGTTTAATGTTACTTGTCACAGTTTTACTTGGCACACTCATTAAGAAAATATTTATGATATAGGTATTTTACCAAATAACCCCCCTATTAAATGACGTCTTAAAAAATGATTTGGAAAATAAGTATCTAATGTTGAGTTAAAACATGGAAAAAAATTATTGTTTTTTCTTGATATGTCAAAAGTGACAAGTAAGAGTGAATGGAGGGAGTATTAACTATTCTTTGAAAATTAAATTTGACTGCTAGTACTCCAATAAATTTGGGAAATAATCACTTAAAGATAAGGGTAAAATTAGAAGTATAATTTGTTGTCTCTTGGTTTACTAAAATGGACAAGTAACAAGAAATGTTTTACTCCCCCTCTACTTGTCCACTTTTTGTTTTTTAGTTGTCCCTAATTAATTGTCCCATTTTGATAAACCAAGAAAGGATAAATTTTTTTACCTATTATACCCTCAATTAATTATTTTGAAAAAGGTAGAACTTCTTGAAAATCTTAAATTTTTAGTTCACCTACTTCATAATTAGTACGGGTAACATGGTAAACTCACTATGTCAATTATTGTTTGCTTAATAGGTGTGTCAATTGAAAAGTTGACAAATAATTAGGGACTGAAGGAGTAGTTAGCATAATGTACAAGTAAAGGGAAGGGAGGAAGTACTATATAAAAGCTTGCATACATAAAAAACATGAGTATTGACTGACCAAGATTTTATAGTGTGGTGATCATATTTTACTCTTATGATTCAGCTTGAAGTAATAAAATTTGATATATTGATTACTTTACCATAGAAAAGATGTCTGATATTTTTCTTACAATTTTTTAGGTTAAGGTGAACCTAACTTTCTTAGTGACTTTGTATATGGTGCTACAGATTCATGAAATTGATGCCTAAGTTGTACCCCACTTTTTTGCAGGCATTGGATGAGAAGAGAAAGGGAAAAATATAAATATAAACCTTTACTTTCTCTATAGGTGCATTATTTATGGATATATTGACATTCTCTTTAGTACGAACCAATAAAAAAGTTAACAATAAGCAGCAAGTTTTTTAGCAACTAGGAAGAAAGATACTCTGTTTTTTTTCCTTTCTAAATTTTGTAGTTGTAAACTTGTAACTCTATACGGTGCTTATCTTTGCACAATGTGTTGTATCATTGTATTATATTTGCCCCTTTGTCGTGAATTGTATCCGTTATTGTACTTGTGAGAAATCAAAATCAGTGGCTGGTTGATTTTATTAATTAATTAAATCAATCATATCAAAATCAATAGTTGTGCCTAATATCTTTTGTCAAAGTTACTAATGAATGTTTAATGTGAAGGCATTGTTGAATGAATACAACCATGTAGATTTGAAAATTTTCACCCATCATGAGCACTCAAGAGGCTCTATGCTATTGATTCCAAGAAAATATGATTATGTTGTTCTCTTTAGCCTGTATAAGTGGTCATCTGGTGAAGACAAACTAACTAATGCCTGAGTTGAAATTCTGGTATTTTTCCTTGTAATGATTTTATGATTAGTAAAGGTTGGGAAGAGTTCTTGTGAAGCGTTTGTTCACTGTTTAAGTTTGTTGTCTTTAAGTCTCTCTATACTTGGTAAAAAATGTGAGTGAAATAGGCTGAGTGACACTATGCGGGAGAAAATAGATGGACAAATGGAAAGGATTAAACACTTGTTGAAAGAATATTTGAGGCACTACGTGACAACAAGTCAACAAAACTGGGTTGCATTGTTAGATATTATGCAGTTTTGTTACAATCTGCACAAGTCGTCTGCAATAAAAATGAGTCCTTTTGTAATCGTTTTAGGCAAATAGGACCCTTTTGTAATCGTTTTAGGCAAATAGGAGTGCAACATTAAAAGAGTACACACCATTTGATTAAACTAAATTTTTGTGGACAGACAGTTGTACTGGTGAATAAAGTCTCCGAATATGTGGAGGTGGGGTGGTCTACCTACACATGATTTGTTCACTTTGCATGTTGAAAGAAGTGACAAAGCATGTCTTAAGGTTGCTCGGGTTGACTTAAGATAATTTGAATTGGGGTCAGTTTTAACACATTTAAGCGTTAATTCATTTTAAAAGAATCATCAATTGAATTCAATTTCTACCCATTTAAAGATCTTTATTTGCAATGATGTAATGTATGTTCATATATTGAAGATATGAATTACTATCAACTTTAAAACTTATCTATTTGAAATTCAATTGTGGCTATAAAATTTAAACAAAAGTATATTAAATTATAAGCTAGTCCAATTCGGTTGGTGAGGACGCAACTTATTTTAAAGCTCATTTGAGCCCAAAATAAATTTGGGTGTGTCAAAACTCAACCTGATTTTGTATTTCAATCCATTTTAGTATCTTTAATTTCAATCCAATCATTTCATTTGACACCCCTAATATCGTGTCATATTTGTATTGCTTTGTTTCGCAAATGAAATGAGTTATTAATGTCATGGTTCCCCTAAGCATGGTGTAGAGCATTTGTGGAGTGAAAAAGAAAATCATAAAAGGAAATACTTGACTCTATGATCTAGTAATATATAGTAATATATATATAAGATATTATAACATATCTATTTATATTAACGTTAGAAAAGTAGTTCTTCACTTATGACTCATCTTGTAATTGTATAAAGCGGTAAACAATTCAAGTTTTTGTTTTTAAAAAATGTGTGGTTTTGAGACTCCGAAGCCTAAAGTTGCATATTTTTAATCAAAATTTCCAAAAAGATAACAAAATTAGAATAAACCAAATGGTAAAGGTTTTAGGTCACCACCCTCCAACAATAGAAATTGAGACGAACATGGTTACATTTTATTATAGGTGTGTGGGGATCACACCTTTAAGGGTTGAGCATCCCCCCGCCTTCCCCTTAATTCATCCTTTCCACTCACCCCATTTGAACTTCGAATATATTAAGCAATAATTTCAAAATAAGGTGTCAAAAATATAATAGCTTCTAGAATACCACTACAAGTAGTGGAGTAATACAATAAAGGTCGAAAAAAACATAAATATATAAAAGATAGAAAGGAGTTTGGAGCCAGTTATCTCAAACACTCCAATAAAGATCCAACAAACTGTAACTCACCTACTAATTACTATAGCCACTTAAAACAAAACCTGCTCGTAAAAGGTGTAATAAATTGAGTATGAAAAATACATGTACTCAACGATATCGACTAACCTAACCTTATCAATATAACTAGTGAAAAAGGTTGCGCGAGAGCTGTTACGAGATATCTCAATAAATTTACAAAATAATTTCTATATGTGAAAATTGAAAATATATTTAATTTTAACTCTTCATTCATTTTATTTAACATTTAATGATTTTATAATTTCCTCACAAATTTCAAAAACCTAAAACTTAATTTCTATAATATCTTTATATAATAGTATAGCTAGAAATAAAAGAGGTGAGGTCACCGGCATTAATATTTCTCCTTTTTATTGTCTTTTTATCTCATTTTAGATATACAAACTAAACAAATTTATGAGGAAAAAAAAGATTCAACGCAAGCACTAAAATAGTATTTACTGGACTTTAGAGTAATATATAAATGCTATTAACTATTTTTGGTATATATTCTTAACTTCACTAAATTTAAGATATGATAACCATATATATTCAATTTAAATAAAACAATTTCATATTACAAAATTAATATGAAAATTTCAAGTCACTTTGATTGTTATAGTATGATTTTTATACGTGAAACATCCCACAAGTTTCAAAATGAATGAGTTAACTAACCTATTAAGTTATTAGTTCTTTTATATTTCTGTATAAATAATATACTTTATTCAAATTTAATTAGCAAATATCATACAAATGTTTCATTTGTGCATCTTATTATTAACTGTACTTGATAAAATTAATTAAAATTTAAAAATATGTTTTTGAAGTTAATAGATTTACAAATTACTTAAAAGATTTGTATTTAAGAGATAGAGAGAGTGTACGAATAATTTAAAGTAACTAATTTAGGGTATATCGATTTAGTACTTACAAATTTTTAAACTCCCAAAGTTAAAACCAAACAAAAAAGAGAACTTACAAAATGCATATATATTTATTATATTATACCTAATAAAAGAGAAAAAGTTGTTGAGTATGCAAATTCAAATGTTTTACAATTGAACTTGAATGCTTGAATTATTTTTATTTGACTTTTTAACTTTGATTGGTCGTTAAGTCTTGATTGCAGCTCTATTATTCACAAGTCATGTCCGCATTTTCATGTCATACGAATAAATTAGCGCACGTTCCGA
Organism: Solanum habrochaites; assembly: GCA_027704765.1. NCBI lineage: Eukaryota > Viridiplantae > Streptophyta > Magnoliopsida > Solanales > Solanaceae > Solanum > Solanum habrochaites. The sequence continues at coordinate 43,377,818 of JAKWJA010002498.1, forward strand.
CTTTTTTATTTAGTTTGCACAATTAAACTTGACGTATGCATTTTGTGGAATCCGATGCTTCAACTCTTAACAATTTTTAGAACCTTTAACTTGTAAATTCAAAAAAACATATCAAGGTTGGCTCCTTCCATAACCCATCAATACTTCGAACATTCCTAAAATTTGATGATACCAAAGCTAATATACACACAGCTCGCTTGCCTTTTCTTGAATTTAATGGGGAACATTTTTATTTTTTTGATACTAATGCAACTGAACTTTAGAATATGGTTCTAAGAGCCTCCGTACTCAATAAAGAGGGATCAAGTCACAACGTAGTTCTGGGGATGTGAGTTGATTTTTTTTTTTTTTTTTGTGGTTTTGTGCCGTACCAATTTAACTCTTGCGGGCCAGTAGTGACATGCAGTTTAGGCTCGTACCCAAAAAAACCCCACCTTCAGTAGCATCATCTTCCTTCGATAGTATCTCTTTAGAATTTGCATTTAAGGACCGTCCTCAAGCCCTCAGCATCAACAAGTTTGTAAGCACCATTTGAATATGCTGTCTTGTCCGCATCAATGGTCCATCCCACTTTGAGGTAAATTTTCCCCCAGACTTTGTGCGAGTAATGATTGTCTTCCTTATTATACCGTCGAGAACATTGATCTCCTACTTGAAAGCCCCTCAACGAAAAACCTCTTATTAAAGCACGAGATAGACGACTTGCTAACATTCAAGATGTGTTGGGCTTCTAAACCTCTTTTCAATCAGTGCTTCTAACTTCAGCAAGACGCAATCGAGCATTTTCTTCCTCAGTGATGCCCTTCTGAAATCAAGTCTTAAGGGAGGGTATTTGATGCTCGAGTGGCGGACTGCTTCAACTCTCCAAAAGCCAGAGTTTGAATATTGTTGCTTGAGTTGGTGTTCGATAATGTTTGCCTAATGCCCCGCCCACACAGCTTCTTTCCATTCTTTCATCTCAATTCAAGTTTGTATTTGGAGACAACTTTCTTGACAGGGTTGCATAGAGGTCTTTTAATGCTTCAGCAAGACCATTAGCGGCAACATGGTACATGAAAATTTACGTTAACGCGCTGCTTAAGTCAAAAAGATCACAAATCTTTCATTACTTGTTATCAAATGGTTTCCATGTCTGTTATTATATAGCGAGGAATGCCAAGCGATCAGATAAGATTACTCGATAAAATTTTGCAACTCTCTTTTCTTCACCTCTTTCAGAGGACACATCCGACTTCAAACCCATTTGAAAAGTAATCAGTTGCAGCCAAGATGTAACAAGTTTCCAACCGAGACTTTGGTTAATGGTCACTACAATATCAAGTCCCCCAGCGTCAATGGCCAAGATTCGATGGTTGGGTATAATACTTAATACTTTCGGGTGCTGATGAATGACATTCGTCATAAATTGACAAGATCGCATTTCCTGGCATAATAGACCATCTTTGCACCATGGTTGGCCATTGTAATATCCATCCCTTTATGTGACAAATGAAGTTTTTGTCCATTGATGTGATCCACATACTCGTGACTTGTGCTTCTTTGGCAGAGCTTTGAATCTCTTCTTCCTCTCCCAACCATCGTAATAACATCCCTCAAATGATCTTCTATATATGTATCCTTGTAGTACGGAACGAGGTGCACGACGACGTATTCAGTTCTTCGTCTTAGGATTTTTCTGGAAGATCCCAATCACATAGTTAGCACATGATGGGTTTGTCCCAATCTTCCTCCGCAGCTCTCATTCAACAATGGCGACGATATATCAAGCTTATTTCTATATTCTCTTCCTCATTGAACGGTGGTACTATCCATTTTTAACAGAAGTTTTACTTGCGTTTGATCAGGAAGGGTTAGCGTTGACGCTGAGTAGCCAATGCAACAGCTTTCTTTTCTCTGTTCGACCCGCACATGTTGAAGGTTACTCCCCAGCCCAATATATCAACTTTGAGTTCAAATCATGATAAGCGCGCAATTCAGGTTTTTTTACCTCATAACCTCTAAGAAGTTGATTATCACCCATTGAGAGTCAGCCAAGACCTGTAAAGGTATTGTTTTCATGTCACGACCATTTCAAGTCCAAGTATCAGTGCTTGATTTCAGCGACATTCATTGGAAGCAACAATTATTTTAGCGTAAAGAGAATGTTAGATCTACTTCTCTCTTCGTGTGAGTGATGAACACCCCGCCAGCACCAGCATCCCATCCGCCGCGATGTGCAGCCCCGTCAAAGTACACTTTTCCAGGGGGTGAACTTCAATTAAACAGCGAATCTTCATCAGGAACTCATCAGTTTCACTCCCAATCCTTTGATATCTGATGGTCTGCTAAGAAATCGCTAGTGCTTGTCCCTTCACGGGATTTTTGAGGGATGTACACAATCTCAATTGTTGGAATTGGAGGTATCCCATCCTTGCTAGTCGTTCACTAAGGACAGTTTTTGACATGACAAAATTGATGGGAGTTGCTCTAGAAATACGGCGACAACATATCTTGAAAATAATTCTTCATCATCTTTTTGAATTGAGAAGCCCCAGTGCCAAGCATAACCTTTTCAATTGGTCGAATAATTTAGCTCATATTGGCGTCATCGTTCTACTTAAGTAATAAAGAACATTTTCTTTGCTTCACTATTCTCTCTTGAGATAACGGGCTACTACAACCTTTCTGGACTGCAATGTATAGTATCAATGGTTTTTCCAGGTCTAGAGGGGCTTCAAACCGGAGGTTTCGCTAGATAACGGATTTGATACTTTTAAAGGTTTCACTACATTTTGGTCCACTAAAAAAGGAGCACAATTCTTCATGAGATGACACTGATGATGGTTTGAACATCTCCCGCGAATTTGAGATGAACCTTCTCAAGTGGCTAACTTTCCTTGAAGATTTTTACTCATGAACAACTCAAGGTTCAGCATCTTTATTAGTGCATCGACATTTGGCTTGATCAATTTCAATATCCTCCCTCGAGTTCTCACAATAACGCCAAGGAAACTTGCCAGAAGTAACCCCGAAGGCACATTCAATGGATTCCCATCCTTTATCTCTCGGAGTACTCAACACCATCCTTAAGTCTTTCAAAATGATCCCCCCGTCTTCCTCGACTTTACTACCAATCATCAACATAAATTCACCATTTTTTATGGAGCAAGTCATCAAAGATATTTGCATATGCCCTTTGATATGTGGCGCCAACATTCTTTAAACCAAATGGGTAATCCACCTTGTAAGCAATAAATACCTTTTGGCGTTCGAAATGCTGAGTTCTTCATCTTTTGGTGACATGCGAATTTTCATTATAAATCCCAGAATAACTCATCCATGAACGACATTGCCTCATAACAGTGGTGTCATCAATCATCATTCTGGAATGGGAAGAGGAAACTCATCTTAGGGAAATGCATATTGAGATCTCTAAGTCCGCGCAAACTCGAATTTGACCATTCTTCTTCCCAAAGGCACATCCTTGAAATCCATGTAGGATATTGAACTCACAATAAAGACCTGCCTCAATGAGTTTGGTTAACTTCATTTTCTTTCAAACGAATCAAGTCCTGGTCCTAAAACGTCTTTGAGCTTGGTTTAACTGGACGATAACCATTTTTGTGACTGCAATTGAGGGACCACTATCTAGATTTCAATCCAGGCATTTCTTCTCTAAAAACATTAATGTAATGTTGAAGATTCCTTCGTGTGTACCTGCTCCTCATCCTCAAACCAACTTCCATCAGATTTGCGAGTGTTCCTCAGGAGAGGAAGGCAGCAGTCACCCATCTTTTGCATAATCATGGAGATGCAGGAGAGTAACATGGATGTTCGCATAGTTAATTTTCCATTGGACTCACATTACGCGATATACGTGGAGATTATTCACAAGTTGAATCACAGTTCCCCTTGTGGTAGAGTTCTTGGAACCAGATTGCTTCAGTAGAGCCAATGTCTTTCTATGATATATTTCCATCAACCTACTTCCGCCTTTCTAGAGAAATTGTGGAGGACTGTCTCCTTTTGGAGTCGAAGTGCCCAAAAACCGGGTTGATGTAGACTACACTTGAAGCGTTTGTGCCTCGAAAGTGGTAGCAAGCAGCCTTGCTTCTCGTAACAACGCAAAACTTCCAAGGTACCTCCAAGGATGGTCTTCACTCAGTAGAGAACTTAGAAGCTAGTGACCTTAGAGGAGGTTGATCGATAGTTGATTGTTCATGGAAAGTCATCTGATATTCTTTGACGTTTGAAAAGTTGAGATGAGAGGTAGAGATTGTCCCACTGGCAATGCCAGAATTTGGGAGACAATACACTTCGCGTCGAGAAACAATAATCAATAACGGAAAATTATAAGCAACAATCGCACCTTATTATTATTTCAAAATGCGGTGGTTACATCTCTTAATTCTTCTGAATTCGCCAGAATTTGTAGACAATAAAATTCGCGTCGAGAACACAATAAAACGAATGGAAAATTATAGCAAGAATTTTTTTTATTTCAAAATGCTATTGTTACAATCTCTATAATTCCTCTGAATTCGGCCTTTTCCAAATATAAATTCCAAGGGCTTTAAAGCTTGTTCTTGAATCTAGATTACCTTGAACTTGAAATTTATCTTGTCTTGACTTTTTATTTGCACTCAGAGGGCTTCGATCTTGTTTCTTGAATTCGGTGGGCTTGATCTGAATCGTTCTTAGAACTTGATGCTTGAATGTTCGTAACTTGTAGCTTTGTAGAGAATAAATGGCGTATTGTACCACCATAGAGTTTTGTCTCTAGCTTCTTTTGTAGAATTTTCTATCTCCCATCTCCTTTCTGAATTAGAGGACCCTATTTTAATAGTTTAGATAGAGGTTAGCGATTGGAATATGATTCTAATTCAGACGGCAGCTAGAAGACAATGCGAAAACAAAGGGAGAACACCATGGGGCGAGAGAAGAGAGGAGGGCGGGTAAGAGGGTAAAGGGCTGAGAAAGGGACAGGTGTTGAAAATGAGAGATTAGGAGCGAGTGTTGGGGGGTTCGTAGTTGGCGATGGAGAGTTGAAGAAGGTGTTGGGGGTATATGTGGGTATCGTGGGGATGGGGCTATGCGTTAGGGTGTGAAAGTGGGGTTTTGGTTTTTCTGTTGAGGGAGTGGGGGGGACAGGGTTTCTGTTTGTTAGGGGGGATAAGAGGGGAGTTTGTATGCTGGTGTCCTGGGTGGTAGGGTGGATGGAAAGAGAGTGTGGGGTAGCTGCTGAGGGGGGGGGGGGGAGTGAACCATCAGCTAAAGTGAACCTGACCATTTGGGGCTTTATGGAACGGCTTGTCATCTTTGACACATGTCATGATTCTATTGGTTTTATCTATTTGAACTTGGCATGCACATTATCTGCACACGGGCGCCAAATGGCCTCTCTAGAATAGAGTGAGATTGGGGGTTTACCAAAAATTGGGGTCATCCAAATGTAGCCCAAATCAATTAATTTAAGACTTTAATTAAATAAATCCATATTTATTGGCCTTACAATATTTAAAACCAATTTATATTAATCCAATCCATAATCCACAAATCCACCAAAATCCAAAAAGATCAAAATCCACCAAATCCAGCCATCCAATCCAACTAATCCAAGAATCACAATCCCAAATCCAACCCAATCCCCCACTATAATTTATTTGATTATATATTTATGCATTCAATACTATCCGAATCATTTTAAATAAATTTAATGTATAAAAGTTTAAATGAATTACAAAGCCCCTTTGCCCTTATTTTTGTCACAGTCGTGTCGAGATATTTTTATCTTTTAGAGACTAGGCTTGAAGCATTACCTGTTACTAATTCAACCTTAGTTAAACATTTCAATTATAATTGGATTACAATTTGTAATCCTACTCAATTTCCATATTCAATAGATAGGTTTATTTAATTGCCCAAAGCCAAAAAGCAATTGTAATTGAACTAGGAATTGTAATCCTACTCATGTCATATTCATATTATTTTTTATTGCCAAAGCCAAAAAGAAAAATTGTAAATTAACTATGAATTGTAATCCACTCATTTCATATTCATATTATGTTTTTACTTCAAGCCAAAAAAAATTGTAATTGAACTAGAATTGTATCCAACTCAATTCATATTCATATTATGTTTTATTGCCCAAGCAAAAAAAACTTGTAATGAATTAGGAATTGTAATCCTACTCAATTTCATATTCATATTATGGTTTTATTGCCTTGGTGCCAAAAAAAAATTGTAATTGGACAGGAATGTAATCCTCCTCAATTTCATATTCTATTATGTTTAATTGTCCAAACGCAAAAGAAATTGTCAATTGGGAACTAGGAGAAGGATTCTATCCCACCAACATGACATCTATAATATATCCATTGTCTCCATAATTTTATCTTCAATTACGATTGTAGCCACGACGAAAGGGCATACTCAAGGTAATTTCCTTCTTTTTTTTATTTATTCGTCACTTTTTTACAGATTTACATTCTGTCGTAGGAAACGAAAATTCATGCATCTCATTGTAGAAAAAGATCGAATCAGAAACCTTTATTTTTTCCGAAACTAGACTTTTAAATTCCACATACCCGAAATTCAAAATTTAATACATTAATTCTTGTAGATGATTTGGGGAAAGATAGCTCAGAATCTGCATGCTAAAAGTTTGTCACTTTTTTTACAGTCTGACATGTTCGTATTAGAAAATTTCATATCTCATTGTATAAAATCAAAATCATGAACCGTTTGATTTTTCAAAAACTAGACTTTTTGATCTCCAATTATACAAATTCACAATTTAATACCTTCAGAATCTTTCATATGAGTTTTTGAAGTTACTCTGATTCTGTCATGCTAACAATTCGTCACTTTTTTTACAGCCTGACATATTTCGGGTCTAGAAAATTCATATCTCATTGTAAAATCACAATCATGAACCGTTTGATTTTTCAGAAACTACTAATATTCGGATCTCTAACATATCCAAATTCAAAACTTAACACCTCAGAATCTTTTTTAGTGATTTTTTTTTGAGTTCGACTAGCTCTAAATTCTGCCGATGCTAAAATGTTCAGATTTGTGTGACTACTAGAAAAATCTCGTGTCTTGACGTTGACAGCGAAATCAACAATCCACTTGGTTATTCCCTAATCTAGACCTAAATGTCTACAACACTCCAATATCAGATTTAAAACCTTCGCGTCTCAAACCTCTTGACGGTAACATCTCTCCTCACTTGTATTTTCCCTTTTTTTTTTTGGTAGATCAGCAAAAGGAATTTTTATTTATATGGAGGCATACATAATGGAAGGATTTCTCACATAAAAATGTGCTTAAAAACGACATAGCCTTAACCAAAATAAATAAAATACAACACTACTCAGTGTTCCTGGCTCCGAATGCCTTACCAACTTGATGCTTGCTAGAATAACCGTGTAATGCTCCTGCCTTGACAATACCCTCAAGGTTTTACAAAAGTCCCGACTGCTAACCAAACTATAAGCTTTTACTAGAATACGTGTACGCTCCCTCCTTGAAGATAACCTAAGGTGTTACAAAGGTCCCAATGCGTCCATAAGCTTTCTAAAATACGTGTAACGCTCCCACGCCTTGAAGATAACCCCAAGGTGTTACAAGGTCACGAATCTTAACATGAAGCTTTACTAAAATACTGTGTAACTCTCCCGCCTTGGAATATAAACCTCAGGTGTTTACAAGGTCCCGCATTCTTGACCAACTTGAAGTTTTTAATAGATACCATGTACTCTCCGTCTGAAGATAACCTCAGGTGTACAAAGGTCCTGAAAATGTTTGACCAGAAGCTTTACTAGCATACCGTGTAAGCTCCCCACCTTGAAGATAACCTCACGGTGTTACCAAGGTCCCGAATACCTTAACCATGAAGCTTTACTCAAATACCGTGTAACGCTCCCATCCTTGCGATAACCTCAGGTGTTCCAGGTCCCGAATGCTTAACCATGAGCTTACTAAAATCCCGTGTAACCTCCCTCGTTGAAGATAACGCTCAGTGTACAAGTCCTGAATGCTTAACACTTGATAACAGATAAACCCGTGAAAAGACCATTTAAGGTGCAAAGGGACAAATATTGTCTACCTTAAGACCGTGGGAAATTTAAAGATCCTTTTAAAAGCTAAATCATTTCGAACTCTGCTTAGGTACAAAGGGAAAGTTTTCCACCTTAGGCATAGAAATTTAAAAGATTCTTTGAAAGGATAAGCTCGCCACAAAGCTAGATTAAGGTGCAAAGGGACAAATATCGTCCACCTTCAGGCATGAAAAATTTACCGATCCTTTTAAATTACCAAGTGAAAAAGTCAACTTAAGGTGCAAAGGGACAATGTTTGTCCCCCTTAAAGGAAATGAAAAATTTAAGATCCTTTAAAATATACCCAGTGAAAAGTCAACTTATGGTGCAAGGGACAGTTTTGTCCACCTTGAAACATAAAAAATCAATGATCTATTGAGGGATAATCCGCAACAACTAGCTTAAGGTGCCAAGGGCCAACAATCTTGCGCACCTTTAGACATGAATTCAATTACATACGCTTTGAGACTCTATTTATATACTTGAGTCTTACCTTCTACTTAGAGTATTGAATACTTCAACATGTATACTTAGAGAATTTGGAACTTCAAATAAAAACTCGAAGAATCTAAAGACTCCCACTTTCATACTTGATCTAATTAAGACTTCCACCGTCTAATAGAATATTCATCAATAGTTTGTAAGGGTTTTGCCCTTCCATAGACCGCATCAATCTATCGTAGCAAGTCGTAAAGTTTTTATGAGACCAAGATAACATAAAATAATCTCGCTTTGAACTTTCACATGGCAATAGATCAAGTGGCGAAGTATTCTTTTTGACACTCATGAACTGAACTTAGAAATTGGTTCTAAGCCGCCTACGTACCTCATAAAGATGGATCGTCACAACGTAGATTCTGGGGATTTGGTTTTTGTTTTTGTGTCCTTTAACAGTTTATACTCTTGCGGGCCACGAGTAACATACAGTTCAAGATCGTACTTAAGGAGCATCATCTTCCTTCAAGGATAGTATCGCTTTAAGAAATTTGCATTAATAGGACCGAAATCCTTAGCCACAACATAACACAGCTTGTAAACCAGCATTTTGAATATGCTTAATTGTACACATAATGGTCCATCTCCACTTGAGGTAAATTTGCACCCACTTTTGGCGAAGTAATGATTTGGCTTCTTACTCTGCGAGAACCTTGATCTCCAACTTGAAACCAACCTCAAGCTAACCTCTTAATTAAAAGCACGGATAGACTAGCTTGATAACAATTCAAGTTTTTTGTTGGGCTTCTAACCTCTTTCATCAGTGCTTCTACTCTTGCCAGACGTAATCGAGCAATTTTCTTCATCCGTGAGCCATCTTGAATGAAAAGTCTTAAGGAAGGGGTATTTGACGCTCGAGTGCAGGACTGCTTCAACTCCAAAGCAAGTGAATATGGTGTTGCTTGAGTGTGTGCGATATGTTGGTGTCCTATATGCCCACATACTTCTTCCATTCTTTTCTGCCAATCCACGTTTGGATTTGGGAGACAACTTTCTTGAGAAGGTTTGCATAGGGCCTTATTGACTGCTTCAGCAAGACCTTAGCGGCAACATGGTAAACAAGTACGAAGATTTAAACGCTACTTAAAGTAAAAAGATCAACAATCTTGTTTCATTACTGTTTATCAAATGTTCCATTGTCTGTTATTTATAGCGAGGGATGCCTTTAAGTGATAAATAATATTTACTGTCGGATAAATTTGCACCATCTCTTTCATTCATACCTCTTTAGCGAGCGACAACTTCCGCCTAGTTTTTAAATTAATCATGTTGCAGCCAAGATGTACACAGTTCCCAACCAGAAAGACTTTGGTAAATGTCCACAATATCCAGTCCCAAGCGTCAAATGGCCAAGATTCGAATGGTTGGGTGCAATACTTGGGTGGCTGATGAATGAAATTCGCATGAAATTGACAAGATTCGCATTTTCAGCAGAATATAAGCATCTTTCACCATGGTTGGCCATTCATACCCCCTCCTCTTTATGTGATTCTGGTTTTGTACACTACTTTTCGGACAATCCCCTTCAACAAACTTTTCGTCAGATTCGCGAGTTGTTTCCTCAGGAGAGGAAGCAACAGTCACCTCGTTTGCATGATCATCGGAGATTGCAGAGAGTAACTGGATTGTCGCGTAAGTTAATTTTCATGGACTACATTACGCGATATACGTGGAATGATTACAAGTTGAATCACAGTCTCCTCCCTTGTGGAGATTTTCTGAAACCAGATTGCTCAAGTGATAGCCAAATTTCTTCTTGATCTTTCCAAGCAACACTACTTCCTCCTTCTAAGAGAATTTGTGGAGGAACGCTCCTTTTGGAGTCGAAGTCCCAAAAATAGGGGTTGATGCAGACACACTTAAGCCGGTTTTGCCCTAGTGTACGGCAGCCTTGCTTCTTTCGTAACAACTCCAAAACTTTCAAGGTAACTCAAGATGTCTTCAACTTCAGTAGAGAACTTGAGCTAGTAACTTGAAAGAGATGTTGATCGATAGTTGTTAGTTCATGGAATTCATCTTGATATTCTTTGACGTTTGAAGTTGAGAGAGAGGGATAGAGATTGTCCTACTGGCGTGCCAGAATTTGTAGTCATAAAATTCCGCGTCGAGAAAACAATAATCAAGAACGGAAAATTATAGCAACAATCGATTTTATTATTTCAATGCGAGGTTACAATCTCTATAATTTCTCTGATTCGCCTTTTTCAAATATAAATTCAACAGGCTTAAAGCTTTTCTTGAATCTATGATTACCTTGAACTTGAAACTGATTAATCTTGATCTTGACTTTTTTTTAAACTCAAGGGCTTCGAGTTGTTCCTTTGATTCGTTGATCTTGATCTTTATCGTTCTTGAACTTGACTGCTTGAATTCTAAACTTGTATCTTTGTAGAGAATTACATGGCGTTTGTACCCAAAGTTTCTCTAGCTTCTTGTTTAGAATTTTCTATCAAATCTTTCTGGATTTATGAGACCCCTAGTTAAGTTTTAGAATAGAGGAGTGGCGATTGAATAATGATTCTCTTCATCCACAAAAAAGAAATCAGATTAAGTGACTGACATTTTGGCTGTAATGGAGCGGCTTGTCATCTTTGACACATGTCATGATTCTATGGTTTTTCTTATTTGACTGGCATCCACATCATCTCACAGTGCCGCAAGATGGTGGCTCTAGAAATAGATGAAAAATTGGGGTTTAACAATTGGGGGGGGGTTCATCCCCTGTAGCCCCAATCATTAAATTTAGACTTTAATTCAACTCCAAGTTTATTGGAACTTCACTATTTAACTCAATTACTATCAATCCACAATATTTTATTGGATTAAATATTATTATTTATATAATCAATCAGTTTATGATAATTTATATTAATATTTTAAATGATTACACAAGATCATGAACGTCTTTTATTTAACTCGATTGACCTTTTCTTAGATCAACCTAGTCTTAAATTAACTTATATATTTTCATGCTTCATACTCTGCATAAATAACATAAGTTAATTATTGAAATATTCTTTTTGTTATTGTAGATTTAGTTTAGATAGAAGGGAATTAATGATTTTTCATTTTTGTACATACAAATTGAATTCTATAAATGAATTTATTAAAAAATAAGAATACTTTCATAAGAATTAACTTTAGAAATATTAGTTTGTATTAACATCCAGTAATCAAAGAACTTAGAAATTATCACAAATTTAAGTGCAGTCTCAATTTTGTAATAAAAAATAATAAATAAAAATTAATTCCACAAGATAAGAAATGACGACTTATCAAAAAGTTAGAATAAAATAAAATAAAAAAATAATTGTGTCTTATATGCTCTAATATTTTTATACCTTTTAATAATTTCATAATAAAAACAAGAATATAAATAAAATAAAAGTTTCACCTAGAAAAAGAACTTCGAAAATGAGGAGAAAAGAGCTTTTTAGTTTCTCTTATATTCTTACTTCAAAGAAAAGTTTTTGGCTTGTTCATCAAAGATACACTTTTGCTTACATTTTGTACCTAAAATGACATGGAAATATTGGGTTATTTCTTTTCTTAATCCCAATTTGGCGACCAAAACTATATACTCGAATTAAAGAGAACGAAATGTCTGCGAATGATTATCAAAAGTGTTTAGGATATGAAGTTGTCTTTGTAAGGAAGCTCTTTACCCTCAATGTGAAACTTTTAGATGTGTTAGGAAGCTCTTTACCCTCAATGTGAAACTTTTTGATGTGTTCGGAAGCTCTTTACCCTCAATGTTATACTTTTAAATGTGAATTTAAATTTTCACACACTACAATTCAGGTGCCTAATACGCAGTTCACCAACGATGAAAAATTAAAATAAAATATTAAACCATATATTTTATAATATTTTGATTATCCACCTTAATCTATTCAATCTGATTGATTTATTATGTTGGTGTGACCATTTTAATATTATACAAATATATTGTACATATTCATATAAGTTTTTGCTAAAATGTATGGAATTTGTGTCTAATTACACATGGTCAATTAATGACCAGAGGCATAAGGCATATTGCTTTCTGAACGTTGTCAATGGAACGTTGGCATCTGCATGTAGTGTCCTCAACTTTATTTCATTCTTTACTCCATTATTCATGTAACCTCCATTATTCATGTAACCTATGTAGTTCATAAGATCATTAGCTTCACTATTTATTATATCATTATCTTTCTATTTATTGCTAGGAAGACTTTTTCTAGTATAAATAGTGGTGATCTTCATTTAGTTTGTAATACACTACACATAAGAGTGCATAAAAGTTATTCAAAAAAGAGAGTTCTTATTAGTTGAAGAGATGTGTTCTTTTTGTAGAGTTTTGGACTCAACTTGTAACACTTCAAAAGTTCATGACTTAGTCTAGAGCCTCACATGATGAACCAAACCTTAAAACAATGTTTCTAATCTAAACTAATGTATTGAAACTAAGTAGGAAGTATTAGAGCTTAAACGTTATGAGACGACCAAGACGTTCGGAAACTAGTGCCTTGAACTGTAACCGTCCTAGTTTTCTCCTGAAAAGGTTTGGAGGAATTTGTTGCAAGTCTAAAACTTGTAAAATCACTTTAAATAGGTAAAATCATGTATATAGGGTGAAAACGTCCAGGTCCAATCCTCCAAAGACCGCCCTAGGGGTCCTTGAAGGGACCCCATCCTTGTCCAAGTAAGATGCCAAAGGCAACAACTAAGTACACTAGCTGGGAATTAATCTACGTAACGGGCATGGTCCACCATGGACCAAAAGTCTTTGTATGCATCGTGAACTCCACTGTCTCCAAAATTAAATTCGGAAATCTTGCGATAACAGCTCCGTGATGCGAACTTATTTCCCGATGAAAATCTGAAATTTAGAAATCGAGTTTGACTTTACTAGAAGGTCAACTTAAGTGAGGGTTTTTTTGGGTATTTATGGGAGGGTTACATATTGATTTTCAATCAGTTTTACCTCACATTCACTCACTCAAATCAAATCACCAAATCAAAACCCAAAAGCTCTCACCTCTCTCTACTTTCTCTCTATATTCAACCTCCATTGAGGAAGACCTAATTCCCTAAGTTTCTACTCAAATTTTATGGATTAAGACTTCATAAGGTATTAATTCTTTTACTCTTGGGATCCCTTTCCCCAAGTGGTCATGCGCAAGTGGATTTCTATTACCCAAATTCCACGGGGTTTTCTCTTAAACAAATAGGTTTTTTTCTTTAACTGAAATGATTATTGATAGACGAATTATGATTATCTATGGATAATTAAGTGTAGATTGTTAAGTAATTGATGTTTATCAATGGGATTTTTGTGTGGTTCATGTCCTTTCCCCAATTTCCCTAAATCTTGGATCTTGCATATGAATTGATGGGAATTGATGAATGTGTTGATTGTTAGACTTGTTTTAACTATTGTAGTTCATTAATGGACTGTCTAGGGTGATGTATTGTTGGGATTGGATCTATGTCTTGAAGAATGCATGATTGAACCGTTTTCCGTAACCCTAGCTATGAATTGGACTTGTACATGATTTGGGTTGTTATAATTGATTATGTTATTGTTAAATTCACGATATTATGATGATGAGTGGATCATTGCATAATTGTGATGAATTGAGGGTATGATCTTGAAGAAGGTCTTGGAAGCTATTGGTAAGACTTCTTGTGACTATGAGCTCTCTACTTCAATAATGATGGTGTATTCTTGATGATGATATTCAATTGAAGTATTATATGTGATTAGGTTAACGAAATGATGATATGATGAAATGTCTAGACTATGTGGATTGTAAGATCATGTTAATGGTTGATGATACAAGGTTGAATATGAATCACTTATGGTATGACTATGCTATGTTGATCTCACGAATGAAGGGTTGTTATGAAAGGAAATTCTCATGCAATACCTAATGATCTAATGACTATGAATATACAAGGTGTTAGTATCCTATGGCCTATACTAAGATATGATGATTCAGAAAGGCTTAAAGACATTTCAAAAAGGGACTTTAGCTTAACACCGAGTAAAACTTGACAATGAGAGGTGTTGACTCCCTTGGAGGGAGATTCACCCTATATTTCCACATGAGGTGTTGAGTCCCCTTGGAGGGAGCTTCACCCTATGGTTTCTCATGATATGAGGAATCCAATGCTAATGGGCGTGTAGATGGTTCTAGATATATATCCTAGTTCCTTAACTATGTTGTCCCCATAGGAAGACTACCTAGTGGATCCACCTAGAAAGCTATGTTCATGTTTCAGTTCTACCTTGACAAGTAGAGCACCTTCTTTCGGTGTAGGATTTCATCACACCGAATTCTATGTTTAGCTCACATGGTCTATGTCGATTAAGATAATTATTTTCAATTGTAAAAATGAATGAATGGAGTTGAACACTAACTAGGGTGACTTAAGGGGTTCTACTTAGTAAAGTTAGGGATATGAGACTCTATCTATACATTCCACAAGTTGTCCTTGACAGAAATCCTAGGAGGTTGTTCCTATGATATTATGCTCTTACGATATCATGAAATGTATAAATGTTCGTTCTATATGATATTGCTTTTATATGATGTTGGTTACATTGATGAATATGATAATGGTGTAAGCTTCTATATATGGATATGTTAACACATGATTATTATGTTATATGAAGCAAGGAATTACTTATAATTCCTTTTCTTGTTTACTTAATTATGAGGAGTTATGAGGCTTCACATGAGCATTGTACTTGTAGGATTGGGATGGGATTACTAGTAAGGGTCTTGTATGTTGATGATATGAACTAATGAACATGATATATTAATATGCTTTTATGATGATGTTGTCCCTGTTTATAAATATGTCTTATGTTGCTGTAATACTTGTCCTGCATATGCTCTTTTGTGAGTGCGTAAAGACTTTTCAAATGACTTAGCATGTTTCTAAAAAAATGGTCATTTTTATGCATGTCTTCTAATGGTTTATTTGCATGTATCCATACATTGTACAAGTGGTTTTATGTATCCATACATTGTACAAGTGGTTTTACTAAACCATATTCTTTTCCTTTTCCCAAATAATGTAGGTTCGGGTCGTTGAAGTACTTTGAGACTAATTGCAAGAAGACTTGGACACCTTTCTCCAAGTTATTGGTAGGTAGTCAATGTTCGTGGATGTTACTATTTCTGTATTCTATCTATGAAGTTGTTATGTCTAAGACACTATTTCATTCCTTCATTGTTTGAGACCATTTATGTAAGCCTATAATGGCATATTGAATTTCTAACGGTTATGTCCAATGTTCTACTCCTTTTAGGTGGTTTAATGTGAGACGATGTTATTAAAATAATTTTTATGTATTGATTATGTTGTCTAAACGAGAAGCCTATGTAAGCTTCACTAAGCGAGGAGTCTATGTAAACTCCATATATGATATGTGAGAGGTCTATGTATATCTCACTATGTAAAAGTTTTAAATTTTTCGCATTTGACCTATAATATGTTATGACGAATGCTAAGGGCTTGTTCAAGACATCTTCGAAGACGACGACGCCGGTTACGTCTAGGGGTGCTCCTCGATCGTGACACAACTATTGTCTAGAAATATTGAGTTATATTTTGTGATTAGGTTGTTGTATTATGAAGGGAACAAGTCAAGAGGACTACTGTTGGAGCCGTGAAAAACATTTGCTGCAATGGGCTTGAATCTCCTTGAAGAGAGCGAGATATCCGCTTCTCAGCCTTAGATTTTACTTCTTCACTTTTATTTTCAATTGTAATCGTGTAATTTTATTATCTGGTAATAAGTTTTTCACTAACAATTTTAAGGACAATCAGAATGACTACAATTGAAAAAACCTGGGATGTCAAGATGGGAGAACTTAACAAGCCATTTCGGTTCAATGACAACCATTTCAAAAGATGGAAGGGTAAAACACTTTTCTACTTAAGTCTTCTCAATGTTTCTTATGTGTTAACTAAGAAGAATCCTAATAAAATTGATGACACCTCCATGGATGATGATGAACTTATTTCTCATCATGAAAAAGTGGAAAAGTACGATGTTGAAGAACATTGTGTAAATTTAATTACTTCAAATAATTCTACTCTTAGAACTCAAAAAAATACTTCTTTGAATCTTAAGAAGAAAGAATGTAAGATAAATAATGGTGAAAATAACCAAGCACAAAATCAACAAGTTGAGGTTAAGGGAGCATGCTTAGTTGTGGCAAGAGTGGACATATTGCTTGAATTTGCAGATTCTGAATGTGGTCCTAACCCTTAGACACACATTGTCGAAGAACCTTTTGTGGCGGTGATTACTAACATTAACATGGTTTAAAGTGTTGATGGATGGTGGGTTGATTCTGGTGCACACAGTCATGTCTATTATGACAAAGATTGATTTAAAAAATATAATCATTTTGAGGATCCCAAAACCATCATGCTTGGTGATTCTCATAAAATCAAGTATTTGGAACGGGAGATATCAAATTGTGTTTTACTTCTGGAAGGGTATTAACTTTGGAATATGTACTCTATACTCCTTCCATGAGAAAATTTTTTTATGTGTAATTTTCTTCTTAATAAAACAGGCTTTAAACAGATTATTGAATCTGATCAATATGTAATTGTGAAGAAGGATATTTTTGTGGGAAAGGGGTATGGTTGTGATGGGATGTTCAAATTGAATGTAGAAGTGATAAAACTTCTACTTCTATTTAGATGCTTTCTTCTACTAATTTTTGGCATGCTCATTTGTGTCATAGTAATGATAGTTATGTTGGAACCATGAGTAGTTTAAGATTAATCTCAACGATTAAAAAGAATTTGAAAAGTGTGAGACTTGTAGTAAAGCCAAAATCACTAAAAGGTCTCATTCTCAAATTGTAAGAAAAACTAGTTTATTAGAATTAGTTCATACTGATATTTGTGAACTTGGTGAAATTTTAACTTGTGGAGGTAATAGATATTTTATCATTTTTATTGATGATTTTACTAAGTTTACATATGTTTAATTCATGAAAAATAAAAGTGATGCTTTTGAAAATTTCAAACGTACCTCCATGAGATTTAAAGTCAGTTTGGAAGAAAAAAAAAGAATTAGTAGTGATAGAGACTGTAAATATGAATCAAATGAGTTTAATTCTTTTGTGGTTCATTGGGAATAATTCATGAAACTCCTCCTCCTTATTTTCCTTCATCTAATGGTGTAACGGATTGGAAAACTAGAACCTTGGTTGAATTGATTAATGTCATGCTTATTGAGTTACATTCATCTTTAAATTTTTGGGTGAAACTATATTGACTGCTTGTTATGTGTTAAATCGTGTGCGTCATAAAAAGTCAAAATTGATACTTTTTGAATTGTGTAAACAAAGTATGTAAACATACTAAATCCCTATATAGTTTGAAACATGCACCAAAGCAATGACATGACAAATTATTCCTGCTTATTGAAAATAATTTTTAAAACAATGAGTGTTTATACATGCATAGATCATAAGCTGAAATACTTCACATGTGAATTATTTGCTATAATTATGATTTATTGATCTTTGGCTCTAACATGAATGTTATTGATAAAGCTAAGAACATTCTTTAGAAGCCATTTTGATAGAAAACATCTTGGTGAGACAAATTTTATTCTTGGAATAAAAATAACAAGAACATGTGATTAAATTTTCCTTGACCAGTTACATGGTGGGATTTTTTTTTGAAAAGAAATATAACTTTCTTGATTGCAAGCATGTTGCTACTCCTTTTGATTCAAGTGTTTATTTATTTCCTGTTGAAAATAAAAATGATGTAATAATTCAAAAGAAATATGCTAGCATAATCTAAGGTTTGAGATATATGACTGATTACACTAGGCCTGATATTGCATATGCAGTAGGAGTACTTGACAGATATACAAGCTAGCCAGGTAATGAACATTGACATGTTATTACAAGAGTTATGAGATATTTAATTGGATCAAACAATTGTGATTTGTTCTATAAAAAATATTTTGTTGTATTTGAACACTTTTGTGTTGCAGATAGAAACACTTTATCTGGTAATTCATGTTCTACCATTGGTATGTCTTTACTTTAGTGTGGTGGTGCTATTTTTCGGCATTCAAAAAAGCAAACTATAATTACTAACTCTATCATGGAGGCTGAACTAATTGCTTTAGCTCCAACTAGGAGAAACCAGATTGGTTAAGAAATTCATTATTTCAAATTTCTTATTTTGAAAAATCAATTCCTCCTATTAAAATCATGGGATATCCCCTGCAGCTTGGTAAGAGTGCAAATCGTTATTACAATGGTAATCCACAACTATAAGGTGAAAACGTATGTAAGATCATATTTTACAATGTACCATTAATGTTTAATACAAAAAATTTGTGTAATTTTCAGATCCTCTTTACTAAGACCTAAAGAGAGAAAAGGTCTGTACACATTGAGGAGATGAGATTGAAGCTATAAATATCCTCGAATCATTTGTGTTCAGACCCAAATCAGGACGCGACTGCACCCACATTTACCCTCCTATGTGGCGAACAACGCCATCTAAACCTTACCATTTCAAGATATATCAACAGAAATAATCGGAAGACTTAAACTCTTAATAAAAACAATTCAATAACTATTATTATTATCCCCAAAATCTGGAAGTGCGATCATTACAAGAACACTATCTAAATTACTTAACTAGGAATGTCTAAGAACAAATAACTAAAAAGCAGTCCCTGCCGGAAGTTCAGGCATCAAGACTTGAAGAAGAAGACCCTCCAGGCTAGACGCATTCAGCTCACCCGATGAATTTTCCGATGAAGTGAAGACTTGCTTGATCTGTCTGTTGAGTTGAAGTTGACGGAACGTTTGCTTGCAGTACAACAAACAAAGAGAACAGAAGTGGGGGTCTTACACCACCTTACTGATTAGTTCATCGGCCAAATCAAATAGGGAACAGTAATATCAATAATAATGTAAGATCAACTACAATACCAAAGTAGGCAATAACACATGAATTCACAATAACCCTACACCGAGTTCACACATGAGGACTCAAGCCTCAATACCATACTTATGGGAATTAAGTTCATTAGATTGATATATTCATTTCTTCAATTTCCTTATCGTTTCTTCCTCTTAGTGTCGTACGTGACACTCCGATCCTCTATTTCTATCCTGGTGGCCGGAACGTGGCAACTCCGATCCTCATTCTATCCCTGGTCCGGAACGTGGAACCCGATCCATTACGTATCCTGGTGTCGAACGTGACACTCCGAATCCGCATATTCTTCTACCCGGTCTCGGAACGGGCACCCGATCCAGATTCTATCCTGGTGTCGAACGTGACACTCTCGATCCTCATATTCAATATCTACCCTGGTACCGGAACGTGGCACCCGATCCTCATATTCTTCTATCCTGGTACCAGGAACGTGGCACCCTATCCCTATTCATCAGCCTCTCTTTTACACTAGGCATCACATTCTCATTATATATTTATCAAGCCTTCTTTCTACTGAAGGCATCATCATTCTCATTATATAATATTCAACTAGATTAGGGTTCTTCAAGATTTGGATTCAATAGTCTTCATCATGCTTTGTTTTATTCATCACAATTTCATAATCATATCATGCAGCATCAACTTAAGCACATAGCAGGGTTTACAATACTATCAACCCATAATTTCACTATTAAAGTTCACTCGAATATCCGTAACATAAACCCATACATACCTCCACCGAGAATTGAATCAACAAGCTATCTTCTTCGTTTCTCTCTCTCTACCGTTGCGTTTCCTCCTCTCTTCTGTTCTTTCCTTTGTTTTGTTTTATTCAAACCCTCCTTCTTTTTACCCTAATTAGTATATAAGTTAGTGAAAGATGGCAATAATAACCCACTAATTAACTTAAGGTTCCTCTTTAACCCCCAATAATTATACTATTAACATTAACCCTCTAATTTATAATTAAGCGGAATAGTCAAAAACGTCCCTTAAACGTGTAAAGAAATCCGCCCGACTGGATTGCGTACCCCGTGACGGGCCGTCGCGCTCTGCGACGTCCCCGTCCTGCTGTCCGTCGTATGTCAACAGAGGCTTGTTTAAGTGGATTGCCCTGTGCCGGGCCGTCGAGCCTGCGACGGTCCGTCCTGCCCTCCGTCAACGACATTCAGAGAGTCGATTTTCAGTACCCAAGTTAGTTTTCTAAGTTTTTTTAAACGACACCGCTCCACGACGGTCCGTCGTGCCCGTGACGGTCTGTCGTGGCCTCCGTCACATCTGCCAGTTTTTCCAAAATGAAATCTTGTTGCTCAAACGATAAACGTGTCGTTACAATGATAACCATTTACCCATCGTTGTCCCCGAACGATCACACGAATGAAAACAAGTGCGAAAGGAAATCCCTGAATCTGTACAGTTTGGGTAATCTTTCTCTCATATCTGCCTCCTTCTCCCCTGGCTGTCTTCAACCGGTCGATTCGTCCATTGACCTTTATGGATGCAATCTCTCTAATGACCTCACTTGCGAACTTCTCTATCTAAAATAGCAACAGGTTTTCCTCCTCATAATACAAAAAATTCTCATCAGCAAAACTGAATCCCAACGGATAATGTAATTCCATCCCCATGGGTATCTTTTCAACATCGACACATGAAACACCGGATGTACTTCGGACACCTGGAGGCAAGGCTAACTCATAACCACTTCCCCTACTCGTTTAAGTACTTCAAAGGGACCACTGGTTCCTTGGCTTAGCTTGCCTCTTTTTTTACCAAACCGCATCACCCCTTTCATTTGGGGGGGTGAAACTTTTAACAGAGACTTGTGTCACCTTCCCATTAACCCAAGTCTCTAACCTTCCGGTCTTCATACTCCCTTTGTCTACCTTGCGCCGCTAGAAGCTTTTCTTTGAATGCCTTCACCTTTTCTAACGAATCCCTCCAGAGATCGGTCCCCAAGGTCAACCTGCGAAGCATCAAACCAACCAATGGGAGATCTCAGCCTCTCCCATACAATCTTCAAATGGACCATTTCAATACTGGAGTGATAAGCTATTATTGTACGAAAACTCTGGGCCAAGGTAGAAGCTATCCCAATGGCCACCAAACTCATCACCATGTGCGAAGCATATCCTCCAACACTTGGAATCGTTCTCTCAGACTGACCATCGGTCTGAGGATGGAACGCGTTACTAAGTCCACCAGTACCCAATTTCTGCAGTTCCTTTTTTCCAAAACTTAGAAGTCAACTGCGTACCTCTATCTGTATACAATTGGATAGTGGAACCCGCATTCAATCGAACGATTTCTGAGATGTAGATTTTTGCTAACTTCTCGCATTGTGAGTCCGCCTGACCGAAGAAATGAGAGAACTTAGTCCAATTTCCACAATTCCCAAAATTGAATCAAAAACTTCCCCAGTGTCCTTTGGAATACCAACCACAAGTCCATTGCAATTCTCTCGCCACTTCCATTTAGGATTGGGCATTCTTTGAAGTGTTCCTCCGGGCCTTTGGGTTCATATTTCCCTTGTTGACAGTTTGGACACTGGCAATAAGTCCAGCCATTACTCTTCATTCTTCTCCACTCAAAAGTGTTTGCTTTAGGTCACGGTACATCTTGGTTTGCACCGGATGGTATCGCATACCTTGACGAGGGCCTCGTCAGAATGTGTTGTCCAAATTCATCGACGCGAGGTAGCACATACCTTCCTTAATCCTCAAAACACATTCTTCATCCGACTTTCGCCTTCTTTACCTCTCCTTGCAACCTTTATCTCGGACCGATCAATTTTCATCATTAAACTGCTTTCCCCTAATCTTATCAGGAAGGAAATCTTGCCTCCCATCAAGCTGAAATCCCTCCCTTCTCTATTTTACTTCTAATCTCTAAGGTCGTTAGTCCAGAAATCTGACTTTCTAGCCAATGGGCGCCTAGAAGCTTACAGTGAAGCTAAACTTCCCATGCTTCCCGCCTTTCTATTAAACATCCGCTACAAAATCCGCCTTCCCCTGATGGTACAAAATGTGATGTCGTAGTCCTTCAGTAGTTCCATCATCTCCTCTTTCTCAAATTCAATCTCTCTGAGTGAAGACATACTTTAGACTACGTGATCCGTGTAGACCTCACACTTAACCCCATATAAATAGTGTCTCCATTGCTTTAGTGCAAACACTACCGCGGGCCGATTCCAAATCGTTAGTTGACTGTTTACGTTCATGCACTGTTTAATTTGGCCTCGAAGCATAAGGCAATCACATTTTTCTCTGCATTAGTACTGGCACCAAACCCGAATAAGAGATGCATCAGCAATAAACATGAAGTTCTTACCTTCCACTGGGCAGGTGAAGAATTGGTGGCATAGTCCGAACAGAGTCTTGAGCTTTCTTAAAGCTTTCCTCACACTCATCCGACCATCGAATGGCCATTTTTGCTTAGTCAAGTTCGTCAGTTGGGACGGCAATAAAAGAATCCCTTTACAATCGGCGGTAGTACTAGCTAACCCAACGAAGCTCCTTATTTCTGACACATTAGTAGGGTCTTACCATTCTTCACTACTTCGATCTTAGAAGGATCCACCATTACTCCATCCTTAGAAACTCCACTTTCCCAGAAGGACAACTGCATCTAGCCAAAACTCACACTTAGAGAACTTGGCATAAACTTTTTCTCCCTCAACGTTTCCAATCCATTCTCAAATGCTCCTCATGTCCTTCTTACTCTTTGGAGTAATATCAGTATATCATCAATAAATACGATCACAAAGAGATCTAATATGGCTTAAAAATCCCTTTCACAAACTCATGAACCCGCAGCAGGGTATTCGGAAGACCAAAAGACATCACTACAAATTCGAATGCCATACCTGGTTCTAAAAGCAGTTCTTTTGGGCACACTCCGTTGCTCGTATTTTCAATTGATTATAACCGGATCTCAAGTCAATCTTAGAGAAGACACAAGCACCTTGTAACTGTCAACAATCATCAATGTGAGAAGAGATACTTGTTCTTTATAGTCCCCCACCTGTTCAACTCCGGTAGTCATACAACATCCGAAAACCCAGTCCCATCTTTCTTCTTTACAAACAAAACCGTAGCACCCCAAGGAGATGCCTTGGTCTAATGAAGCCCTTGCTCAACACTCTTGAAGTTGATGCATTTAACTCTCTTAACTCCGCGGGAGCCATTCTTACTGGGGTATAGAAATAGGGGCGTGTGCCCGGTTCAAGATCGATACAGAAGCAATATCCCTGTCTGGGTGCATACCCGGAAGATCTTCAGGGAATACATCAAGAAACTCCGTACCCCGAAACCTACTCAATCGAAGGTACTTGGGTAGTGTCGTCCTTTATATGTGCCAAGAAGCTAAACACCCTTTACTAACCATTTTCTTAGCACGAAGGATGAATGAATCGCACCGGAGGAAGTGTAGTCCCTTCCCACCCTACGGATCGTCCCGGCTTGGCCAATGTCCCGTTTTTAGCATTACAATCCAAAATCGCGACAATTTGGAGAAAGCCAAGTCCTACCCAATTACCTCAAAGTCACCCATTTCTAAAATAACCAAAATCACATAAGTGTTGCTCCCCACAAGTTCACCAAACAAGAACCTATGTACCTTTTCAACTACACAGACTCACCACCGGTGTAGAAACACGAATCGGCATGTCAAGTATTCAAATGCAATTTTAGACCATTACATGATGAAGAACATATGAAAACGTGAGCAGGGTCACTAATCAGAGGCCCAGTGCAATCACAAACCAAAAGATACCTTTGATACAGCATCAGACGCCGCCGCTTCAGATCTCCCAGGAAAAGCGTAACAATGGGCCCTATCGTTGTCAATTCCATTGCCCCTACCATGTTGTGCTTAGTAGTGGCCCATTTTGCCCATCACCTCTGCCGTTGTGATGACCACCGATTACGGTCGACCACCACGTCCTCCAGAAAAGTCGTCCTCTACCATGACCACCTCTACCTCTAGCTAGTGGGGTTTGTAACTCTGGGTTTTGGACAATACCTCTTGATGTGTCAGCCTCCCCACATCCATAACACTCTCGGGGTCATGCATAGGTCTCTCGGAGTATGTTGACCGTTCTGAGTTGACCCGCCAACTCGTCTTGTGAATACTGAATTGGTCAATTTGAGTAACCCCGGAGCTCTGTCCTCTAGAGGAGAACCATTAAACTCGCCTCCCTTCGAAACCTTCTAAAAAAATATTGGGAAAAAAAAAAAGACTCCACAAGCACAAAAACGATCAGCACATTTTGATGACGGCTTTTATTTTATCCGCCACTCTCTGCACCCTCGCCGGGGCCTGTTTTTTGTGTTCGTGGTGGTCTTCTGCGTGGCTTTTTGTGCCTGGTGAACCCCCCCCCCCTCCCCGCCCCCATGTGTCGATTCGTGGTGAAGTCGCTGGCTTCACTCCTTCCACCCTATCACAAGTCTACCACTCTTGGAAGGATGTTGCCGTAGCCGCTACCTTGGCTGAAAATCCGCAACTCTACCCCTCAACCCCTCACAAATGGCGAATCCTTTCTTGTGGATGAAACAAAGTTGGGTTCTTATCGGACTAGTGGCGCGAAATTTAGGCCTCTACGCGTTTAACTGTCATCCTCCCTTGCCTCTAGACTCAAGAACCGGTCCCTTTTTCCTATCTCTCACGTCCTTGGGATATACTTCTCCCAACAGGGTAGAGAATGATTCCCAATTCATAGGTTGGTGCCTCTGTTGGGTTGACACTCACATTTACCGTCCCGTACCACGTTTTGGCGTTCCTTGAAACTGAATAGCTCACTAACTCACGCCAAACCGTTCTACTATCCCATCTTGTTTAGTAGCTCATGACATTCAACCAGAAAATCGTTAGGCATCCTCCTGATTCTGCGCCCTTAAAGACTGGAGGTTTCAATTTCAAAGAACTTACTGAAAGTTCATGCTGAATCATTTGTCATACTAGGCCCAGTAGTCAGGCGTGGAAATGTTCCGATTCCCAATGATTCTCCAGGCGGGGAGCCAAGTAGCCGTATGTCGTACCTTTGAAACCGGAGGTGTTGGTGTAGAACCAGTGGAGGTTCCTGACCTGATCGGATAACCCACTGAATATAAGCAAGTAACTTGTTGATCAGTCTCTGGGTAGGTTGGGTGGTTTCCCCTCATGCTCCCTTGTTCATTCTCCCCTTCCTACCCCTCGTCTATACTCCTCGGTCGGTGGAGGAGTCACCGCCCTAGTATCAGATGGCTAGGTGCTGGTCCTCTGCTCTAGAGTACGTTCCTCCCCACGACTCTCCCACGGCCTCTTGCCGTTGCTCTTCCTCAGCTACAGCCCCAGTGGCTGGCTCAGTCCCTTTTCTTGTCTTTCCTGTTTGCTGCTGGTGCGGTCGGTTTGCTCTAGTTCTTAACCATCTGCGAAATATGTGACAGTGGTCAGATACCAATTCGTTATCGCCCAGATACCAATGGACTCAGTAGTAGCACGAAAGAATAATGAAAGAGTGAAATTTTCCTAAATCTTATAGCCTCTCAAGGAAAAGTAAGGCGTCCCCCTACCGTTCCTTAGACTCTACTATACCTGTTCGTAGTGTTATGGACCAATGAAGCCTAAGGCTCTGTACCAAGTTTGTACGACCCAATCAGGACGCACTGGCAACCGCCATTTACCCCTCCTATGTGAGCGACCAACCCATCTAAACCTTACGCATTTCAAGATATATCAACATAAATAATGTGGAAGAACTAAACTCATTAATAAAAACAATTCAATACTATGATTATTATCCCAAAATCTGGAAGTCCATCATCACAGAACATCTATCTCAAATACTTAACTAGGAATGTCTAAGAACAAATAACTAAAAAGCTATCCATGCCGGAAGTTCAGGCATCAAGACTTGAGAGAAGACCCATTCCAACTAGACGCATTAGCTCCCCTGATTTTCCGATGAAGTTAAGACTGGACTAGATCTGCTGTTTGAGTTGAAGTTGACGGAACGTTTGCTTGCATTACACAAATAACAAATAGGAAACATTAAGTAGGGGTCAGTACAACAACACGTACTGAGTAGATATCTCGGCCAACTCCATATAGGAACAGTATATATCCATAATATGTAAATCAACAAATACTCAACATGTAGCAATAACAACATGAATTCATCAATAACTACACCGAGTTCACACATGAGACCTCAAGCCTCAATACCATACTTTGGGAAATTAAGTTCATTATATTGATATATTCATTATCTTTCAAGATTCATTATCTTTCTTTCCCTCCTTGTGTCGGTACGTGCACTCCGATCCTCTATTTGCTATCCTGGTGCCGGAACGTGGCACTCACGATCCTCAGCTCTACACCCTGGTACCGGAACGTGGCACCCGATCCATTATCTATCCTGGTGTCGGAACGTGAGCACTCGATCCTCATAGTTCATTCGACCCTGGTACCGGAACGTGGCACCCGATCCATATTCTATCCTGGTGTCGGAACGTGACCACTCCTCCTCATATTCCATTCTACCCTGGTACCTGGAACGTGGCACCCGTCCTCTATTCAGTCTAGCCTGGACCTGGAACGTGGCACCCCGATTCCCCTAATTCATCAAGCTTCTTTTACACTCAGGCATCATCATTCTCATTATATAATTTATCAAGCCTTCTTTCATACTAATGCAGCATCATTCTCATTATATAAATATCAAGCGAATTAGGGTTCTTTCAGATTTGGATTCAATAACTCATCATGGCTTTGTGACTTCATCACAATTTCATAACAACTCATGCAAGCATACCACTTAAGCACATGCAGGGTTTACAATACTATCAACACATAATATTCACTATTAGAGTTCACTACAATAATCGTAACATAAACCATACCCTACCTCCACCGAAGAATTTTTTTTTGAATCAACAAGCTATCTTCTTCGTTTCTCTCTCTCTACTCGTTCTTTCTCCTCTCTTTATTGAATTCTTTTCTTTGTTTTATTTTATTCAAACCCTCCTTCTTTTACCCTAATTAAGTATATAATAAGAATGGAAAGATGCAATAATACCACTATTAACTTAAGGTTACCTCTTTTAACCCCAAGTAATTAGACTTATTAACATTAACCCTCTAACTTTATAATTAAGCAGGAATATCAAAAACGTCCCTTAAAACGTGTAAAGAATCCGACATCCGAACTGGGATGCTTAAAGCCCGTGACGGGGGGGGCCGTCGCTCCTCGCGACGTCCGTCCTGCTGTAAGTTCGGATGCAACAGAGGCTTGGTTTAAGTGGATGACTGTTACGGGCCGTCGAGCCTGCGACGGTCCGTCCTGCCACTCCGTCAGCGACGTTCACGAGTCTTTTCAGTACCCAATTTCAGTTTTTCTAAGTGTTTTGAAACGCCCACCCCCACGACGGCCCCGTCGTGCCCTTGACGGGCCGTGTGGCCTCCTTCACCATATCCAGGTTTCCAGAATAAAATCTGTTGCTCAAAACGACTAAACAGGTCGTTACAATATGAGAAAACTAAACATGGGAACTAGAGATCCTATAACTAGGTTCAAAGGAAAAAACTAATCATATGATGACTTCTTGTGAAAAATGCACCATCATTTTTATTTCCCCCCTATGATGTGAGCATATTGTTTCCTGTAGTAATTTGTGAAGGTTGAGTTGATAAAAATCTTAATGAATATTTGTAGTCCGTATGGGTGAAGTGTTAAGCTTTCAAGGTTTATTCTCAAATGCATTCATGAAATCGTAATAGCACAAGACATAACGTGCTGACTTTAAAGCTCATGTCAACACCTTGATTATTATGTGTGGATGGTGATATTTTATTTCTCTTAAATAGTCATAGTTCAAATCTGAGACCACTATAATTCCAAAGTAAAAATTACCGTTTCACTAAATGAAGGTTCAATATAGAGCACACTTTTATTATGTATGATAATCTTCCTTCAAACTATTATACTCTCTTGTCTAATATTTAAATGTGTGGGAGATTGTTGGTATGACCATTTTAATATTTTACAAATTGTTCCATATTCACATTGTCACTGCCACACTATCTCTTTTTGCTGAAATTTATGTCATTTGTGCCTAATTACTCATGGTCAATTAATGACGAGAGGCATAAGACATATTGCTCTATGAATTTTGGCTATGGAACGTTGGCATCTGCACGTTAGTGCATTTGTTGCCCTCAATTTTATTTTATTCTTTGCTCTACGATTATTTTTGTAAATTATGTAACTTCTAATATTATTATCTTCGCTATTTACTACATCATTATCTTCATATTCATTGCTAGGAAAACTTTTTCTAGTTTAAATAGTCATGGTCTTCATTTGGTTTGTAATACATAGTACACAAGAAAATATAGAGTGCATAAAAGTTTGTCAAAAAAGAGAGTTCTTATTAATTAAAGGGAGGTGCTCTTTTTATGGAGCTTTGAATTCAACTCTTGTCTAGGGTTGTTGAGTTATATTTGTTATTGACTGTTGTATCCTTGAGGGGACAAGTCAAGAGGTCTATTATTGGAGCGATGAAAAATATTTGTTGCAGTGATCTTAAATCTTCTTAAAGAGAGCTATATTTTTGTGCCTCAGTGTTGAATAGCTTTTTCTTTTTTATTTTATTTTCAATTGTAATCTTATAATTTTGTTATCATGTAATAAGTTTTTCACTAACATATTATAAGAAAGTAATTAAAAGAAATGAAAAAAAATCATACTATAATATGGATATGTCAGCTAAAGTAATAAAAATCAAAATGAAAAATAACATAAAATAATACCATGTTTTCTATTATTGCATAACATAATGATACATGATTCACCTTCAGTGTGTTCTCATCTTTTTTTTTTCGTCTTCCGTCAATGTTAATTCAATTTACTCTAAACCTCTTTTTACATGTTACAAATTGTGATAAAAACTTTTGATTTTCTAATAGGATTAATTTTATTTTTAAATATTCCATTATCTCTGTTATGAAAGAGTTGCAAGGAAGGGTAATGCTAAATGGGCAGAAAATTTAGCGTCCAAAAATCTAAAAAGAGTATAATATTATTTTTATTTTAAAATAAAATAATATTTTTTCTATTTTTATATTAATATGTATTAAATTTAAAAAAGTAAAAATATTCAAAAAGGTTAAATAAAATAGGTAAATATCATTATTACCATATTCTGACCAAATTTTCTAGCCAAAAGAATTTTTCTAACAAGAAATTGGTTGTTTTTTTTAATGGAGACATAGAAATTTTCAAGGAAAAAGTTTAAATGTCCATCATCTCTATAATTAATAACTAGCTTTACCGCACACGCGTTGCACGTGGCTGCCTAGTCTCGTGATGCCTACGATAGTGAATGATTAAATCATGAAATCTCCATTTGTTCAATATATATTTTATATGTCACTTAAGAGATTTGTTGGATGGAAGTTTCTCAGTTACTAAATATTATTTTATGCCTACAATTGTGAAGCAGTAAAGCATGCACAGTCTCGGTGTTCAATATATGACCTATGTGTTAAGGGATTTTTTTTGTATGGATGTTTCTTATTTATTGAATATTTGTATAAAAATAATACTCCATTAATTCCAATTAATTGGTTTGTATTAGATGCATTTAATGGTGCTAAAGCTCTTACATAAGCTGATATGTAATATTGCACGAAGCCTCATGTGTTTGATGTTATGACATTGTTCCAAAATATAGGATACGCTCCAGGAGTATGAATTTATTTGTATCCTAATTAACAATATAAAAATTTTCACAATAGTTACATCTCCTTAACAAGTTGCTTTTTGATGGTTATGTCGTCTCTTTAACAACCGAATCAATAAATATGAGCAAAGACATTTTGGTTAGTTTCATGTCATGTGTTAGTTTTGTTGCATATTCATCACGGTAAAAAAGATTGAGAACTTGTCTAACCTAATATTTTCTTGTATACGATATTTCTTGTATATGTCCTTGTCCTCATATTTGGTTGTTCAATCATAACCAATACCTTTATTGTTGCCATTGAGATTCCTCATGATAATACTACATATAGTTGCCTATGCGAGAAAACATGTTTTTGAAGCTACAATTCAACATTACGAATTGTTTGACCTTTAGCCTTATTTATCGTCATTGGAAAACATAGACTTATTGAAAATTGCTTCCGAATAAACTTAAAAGGATATCCTTCATTCTCGGGCGACGATAATTTGATTCTTGGTATGAAAACATATTTTGTTGCGAATTCTCTTGTCGTTATTTTGGCATGTATGACATTGTTGTCAACAATTTTATTCTTAATAAACCTGCATTATAAAGGTTAAAAACAGAACAGAAATAAGATGAATGGGAAAAAATTAATATAAGAATAATTCGAGTCACAGAAACTTACGATGTATCCTAAGAATTTAATCCTCACTGACCAGGTATGATTAATTTCTCCCAAGATAAAACGGATTACAACCTGTTAAAAAAAAAAATAGCGGTACATCAAAACTTATTTACTTCAAACGAACTTAAGACACAACAACACGTCACAAAGACTCAGGTCGCTCGGGGACACTTATTTTTCTTTGAGGAGCAAAAAAATAAAGCAGAGAAGAAAAAATTTTCTCAGGGTGTGTGAAAAAAAATCGAAAATGACTCCTTTATTAGCCATTTCAGCAAGGAACGGTCGGTCAGTGAAATTGTTCAGACCCCATTTAATCCAGTAGTGTTGTATGTTTGGAAAAAAAAATAAAAACTTTTTGAAAAAATTGTTGGTCTATTCGGAAAATAACGAATTTTTGGAAAGAACGACTTTTTGGAAGTAACGACACTTTTCGGAAAGAGTAACAATTTTGAATGTTACCGGTACCCGATCCGAAGCTGAGTGGCCGACGAGAGCGACGCGATCGTGACGGCGCGAAGGGGCATCTTGCTTCGTAGCTCTTTAAGAAGTAGGAAGTGTTTCCTTTATAAGGGGAAAACCAATTTCCCTTGCTTTTGCCGACATGG
Organism: Solanum habrochaites; assembly: GCA_027704765.1. Taxonomy (NCBI): domain Eukaryota; kingdom Viridiplantae; phylum Streptophyta; class Magnoliopsida; order Solanales; family Solanaceae; genus Solanum; species Solanum habrochaites. The sequence goes on from JAKWJA010002498.1 coordinate 43,409,388, forward strand.
AGGAGAATAGATTTTCATTGTTCCCTCAAAAGTAGGTCCCTCATTTCATATTCTCTCTTTGTTTGCCCCATTCACATTGCTAACATCCACATCCCACCACATGAAGTGGGGCAGGCATTGTTAAAACATATGCATTGAAAAAAATTGATGTTTTCCTTGTAGTGAAAAGTAATGTATCTGGAACTAAGTAGGGGTTTACTTTAACTTCCATAGTGAAACCCATATATCGGATATACTCGGTTCACAGGAGAGATTTGATATCTTTGAACCATCGGCTTGTGGTGTATACTAGGACAACCATAGTCAACCACTCAAACCCTTGAAACGTTCTTAGTTTATACATTGTTGTGGTTGTTCAGCCATGAAACACACTGGCTAGTAAGGCTTTTTAAAGAAAACTGGCCTATAACCGAATTCTCCTGAAGCGCTACACTGACATTACAGGTGATTCAAAAGGTGTTCTCCCAAGTACACATTTGATATTCCCTGTGTATCAAACTTTAGGAAAACCATTTAAAAAGTCGTTGTATGTCTGTATCCCTGGTTACTAACAGGTATCATCATGAGCATGGGACCATAAATAAAAAATAATTAATTTCTTTTCTTTGACAATGGTTGAACCTCGTCATCAATGACTTTTTTACTCTTGAACTTATATCTTGAGATCCAGTCTTTTGAGTAGAGTTTACCCCACGATGAATTTTCTCGGCCATAGTCCCATGTTGCGCGTCGATGCTTTCCACAACCCCTCTCTATTAGGGACCTTTTGTAATGTGGATCGGACACATTATCTTTTGGACTTCTACAGTCAATGTGATAATTCACTAGAGAATGAGTTGTCTCACAGAGTTATGTTTCGTCTAGTGCCGAGGACTTGTCGTAATACAATAATGCTTTCAGCCCGTTCTATTCAGCTTGACTATCACAATGTATGCATAAGGGGCCATTGGTTTGGGACCAAAATGGAATATCTTCAAGAGAATTCGGAGCCATCAGCTAGCTTCTTCCCCTGCATTGTTAAAGCAATGAATTAGACTCCATTGTAGAGCCGAGCTTATACGGTTTGTTTGGATGATTTCAAGATAGTGCTGCTCCACCAAGTAGTAAAAAACGGATCCACTGTGGATTTGTTCAGTTGACAGTAATCCAATTGCATCACTATATCCTTCAAAAAACCGTGATATTTGTGAATGAAAAACATAGTTGCGTGTTCATCTAAGTATCCCAAAACTCTGTTCATGCCAACCATGAGATGATTAGGCAATTGTGTTTATCGATCCAGTTTGACTGATAGGCAAATCTATGTATGTCTTGTACAATTATGACATACAGTAAGATTCCCAATCCCTTAGCATCTGTCCAATGAGACTGGGAGTTTCACCTTTATTCTTTGCCGACGATGAAGGTTTACACAATTGGAGGTCTTGCCCTTTTAAAAATTCAAAAAATTTGAATTTTTTCAGTTATCTTGAATTATAAGGTTTGAGACAATGCTAGACCAATAGGAAGTTCTTTAAGAAGTTAAGTCCTAATATCACATCAGCAGACAACACCTAAATATGTTCTATCAAACTGTACGTAGCAAGCATCGCTTTGTCGCTTTGATTCTAGTAGCATGTCTGTGCTCATATAAGCATATCATCTACATATCGGCATAAAATAAAACTTCTGATTGGAGATCTTAAGTATAACACGTTTATCACATTCATTGTCTTTAAATCCATGAACAAACATGGTTGATCAACTTTGCATTGACCATGGTTTGGTGCTTGTTTAGCTATAAAGTGCCTTAATATAGTTTGCCCACACTTTTCTTTTTTTACAGGGGAGGAACTACCAAAACCTCAGGATGTTCATTATAAATTTCCTCTTCAAGGCTCTACATTTAAGAAGGGCGGTTTCACATCCATTTGATGAATTCAACCATCGTATAGCAGTGGCAATTAACATCCGAATGAGTACGCTAGTCACTGGCCGGGAGTATGTGTCAAAAATAATCAAGACCTTCTTTTGTATAAAACTTTGACAAAAGTTTGCTTTTATATTTGTTCAATAGTTCCATCGTCTTCATCTTCTTTTTTAAGATCGATTTTGAAACCAAGGGTTTGTCCCGGAGGAAGATCAACCAACCTCCCAAGTATGAGTTAAGATTGATTCAATTCACATTACACAGCTCCTTCCAAGAGTTGAGTCGCTAGGACAACATTGCTTCCTCGAAGTTTGATGGCGCATTTCAAGCAAGAAAAGAAAGAAATGGACAAAAGCTGATCCAAATGAGTGTAGGATGTCCTTTTGGCCGTTTACTCGCGTCTTGGAGCTTCTCATGTTTGTTCATTCTCTTTTGGTTAATTCTCTGGGGTGTTTATATCCCCCCACTAGATGACTCAAGTCTAGTTTATACGGAAGATATGTTCAAAAAAAGTCAAGCACTATTGATCCATTACCGTATTATATGAAATCGGATGTTGGGACTTAGTGAACCCAAAACATCGAATGCCTTATCGTTCGTGGCAATCCAATTGAATACACAATCCACAGTCTTAGGTCATATTTTTTACCCTCTTAGGATTAGGAACTTGAACTTTGCTAGACACACCCAACACTTTGAAAATTTCAAAAATTGGGCCGTTCCTACCTTTACTTTGATATGAAATACATTTGTCTTTGAGTGGGCACTCTGTTAAGATATATGATTTGTGTAAGGATAGTTTCCCCCCACAAGTCGGTGGTAAAACCTGAAACTTATAAGTAATGCATTACTCATTTCTTTAAAGTTCAGTTTTTCTTTATGCATTCATTAGACTGAGGAAGTGTAGGGCAATAGTGAGGAATATTTCAGTCTAAACGTATTTCTGCAAATGGAGATATGCTCCCACCTCTACCATTCTGAGCATTTTGATTATTTATCTAAACTGATTTTCAACTCGGTTTTATATGCCTTAATGCATCTATTGCTTCTTACCTTATATTAGCAAAATAGACTAACAATATCTAGTTGCAAGCCAATAAAAAGTTATGAAATACTTTTCCCACCCGTTTGATGGTGTGAATTCATGTCAGCAATAGCAGTGTGAAATCAATTCTAAGGAGTTGAATTCTTCAATAGATTTATAGCATGCTTAGTCAACTTAAATTCAACACAAATTTTGACAATTTTATGTTTCGTTTGCTCCCTCGATTCCTTTCCCATTCCCACTTATCTTCTTTTTCGATCCGATTTCTCTCGCTCTGTTTTTTCTATTATCTTACCCATCGTCGAGCGGGATTCCGTATCCTGCACTTTTTATGCATCGAATTTGGCAAAAAGATTTAAGTAATCAGTTTTCGCAGGTATTCTCTAACGTGTTCTCCAAATGTTCATGCAATAAAAATTTAGACTCAAGGCAAAAGTAAGAAGAAACAAAATCTTATCATATCAAACTTACAATTACATTGCGTTTGAAAAGGCCCTCACTAAAGGTAGCCTTTTCCTACATACAAGTATTTTTGCTTACTACTACTTATCGAAATAAAACACATTTAATATCCATCTTGGTCGAAACGGAAGGTGAAAATAAATCTTTGCTCATTCTGGTAAACATATGAGACCTATCAAAGTGACCCACATTGCGGGATGTCATCTTTTAATAGGACTTGCAGTTCCTTCCACCTTTGCAACAACAGAGTTTGACATAAACAATTTTTCACTATAAGTGATTGGAAGATATGATGAAAGTAATTTTTGTGCACAAACATGGCATGAGGCACCAGAATCTATCCATCATTCTCTGGATTTCCAACCAAGTTACATTTCTGAAAGCATTGAACAGAGAATGTCATTCCATTTGGATTCAGCCAAGTGTGCTGATCCTTCTTTTTTTTGGCCTTCTTAGGAACCCGACATTCATTGACCTATGACCTGTTGACCACAATAAAGTAGTTCATGAATTCTTCTGATGGCGGATTGCTTTTTGGACAAGATTGTTTCTTTCTTTTCTTTAATTTGTGGGAATCTTCTTCAAACAACATTCACTCCAGATATTGCTGCATTACCACGTGACCTCTTTTCTACAGCCCTTATTATCCTCTTCGATTTCAACCTTACTATGAGATCTTCACAGTTATTCCTTGCGTTTGGGTTCAAGTGTTTTTAAACCCCACAATAGAGGTAACTTTTCAATAATTGCAGCCACTGAAAAAGCGATCATTCACAATCAATCCTACATTAAGGTTAGTGAGTAATTAAGAAAAAACTTAATATTTCTAACATAGCATTAAAGAAATTTATACCCCCTTCAGCAAGGAGATCATGGATTACAGAACGCGCAATTCTTGAACTGGGTTGGTGTGACTCAGTCTTACGTCTATCTCTTGTAGTCAGAAGAAATTTTGCAAAAGGAATTTTTCTCATTCCGGCAATCTTTGTTTGTACTTCTTTCTAACGCATCCAGAGTTATTTTGAGGTACGGTTTGGCATCTGTAACATTGTACAGATCATCTTGCAGACCACTCAAAAATATAACAGGAAACATTCTCATTAATGAACTTCTGCAAACTCAATGTGGTGAGGAATAGAAAGAACACTTTTACTGGCATCTCTAAAGTCGACTCCAGAAAACTGTTGGCAGGCTTCGCAGCCGCCGCTAAGGGGCAGCATGTGGAACGATATTGTGACAACCGGTGATGTTGAGCACTTACTGTCCAGCATTATTGATTGAATAGTCTTTTTTCTATCACAAATGGCAGTAAGTTAAGTATTTGAAGTACTAACAGTAAAGAAACAAATCTTACACAAACTGTTTCTGATAACGATAAAGTTTGTAGCTCTTTTATCGTTAATAGACACTGAATTTTATAAAATTCAAGCAGAGTAGAATAACATAAATGGTTTAATCCCAGAAACCTTCAAATCAGAAACTGTTTAACATTTCTTAAAAATTTGTATCTTACAATAACCTGTATTTATAAGGTTAATAAACAGAAACAGGAAATAAGGATTTGGAGCAGTTGAAAATATAAAACACAAGAAATTACTCCGAGTCCCCGAAACTACTGATGTGTCATTAAGAAATTTAATCCCCTCACTGTACCCAAGGTTATGGATTTGAATGGTCTCCCAAGATAAAACGGATTAAATACCTGTTAAAGAACATAGCGGTACCTCAAATCGTTACCGTCAACGAACTTAAACCACACAACAAGTCACACAGACTCAGGCGATCAAAACACTTTGATTTATTTGAGAGCAAAATAAATGGCAGAGAAGTAAAAAAATTCAGTGTTTGAAAGAATCAAAAATTCGACGTCCTTTTATAGGTCATTTTCAGGAAGGACGTTTCGTTCAGTGAAATTGTTCCGTGTTCCGATCCATGTGATCCCAAAAGTTGATCTTTGGAAAAAAATAACAACTTTTCGAAAAAATTGGTTGTTAGGAATAACGACTTTGGCAGTAACGATCTTTTCGGAAAGAGTAACAAACTTTTGGAATGTTACGTTTACCCACAAATTTAAAGAGAGTTAATTTTAACAGGATTATTTGATTTAACAAAAAACTGCTTAAAAAATTTGTCCAAAAAATTTATAATCAATCACATTTTCATTGCCAAATCTAAATCCAAATCCAAATCCAAAGGTCGAATCCGAAGCGAAAGCGAGGCCGAGTGAGCGACGACGACGACGACGCGAGGGGGCATCCTTCTTCTTAGCTCTTTAGAAGTAATGAAGTGTTTCCTTCTATAAGGACAACACAATCCCTTTCTTTTGACGATATGGGAGAAAGACTTTGCATTTGCACTTGCAAATGACTTTTCATTTTCCCTCCCAAAGGTTAGTTCCCTCACTTTTCATATTCTCTCTTTTCTTTTCCCATTCACACTTGCTAAAACCCAACAAAAACCTCTATAAATTAATCACATCCCATTGAATAAACCATTTGATGGGTCTAAATTCCCCATCCTCATGATAGGCGCATTGTCTTTCAAACCTAAACTAATATGTTAAATTCAAAGATATAATACGTTATGTGTTTTACCAAAACATGTGTTGTTGAGATGATACACAGATAACAATAGATTGAGTATAGTAATGTACCTATGTGGTAGTATACCATTCAGAGTTAATGTAGTCAAGTGTTCTTCTAGATAATAATTGTGGTATCGTGTTTTGCCGAGTCAAAGCTGATATATGTTCTGGTTTCTCCAGGGAATCGAGTGATCATCATTTTATTTATATTATCTTCACTGCTGGCGGATGCCAATGCTATCATATATGTCAACAATGCGTAATATAGATATGTTTTTCCAATTTCACCCGATTCGTCTATAAAGAATAATCCTGGTGTTCCAGAGTCGGTCCTTTGCAAGGTAGTCTTGAAAGCTTATGCTCGTTGTTCATTCAAGTTCGATTGTAACTCCATATATTCAATTGACACCTTGATGTGAGGTCAAAATACAAATGTTTATCATTATTTACTTCATATTTATAATTTATATATGCTCTTTTTGAACATAAATTTTATGGATTGTGCTAAATTGTGTATTTTATTTGTAGAAATAAATTGATGAATAAATAAATAAATTTAAAACTAAAACAAATTAAAAATGAAATGTTAAAGAAAGAAAATTAAGAAGACATCTTAATGGATCAAACTGAATAAAATAATATATATTTTTATATATGGGGCATAATGCTGCCAATTGCTGCCAATTACGAATTGCAAGTTGATGGACTAAGCTGCGACATGGCAATCTCTAAAAGCACTAGCCAATCGATGCATGGCTGGAAGAATCTATAATTTGAGGTTGTTACAACTATGACGTGGACAACTTACGTGGTGAAAAAAAGGAATCCAATTCTTTTTAGTTTTGGATTTTTAAGTTAAGTTGGATTAAATTATTTTATTTAGGGTTTTTTATATCTATAAATAGTAGAGAGAAATTATTATTTGAAGGAGGCCAACAATAAGAAATAAGACACAATATAAATTTTTTTCTAGATTTGGAACTTTGAAAGAGTCGCCGTGAAGGCTGGAGAATTGTAGTTTATTCTTTCTTCTCATTTATTATTTATTTGTATTCGTGCTTAATAAAAGATAGTTTAGCTATTGTTCTTAACTTTTTATCATTAACACAAGCATATTTATTTTCATTAATTTTGATTGTGTTTTTGAGATAATGAGTAACTAAATTTCATAACTAGGATTGTGGGAACCATAAACGATTAACAAAGTATGAATAGTAAGTAAGCAATTCTTGAATGGTGTTTTGCTGGCATTGATAATTCTTTCATTTAGAAGTATTTTTAATGAGTGCACCCATTAGAACTTGCCTTGTTTCTACTTTCCGGACCAAGGAGGTAGTTAATAATAAAAGAATTATCAACCTTATATCAGTGGTGATTACTATCTAATAGGATAGGGTCACTGGTGCAATGTAATAAACTAAGTCAGACATCGATTATGACGATAATATGAGGTTTAATTGTAAGGGTAGTACAATTATCACCACGTAACCGGACCAAGGTGCGGGGTGATTGAAATAATTACTCACGTAGCCCGGACCCAAGGGCGGGGGTGATGAGATTTATGAAAATTCCTAGTTGCAGACCCAATGGGGATTGCATAACTATCACTTGCATGGATACACTGGAAAAGAATGGCTATTACTCGGAGTACCACATTATGGGCTATGAGAAAAACACTTCCTCGTTATTTTTATTAATTTGGATTAAACAAATAATAGTTCAATCTCTTTTATTGCTTTTATTTATTTCAATTTAAATCCCCCTCCCCCGCTCTTTTGATAAAACAAAACTATCGAGTTAATATTTTTAGATTAATAATAGTCTTCTAAAAATTCATTGTGGGATGACTCGGACGTCATAGGGGGGATTAAATTAATTGCATATGATCGTTTATATCCGTTTTTAAAAAGTATATTTGAAACGTATTAAGAATGGTACCGCTACGGGGACGATGGCGTAGAACGAAATTGTTCTTAGTATTATTTTAACTTGTAGTTTTTTTTGGTTCTTAGGATTATTGTAATTTATATTATTTATGCTTATTAATTATTATTAGTAATGATCATTATGATTATTATTATTATTATGATTATTAGTATATCATCATCATCATTCATTATTCAATCTATATTCTTGGAGAGTCATCTGGAAAAAAAGTAGGTAGGGATGAGTAGCTTGCAATTCTTGCCTAACTAATTTTATGGGTTCTTATAGGGTATTATTTTTCGCAAACTAGGATAAGGTGTATGGGACATGTAAGACTCTTTAACACTTTCCATTAAATCAATTTGAGAGGAGCCTCAGTGCATACGCCTGAATTTGAACTCTATTATTAGGACATGAGTTGAGTGCCCAAGATATCATTATGACACCCAATATTGAACAAAATATGTGTATAGGAAGGAAAAAAAATACTTATAAATCAACTTGAAGAGCTAAAAGGTGAAAGCTAATTGCCTGATCATACTTTCATGATGTTATCCGTGTTGAGAAGAGTGAACTAGAATGATGCAATAAAGTAGATAATATTATTTTTAAAATGCTAGTATGTGTAAATATGAGGGTGTAAATAATAATAAAATTCATGATTTAGGGTGCATTGGACCTCATTCCAAACACTTTTCCACATTATGTTTAGATGATGAGAAATTCATTAAGTCATCTGAGCCTATAGAAGAGTGTATGGACGAGGAAAATTGTGTCTGTATTCTTGAATTTATTGTTCCAACATCGGAAAATTGCATTTCTCACTTAGGATCCAAGAAGTGCAAAATGCAATATCTCTTGTTTGGGACCTTTATTTTTGTACCACAACCCCTTGAGCGTAATAGAAAAATTGATTCAAAAGTTGGGGTGCAATTCATATCTTCAAAGTGGAAAGAAAATAATAAAATTGATTCTGTCGTGCCGCAATGTTAAATCAAGCGCTTATTGAGAGGCAATCCAACTAGTAGTGTAACTTCTTTTTTTTTCTTTTTTTTCTTTATAATTAGTATCACTTTTTTTTCTTTTTTGTTCTTGTTTTTCAGATAAAGGGAAGAGTAAGTACAAAAAAAGACAAAGGAGCATATTTGAGCTTAAGTATGGGGTGACGACCTTTGAAATAAATTTAGAGAACATGCTAAAATCTAGGCCTTAAGGACTCAGGAAGTTTTCGTAACCCTTGTTTTATATTTTATTTAATGTTTTGGGGACATAAAATCTTTTTAAGAGTGGGGTGGAGGAATGAATTCCTAGTTTTTATTGTTTTTTTGAGTCTTTTTTTAGGGTGAGTTCCTTGGCTTTTGTTTTTGGTTCTTTTCCTGAGGATAGTCCCTTTGAACCGAGTGTCTTTAATTTTTTATTTTTGGAATAAATTTTATTTTTTAATTATAATTTTTTGATAAAAAGAACGACTTTGAGTTATGTGATACTTATATTTGAGCGTAATTTGTTAGTAATACTTCTTGAGATCTTGATTGCTAATGAAATTTGACAAACCTGTTGAAATCTAGGTCATGGTTGTGACTGTGTATATAACTTATTTATTTTTGGCGTTTGTTTTATGACACTGTCTACTTAGAAGAGAATTGATCCATCTTGATTGATAGTTCTTCCATGTGGGTGAGGATTTGTTGATCTTCCATGTTTTGCTCTAGTCTAGAACTTACCCCTGCATGTATGACGCCAAATAAAAAACAGTGTTGCTTTGTTTAGGAGATGATGATAGGCTTTTGGTTGATTTGTCTTTGTACATTTAGAGCCCTTGTCAAGCTATTTATATGTTATTCCTTTTGTGCCTATAAGCCTTTTATTGGGTATAGCCATATTTTGCCCTAATCTATTTTTTGTGAGTGCATCCTAGTTTTTGCACCTTGCTTCTTTGAGTATCATAGGATCAAATTATCCGTATTATCAATTTTTGAAAAAAACAGGGATTGAATGAGTGAAAAGAATCAATTGATAGCTACAAAGTTCTTTAAACTTCCGTCTATTAAACGAAGGTGACATGAAAAGAAAAAAGGAACGGGCATTATAAAAAAAGGAAAAAAGAAGAAAAAAAAAGAAGAAAAAAAGTTACCTTGATGATGGCCCTGATCTTTCAATGAACACCATGCACCTTAACACATGTAAAATATGTAAGTTGAGGGTGACTATTATGAAGAAAAACCCAAAAAAATGAGAAAATAGAAAAATAATTTAAACATTCTTGAGAAGATGAAAATTACTTGTGAAATAATTGTTGAAGAAGCTAAAAATAAAGAGAAGATGAAGTCTAAAAATTGACAAGTGCTTAAGGAAGTGTAAGTCACTATTATATAGTTTTTCTACCGTCCTGTAGCCTACATTACAATTTGTTAAAGTCCTATTTGATTCTATTCAAGCATGCTTAATTACTGGAGATGTACATAATGGGCAAGCATATGATTCTTTGTGCATACATGTGAATTTTATTTGTGAGTTTGAGAGTTGTTCTTGATATGAAGTCTTTAATTTATATTTAGTCTTTTGAATTGAGTGTATGGACTATTTCTTCTTCTAAGGCTTGTTTCATTATAGATAAATGATTTTATTAACTTTCGTTGATGAAAGCAGGTGAGCAAACATAAATTTGATGAGTTCAAAGTCCATTCTTGGAGTTAGGAGGTTAGAGGTTTGTTGTTTAGTTGAATGTCTTGCATTATGATTGAGAAGTCTACTTGATATTTTAAAATGAGTATATTGCCTAATTGTTTGTATTAATCAAAGTGATAACATTGCTAGTATGATTTTTTTAGATGAGCTTTAATGTTTGGTCGAGGACGAACAATAATTTATGTGTGGGATGTTGATATGATGTCAAAATACACATTTTTACCATTATTTACCTCATATTTGTAATTTATATTTGCCCTTTTTTATCATAAATTTTATGGATTGTGCTAAATTATGTACTTATTTTGTAGGATTAAATTGGTGAAAAAATAAAAAAATTTGAAGTTAAAACAAATTAAAAATTGAATATTGAAGAAGGAAATCAAGCAGAAAACTTAATGAATTAAAGTGAATAAAATAATATATATTCTTATATAAGGGGGGCATAATGTTGCCAATTTTTGCGAGTTGCAAACTGCAAGTTGGTGGACTAAGCTGCCACCTGGTAATCTCAAAATCACTAGCCAATCGATGCATGACTGGAACAATCTATAATTTGAGGCTGTTACAACTATCAAGCGGACAGCTTACGCGGTGACAAAAAAGAAGGAATCCAATTCTTTTTGGTTTTCGATTCCTAACTTAAGTTGGATTCAATTGTTTTATTTAGGGTTTCTAGATATAAATAGTAGAGAAGAATAATTATTTGAAGGAGGCCAAGAATCAAGAAACAAGACACAATATATGTTTTTTTTTAGATTTGGGACTTTGATAGAGCCTCCGTGAAGGTTGGAGAATTGTTGTTTATTCTTTCTTCTTCTTTATTATTTATTTGTACTCGTGATTAATAAAATATAGATGTAGCTATTGTTCTTAAATTTTTATTATTAACACAAACACATTTATTTTAATAAATTTTGATTGTGTTTTTGAGATATTGAGTACCTAAATTTCATAGCAAGGGTTGTGGGAACCATAAATGATTAATAAAGTATGAATAGCAACTAAGCAATTCTTGAATAGTATTTTTGCAGGCATTAATAATTCTTTCATTTAGAAGTCTTTTTAACGAGTGCACGCGTTAGAACTCAGTTAGATTCTACTTGCCGAACCAAGGAGATAGTTAATAAGAAAAGAATTATCAACATAGATATAGCGTGATACTATCTAATAGGCTAGTGTCGGTTAGTGCGAAGTAATAACTAAGCCATACATCAATTATGATGTCTAATATGAGCTAATGGTAAGGGTTAGTAAATTATACACACGTAGCCGGACCAAGGTGCGGGGTGAAATTCTGTAGTTGCCGGACTAAGGAATTAGAGATACCTAACTTATCACTTTTCATGTAATACACTCGGAACGAATTGCTATTACTAGGATTACCGCGTTATGAGCTTATGGAAAATACATTCCTAGTTATTTTTATCAATTTGGATATAAATAAATACTTAGTTCAAAGATCTTTTTATTGCTTTTATTTTTATTTCAATTTAAATCCCCCCACTTTTATATAACGACTATCGATTTAAATATTTCTATTGATAATAGTCTTCCATATTCTCTGTTAGATCGACTTCGACTCATAGTTGGGTAAATATATTGCATAAGATCGTTTATATTTCTTTTCAAGAAGTATATTTGAATGTTATCACACCTTCACTGATATTTATTCGATTATTTCTCGGCATTCATAAGTGTCACACTTATTTAATTGTTTTTGGATTTATGGCATATCAAATTTTGCAACACTCTGACTCATACTCTCCAAGTATGAATTTACACTTCGCAATGTACTCTGGAGTTTTGCCTCTGGTGATTTGTCATGGGTCCTCTGAAAGTCTTCTGACATATCATTATAATACATTTCCCAAAGCTGTCTCATATCTGTTGGGTTACAATGAACTAAAATTGTCGCATATTGACAGTGAAGAGCTACATGCATATTAAAGATCACAGCCTCGTGTAACATTCTGAAATGCTATCATCTGATTCTAATAAGCCTCTTTTCTTGGAAGCTTCTTTGCAAGTATGACAATGTAACCCATTAATAATGATAAAGTCTTCAAACGACGTCGGGCCTCAAACATGATTCAACAATAATCTCTCGTAATACCTTTCACCTTCTCTAGGATTAGCTGTGTTCTGAAAGCCTAGTTAGTTTACCACAAGTCTTAAATAACACATAAAATTGTAATACTTACCAATATTTATGTTGCCGATCAGCGCGATTTTCTTTTAGTCCATATTTTAGATTGGGAATTCCAAACATAATGTTTTGCGAATTCTCTATCTAGATAATTGCAAACTTCACTGTCATTCAAGCACATTAAGATATTCAGCAAGCATAGTTTGTTGAAAAAACTAGGAGCCTGCAATATTTTGAAGATTTTTCTTCTTCCAATAGTAGACTACATTATAAAACATAAGGTTCTTATTAATATTAGTGGCATTGGTTGAGAAATCTGTCTCTTATTTATACTATATATATGCGAATATGTTTAGGAGTACCTATTTGTTTGCCGGGTAGATTTATTTGTAGGTTTATAACAGCCGATTGCATTTCCCTTAGAGTAAACTCGTAAATCCTCCACATCGCTTTTGGTGGTGACACCCAACATGCATCTTAAAAGTTGTAAGCATTCAGCTATGAAAACTTTCACCCATCATGTACTCTATGTAAACTACCACAGTATAATGTCTGTTATATGATAGATTATAGATAAAGATATATAAAAGAGATAGATATATATATATAATATGCACAACACCTTACAGTTAACATGTCGACTTATGCTTACACTAGAGAAACCTCTACTATTAAGTGACAATTCATTATCTCTTCCCCAACGACTTTGAAGTACGGGTTACTAGGGACAACCCACTGATTATTCATATTTATACCTCAAACCTCACTTGTCCTTTCATCATTTCTTATTCAGTAAATCGATTATCCATCCCTCCGTTGTATTGTTTTGTTGTTGAATGCTCGGGGATAGTGAAACTTACATTGTCCATCTTTCATACATGGATTTGATTGTCATTTTATACCACAAGGCACGTGAATAATATGTCTGATAACTAATTCATGTACTTCTAGCTGCTTATCCTTTGCGGGCATCTCTGTTGAAATATATTGATCATACTGATCTGTTGATCTTATTTTATGACCTTTTTTTAATATTAGTAGTACGTGTATATGTGGTAGTCCTCTCTTCTGGAATTCAAACACAAAAGTATGTGCTGCCGTAGGGCCAAAAATTTCCTTTTTAAATATTTGGTCTATTAGGTCATGTAATTTTGCTCTAACAACTCTGGTCGTCAAATTTGGCCGATCTTGAGCAACTTCCCCCCACATAGTGTAACACCTCTAAAATGAACTAGGTGAAACTAGAGCCTAAAACGTGTTTCATGAGGTTTTTAAGTGTTAAAATGGTCTATAATAGTGTTTTGAGACATTATCTAAAGTTTGATGATGTTTGGAGGTCGAACATCCAAGACATTCGAAAGACTTGGCTTGAGATGTGCTTGTATGCTTAGGTGTGCCTTTGCATCTTTTACGTGTTTGTTTTGGTTGAAATTAACGTGGGAGGTTACTAACTTGTATGCAAAGGAATTTGATTTGAAAACGTCCTTGCACGACTCCCGAAGGACCGCCATAACGGTCCTTGAGGAGGTCCCAAATTTTGGGCTAGCAAGCTGCCCAAGGTAGCAATATTTGTTTTTAGTAGGAACCAGTCCTCGTCGCAGACTTGGTTCATAGAGGGACAAATTTTGGTAAACGTCGCGGACTCCACTATATCGGAATTTATTTTTAAAATCATGCGGGAGCAGCTCTACGTTGCGAATTTGTTTCACGACGATGATTTTACAAAATTTAAGTTAAGTTTGACTTGCTTAAAAGGTCCTACAAGTGCATAGGTCTTTAGGGTATTTTGGGGACTAGTTAGTGGTGTGTAATTATACAAAACCCAATCCTTTACAATTTAAAACCCGCAAGTCAAAACAAAAACCTCTATCTTTCATCTCCAGAAATTCGCCATTGAGAAACTCTGGAAGCTCCGAAGGAAGAAAGTAAAGAAGATTATTTCCAAGTTTTTCTCACCAATTTATTAGTGGGGATTTTCTTACAACAAATTAGGTATGGTTCTCTTTCCTGTGAACCTCTTCTTCAAGTATTCTGTTTCAATGGTTTTCAAAGACGATCAAAACTGAATTCTTGTATTGTGAAGTCTAGTCTGGGTGCTGCATAAATAAGTTGAAACAATGATTTATGCTGAATTAAGGTTTAATTTAATGATTTAGATACCAAACTTCCTCTATGAACAATGTGAAAATCATGAAATTCCTAATTTTGGCTCTAATGTTGAAGAATATGTGTATGATCAAGACTGGATATATTGAAATTCTTATGTAGAGTATGTTAGGGATATTAAAAATTGTATGGATTATGGTTTCTAGAATTGTGTATGGTCTATCCCAATTTTATGATTTCGCATTGGGGCTGTTGGTAAATTGATATTATGATTTTAATGGGTTTTGAATTGGATCATGACTATTGGTAAGAGGCCTGTTAATAGATTGAATTGGTTGAATTGGTATGGAATGGGATGTTGTGGTTGGGAATGGTGGTAGTTACCTAACCTTCTCTAGATTGTGTAGGATAAGTATTGAATGGTGTTGTTTTGTGTATAGCTCACTTATAGGGTTGGCGGTTTGCTCTATTTATACCTGTGAGGAGAACATGGTAGCACCGTGTCGACGGATTACTTTTATGAATTGATTTATATGATATGGCTTGTGAAGTTGATATTAAAGTGAAAGTATGACTTTGTTATGTTATGTGTGAAGTGATAGCATGTGTTCCTCTTATTGATTTATAGGAATCATGATAGGCTATAGTGATGTCTAATATGATACTTGATGTTGGCTTTTGTTGAATCTTCTTAGTTGACTATTTGTGTCTTATGATGGATTATATAGTGGAGTATTTAAGAATTGGCAGGTTGACTTGCACGCTATTAATAGCTTGACTGCCGCATGAAAGTATGCAGCAATGATATGTGTACATTTGGCGACTAAGATGTGATAATGAATTGGTCTTGTTTTGGAGACCTATGTCCCGTGCTTGATAGATGAAGGCTTCGAATGAATATGGTGACTTTGGACTTTGTAGTTAATCAGCTTTGTATAGTGTATAGGATTGAGGAAATAGATCTTAAATATAGCTAAGAAGGTGATTAGCCATGTGTTAAACCTTTCTAGAAGCCAAGGTTATGATATCCTTGAGAGTTTTTAAAGACGTTAACAATATCTGCTTGTGGGAATGATGGACCTAGGTGTTGGTGCTGGATATGACATGAAATAATCCTTAGAAAAGTCATGCGCTATCCTAGTAGAACACATTGTAAGCCCCTAGTGCGACACTTTCGTTGGTAAGGCATGATTATGATTTGGGTTATGACTAAGATATGGTACCTCTTCATATGCTCCTTTATTGATTAACTGTATGAGTATGAGACAAAGGCTAGCACCAACAGGGAGTTTGCTTGGGGTTATAGTAGGCTCTATTTAATTTGAGGACTAGAGACAAAGTAAACCCTTGAATTCTTAACCGAACCTACATGGGATGCGTCCTAGTTCTACTATTGGCAAGTAGAACACCCTCTTTCGGAGTAGGGTTGACTCTGGATTCTATGCCTAGCTAGTACGGTCTATGTAGGTTATTATCTATTCACATAATGCGGGATATAAGCTAGTATTGGATGAGTACTATGAAGTTTAGTGTTACGACCCGAGTGTACACCCTAGAAGTTATGGTATCCTCGAATCTTAACATGGCGCCTTAGACCTCTAGGAGGTCTAAGCCAAGCCATTAGACATCTTTCATTGCATAATCGTAAATACAACAAAAAATTTAAAACTTTTTATAGCACACCATATGCTTTAGATAGATCAGATACACACCAAGCACACACCACAAACATCAAAACACATAGACACACACACACACACAAACACACACACACACACACACACACACACACATATATATATAATATTGTCATAAAACATAGTTAGACTCTAAGTCTCTTTGCAATCTTAAGATACAACTCAATAAAATAGAATAGAATAGAGAGACAACCCATAACAACATAAAATAATAACTGTTATTACATAATTTGAATAAGAACTTGACATAGGGAAATTCTTGAATCATAAGGATCCCTCTTCTTGAACTTGGGAGATCTATCCAAGATCTTCACTTAGGAGACATCCTCTAGCCATCAACACCTACACTTTGTGCAAAAAGATGAATAAGAATGATATTAGTACAAGAATGTACTAAGTATGACCACCATGCAAAAACATGCATTTAAGGATTACATTTCTTTTAAAATCATGCAAGATTCCATTTTTGTAAACTTCATAAACATAGGCACATATAAGCCCAATATAGTTCATGTACATCATATAGGCATGGATAATACTCATACTAGCACATAAATCAATTTATCATACTTATAAGAATATTCAATACACACCATACATTACCTCTATTTTATTTTACTTCTTTTCTTACGTAAACCTCAAGTGTACATAGTGCAATGTATCACTTGAGGTATATACCATAGTCTTCATATATGCTCTCATAAAAAACCACAACCAACATCATTTCACAAGTCATAAACACACAAAAGGACATCAACTATCACATTAAGACCATCAGTTAAGAAAACTCTAAGCACCCTAGTGCAATGTGTAGGTAACCTCCATAAGGCTACTTCCACTAAGTGTACAAGAATCACCCTAGGACTAGGCGGTTTAACATATACAAGGATAACATATTCATTTAACACTAGCAATAAGGCCCCACTTCCTCTATATCAGATAAGGACTCTTTCCTTTACTACAAACCTTAGTCATAAATCATTTAGATTTAGTCATTATGTCATAGGTTAAACCAACTCTCGATATGAACGCCTTCACATCTTACCTTGTCAAAAAAATTGTCACATGAAGTCCCATACTCCCACATATACTAAAGGTAAGCTTCATTTAGAAGCTAAATGCCAATTCACACACATCACAAACATGTTTGACATAGCCAAATACTTAAAATGCATCCAAATACGGACAACTCATACCATACATAATAGTAAGTCTCTTTCATACATGTATAGATAGCTTCCCCTTTCTTGAAGTTACTTGTGGCTATGAGTGGGTAGGATTATAGTCACCTACCTATAACTCAGTAACTTCTCGAGGTGTTTGTGATTAGACTCCATCGTCTTATCTTAGTTCCTTTTCTTACTTTGGGAGATTTAGCACATAACCGCATAGACCATGGAGCTATATGGGAATCATGTGTTCTAATCCCACAACGAAAAAAGCGAGGGTTAACCACTGCCAAGGTGTAACCATCGACATTAGCTTATCTGGTGGAAAACCACAAGCCTAGCCTACGAGGGCACGATCCGTTATGAAAACACATGCAGAGATTGCTTTAGAAGAAACCTTGACGTACTAGCGTGGCTGTTCCATCTCTGAGGACAATTATTCTGGTTGGGCACCCGGATTGCGTGCAACCTGGAAAGGGTTTCTCTTTGCGGGAAATCGGCAGAACTTACTAACAATGAAGCTAAACATCATTTGGTCATGTTCACTCGGTGTCAGTCTCTAAAATCACTTTACTTCTTATTTAATCCTCTAATTATAATTCACAAAGAAGGCGTTTAGGAGAGTCTCATTCTCTCGTTACTTATGTTTTTATGATTGGTTCCATACAAAATATACTCAAAAGGATGTCAAAGATTAGCATGTCCTTTCATCATTGACCTTAATTCATGTGATAATATCCTTTCACATAATCATACAACCATACATCATGTGTGTGTGCATACCATGTGAGATATACGTTCACATAACACCTCTAATCACACATGTTCATAATTTCATTAGTCATATACTTACATACATAAAATATGTAATGATGAATAGGAGAACTATCCGTTCCTTAGTCATCATGAATCTATCATATTCATAATCATGCATAAACTGTGTGTGTTCATTGGTCAACATGATCAGATAATGGCTATCGCATAGCATTGAGGAAGACACCTCTGAAGATCACAACGCATGTACAACCTTTCCTCAAATATCATGTCATAAACACACATAGAGTATTTAAATACTATAGACTACATACACTTACATTACATCATAGGAGACACTAACACATTCAACATTAGAATAGAAGATTCCTAGCATACTTTGATTACACATTCATATAGGGTTCTAATATTTGTATTATGAAGTTTTACTCAAAAAAAGAATGTTTTATACAAATGTCCTTTTAGCATGACTTTAATTTCATGTCGCCATACTAAGTGCAATATAATGTACTAATTCCATATATTTTGTTTGTCTCTAAAGGTGTAGGTTGCATTTGAGAGGATTCTTTGAAGTGGAAGCTTGGATTACTATTCATTCAACAAAGTTGGGGTATGTCCTCAATAGATTCGAGGACATCATTGTGTTTAGTTTTCTTTGTTGAAAGTATTGTAATAGACTTAGATGTTTGATATTTTCATGTATGGACCGTGTCCCAAAATATTCGTGTGTATAAGATGGCGACTTTGAGAGTTAGCCTTATGATTTTCTATTAAAGATATTTTGAATGTTTCTATTTGTCGGAGAAAAGTTTTAATACCACCACATTTCTACATATATGCAAGAATGCATGTCAAGGATCGTCTACAAGACCTCTGTGAGGTCAAGTACGCCGTGCCACAACCCGAGAGGGCCATATCTTCTAGGGTGTGCTCTCAGGTTGTGACACATAGATGTTTTTTCTCTCTCTGTCTATTAAGGGTTACATGTCATGGTGATAAATAGATCTGGTCTTCCAAATTCTTAAACTAGAGTCATAGCATCGTTTAAACTCCAAAAGTATCATGAAACTTAGTCTGCAGAACCTACCAATGGTATTAATAAGACTGTATAACATATGTTTTCTAAGCTTAAACTAATGTATGGAAGCTAAGTCAGAAGTATTAGAGCCTAAACGTCAAGGGACGACCATTACGTCAAAAAACTACTGCAATTGAACTAGAAACCAGCCTTTAGGTCTTGGTGAAGGATTCGTTTGTGTTGTAGGAAGGTCTAAAACTCGTTAATATAAAATATAAAAAATAAAAATAATGTTAGAATAGTAAATTATTATAGGGTCAAAAAGTCCAGGTACGAACCCCGAAGGACCACCCTAGGGGTCCTTGAAGAGACCCCACCTTTGGCCAAATAAGTTGCCCAACGCAACAAGAAATTACAGTGTGATGAAAGCATTCTGCGTCGCAGACATGGTTCCACATGGGACAAATTTATGGTCCATATCCCGGACCATGTAGCAGACTCCTCTGTCTCTGAAATCAATTTCAGAAATCTTATGGGAACAACTCCGCTACACGAACTTTTTTCCCGACAAAAATCTGAAATTTAGAATTCAAGTTTGACTTCACTAAAAGGTCAACTTAAGTTAGGGTTCTTTTGGGTATTTTAGGGAAGGGTTATATATTGATTTTCAGTTAGATTTACCTCACATTCAATCACTCAAATAAAAACCCAATAGCACTTACCTCTCTCTACTTTCACTCTCTATTAAACCTCTATTGAAGAAACCAAGAATCTTGAAGACGACACTAAATCACCTTTTAAGTTCAAATTGTGAACCAAGTCTCTATAAGGTATGTATTCGTTACTCTGGAATTCTTTCCTGCAAGAGGGTCCATTTAAAGTTGATTTGTTTTAAAATCACCCAAGCCACAATTCGAAGGATTTTCTCTACAAATGGGTTTTCTTCAAACTTAAATGATGATGATTATCATGAATTGTGAATGTACTATGAATTTAATGCCAAGGTTTTTGTATACCGTGGAAGTAGGCAACTCCTTCTGGTTGTGGTTAGGATTTTCATGACATTGATTCCAGATTTAGGTCACATGGTCTATTATCAATTAAGGCAATTGCTCCCGAACGTAAAATGAATGAATGAAGTAATGAAGTTGAACACTAACTAGGGTTACTTAAGGGGTTATACTTAATGTAGGTATCCATTGCACAAGTTGGCCTTGAGGGGAGTCCTTGGAGGTTGTTCTTATGTTACTATGCATTTATGATATCATGAAATGAATATATGTTGATCTTCTATGATGTGTCTCTTATATGATGTTGGTTCATTGATGAACATAATAGTGGTATAAGTTGCTATATATGAAGTTGATTACACATGATGATTGGTTTATATGAAGCAACACATTACTTATGATTCCTTATCTTGTTTACTTGATTACGTGAGGTTATGGGGATTCACATGAGCATTACACTTGTAGGCTTGGAATGGGATTGTTGGTAAGGGTCTTGTATGTTGATCTTATGAACGCTACTATATGAATTGTGGTTATGAATTTATGTTGAGGCTATTCATGTTGTGATAACCTTATGATGATTCTATTCATGTTGATATAACTTTATGATAATGTGTCTTGTGTTGGATATGAACTTGTCTTAAATGATGTATTGCTTATTGACTTTTATATGCTCTTGTGTGCATGAAGGCTTTCAAAAATTATATAGCATGTTTCTAAGAAAATGGTCCATTCCATGCATTCATTCAAATGGTTTTATGTGCATATATCCAAATTTAATACAAATAGTTGTACAAACCCATATCCTTTGTATTTCTACCAATATGTAGGTTCGGACCTTTAAAGTTATTTGAGGTCATTTGCAAGAAGACTTGGACATCTTTTCCAAGTTATTGGTGAGTCCTCAATGTTCGAGGATGGTGCCATCTATCTAGCCTAGTAGTGTTGTTATGTCTAAAGACATTTGTTTCCTTTCTTTATCATTTGAGACTATTAATGTAATCCTGTAATGGCACATTGTATTTGTAATGGCTATGTCCAAATGTTGTAATCATTTTAGATAGTTTATATGTGAGACAAGATATTAGACTCTTATATGTATGTTTATGCTGAATGAGAAGACTATGTATACTTACTAAACGAGGAGTCTATGTAAAATTCATATATGATATGTGAGAATTCTAAGTACACATCACTATGTAAAACATTTAAATTTTCCGCATTTTTGACCTACGACATGTAATGAAGAATGCCAAGGGCAAGTCTAAGTCCTCTATGAGGACGAAGACGTCAGTTACGTCTAGGGAGTGCTCCCTGGTTGTGAAAAACTTCGTATTAAAGCATGAGATTAAGTAAATCTAAGATTGATGTCTCACTAAACCACGTATATGTAGAATCTTATTCATAATTGTGATGCGTGCCACACTTATGAATGAGAGGCTATATGATGCTTAGGAAATTCTCTAATCTTCTTGGTAATCTTAGTTGGACTCAAGGAGTCAAAACTCTATGTTGTCCTGTCATCTAAACCCTTTTTATTGGTGGTTTATAAGTATGGCTTTCTCGAAGGGATCTCGCTTAGAAGAGTCGAAGAAGAAATTGCTAATGTGGGAGCTCCTCCATAATACAATCAAGCACCTCCTCAAGAAGAAGTTCCTTTGGGGGGCCAAGCTCTGGTCATTCCTCCAGTTATGATAGATGGAGAGATAAGGTAAGATTTTGTGACTTTGTCTAAAGTTATTGTTACTCAATCCCAACCATAACTGCTCATGCCCAAGCCATGACGGACCAAGAAGACCGAGAAGTTGGACCCTGTGTGAACCAAAATGCTAGAACCATGACTTCTTGCTTGAGGGACATTACTACGATGAGCCCTACAATGTTCTATGGTTCAAATGAATATGAAGACCCCAAGACTTCCTTGGTGAGAAACTCAAGATTTTCTATGCTATGGGGTTGAGTTAAAATGAGAAGGCCGGTATGAACACTTATCGACTCAGGATATGGCTCAAACTTGGTATTCTTAATGGATGGACAATAAGACTTTGAAAGCGGGTCCCATTAGTTGGGAGGTGTTTAGAAGAGCTTTTCTTGATAACTTCTTCCAAGGGAGAAAAGGGAGGCTAAATTTGACGAATTTATTGACCTTTGTCAAGGAGGTATGAGTGTACTTTAATACTCTTCGAAGTTCACTAAGTTGTATAAGTATGCCTCTTCTTTGGTTGCAAACCCGAGGGATGAAATGAGCCTCTTTGTTATGGGAATGTCCGATGATTTGGTTGAAGAGTGTTATTCGACGATGCTTCATGACCACATGGATATTTCTTGGTTGATGGTGCATTTACAACAAGTGGAAGAGAGTAGGATTAAGTGGAAGATTAAAGACGCAAGGAAGGCCAAGTCTTATGAAGGTGGTTCTTCTAAAGGATTGTTGGAAATTCAAGACAAGCCTAGATTCAAGAAGAGATTCTCCAATCAAGTTTCTGCTAACTTTCCCAAGGCTCATGATGATAGGGTGTCTAACCCTAAGACATAGAAGGGAAGAGGTGGCAATTCCCCAAGCAAGAAACCTACTTGTACCAAGTGTGGTAAGAAGCACATAGGTGAATGCTTAGTTGGAACAGTTAATTGCTTTTGATGTGGTAAGAGTGGACACAAGATGAGGGATTGTCAAAATGTAAGGGGTCAATAGAAGGGAAGTGATCAATCTTAAGCAAATGTTTCTAATTCTTATATTCTAAGAAAGAACCGCTTCTATGTTCTCCGTTCTAGGGGGATCAAGAAGAATCTCCTGATGTTGTCACCGGTATGTTACAAGTCTTTACTATTAATATTTATGCTTTACTTGATCCCGTAGTAACATTATCATTGTTATTCCTTTATTAGACATGAAGTTTGATATATTGCTCGATATCTTAATTGAACCATTTTTGGTTACTACCCCGATGGGTGACTTGGTTATTGCTAAAAGAGTCTACAAGAATTGTCCTATAATGTTGCCCAATAGATTTTACTATAGTAGACTTGGTAGAGCTCGATACTGTCACGACCCGAGTCAAATGAGGACATACTTCAACTTGTTTGAAAGATCCTATAATCCAAGCTTCGCTCCCAAAAGCACCTTCACCTATGAATAACTTTAGAGATAGATAAAAGCATGAAATTCGTACAAACACATGTGCGCGTTGCAAAAGCATTTTCAAATCTTATTTCTTGAAAATTTCGAGACAAAATGGTTCGTGACAGCCCCGCTCCTTGCTGGAAGGCTGTTTATGAGCGGAAGGGAAGTAGAGGTAGAGGGTCCGAAGGAGAGAGGAGATCTCTGCTCTTATCGTCGCACGGCTAGAATTTTTCCCACTGCGTGTCAGCTGCGCGACGTGCATCCACCACCACATTCTGGCTGGCAGGGCAAACTTAGGTGTCCCATGTTTGTGTCCTCTTTGAGGACCCTTTGGCTGGTCCCCAAGGCGTCGTTCTCTAACTTTTCGACCCTTTTAATTCTAGGCTACACTTAGGAACCCTCGGTACTTAATTTCACCCTCAAATAGTCCCCCAAAACTTTACTACAAAACACTACGACACACTATTTCAACTTTGACTAGTTTTTGAACGTCTTGGATGTTTGACCTTCAAATCTCATGAAACTTAACACACTGACTATACACACTATTATAACTCATATAAGGACCTCATAATATCATAACACACACACTTAAGCACATAAGGACACATGAGGTATATGGTGACGAGTCGTCGAATGTTTTGGTCGTCCTTGACGTTTGACTTCCAATTAACCTAATACTTTAGGCATTGCATCATTATCACAATAGAAAGAATTTTAGGACCTTATACTCTCATGAAAACCATGTTAGGTTCTAGTTTCACCTATGTCATTTTAGAGGTATTACAATCTCCCCCACTTGGACAATATTTGTCCTTGAAGCGAATCTTGCCAGTCTACGAACACTTTCTAGACTAGAGAAGCCCATAAAAATACCACATAACACATTATGCAATATAAACATCTAGAATAACATTAATTTCACATATCACGAGCTACACACAACAGAATCTAGATAGAAATTACGGACTCATCTAGCAATAGATCGACAGCCTCCATGGCCAATAGAAAAAAACTCCTTTGATATTCAAGATTTACTCGCAGATACATCAGGTCTAACCATAGTAACAAAAATGGTTCAACTAAATAAGGTAATGAATTCATTGTGCAAAATCTTTACAGTTAAATAACTGCCCATTGCTATAGTGAACATGTATAAAAAATTCAAAATGCAACATTTATGCAATTTATGATGGAAACACGCTAATATGCAAGATAAAATCATATAATAGCATTTTACTTCATAATATCATGAAATACACACTACAAGGAATCAATGAAATTCATTTTCAACAAGACTCCTAAACACAATGCACATGCAACAATATTGCTATGACCATCAAGCTTCTTTACTAACCATACTTCCCCACTTAAAAGGAACTCATAACACTAAAGAAATATGAGAACTTACCATGATCTTGACCACCCTCATCCGACTTTGCTTCTCTAGTCCGAAGTGCATCAAAATGCCTCTTGTTTGGAGCATCATCATTCGGAACATTAGGAGGAACTTGCGTACCATCTCTAGTAGGACAATCCCTCACTTTGTGTCCATCCTTACCACATCCAAAAAAGACTCCCGGTACCCAATAGGCATTCCCAAAAGTGCCTCTTTCCACAAGTAGCACATGTAGGCTTGCTATTTTGAGAACCACCTTCTTTCTCAAATTTCATGTCAGCACCCCTAGGTTCTTCTTGACTTGAAACCTTATTCTTGAACCTAGGTTGGGTTTGATAACTTTAGCCACTCCTTTTCAATTTTCTAGAAATCCTACCAAGTTTAGACTCCTCAATGGATTGAGCATAAATCATGAGTCAAGATAGGGTCATATCATCATGGAGCACAGCTAAATCATGAGTCTAGATAGGGTCATATCATCATGGAGCATAGCTGTACGACATTCTTCTTTCACTTGGTCGGCTACCCCGGTCACAAACCTACTCATCTCATCCCTAGGGTTAGACACTAAGGATGGAGCAACATATAGAACTTCAAAGAATATTACTGAACACTCATATTGACTTGCTTGAGATTGATAAACTCCTCTACCTTCACCCACTCCTTTAATGGCGGAAATTACTTTCCTAGAAAAGCTTCTTTAAATTCTTCCCACTCAATAGGACCTGACTAAACCGGCCTATTATCCTTCCATTGAGTGTACCATACTTGATATACCTCCCTCAATAGGTACGAAGCTAACTGCGCCTTTTCCATAGAAGTCACTCCCATGTCACTCAACACCCTATATAAACCATCTAGGAACTCTTGGGGATCCTCTCCAACTTTAGAGCCAAGAAAGATAGGAGGATCCATCCTCACAAAATCTCTCAATCTACCTGTCATAGTGCTCTCCGCAACATTCACTCTAAGCTCAATACCCCCCTATTCACATGGGTAGGGTAGTCATGACTCGGGCTAAAGAAAGTAAAGACTCTCTAATCTCCCCATTAGTCATTTCTGAAGGAACCATCGAAACATCATTACCTACACCCACAATTGGGACTTTATCACCTTGAGCACCTTGAGAAACTTGCTCAACTTGAGGAGGAATCTCCTCATTCACATCATTCTCCTCAACTTTCCTAGCCGGTGTCCTCCTCGTATTCATCTCCTATAACACAAGGAAGACCATAAGAAAAAATACCCATAATTTTACTCTACGGCATGACACATGAGTAGAAAAGAAGGTAAACTCTATCGACTATAAACTCTAGCCCATAGATGTGTCGCGACTCACACCAATGGTCAAGACTCTACTAGACGTGACTTGATGAGACATTAGGATTCCTAAGACCAGTTTCATAACCTGGCTATGATACAACGTTTTGTCACGACCCGAGACCACACCCTAGAAGCTAGGGTCAATCTTGAGTCATGTGTACTTGGCCTCTCGAATGTCTTGTACAAGAACTTTCATATCATTCATCACATATACATACATGAAAAGTAGTGTTGAATTAAAACTTTTCACAAACATTCAAATAGTCTTTAAAAAACTCATTCATATAAAATCCATATGAAATACTAAGTCTCATTTCATCAAATCTTAGACTCAAAATAGACTTGAGACACAATCCATACAATATAAATATAGTACTACTAAGTCTATTACAATACTTCAATAAAAGAAATAAAAGACGTCTATACCCTCGAGTCAAATGAAAAGATCCTATAATCCAAGCTTCTCTCCCAAAAGCACCTTCACCTATGAATCACTTTAGAGATAGATAAAAGCATGGAATTAGTACAAACACATGTGCTAAGTTTGACATAATGTATAAAAATCATGATAATGGACATTTTATCTAAATATGCTCTTTTTGATTAAAACTTCATAGCATAAGCAAAAGAACAACATTTAACACTGTAGAAACACAAAGGTAACACATAAGAATTTAACAACATTTTTAGGAACATTACACTGAAATAACACATATTACAGTGAACTATTTAAAGCTTCATAATGAACTAAAATCAATGTTACAGTGAACATACTTTGCATGCAACATTCTCACTAAAGACTATCCTAAGACTCACTTAAGTAAGACAAAGAGAGACCACACATACACCCTCTATAAACACACCTAAATGATCCTTTAGGCTACCTATAATGAGATAAATACACTTAGAAGACACCAAAACACATAACATATAATATGACATTTTCCTTACTAAGGTTATCAAAAGATTTACTTAAGTAATTCTAGAAGAGAACGCCCATACTCCCTCTTCAAGATTACCTAAATAATCCTTACGAATTTCTAAGATTAGATGATGCATAAGGTATCAACCAACTTCCCCAAATAGAGCCATTCTCCAGATTTCCCTATGTAAGACATGAAGAGATCATCCTTTATGACCTCGCCACACTTTAACTAGGAAATCCTCAGAGTCACTGTAGATTAGGTATTCATTCATTCACATGATTTCTTACATGTCATTGCTTCATTAGTTCATTAAGAGACATTCAGCACATTAGGACATTCAAGTAATTGTCTTGGAGAAGACCTAGGGACTCTACCTAACATCTTCAAAGCCTATTGTGCAATGTATAGATAGCGTCCAATACCACCACCTAAACTTCATAAAACTTATTCAATACTAGTAGGTATCCCATATGATGAGAATAGGGATTAACCGACAAGACCATCGGAGCAAAGCCCATTGTAGTCCGAAGTTGTTAACCTAATCAGATGAATGGGTGTTCTACTTGGCCAATTGGTAGAACTTGAGACACATTCCCATGTAAGCAACATTGTTAGGAATTATGAATGGTTTATTGCCACTTAGACTCAATTTTAACTAGAGATACTTCCCTTAGCATACTCACGCTGGCGGATAGCCTTTGGTATCATAGTGTAAAATTCAAATTTAGGATCATATGAGAGGTTCCTGATCTAGTTCTAAATCCAATCACATCACCGTACCAAAGAGGTACGCGAGGGCTGATTTTTTATGGAAAGAGGATATTTAATGACTTTTCTAAGGAGATATCATGCCGTTCAATCCATACCAACTTAGGGGCCATTCATTTCTCAGTACAAGAAGGCTACTATTACAACTTTCGGACCTCAAGGATATAACCTTACCATAGGTGAAGGTTCCCCATAAAGGACCTCTTAGCAGAAATTAAAGGTCACTAGTCAGTCATAAATACAATATCTAGAGAGGCTTTTTAGTATCTAGTCAAGGACAATCATATTTACCTTGCATTAGTATCAAGTATGTGCACAAGCCTACTACACAAGACCTACCAAGACTTCACTTTATCACATATATCATATCATTTTAGAAGCACATAGGAATAACCATTGTAATCTATAATTCACCCTATACACTACTATAACTTCATCAATATAATCATCATAGACCCATATAGTCAAGTAGTAATAATCATGCATCAACTCCAAGAAAACACACATAAGGACATAGTCATAGTCTAACATGATCACCTAAAAAAATCAATATAAGAACACATACTTTTCACTTAATCACAAAAATATAGACACGATCATACTTTATACAATTCATCTACACAACCATCATAATATATCAATTAATTGCCGACAAGGACATGATCATCATAATATATAAAGAAACACCGACATCATTCACAAGTAAAGCACATAGAACCTCCACCATAAGTGGACCATACAAATCAAAACATAATTCAAGACCTACATTACATAAAATAAACAGGATTAGGGAAGTGTGCCACCAATCCATTTTCACCACTTCAATGCATAGCTAAATCATCCCACTTAATACCATAAGGCCCTTACCCATGGCCATGATCATCAATTCAATACAAAATCATAATACTCAATGAATATAGGTCAATTCAATATAGGTTTACCAATCTATGACAACCTAGAAATCAATTAAACAGCCCATATAAAACTACACTAGAATTCATATGCATTGAAACAAGATCATCACATCAAAAATATTGCCAATTTCAAGAGATCATGTTTTGCAAGCATTTATGAATATTTTAGGTTAAAATAATCAAATTATCATCAATTCAATCCATAAACAATGATTCAAAACGTTTTATGCAATATCTATGGCTAGATAATGAAATTGGAGAATACATGTTTTTGATCATCAGTGAAAAATCATTGTAATTGACTCCTAGAAGAAAAGATATTCAAGGATGAAAACAATACCTTAATATAGAAGATTAACCCATGAAATCGATGGAGAAAACTTGAGATAATCAATCTTCTTCCTTGGAGCTTCAAAGCTTCAACAATGGAGTTTTGGAGAGAAGAATAGAGAGGTTTTGTTTTGAGTTGAGGGTTTTGCTTTGATTGGTGAGTTAAGGGGTATAAAAGAGTCAATAACCGTCAATAATTCATACCCAAATTTCCCAAAATACCCCTGAACTTATTCGACATTTTAACCAACTCAAATTTGACTTTAAAATGACGTGACCAAATCTGGGAGTTTACTGCATGTCACAGAGGCATTTTCAAATCTTGTTTCCTGAAAATTTTGAGACAGAATGATTTGTGACAGCCACGCGTCACAAGGATAAAATTTTGCCCATTGTGTGTCAGCGGGATTCACAGCTTCCACCATATTCTTAATGGTGTGGCAGCTTAGGTGTCCCATGTTTGGGTCCTCTTTGGGGATCCTTTGGCTGGTCCCTGGGGCGTCGTTCTCAAATGTTTTGACTTTTTGCATGACATTCTATGCTTAGGAACCCTCCATACTTAATTTCACTCTCATATCATCCCCAAAACTTCACTACATAACACTACGACACAGTAGTTCAACTTCGACTAGTTTTCTGACGTCTTGGACGTTTACCTCCAAACCTCTTGAAACATAACACACTGCCTATACACACTATTATGACGCATATAAGGACCTCACAATGTCATAACACACACACACACACACACACTTAAGAACATAAGATTACATGAGGTATATAGGTGACTAGTTGTCAAATTTCTGGGTCGTCCCTTGACATTTGATTTTTCAATTTATACTAATACTTGTGCGACACGCCTTTCATGACACATTATAAAATTCCTCTATTGTTCCGTCTTCCTGCCCCCTCTCATCCTGAGTCCTGCTCTATTCTCTAATTTTTGTCTTCCTCCATCTAGTGTTTAGACGGGTGCCTCTTTCCTTTGTCTCCCCCCCTCTTCTCCCCTCTTCCTTCCTATCAACCATCTTATACACGTTTTTACTGGCTATTTTTATTAACTTTCCACGGGTGTCTTCACGCTTTCAATCTCCCCTACATTACTTCTATTAATCTTTTTTCCTTCTATCTTCATCTTCCCGAGTTGTTCTTTTTTAGGAACCTTGACCATCATGAAAACCATTTTAATATCTAAATATGGTAGATTTTGATGTCATCTTGAGAATGGATTAGTTGCATGCTTTTTTGCTTCCATAGTTTGTTAAACAAGGGTGGTTTGGTTCAATTTTCCGAAAGAACTCGTCTTACAGTGGATGGGGGAAATTCAATTCCTAGAGGTCGTATCATTTCTTGTCTAAAGTCTTGTAAGATGATCTCTAAAGGGTATCTATACCATATTTTAAGGGTCAAGGACCTAGGTTATGAGACTCCCACTCTAGAGTCGGTCCCTGAAGTGAAGGACCTTTCGAAAGTCTTTCCAAATGAATTGCCCGGAATTCCTCCCGAATAGGAAATTGACTTCGGTATTGAATTATTTTCTGATAAGAACCCCATTTCAATTCCTCATTATTGGATGGCTCCGGCCGAATTGAAAGAGTTGAAGTCCCAACTCAAAGACATACTAGACAAAGGCTTCATTCGACCTAGTTTTATCTTGAGGTTAAATTACTTGGTAAAATTTTGATTTTTCTTTTTCAAATTCTATCTCCATTACGAAGTCATAATGTCAATCATATTTTATTAATAATTCATACCAATTTAATATTCTTGGGATAAAGGTGTCATAATATGCTTTCATGAGTATGGTAATTCCATTATTATTTATTATTTTAGCCTTAGGGGCTAAGGTAGTTTCTATTAATTATATTATATTCTATATATTATGGATATTTTCCAGTAGTATCTTTATTATTCATATTATAATTATTGTAAGTTTTATATGAGACATATTGTAATAGTGTAAGGGCTAGGTCCCAAATCTTGTATTCTGATCTAAGATGGCTATGTGTGAGACAATAATAAACTATGTTGATGAATTAGACTTTGTTGACAAACGAGAAGTCTATGTACACTTAATATATGGATAATCGAGAAGTCTATTATGAATGTTTTTAATTTTCCATATTTTTATTACCTATGAAATGCGATAACGTTTTCTAAGGGTTTGTCTAAGGCCTCTATGAGGACAAAGACGCCAGTTATGACTAGAGAGGCTCAACAATGTGGAACGGAGGAGTAGGAGTTAGGAATTACGTTGTCGCTAGCCATTTCAATTTATATTGTTTTAGCCATAAATAGTAGGTTTTTAAAACCCCGGGTTTATGTTGTGAAGTAATTTGTACTATTGATATGATCTTACTTAGTGATGTGTGTGGGACTTATCTATCTTGTTATGGTAAAATGTGCCTATTTTAAATTTGAAACGCTTGCCTATATTGTTTTGATTATTGAAATCTCGTATTCTTGTGATTTTAAATGAATTAAAATTTGTGGGGTTGTGCTTGCATTTGGGTAGTGTTAGTTGGGTGAAGCCTTAGTAGCCTATAATTGTGTGAAATGATGTGATTTGACCAATAATAGAATTGGTGACACCATTCTTAAAAGGAAAAGAAGTCAAATGGAAAAATTTGGAAAATCTAGGAGAATTTTAAGTATCTTGGGGTAATGGGTGTTATGAGTCTTGTTTGAATTTAACTAGTGCATGATTTGATTTTGCTTTCAGGGGTTACGGGGCTGAATTCAAGAAGATGGGTTAGAAGTTGCCAGGTTGGGTCATTTGTCGAGCTAAGTTGAGCTCGCCGAATCACTCGGCGGTTCTCAAGATTTCCCCATATTTCTTATATTTCATGAATTACTTGTATTTTGATACGATAACTTTTGGCGAGAAGCCTCAGGTCGCAGAAGTCACTCGACGACTCTCCAAAAGTTTTCTTCATCGCCTTTCGTCTGCACCCATGAATTATTTTCCTCTATTACTTTCGATGGGCTTGCTCTTGTTGGCCAAAAGCACTCTGAAGTTTGCCAAGAGATCCTCTCCGTCGCCGACTTGCTAGAATTATTGAGTCAATTATTTCGGCGAGATTGATCCAACTTGCCAAGGTTATTTGATGACTCGTTGACCATTTCGGTGAGTCATTCTGAATTTATTTTATATGACTTTGGTTGAAATGTTTCTAACTTTTTCCCGATGTTTTGAAGACATGGAAACCATCATAGACATGTCACCCCATAAAAGAGTACAGGGTATCACAATAAATTAAGGGGGATCAAACCCTTCAAAAAGAGGAAAGAAAGAACCTACACAAGGAGACCAAGGCAAGGGCAAGAGGCCTTTTTCTGACAGTGTCACTACTGGTTCCCAGTCTACTTTATGTGAGCCTTAGGATGACCAGCTTTTGCAATCATGGTGATATGAGCTCGGAGCTAGATCTCAACCTGAATCAGCTAGAGTTCCTCAACCTAAAACCCTAAAATCCATTTAAAGCCCTACAAAACTCAAACCTCTATACACTAAATCCTAAAGATACAAATACCGTAAACCTAAAAAACACGACCTAAACCATAAAACCCAAAAATCACTAAGAAACACCTAAACATTAAAACCCCTAAGTACTAAAAAAAAACCCACACCTAAAAAAGTCTAAGCTCCAAACCCTACAAAGCACTAAATTTTATATATATGCGCTAAATCCTAAAAACACAAAAAAACCTTAAGCCTTGAACCCAATGTCTCTACAACCATAAAAACTTGATGAAATCCTTAACCTAACACCATAAACCTAAAAAAACCCTAAACCCAACCTAAGACAATAAATCCTAAATCTAATAATCCAAAGAATCCCTTAACCTAACCTTATGAAACCCTAAATCCTATAATCCCTAAAATAAACCCTAACCTTAAGAAAAACCCAAATCCCTAAGAAATCCTAAGAAACATAACCCTTAAAAAAACTAAAAAGACCAAAAAAAAACCCTAAACTTAAAATACTCTAAGCTCTAAACCCTAAAAAATACAAAAAATACCCTAAGCCCTAAACCCTACAAACCTTTATAAAACACTAAGCTCTAACCCATAAACCTAAAATCTAAATCCAAAACATAAAGAACCAAGAAACCTTAAACTTTAACAAACCCTAAATCTTATACACCCTAAAAAATTTAAAAATCCTACAAAACACTTAACTCTAAACCCTAAATCTTTAAAATTTATAAACCTACACCAAAAAACCACAAAAAAAACCTAAGCCTTAACCGTAAACCTTATCAACCTAAGAAACACTTCACCCTTAAAAACCTTAAATAACACAAAAACCCCTAAATATAAAAAACTCTTAGCACTAAACCCTATACAACCCTAAATCATATATCTTCTACAATACAAAAGACAAAAAAAACCCAAGACCTAAACCCTAAACCTATAAAATCCTAAAAATACTAACCTAAAAAATATAAAGACCTAAACCCTGAAATCCTATGAAATCGTTAAAAACCTTAACCAAAAATCCTAAACCTAAAAAATTCCTAAGCCTTAAACTCTAACTAAAAACATTAAATCCTGAACATAAAACCTAAGAAACCATAGACCCTAA
This sequence comes from Solanum habrochaites, assembly GCA_027704765.1. Lineage (NCBI taxonomy): Eukaryota > Viridiplantae > Streptophyta > Magnoliopsida > Solanales > Solanaceae > Solanum > Solanum habrochaites. Next base: position 43,443,295 of record JAKWJA010002498.1, read on the forward strand.
ACCTTACGAAACCCCAAATCCTATAAACCTTAAAAATAAACCCTAAAATACATTTGAAACCCATACAAAACATTTTTACTCTAAAAAAACCCAAAAAAACCTTAAACCTAAAAAACTCTAAGCTCTAAACATTATCAAGCCCTAAATCTTTTATGCTAAACCTTAATAATCACAAAAAAACCCTAATCTCAAAACCACAAACCTATAAAACCTTGAAAAACCTTAACCTAAAAAATCAAAGCTCTAAACCCTAGACATCTAGATAAAAACCCTTAACATAAAACCCCGAACTTAGAAAACCTTACGCCATAAACCCTAACTTAAAATTCTATGTCCTTAACCTAAACCTCTAAGAAACACTAAACCATAAACCTTAGAAAACCTTAAATCATATCAATATGCATTTTAAGCCCCTATAAAATACTAAGCTCTAATCCTTAAATCCTAAAAATCCTTAAACCTTATACCTCAAAACCCCTAAACCCCTAAACCTAAACCTTAGGAAATCTTACGCCTAAACATAAACCTTAGGAAACCTTACAACATAAAACCTAATCCCTGAACACTAAACCTAGAGAACCCTAAGAAACACTTAACCTTCAATAACCCTAAAAGAACAAATAAACCCCTAAACCTATAAAAACTCTAAACTTGAAACCTTACAGAACCTTAAATCATATATGTCAAACCTTTAAAAACGCAAACAATTCTAAGCCCTAAACCCAAACCTATAAAACCCTAAAAAACCTTAACCTAGAAACCACAAGCCTAATAATTTGGAAAACCTGAGATAAAATTCCCTTAACCTAAACCCTAGAACAAAAAAAAAAATCCTAAGCTCCAAACCCTAAACCCTAACCTAAAACAAAAAATTGTGAACCTAAAACCCTAAGAAACCCTAAACCTTAGGAAACCCTTATCCTATAAATCCAAGAAATAACCTAATAACCTAAAAAACCCTAAGCTCTATACCCTAATCCTAAAAATTCGTAAACACTATACCTAAAAACAACAAAAGAACCTAAGCCCTAACAAAAACGTAACCATTAAAAACTCAAAATTAACAAAAACATTTAAACCTAAAAAAAAAAATTAAACCCTACAAACCCCATAATCGTATATACTAAACCCTAAAAAAATACAAAAAAAAACCTAAATTGTAACCTTATGAAATCCTAAAAACCCTTAACCCAAAACACCCAAAGCCTTAAATCCTAAAAACCTAGATAAAATTGATGAGAGAACCTTAACACTTACACCTTAAAAAGCCTAAGCCATAATGCTAAATCCTAGCTAAACCCTATTCCTATAAACTCTAGACCCTAAGAAACCCTAAAATCTAAACCTTAAGAAACGAAAATTCCTATAAACCCTAACAACCATTAAAGACCCTACAAAATCCTGCACTTTAAACCTAAATCCTAATAATTCATATAACACTAAGCCTAAAAAACAAATTCCTAAAACCTAAACCCTAAAAAAACAACAACTAAGAAACACATAACCTTTAAAAACCCTAAAAAAATCCTTTTATAAAAAAATATAAACTCTAAATTCTAGAAATCCCTAAATCTTATATGCTTAACCCTAAAAAATTATGAAAACAACCTAGTCGTAAACCCTAAACTTATAAAACCCTAAAGAACCTGAAGATTAAAAAAACCAATAGCCCTAAGACCTAAAGACCTTGATGAAACCGTTAACCTAAAACCCTAAACATAATGAAATCATAAAATCTAACCAAAACCCCTAAATCCTAAACCAAAAACCCTAAGACACCCTAAACTGTAGGAAGCATTTATCGTATAAATCCTAAATTAAACCCTAAAACCCATTTAAAAGACCTAAGCTCTACACCTTAAATCATAGAAATTTGTCAACCCTAAACTACAAAAAATACTAATACCTATACCCTAAACTCTAAGAAACACTAAACCTTTAAAACACTTAAACCCTTCAAAAACCGCCTATAACCCCTAAACCTAAAAAACTCTTTGATCTAGACCCTATAAATCCCTAAATCCTATATTCATAACCCTAAAACACACAAAAAAGAACAATCTCTAAACCTTAAAACCCCTAAAAATCCCAAAACTCTAAACCCTAAAACTAATAAAACCTTAAGACCTAAACCCTAACCTAAAACCCTAAATATAAAGAAACCTTAAATCCTATAAATCCTAAATAAACCATAACACTCATTTAAATCCCCTATAAAACCCTAAGATTTAACCCTACTATAGCCATAACCCTAAAAGAACCCTAAAAAATACTTAACCTTTAAACATTCTAAAAAATAAGAAAAACCCCCACTACAAGAAATATGTCTTATTATGGCGACAATTGAGAATCTCCATAATAAAAGTCCATCTATGGCAACATCAGCTGCTACAATAACTCAAATTGTATGCCACAAAAAATATTTCTTACACCAGTATTTGTTGAAGACGCTACAAAAAAGAAGGATTTAGTGGCAATAAAGTCGGCACAAATCACCTAATATAAAACAGCAACAACTTTTTTATGCTGCTAAAAAGGCCTTTAGTAGTAATTTTTGTGTGCGTGAATAAAGGATTTTTAGTAGCACGATTTATTCCACTGCCAAAATAAAAAAACTATCAACAAGTAACTTTCAGTCCTCTACTACAAAGGAATTTTATAGGAAAAACGTCTCATAAAAACTAATACAACATTTGTTCCAAATTTCACCTTGTTACTAAAGAACAAGATGTAGTACAATAATAGCCGCTACAAAATTTTCCCCCATTAAATGGTATTTATCACCACATCACAAACAAAATAATTGTAAGGTTACAATGCAATAAAATTCTTAAAATTGAAATATAGCTATTAAAAGTAGGAGTATTTCACATATTGCAAAAGCATCCTCTAGCCGATTATTAGAAGTCCATTACTGAAAAGCCAATTGCACACTACATATTGCATAGATGACATTATATGCATACACACATTTGATCTAAGGTCAAGTTCTTCCCAAAATAAACTAAGAAATCTACAAGTTATTCATCAAAATAATTATATATGAACCTTATCAGGACTAAACAAACTTGATTTCGCTTAATTTCTGAAATACTAAAAAATTTCACAAGTTTAGACAACCTGTTGAAAAATTAAAAACAAATCATCACAACAAGTATATTGTTTTTCACAAGAATTAAATAAAAAAAAAAGACAAAATAACATCTTATGAATTGTTCTTATAACAACATAGGTATTGATTTCCAACGTCCATTTGTGATGCTCAAGATTTTTCAAAGGATCAAGCTATTATAAGTAAGTATTTTAGATACTAACTAGCATCTATTTAATTCTCAAGGTCCATAAGAACTCTAAAGTTGAAATTCAGAATATGAGTTGTGATGCTTTGTAGTTTGCAACATTTATCTCAAGTGAAGATAAAGGAAGAGGAATAAAGAACTTTCTACTTCATACACCCAAAAAGAATTATAAGATTTTTTTAAAGAAAGATATATATTTGCTAAAGGTCAGAGGTATATAGCTAATTTATTAGCTAGGTATTTTTTCCCACTATTTTTGCCGCACCAAGTTCATGCAATAAGAAATAGGTGTTACTCTCTTTGTATATATATATATATATGTATATATATATAAAACTCTATCCTAGTAGTTTGAGATATGCGACAACATGTTTTTTTTATAAAATTCTCCATTTTGAGAATTATTAACAAATTAAGAAAAGATAATATAATTTTTTAGGTGATTCTTACAATGCAATCCCTTCATAAGCAAGGTTACAAAGTTCTTTTGTTCCTCAATTGAAGCAAACTATCTGCAGATAGGGCTAACTTTTGTACGTCATCAGCTCCAACTCAAATTTTACTATTTCTATTTGGAGAGCTACTGAATATACTCCATTATTTAAAACTGTAAGGACTATTAGGTCTCTATATACTACACTTGTCCTATTGGTGGTTTCAGGATGCTTCATGTGGTTGAGACTTTTTTTACCTTTAAGTTATCTCTCCTACAAATAATAGTTTTACTAGTTGTACTTCGGATCTGTATAACATTTCAGATTGTACTTCGTTTTTGCCTTCCAAGCTTAGAGGGAACATCCCAAAGTCATTTGAAATTCAAGACACTGACAAGATTTAAACATGGAGTAAAAATTTAGGGCTGATGTTCCTCCATGTATAAATGCACAAAGAGTGGAACAACATTTTAGTAACGAAAGCATACAAAACTATCTGGAAAAAAAAATAGCAACATCTTTTTCTATAAAAGAGAAGAGGACCTAGAACACTACACGTACAATTTTTTCATGCTTAATTTATTTCATAAAAATTTCAAACACTTCTTATACATCATTAAAAAACCAGATCTAAAAGAGAAACTCAACAACATATATGGAGAAAGTCACAAAATAATTATCAAATAGTAAGAAACGATTGTCAAGAGAAGGAGTAGACTTTTAAAGAAGCTATGAATATGAATGTTTCCTTGTCTATGATTGTTAACTATGGATGGGATCAAATCATGATAAGCATGAGCATGTTGGCATAAAAGTGATACTTAGTGTAGGTAGGATTATACGATCCTATCAAGTCTGCGCACAAGTATAACCTAGGGTTATTAATGTGATGGTTCTAGTATGATGAGATGAGCTTGCTATCTAACGACGTGTGTGAACTATGTCTTGCGATGATTTGGGTTATGCATTTAGTTAGTTGGAGACTAGCTTAGACTTGATGACCTTTTATGAGTCAAGTGTAATTAGGTATTTGTATATCTTTACAAGCTAAACTTTTCAAGCTGATGTTCAAAATTGACATATAATACGGTTTAAACTAAAATGTCCCTTTTTGCATGCTTTAAGGATGTTTATGCATGATTTTCCTATGTAGTACATTTTTGTTCTACCTATATATATAATTTTTATATATATAAGTGTAGGATTTTGTGATATTAACTTCTACCCTCATGGCTAGGACCATAGTAGATCAAGAAGAAGAATATTGGTGAGTCTTCATAGTATTCGAGGGCTTATCCATTGTGGACTTTAGATCTTTCTTTATGTTTATTACATTTGTAAGGGCTATGTCCAAAGAGTGTTCAAGAGTTTTAATTCAAGCTTATTGATGGTTTGAGACATGGTGTTATAGACTCTCTCATTTCATAGAAGACCTTGACTGCATTTTTTTTTAAATTCCACACTTTTCTACTATGTTTTTATGTTCAAGATATGCATTATAGGCGGGGAGAGGGATCATTAGGCTTTTACATGTGTGCATATAGGGGGCTACCTTGAGGTCATGACAAATATGGTAGCAGAGCACAAGATTATGGGTGGTTTCAGAATGTCTCAAACCACGTGTAGTAAAGTCTTTTTCATAAATGTGAATTGCACAATATTTATGAATGGGAGGCTGCCGAATGTTAGAAAAAACTTCACTTCTTCATTCTATAAGCCTTCCCCTAGAGTTTAGCTTTATTATGTCTTTCACCTAATGTGTTCCTTATGGTTTTAAGGATATGACTACTTTCAAGGTTTACATTTGAAGGAATGAGGAAGTCAATGAGGAGAAAGAGGTTCTTCTCCAAGCCCCTCCCTAAGCTCAAATTGTCCCTAAAGGGGACTATGTGTTTAATGAAAACATTAGGTATGGTTTTCAATTGTTGAGTCAAGTCGGGATAGAAATTCTGGAATTCTGTGGGTAAAAGATGGAATAAGATCCTCTAGAGTTTATAGATAATGTCTCTAGGGTGTTGACTTTGTGGAGGGACATTGATACAGAAAGCGGAATTGGCCGCTTAAAAATTGAAAGATGTTGCTCAATTGTGGTTTAGTCAATGGAAAGAGGTGAGTTTGGTAGAAGTGGGTCCTATGGAATGGGAAATATTTAATAAGGGTTCCTTTATAGGTTTTGCCCTCTAGAAATGAGAGAGGCTAAGATACTTGAGTTTATTAACGTTTGCCAACGTAGGATGCATGTTAAAAAGTATGTTTGGGCGTTCAGAAGGTTGTCGAGATATGCTTTATCCATAGTGGTCGACCATAAGATGAAGATGTGTAAGTTGGTGTAGGGTGTATCTGACTTGATAGCAAAATTATGTTGTATGGATAATGCTTGAGAATTATATTAATATTGATCATCTTGTGAATCATGCTCAAACGGTTTGAAAGCGAGAAACTAAGGAGAGGTCTAAAGGAACAAAGAGGTATAGATTTGATGATAATTACTCCTCTCAAGAAATATTTTTATGGTCAAAGCTCTTCTAAGTTTCTCCCAAAGGTCGGTGAAGAGTGGGTGTCTAACCTTTATCCTAACAGAGGAAGCAATAGTGAATCGGTTGTTATTACGCTTACTTGCAAAACTCTGTGTACTGACAACATATTTTGAATGAGGTGGTTAGCTTAGTATGGAAGGTTTGCATTGCCAATGTTGTGTTGGAATTGCAGAAAAAATGAAGCGTATTGTACGGTTATCAGGGTACTTATAGCTAGGGAAAGAGAGAGGAAGAAAAATTAGGTCTGATACTCTTCATGCTAAAGTGAACAAAAGTGTCCTCATAATGTTGCTCCTGGTATGTGTTTTATGCTTACTCCTGTTCTGGTAGTAATTGTATTTTTTGACTTGATAAATTGGACTTGATGAACTTTTGTACTGTTCTAGGCAATAATGGTTATGTGTGTATGTAGGTAAAAGCCAACTTAGACATAATTAGTTTTATGATTCTTTGGAGGATTTGATGAATGGTGGTGTTTAAGTGATGCCTAGAGATGTTGAGTGAGTAGACTCTTTTAAAAATAGATAACTATCCATTGTTTAGAATCACCTTGTGTGATAATGTGAAATGTTAAGTGTTCTAGATGCCCATGATTCAAATTGGCTTGAAATTCTCACCTTAAGAAGGTTACAGAGCTTGAGAAGTTTGGTCTCGATTTGGTAGGCTCATACAAGACCTTAAGTGGTGTTGGTAAGTTTGTTTGTGAGATAGATTTGCATCATAACCTATATAATTTAGAAGTACCAATTGGGATCCTAGACCTAAAAACTAAGAAATAGAAGAGTAAGGAAGTGTTTCGATGAGAATGTTGAGGAGTAGTATTATAGGGTTTAGTTGAGGGGGCTAATTTGGTGGCCAAAAGAAATGAGGATGGTCCCAATGTCCCTTTATATACCTTTTATTCATTGGCTACCTAAGATTGTACATCTCATTTAATGTTCCATGCTTGTGAAGTCTGGAGTTGTAGATGCATGATTTTTGTCGCATAGAGTTACTCTTTTTGACCTTGGTAGGGTTTGGATGCATGTGTAATGACCCAAGGGTATACCCTAGAAGAAATGGTTTTCTCAAATCGCCACACGGCATATTCAACCTCTCGGACTCGTCTCAATTTCCACTTACACCTTTAAAGATAAAACAACATATGGAATTATCACACTTAATGTATTAAGTAGGTGAAATGCTGTAAAACCATGCTAAACGAGGAATTTGTATGAACATGCTTCTTTGAAGGGAAACCCTTATGACCATAAGGCACAGGAACAACTCGCCTAATAACCCATCATTACTTTCAATAAGACATATTCAAGTAAGACCCACAATATATCATTAACATTATTTAGAACCAATACAAACGTATACAGCTCCCGCTAAAGGTTATCCTAAGGCTTACTTAAGTAAGACAATTAGATACCACCCATACCCCCTCTCAAAGCCTCTATAAAAGTCCTTAAGACTACCTGAAGTAAGATTATTCCCTTTTCATTACACTCACCACCTAAGGTTACTCCAAGATTCACCTAAGTAAGAAATGAAGAGACCGCCCTTTCACCCTTTCCAAGCCTACCTAAGCAAACCTCAAAGATACCCTAGATAGGGATCATTCTATTCAACATACATAAATTTAAGTCAATAATATTCATTTAGAAAATTTAAAGAAATTTCATTAATTAAGAACTTCACAAAATGATTTTTGAAAAGACCTAGGAAACCTACATCATAGAATCTTTGAAACCTACTCGTGCCATGTCTAGATAGCGGCCCATTCCACTACCTAAATATTTTAGAACTTCTCGAACACTATAATGTATCCTAGATGATGAGAATAGGAATTAACCAACATAGATTATAATAGCTAGGAATGAAATCTGACGTCTACCCTACTTCGATGGAAGGTGTTCTACTTTCCCATGGTAGAACTAGGACACATCCCATCTAGGCACATGGTTAAGGAATATCAAGGGTTTCTTTGTACTACTGTCTCAACTTAATTAGAGTCACTCCCCAAGCATCTTCTGTCGGTGCTAGCCTTAGTTCTCATAGAGTAAGTTCAATCACAACAACAAGTATGGGTCTATAAGGGATGCCACTCAATAGTCTTTCTAAAGATAGCTCAATGAATTTCTTAGAGATGATTTCATGCCGTTCCAGCCAACCAATCTCTAAGTTGACCATTCACACAAGAAGGATACCATTACGACTTTTAACTTCAAGGATTCAATAACCTCCTTTCTATATTGAAGGTCCAAATAATAGACCTTGTTTACTTGTTCAAGGTCTTTAAACAATCATCATACACATACATGACTAAGGTGATTTAGCCTACTAAGTCAAGAGTTCCTATTCATATACATTCATTTATCAAGTAGAGGGACATAGGTCTACCAATCAAGACACACCATTATGATCATATGGAGACATCACTAAAGTCTTTCATAATCACATATATCCAATTAAAAGAATTCATACTTCAATATAACATATACATATACACATAATACTTCATATTAATCATATACAAGCTAGAACATGATAACGTCACAATTCATATAATGATGCTGACAAGGCCATGTTAATTACAATTACACCACATAAGCACCACCATCATTAGTGGACCATTCCAATAAACACAATTCAATGCCTATGCTACACAATATAGAGAAAATTAAGTAATCTTACCACCATCCCATCATCAACACCACCAATCCTTAGCCTTCTCAATCAATTCAATTCACAAAGGCTCTTACCATTAGCCATATACACCATTCTAAACCAATAATTAAACGATATAATGATCCAACAATATACAATATGAAAATCATCAAATTAAGGCAGCCTATACACAATTCTTACATGATTTATACATAATTCAATAGCCCAACATAATCTACACAATCCAATACCATTAAGCCTTGATCAAATCACCCAAATTAGAGCAAAAAATAGGAAATCATGATTTGCATGGGTTCATAGTGATTTTGATCTATAATCGTTCAATTAACATCAAGTATATCATAATTCAGTGATTCAAATCATTGTATGCAAGAACCCAGGGCTAGAAATGAAAATAGAAGAATTCATATTTTTGATCATCTTTAAAACCATTGAAATTGACTCTTAGAAAGAAACAAGGTTCAAGGATGAAACACCATAGCTTATTGAAGAAAATCTATGAAAATTATGAAGATTCAATGGTGAAATCAAGCTCCTAGATTCAACCTTGATTCAAGCTTCAATGGAGTTTTAGAGGATTCTATTTGGGGTCTTAGGTTTTGATTTTGAATAATAAACTCCACTTTTGGTTCTAGAATTATAAAGCAACTTAATATACCAAAAAACATCATAAATAAACACCCATGACTTCATTAGAATGTTAGGTGAATTATTCAAATAGCCCTTACCTTGGCCTAGACACCTCTATAAATTGCAGGTGTCAAAATACGGAGGGCATCGACGGGGCGTCAACCAAACGACGAGCCATACTTGCAAGTCATAATTTTTGTCAAAGGGAAATTCTTGGGATATTAAGGTCCCACACTTATGTTTGTATCAACGTCCTCATCGACGGGGTGTTGACACGCAACGCACGTCGACTGGCTTTGTTGGTTGGGACTGCTTCTTGATAGTATGAGGCCACAAGTTGGGTCCTCCTCAAGGACCCCTAGGGTGATCCTTCGAGAGTCATTTCTGGATGGTTTCAAATCTAAACACGCTTTCCTAGATGTTAGGAACCTCTCCCATCAATTTGAACTCAAATGAACACTTAAAACATGCCAAGGCACACTAGAACACACAAACACGTCTTCAAGGCTATCTTTTGAACGTCTTGGATGTTTCACTTCCAAAATCTTCCAAACTTAACACACTACCTTCTAACACTATTATTAACCATTTTAAGACCTTATAAACTCATGACACACATGTTTGTCTCTAGATTCACCTATTTCATTTCTAGGGATGTTACAACATGGTTGTTACATCTCTACTAGAGAAACCCCGTAAGGTATTATGAGTTATGATAATGCTTTGTAATGTCTTGAAACGAGTGGTAAGTTGAGGTATTAGTAAGGGTATAAATCCCTAACGGGAGATGATGTTCCTAATCATATTCTAGCTTGAGACCAAGAGTTCCTTGTTGGGCTTGTTTTATATTTTTGGAGTCATGTGTGTCTTAAAAAATTTCCATGATCTCTTTATGTTATGCATGTTATTGAGAGAATTGTTTGTTTGTATAATATACTATCCATTATTTACATGTTCCTCATGTTGTTGTCCATTTTAGTATGATGATGTCATATTTGACTTCGTGAAGTTATTCGGTGAACATGCTTTGCTATGATTTTAATGAAATGGCATATTGGCGCCATTGTGTTGATCTTGCTTTTAGTTGGAAAAAGTAGTTACTCTTTTGATTGTTTAATAAACGATGTTTTGGAAGAGTTTTTATAGGCTTACTCCCAAGGGGGGGATGGTGTGACTATTTAAATTATGTGTTTATGTGTTACCATGATTTCCTTATGTAATGCATGTACTTTAATAACTTGTTTGTTAAAAGAAAATGTGTTTATGTGAATTATTTTTTGTCATGGTAGTGCATTGAGTATGAGTTGCCTATTGTCTATCAAGAGAAGAATATATGAGCATGATTTTGTTTGGAGTTGATAGATTTCTCCTTGAGTAAATGCTTTTTGAGAGTAAATTGTATATGAGATCCATGAGATTATGTTGAGCATGTTATGACTAAGAGATGGTAGTTCCTCCTTGAACATGACTAGTTATGAGAATTTCATGTATAAATGGGTTGTAACATGTAATTCCTACATCATTGTGTTGCATTGATTATGTCTTGAGATTGAGTGATGTTTCCTCCTTATTTTGATGTTGCTTGTGTTATGGGCTGCTATTCTTGGGTCTTTAATTCATAAGGTGTCTAGAAGTGTCATTTTTAGGACCAATGTTTCCAAGGTTGACATAATGTAACACCCTAGAAATTTGTAGGTTGAACTTGCGCCTAAACATGTGAGTTAACATTCAGATACGTGTTGAACCCTAAAGTTAGAAGACCATCTAAGGTTTGATTCAAGGTTGCAAGAGAGAGGACCAAGGCAAAAGGGGCAAAGACTAAGCCAAAGGCCAATGCTGACCCAACTTTGTCCACACAATGTCCAAAGACCACCACAAACTTTACGAACAGTGTTCTGGACCACAGTCCGTGAAAGGGCTTGAGAAGACCCCTTAGGTGTGTGTAAAGCAAGTCCTTGAAGCCAAATTACTGCAAAAGGACCACAAACGTCACCACAATCAGTGGTCTTAGCCACGGTCCATGGGGAGTCTCGTTGTTATGCCATAGCATGCAGGAGGCCAATACACTTTAGCTAAGCCAATGCCCAAGGACCACGACAAAAGGTCTTGACCATGACTTGTGAGATTATCTGAGTGGTGCCTAGGAGTGAATGCCTTATGAGGGTTGTTTTTTCAAATTTTGTTTAAAAGGAATTATGCTTAGCACTAAGTGAATATGAATATGAGATGGGAGCTTTTACGTTATAAAGTTTGGCTTCCCAAAGTAAGTTATGTCATGAGATGGAAACCTTTTTACCATAATAAGTCCGTGATTTTAGTAGCAATCTCCTTATACCATAACTATGTGCCCACATAGGTCTTTAGCTAGTGGATCCACCTAAAAGCTAATATATCAGTTTTACATTAGGCAAGTAGGACACCTCTTTTCAGTGTGGGGGTAAGACACCAGATACCTTGTAGATCAGATGTTCTATGTTGGTTAAGGCTATATTCCTCTATATGATAAGACTATGAACCATGATATGAACAAGAACATGAGTTATATATTATGGTTCCTCAAGAGGTTCTACTTCGTATGAATGATGTATGGGAATTTATTTATGCATTGCACAAGTAGGCATTGAGAGGGATCATTNAATAAAATCATGAACTACCCTAATTCACCAATAATCCATCATAATTCGTCCATAATAATAAAAAGAAACCAAGAACAATACAATTTAAAGCATCAATGTAACATTTCGGAAAATTCCATGTCTAGTAAACAACAAGTAGGTCTTTAAAAATGTGTATTGGGGGGTACATAGGCGTCCCAATGCCCAATATTGGATAATATTGGGCATTGTATAGAAAATTTGCTAAGTAGTGTTAGCCAATTTCTGTATATACCCGAATAAGCATAACATGATCCAAACTTGTTTAGAAATATACCTCTAATGAAGACCCTATGTTAATATTATCTATTTCATCATGTATTGATTATCAATCAAATTCATTAGGTACTAGGCCACAAAATGTCAAGCCTTGCCCCATAGCACATCCATTTAAATTGATCATGTAAATTAAGTAGTGCCCAAGGACATAGTGAGGGTCCTTGGGAAAATAAGCAACATTCCCAAATGGGACATCTACAATAACAAGTTAGGAAAGTACAACAAACCGATGTCAAAGTACATGGGCAACATGTGGGAATCGCCAAAAGGAGGGGACCACCCTAATAGAATTCAGTTAGTGTAGTTAAGGGGAAGCATGTGCGGACGGGTCCGTGCATGTGGGGCCTAACTACCTAACAAACTCTAGGCTCTAACTAGATGTACTAACTAGAAAATTAACCTAGTACTGACCGAAATGAACCCACTAGTGCACCCGACAACCTAGGACTAAATCGGTCTGATACTAACCAATACTAGTTAAAGTGACAACCTAGTACCTAACCTATGATGGTCCAAAAGGTTTGTTATGATCCTAACAACTTAGGGATACGTTAGTAATTACCCTAGGTTACTTAATTAATTAATTTATAAACTTAATTAATTAATTTAAATTGAAAAAACCGAAATCAAAAAGAAATTTTCACATTTTTAACACAAGAAAAAGACAACTTAGTAGCTAACCTAGGATGCTCCAAAGAGTTAGTTATGGTCCTACTGATCTAAGGGTAATTTAGTAATTACCATAGGTCACCTAATTAATTACATTAGAAATTTAATTAATTAATTTGAATATTCAAAATGAAATCCTTACACTAACCTAGACTAATTAAAGAAACATCCTAGTACTTAACCTATAATGGTCATAAAGGGTTTATTATGGTTCCAATGACTTAGGGGTACTTTACTATTTTCCCTAGGTCCCTAAATTAATTAAATTAAGGATTTAATTAATTAATATAAAGTCAAAATGTAGATTGAAAGTATAGTCAACACCAAATTCAAGATTTTCAGTTAAGTCAACATTCTCCTATGTTTAGTAAACTTAGGAGGTTTTTTTGGTAATTAACTAATTAGTTTATTAAATTAACTTATTATACCTTAGTTGAATGAGTCAAAATCAGTTCCTAAGAGTTATACTCACGTTCAAACACTAATAGTTTCACAAAATGCCAGTCAGTAAACAACGAAAGCAAAAAAGGAGAAGTTTCCATTGACGTTCTTCGGTAGTGCGAAGGTTTATTCAAGTTTTCATTCAAGTTGGTCGTCGTAGATTAAGTTCTACTTAAGGTATGGATTTCTCTCCAGGAATTTTTTCTCCAAGATTACTTATCTTCGAATGAATTCATGAGATCTCAAAAACTAGGGTTGTTTCGCAAAGTTCTCATCGAATTTTCCTTTTCCCTAGTATCCTTGTTATGATTTATATGTTATTTAAATTAGTATTGATCATGTTGTTTGTATGTGGTTCTGGCTGATCTTAATGTTTTAGGTTCTTGACAGTTAAATGTCCAATGAACTATGAATTGAACTCGTATGATGGGAAGGGTTTCTTACGTTTATTAAAGAACAAAGTATTGTTATGTGATATCCAAAAATGTTTAAGTGTGGATTTGTGACACCTTGATGCATTCCTACTATTACTGTGACTTTATGAAGATGTATTAATATGATGCTCTCCAAGATGTTTAAAAATGTTATGCTTAAAGTCATGATCTAAGATTGGCTTAAAAGATCCCCATGAAATCACATTTGAATTAATTGCCTGTCTTATGCCAATAAAATGGCTAACAATACATTGTCTAATAATGATGAATGGAATTGGCTATAATGATGTATTAAAATAAATAAAATTTGCTAATGTATGATGTATAAAAAAAACGTAAGCATGATGAACATGTAAATTGGCTTATGCCAACAAAGATGGTTATGTTATCTTTTCCAATATTTATTAGGACAATACTGATCATATGTCAATCTTGTGTAGCCAAAATAATTAAATGACATGTCATGCACTTCTAAACTAATTCAAAGAATCCATAAAAATGGGCATTCCATTTATTGGGACAATTTTCAAAATGCCCTAAAAGATTGAACTAAAAGCATATTCAACTGATTGAATGAAGTACTTATCGTTCATAAACGATGATATGAAGCTACTAAACGAAAGCAAGCAAGTAACGTGATTAATAAAATAACTGAAAATGACTATGTTAAGAAAGTGACCATAATGAGGTTTTAAATGAAGTGAGATAAGCCTCACTTACAACTAATATACTATGTTAAAATTACTCAAGAATGAAGGTGTTAGAATGTGTGAGACCAGTCTCATTAACACAAAAGATGTTATTTAAGGACAATTCACATTTAATCAATGTAAAGAAAAGGATGACAAGTCATCAATAGAGTAAGTAAATCTAAATCTAGAAGCAAGCATCCATAATGTTAGTGTCAACTCTAAAAGTTAAGAAGATAATGATAGTGAGCAAAGCACCGATAGACTAGTTATGAAGATGTGCTTGTACTTGTAAATCTCATGAGACGAGGCTACCATCGACGTGGATAAGTAGTCTCCTTAAGTCCCTAGTCTTCGAACTATGTGTAGAAAACATAGGATCTAGACTGTGATTTCCACCTAATAGAGCTAGATATGTTTCAATCTCACCTTGGCCAGTGAGATCACCTCTTTTCGGTGTAGAGAAGACACCGGATTTCATGTTTATCTCACATGATCTATGTCGGTTAATGCTCAAAAGATGTTATTGGTTAACTATAGCCTTGAGTCACTTCTTTTTGGTGTAGAGGAAGCACTAGATATGGATTCGCCTTAGATGAAAATTACCCCTTTTCGGTGTGGGGCAGACAATGGATTTCATGAGTGGCTCACATGATCTAGATTCATTTTAACCAGTGAAACATCTATTTTAGGTGTGTAAAAGACACTGGATTTCATGTTAGATCGCATGATCTTACTTCTAAGATATATCTAAGAAAGCAAGAAAGAAATATGATGGAAAGTATGTTCAAAGTGAGCTATGAAAGTAAGATCTTAAGAATGTCAATTGTCAATACCCATATTAATGATGTTTTAGAAAATGATAGCCAAATACAATTAAGATTGGATTATAATGACTTCTTATATGATGCCAATCAAGGGAAGTAGAAACATAATAATAAATAGAAGCTTCATCACTTCCCTAACATGAAAATGATAAAATATGTGGCATAGCCAATGGACACTAGCTTATGAAGTGTTAATGAATATATAATGTAATGAATGACTCACTGTAAGAATAGTGAAATAATTCCTTAGTCCTTGGATTACTTACTTGATTCATTGTGGGGTATGGGACTACAATGAATCATTGCAGTTGTAAGTATACAAAGAGGAGCTCTCGGGTTGAATGAGGATGAAAATCTCAAATCTTCGATCGAGTTGTTCTAAATTTTATGCTGATGATACTTCTGTATTGAAATCATATATAAAATGAGTTGTGTGCTTTGAATTCATTCAAATTCATCATATTCATTCCACAATTCACAACTAGGGATTTAGGAAAGTCTAGTGATTATACTTTCCAGAAATGGCATGTTATTTATGAAGAGCTTTCCTTGATCATGCATAGCCTTATGTGTATGTGTGCATAAACCCATACTTAGTACAAATTGTGTACTAACCCTATACAAATTTACTATTTGATAGGTGCAGGTCAGAGGACAGATTGAAGACTCTTGCAGTGGTTTGGACATCACCATTCTCCAGACAATTTGGTAGGTCCTTTTGATTTCGAGGATTCTACAGTATTATTCTAGCCTTAGTAACTAGTGGATATTGTCCCTAGCATATCTTTCATACTTTATTCTATAAGCATTAGAATGTAAGGCCGTTTTTGCAACTTATTATAATATATTCATCTTTTTACAAAAATTGGTTTTGTAATGATAGATGATTGTTCTTTATGTTGAGCTTAGTATATGATGTTCTATGTATAAAGTATGAATTCTGAGTACACTTCATTAATTTTTTTTAAAAAATTTTCTGCTAAAATGAACTAAATGAAGGTGATGAATGCTAAGAAGAGGCTTGTTTGTGACCTCTAAGAGGTAAACAACGCTTGGTGCGATTCAAATTGCCAATTCGGGTCGTGAAAAACATGGTATCAGAGCATGAGGTTAAATTACCTAGGAACTAAAGCACAAAACAACCAAGTTTCTTAGTTTAGAACTTATTATTGTGAAGCGCGCCACAATCATGCTTTAGAGACTACGTGATGATGGGAAATCATCCCTTCTTCTACTCTTTATCGTTCCATGTAGAGTTGTAATATTTTTATGTCATTTTTAAGATCTAACTCTCTTCTTCTGTGTGCATGTAAAAAGATGAACACAAAGAGGAATGCTGTGAGAAGAGTTGAGGAAGCAGCTACTGGAGGAAACTAAGATCCTCCCCATGCCCCAACCTAGCTGGGATGACAGATGGTTAAATGAGGGAAGCATTGCTACAGATGGCACAGGCCATCACCACTTAGGATCAAGCCATCACGGCTCAAGCCATAAGAGAAGGTGCTCCCAGAGAGAAACTGCACGGTAGCACCATGGTTAGAAGGCTTACGCACTTCACCAGAATAAATTTATGATTTTACTATGGATCCAAGACCAATGAGGAACTTTAGGAGTACACGGATGAGGTCCACAAGATTTTGTGTGCCACGATAGTTGATGAGGAGGTGAAGGCTGAGTTAATTGCATATCACCTCAAAGATGTGGCACAGGTTTTGCACCGGATGTGGGCATATGGCCGAGCATGAGGACATGTCCCCATAAGTTGGGATGGTCAGAATATTGCCTTTCTGAAGAGGATCTTTCTAAGAGATCAACGTGAAGCCAAGGTTGAAGAGTTCATAAGCCTGAGATAGGGAAGTATGTTTGTCAAAGAGTATTTCTTCTATGGTGGAAAATAGCAGGGATGAGATGAGAAGATTTATTACTAGCGTGTCGGAGGATCTAGTAGAGGATTTTCGGACAGCCATGTTGCATGACAACATGGATCTGGGCAGATTGATGGTGCATGCTCAGTAAGTGGAGGAGAGCCACCGTAAGAGGAGAGTTCATGAAGGCAAGAAGCTTAAGCCTGAGGATCAGACTCGTTCTAGATTAGGTAGGGTTTCATTTGGAATCCAGAACACGCCTAAGTTCAAGAGGCACTCAGGAAATCCTACTCCTTTTAAAAATACTAATGCCAAGGAGGGCAATGATAGAAATTCCCAGCATGATAGCAAGTCGTATGATAAGTGTGGTCATTCGCATGGAGGTTAGTGTTCTGTAGATACTAATGCCTGCTATTGGTGCAGCAAGAGTGGGAATATAGTCAGGGACTGCCCACATATAAGAAATCAGGCTAGGACAGATGCTCAGCCTCGGCCAAATCCTAATGCTGCAGCTCAACTCCCTTAAGAGAAACCTGTTCTATGCGTTGAAACGAAGAGAGGAACAAGAGAAATCCACGGATGTGGATACTGGTAAATTGTTTGTCTTCTCTTTTCATGTTTGTGTGCATTATGAGATCTAGGATCTACCTTGTCTTTTGTTACTCCTTTAGTGGCTAGTAAATTTTACTTACTTCCTGTGATCTTACATGCACCATTTCTAGTACGTAATCCCATAGGAAACAATAAATCATTACACTTGTAAGTAAAACATAGGTTCAACGGAATTTTTAAACTACAAAACAAGAAGAAGAAAAAGACTAACAAATAAACTAAGTATACAAAGAGGAGCTCTTGGGTTAAAGAGGATCAAAATCTCAAATTTTCGCCCGAGTTGTTCTAAAATTATGTTGATGATTCTAATGTCTTGTAATCATATAGAAAAAGAGTTTTGTGCTTTGAATACATTAAAATACATCATATTCGTTCCACAATTCACAAGTAAAATTTTTGGAAACTCTAGTGATTATACTTCCCAAAAATGGCATGTTTTTTTGGAAAAGCTTTCCTTCATCATGCATAGCCTTATGTGTATGTTTGAATACACCCATACTTAATACAAGTGGTGTACTAACCCTATAAAATTTACTATTTTATAGGTGCACGTCATAGAAGTTTGGGCATCAGTGTTCTCCAGACCATTTGGTTGGTCGTCTTTATTTTGAAGATGCTACAGTATTAGTATAGCCTTAGTTTTAGACATATCTAGAGGATGTTGTCCCTGGAGTTTCTTTCATACTTCATTCTCAAAGATTTTGGATGTAAGGTCATTTTTGCACCTTATTATAATATATTCATCTTTTATTTTGAATTGGTTCTGTAATGATTGATGGTTATTCTTTATCTTGAGCTTAGTATATAAGGTTCTACATAAAAAGTATATGAAGTCTAAGTACACGTCATTAATTTAAAAAGTTGTAAATTTTCCGCTAAAATTAATTGTATGAATGTGATGAATGCTAGGAACAGGCTTGTCTGCAAGCCTTAACAGGTTAACGATGCTGGTTGCGATTTGGATTCCAAAATACTGGTCGTGACAATTAATTTCATATTAAGATTGAAACCCATGTTTTTCTCAACCTTTGGAAATCAATTTAAAAGAACTCGTTGGGGAAAAGATTCCCAAAGGTGAAGAGTTCCCATACCTTGTTAATCCTTAAAGATTGATAGAGAAAAAATAGAGATCTTGAAGCCGTAAGCCCTTTGACCTTGGTCATTAATGGAGTCTTCTTTGGGGAGAGAGAAAATAGAGAGAAGGAATAGAGTTTTGAAATTGAGAATTGAAGGGTGTTGGGTTAGATTATTTAGGTATGTATTATATAGTCCCTTAACTAACTTAATTAGACACACGTTAATCCTTAATTAGTTAACTAAAAAATAACTAATTAATTCCATAAACTTAAAATTGGACAGTGAAACATAGACTGAGTCAACGACTCCACAACCTATGGACCGTAGGTCAGTCGACGCCAGCCCATGCCCCGTACTTCACATCCGTCGTTCGAGACAGAGATTTAATTTTTGGACACTTTTTGAATTTTCCTAAGGCATCACCTACAGAGGATATCGACATCTCGTCGGCCAGATGACAACGCGTCTATTGGTCTTGTTGGTGGCAACGGTCATTTGAGAGCTTTTGGTCATTTTGGAAGGGTCCTCCTCAAGGACAACTAAGGTGGTCCTTGGGGAATCTTACCCAGAAGTTCTGACCCTAAACACACTCTAATACATGTTTAAAACTTTTCTAGCATATTTTATTGAATTTCGACTCATAAAACTAAATGAAACATGCCAAGGCACGCTATCACCAATTTTACTAGACACCGAACGTCATGGATGTTCCTTGACGTTTCGATGCTATAACTTCCAACATTATTTATGAGCATTATTTAAGTCTTTTAAATAGTTTTACAAACCATAGTTCAACATGTTAGAGTATATATTAAGTCATCGACTTTCGGAGTGTTACACAAAAACTCTATGAACCCATGAAAATTATGACTTCCTTAATTTTGGATTTTGATTAAGGTTTAAAGATATTGAGTTGGTGTGTAGATTACATTGGGATATTGAATGATGTAAAGATCATGTTAAGATTGTATATAGGCTTTCTCAATTTGGTGGTTCTTGTATCGTATTATGTTGATTCATTGTATAATTTGATTATTGTGTTGGATTGGTATGTATGCCTATTGGTTAAAGCCTTTGTGAATTGAATTTGTTGGAATGGAGAAAGATTGGACGTGTTCATGATGAAATGGTAGTATGTTGACCTAAGCTCCTCTATATTGTGTAGTATTGGTTTTGAATTGTGATGATTGATATGGTCCACTTATGGTGGCGGTTTTTATGTGTTATTATTGTAAAGAACATGGTATTGTTGGTATTACTTTAAGAATTGTGATATTATCATGTTATGACTTTTGATGTTGATCTATGTGAAGTATAATGATGTTTATCAATGTGTAAAGTGAATGTATGTGTTCTCCTAGTTGATTTTATGTGATCATGATAGACTATGGTGGTGTCTTTATGTCGGTATAGTTGATGTTGAAGTATGATACTTCATAACAGATTATGTGAGTCTTCTAATGAAATATGTTTATGCTTCCATAGGAGTGAATAGGGTGACTTATAGTTGACTTGGTAGTTCCTATGTGCTTCTTGAATGTTAATCTATATGTGATAAGATGAAGATATCTCTGTGTGTTGTTTTATAGACCTATCTCTCTTTAATTGATACATGAAGAATGTGAATATGAACTCTTGACTTAGTAGAGTAAAGCAAATTTGTAATATATGTGTATATATGATTGAAACATGACCTTGAACATGGTTAAGAGGGTCATTTCCTTGAAACCTTCAAAATAGAAAGAAAGTTATGATTTCCTTGAAATTGAAAGCCTTAATAGTATCCTTATTGTGTGAATGATGGACTTGGGGGTAAGTTGGTTGGAAACGGCATGCAACCATCTCTAAAAAATTCATTCAGCTTTACTAATTAACCATTGAGTGGCAGCCCTAGTGGACCCATCCTTGGTGAGGTGTATTGGGATTTGGTTGTGACTAAAATATGGTACCTCTTCATATGTACTTGAGATTGAACTACTCTATGAGAACTAAGACTTGCACCGAGTGAGTATGCTTTGAGAGTTACTCTACATAAGTCAAGACTAGAGTACAAACAAACCCTTGATATTCCATAACCATGTGCCTACATGGGATGTGTCCTAGTTCTACCCTTGGCAAGTAGAACACCCTCCATTGAACTAGGGAATACTCCGGATTCGATGCCTAGCTAGTATGGTCTATATTGAGTATTTCCTATTTTCATCATGAGGGATACATTCTAGTTTTGGATACGTACTACAATGCTCAGGTAGTGTAATGGGACGTTATTTATACATGACACGAGTAGGCTTTGAAGGTACTAGGGTGTAGGTTTCTCAGGTACTTTCCAAAACCATTATGTGAAGTCTTCTAAATGGTTAACTGAATTATAACTGACTTAATGAATGATTATGTATTACTAAACAAAGTAACCCTTAGGCGTAAACGGCGTCTATGTCATCGAAGAGGACTTACACAAGCCCCAAGCATTCGTCATAGAAAATCATAGGTACAGAAAATATGGAAAAATTATAAGTTCTCTATATAACGAATTATACTTAGACTTCTCACATATCATATATGGGGTTTACATAGAACCCTTGCTTATGAATCTTACATAGGCTTCTCACTTAATATTTAACATCAACAGATTATAATAATTCGTCTCACATTTAACCATCTAAAAATGGACATTGCCCTTAGTCTATTACAATATGCCCGTATAGGTTAAAAAGAAGTCTCAACGTGAGAATGGAATAATTGTCTCAAAACATAGACAAAACTATTAAGGCTTGATGTGTAGCTCTATCCTTAGAACTCACTAGGACTCACCAATTGACTTAGGAAATATCAATGTCTTCTTTTTCAATAGCCATGAATCTCCTCAATGGAACAAATCTAAATTCTCTGGGAAATAGGGAGAAAATACGGGTTAGTACAAACCACATGTACTAAGTATGGGTTATATGCATAAAAATCATAAATGCATGAGAAATGGACATCTTCATCAAAGTGAACATGCACTTATATCTAAGCATAGTAAGTCAATTCAACATAATATCAATTAAACCATGTAAACAACCCAAGAATTGTGCAATGCCAAGGATAAAGCCCCATAACCCTATCAAAAGCAAAGTATCACATTAACCAACCCACTTGCTACTTAAAACATATTCTTATATTTTCATAACATGCTTCATAGACCAATACTACTCATAGATTATCAAAATATTCATAATCATAACAGAACATTACTGGAACCATCCCTTAGGATCCCACATGTGCAATGTGTAAGAGAATTCTCATACCCTTTTGCATACTAGGTAGTAGCTTTTAAGACAACCCTAATAAGAATTCACATACTTAACTTATTCATTTACTTTTTTACTTTAGGGAGATAACTGCAATAACCGGCATGAGACCATGTGAGGTACATTGAATTCAGTGTTCAACTCCCACACCAAAAATAGAGGGTTAACATCTACTTAAGGTGAAACTATTTGTACATAGCTATCTAGGTGGATCCACTAATGTAGAGTTCTATATGGACACATAGTTAGGGGTCAAGGTAATTATTTCTAGAAACGTCAACTTACTAGACGTGGAGGTTTCCATATGATGAGACAACACATAACTAGGGAATCTGGAATTACTAAAGTGAGGAAACCCATGTAGGATGCCGAGCATACTAAACGTGAGACGTCTATCCCATTTACATACCCTTTCGGTGTAAACCATTTATACCCTTTAGTGATCATCATACCCATCATACAAGATCACATTAGTATTTTCAAGATCCCTATGTAAACATATTATTATAATAGCTCATAGGAATTCATGAGTGATAACTATCCCTTAACGTTTGAAAGCACCTACAAGTGAGTAAACCTTTCACTAAACACATTATCCTAATCATAAGAAATTACATTCAATCATACAATAATTGTATCATAACATGCATACATAATTAATTTCTAATTCAATGTCTTAGAGTTAAGGATGAGTAATACTGATATACCGTGGTTTCACGGTATTATTAATACTTTTTCCTTAAGTTTAGTGTGTTCAAAAGCCTTTTTGTGCTAGTTTTTAAATAAGTTTCTCTTTGTTTTGCAGGAAATCTGTCCAAAGTTGAATGCGGAGATTTTGAGCAAAGAAATGCAGAAGAGACCACCTACGGAGCTTATGACGGTCCGTCGTGCTTGTGACGGTCCGTAGGTGGCAGCGTAGTAAAGCGGCTGAAGGAAGATGGGGAAGTCTGACCAAGTGTGGGGTTACGAAGCTTGTGACGGTCCGTCGTGTCTATGACGGTCCGTCCTGCAGGTTCGTTGTGAAGTTCAGAGAAGTGATCCCAGTACCCAGATTCCAACAGTTGAAGTGTATTGGAACGAAGACCCTCGACGGACCGTTGTGCCTATGACGGTCCGTCATACTTGCTGTCGAGTGTGGTGAAGAGAGCAGCAGAATAAATTGCATAAGTGTGGGACGACGGAATCCATGACGGTCCGTCGTGACCACGATGATCCATCGCGTGGTCCATCGACCCAGCCTCATTTTGGAAGATTTCCAGCAAACAGAGTCCTTGTTTAATTAGTTTTTTTATTTTTTATAAATAGTTTGAAAAAACCTTGTTTTAGGGGTGAGACTCTGTTAGGTTAGACTCCGTATTGTTAGACTCTATGAGATTAGACATCAGATTTTTAGACTTTGTGTATTAGTGTTGGATTTTAAGATTCTTGCAAGTGATTTTTGGATATTAATCAAGCAAACTTTTCGATTTTAATCTTTCTCATTAGAGTAAGTACATGAATTCTTATCTACTATCTTTGAATTTTGTGTTTATGTCTATGAGTAACTAAACTCCATAACTAGGGTTGTGGGAACCATAGGCAAATTATGAGATAAAGGCTAACTAAAATAACAATTCTAGATTAGTGTCTTGCATGTGTTAATAATTCTTTCGCTTAGAAGTCTTTTAAACGGATGGCCAACGTTAGAACTCGCCTTAATGCTACTTGCCGGACCGAGGTAGATAATAGGAAAAAAATTATTAACATAGATTTAGTGTATACTATCTAATAGGCTAGTATTGATTGGTATGAGGAAATAACTTAGTCAAATATCAAATACGATGCTTAATACGAGGTAAGGATAAGGGTTAGGATAGCAACACACGTAGTCGGACCAAGGTGCAGAGTGAGATTTTCTAGATGCCGGACCAAGGATTTAGAAATACATAACTTATCACTTTGCATGCAAGATACTAGGAAAGAATTGTTATAGTTAGAATTATCAAGTTATG
This sequence comes from Solanum habrochaites, assembly GCA_027704765.1. Taxonomy (NCBI): domain Eukaryota; kingdom Viridiplantae; phylum Streptophyta; class Magnoliopsida; order Solanales; family Solanaceae; genus Solanum; species Solanum habrochaites. The sequence continues at coordinate 43,467,696 of JAKWJA010002498.1, forward strand.
AACCTGTGGGGAACACCTAAACCCTAGTTACTTTGATTAATTGATTAAAATCCAACTGTCAAAGTTGTTAAGTGTCTCTGTTAAGTTCGTTATTTATTTTCACTCATTTAGAAATAGAAACCCCCTTTATTGTATTTTACTTTCCAAGGAAGTTATTGACCAAACAATAGTAATAACAGGTTGAACTTAAGTCTAGACTATTTTCCGCGTGGGAACGATCCCAACCTCACTAGTTGGGTTATTTACTTGACACGATCGCTTTACTTCTTATTTGAGAAGTAAGTTTGAGCGTATCAAATACCTAGCATCACATAACAACCACACATTAGATAAATATGCATTACTATCTAAGTAACTCATAATTCACAATTGAATCCAAGAAGTAATCAACATACCTTCTTTTCCCCTTCCACGAACCTTCATACTTCCATTTTCAAGAATACACAACCAATTACATAAACAAGGTAAATTTAAGAAGCAATTACATACTGAACAAGAATGTATTCAATCAACAAGGTCATGATCTTTCCAATTCATCGTATCAATTCAAGTTTTTCATGAAATAGGGGGAGGGACATGGGTCTAGGAAAATCTCATAGGAAATAATAAATTAACCATTAACATATACTTAAACAACATTAATTAATCATAATTCATCATAATTGATACATAATTTCCTTTTCTAAAGTATACCCACGTGAGAGGAAAAACCATAGTTTTGGGAGATTTAGAAATCATCTTTTTGAAGGTACCTCTTGGGGGGAAAAAATCCCAAGAGTTAAAGAAACCATACCTTATAGATGAATAACAAGGAAATTGAGTAGAAACTTGAAAAATTTGGTCTTCTTCTTCAACCTTCAAAGCTTCTTCAATGAAGGATGAGTAGAGTAAGAATGTAGAAAGAATATAGAGCTTTTGGGATTTGTTTTGGGTTTTAATTTGTGTGAGTGACTGTGAGGGAAAGTATAAGGAAAATCAACATATAAACCTCCCCTAAAATACCCAAAAGACCCCTCACATAAATTTACCATGTAATGAAGTCAAACTCGAATTTAAATTTCAGATTTTTCATTGGGAAATAAGTCCGCATTGCGGAGCTGCTCCCACTTAATTTCAAAAAATAATTTTTGAAACAGAAGAGTATGAAATGTGTCTTCTCTGCAGACCAAGATTTTATACTTGGGTGTGCCAAGTCCGCGACGTGGACTAGCTCCTTCTATGCACAAAAGCTTCTGTCTCTTGGCAGCTCACTTGGTCCTAAGTGGGGTCCCTTCGTGGACCCCAAGGCATTCCGTGGAGGATCGGACCTGGAAATTTAACCCTATACAAATTATTTTACCTATTTAAAGCCTTTTTATTAGTTTTATACTTCATACAACACTCCCAAACCTTCCCAAGACATAAGGATGTTCACTACTTCAATTTTGCTAGTTTCCTGACGTCATGGTCATTTCATAGTGTTTTGGTTCTAACACTTCATATACAAGTCAATTTGTGAATCTCTAGTTTAGTTCATATATTTTCCGGGGTGTGTTAATACCCCCTCCCCCCTCTAGGAACATTCGTCCCCAAATGACACCTTTAAAACATTATAGGAAGAAGAGACTCAAGACTAGCAGCCCAACGAATAACAATATATATCAAATGAGTCACAGCTCATTGGAGGAATGCTCCACTCCTTTCAACATATAGTTATAGCATCAACACATAGGAACTTAATGCATAACATATCACATACATAAGCTAAACTTTTCATATCATATAAGGAGGAAATACCCCTCCATTTCAATGCGAGCTCCATATGAACATCAAGAGTTTTCATGCAGATTTCATATCAAAACAACACCAATTATGCTCAATACAACTTCAATAAATACTTATAGCACACCACATACTTAAGTCGAAGCCAGTCATAAGAAACACAATTCATGGAAAAGAAAACAAACTCAACTTAAGAATGAATTTCTACATCAATATGCACACATTAGAAAAATATGATAAGTCCAACATTATTTATAATAATCATATAAAGAACTATTAACTTGAGCCTTTACTAGGTGTTAGAGGAAAAAATATGAGGATAGCTGGAGACAACCTCCTTATTCCTCAATTTCTTAGTTGACGATCCAAAATCTAATCCTGTACCTCTTCATAAGAAAGGTCCTCTTTTACCACTAGAAAGGGTCGATCCCAATTGATATAGAAGGGTGGAAGATCAGGGGTGAAAGCCTTGCATGGTCCTATCCCAATTTGTATAGGAGGGTGGCAACTCAGGAGCAAAACCTTAGCATGTGCCGATCACAATTTATGGAATTATGAGGACAAAATCAAAGGGGTTAAAATGCCTATCATGGTTAATCCTCTCCTACCACTAATCAGTAAGTCATTTGTATCATATGTCTTATAAAAATTCTAACACACAGAAAAATAATGAACAGAATGTAACATACATGACTTCTCAAGTATAAGTAAATGTGGTCTTTAATCCTTATTTATTGGTATTTTCCTTATCTTGATTTTTGATTTTAAATATGATTGTGTTATACCTTCATATACCGGAAATTCTTCCGTACTGACATTCCTTATTAGGGACGTTGCATTTTATTTTATAGGTACAAGTACTCAACAAGTAGATCTCCCAATAAAACCACATGATACAATTGTTGGTGAGCTCTAGGATAGTTGAGGGCTTTGTTGAGTCTTTATTATGTGTATTTCATAGTGGTACATTCATGGGTCCTAGTGGAGGCTTTGCAGACATTATAAAGCTCTCATTTGTATTCATAGTTACACTTGTCACCTGTATCTGTTAAGCTAGTCAACTTGTGTTCTATATGTTGTTACTCATTAATAAATGTATCTACATATTAGTATTTTTCCTACTCATTATAAGTGACTCGTAAAGCATGCATTCATACAGTAGTTGTCCGCCTCACCTAGGGTTGGGGTGTGACAAAAGTGGTATCTCAGCTGTTTTTCCTAGGAAGTATACAAAGTCGTGTCTAGTAGAGCCTTACTTATGAAATTGTTGCTCTCCACATTTAAAATTAGCTGCTACATGGGCATTCAGGAAATGTTACATCTTTTATAATCCAGATTGTGTCATAAAGCAAAGTTAATAAGCCATTTCAACTTTATTTTATTCCTATTATCTATACTATGCTAAAGGTGAAAGGTTTTTATAGTGTCAACATCTAACATACAGAAAGGATCTAAAGTTACCAAAATTTTGACTAGGTTAAGCTCATTTTATTCGACCGTCTCACTCCATAAGGCATGTAAAGGATTTTATGTTTTTTGTACCTAAACTTGCATTTATACCATTTGTATCATGTTTGCTCAACTGAGAAAGATACAGTTTATGCTTACAATAATGATTGATTTCCTAGTTACATATATGATTTGTAGCATTTCCACACACGTCTTCTTAGAAGGATGTAACCAACTCTTGAGTTCTATATTTCCTCCATACTTATATGATATATTCCAATAGAGGACACTTGTTCTTAGTGTGTGATATGCATAGAATATGTAGTGTTACACGTGTTCTTGAAAATGATGATTTTTAACATGTTTCTTTTAGTTAGAAGAAGGCATTAGAACAATGTGATAGGTGGATGTATCAGAGTAATAGTGTTACTAGAAATATCCCTAATTGACTTACAATGCCCTAACTCTCACCATATATCATCTGGAGTATGTTCATAGTTGTCTTTTCTATGGCATGTGCTAACAAACCATTTAAATACTAATAATATTTGTATCTTTTCATGGTTATAAAACATTAGGGATAAGTGTGCCAATTGATGAAAATGATATAATATATATATATGGTAGTTCATATTATAATTTATATGTGTCGGCTATAGAGGATTAGGATGTGGCTAAAGGGTAAAGTTAATAAAAGGAAAATTTATTGGTAAGACCTAAGTTATGATTATTCAGGTTGTACATTGGGGAACAGAGTACATGAAGATACCAGTTTTGATCAACAGTTACTTGTATGATAGGAAGCATGTGAGAACGAAGCTTGAAACACGAGCAAACTATGTATGTAAAGCCTCTAGATAGAAAGAGATGGGATATTTCAAATTCCCTTAACACAAGAGAAAGGGGTTATATGAGGATTCTATAAGAGTGAGATAGGTGGTTATGAAAGAGTGATTGTTAAGTGTATGATGCTAGAAAATTGTATCACTTCTTCAACCCTAACGATTTATAACGGCGAACTTGGAAAAAAACTTTGTGTACCTTTGTTAGAAAAAAATAATATCGAATGAGTCAAGTCTTAATATTTGGTCTTGAATACTGTAAGACCTTGAAACTCCAAGACTCATGGTAAAGCCTAACTTAGGTGTCATAAAGTTTAACACTATTTCTAAGTCCATTTTTAATGAATACAGGTCATTTAGAAGGTTTAAGAACAAAAACGTCAAAAATGTCTGGGAACTTGGTTTAAATAGATGTTAGTGTGTCATAGCCTTTTTACTATGTTTTAGGAGTCAGAAATGTATGAAAACTGGTCGAAAGGTATCTAATGGGTTTTTGGGTTGATTCATAATTGAATCATCTGGGTATGACTCCCCAAGGACCAAGGAAGGGCCCTTGAGAAGAACCCCTGCAGTTTGATGTAACACTGTCTGGCATTGTGCATCAACGGGTCATGCAACAGTCTTTAAGTGTCTCAAAGAGGCATCGAGGGCACCGTCGTCCAACACTTAGAAAGATTCGTGAAGGCCCTTGTGTACCTAGCTATTGTTATATGCGATGGAAGGGGTTGACGGTGCATCATTGGCTCGACGGGGCATCAAGCCCACCGTCATCCCATAGTTAGAATTTTTTTTAGGAAACCCTCTCTATAAATGTCTCAAACAGAGACGAAGGAGTGTGGGATAGGGGGGGGGGTTGTCCATCGTCCCATCGACAGACCGTCGACGGGGTCTCGTCGGTGAGGGTCTTATTTCTCCGATAAATTTTAAATGATTTCATCTAATTAATTAAGTTGTTTAGGGATTAGTTAGTTATTAAAATAAAATTAATTAAGTTAATTAATACCATCTATAAATTCTCTTAACTCTCATTAACCTAAAGACAAATTCCAAAATAAACTCTCTTCCTTGTTTCTTATTTCTCTCTCTACATGAACTCACCATTGAAGGCTAGCAAGAACAAGGGTTTGGGGAATGTAAAAGGGTGGATTTTTCATCAAATTGTTTAGAAACATTAAGATATGGGTTCTATTCTCCTTTGACATCCTTTCCTCAAAGAGTTCCTTCGATATATATTTCAAAAAGGTGATTTTTCTTATGGGTTTTATTAAATTACGAAATTGAAGTAATTGATTGAGTTGTTAAAAAGTTCTTAGTGTTATATTGAGTAGATTTACATGTAAATCAACTTGTTTATGATATATTTTGATGGTTTGGTCTAATTGAAAAACATGATCCTCTATCCCTAACCTTAGGTAGTGATCTTGACATGTATGGTGATCATTCAATTAAGTTGGTTGTTTATTAGATTATTATCCAATGATGCTTTTATGGTTAAATTAAGATGAATTATAATCCTATCATGCTTTCTTGAGATGTGATTTAGGTTATGAATTATAATGTGAAATTAGCCCATGTATTTTGTATCAATTTATGATCTACAGATGAATTGTGTTTTACAGATGTAATTGGACATGTTATTGTATTGGTTATTATTTATATATGATGTTAATCCCCAAGTTGGGTTGTGTTAAGGGTTGATGGTAATATTTTGTTGATAAGCTATGAGGAAGACTTGGTAAGTCTTAGGATCTCTATCTTTACTTCCAATGGTGATTAATTGTTCTTAAGCCATAATATTACATTGGAGTATGCCTTATATTAGGATTATAGGGTCGTATAATGTTGAAGAATTGAAATGTCTTGACTATGTTGTGAGTTTGATTACGGTGTATGTCCTATAAGGATGGTGAAAACTATACATGTGCCTTAATATGTTATGAAATGTTAAAGTGTTAACCTCACTTATATGTTGTGATGAAAGGACATATACTCATACAATTCTTATTGAGATATTGATAATGATGATTATACAAGGGGTAGACTGTATGACCTAATTTAAGTTATGATTGATAATTAAAGGCTTAAAGACATTTCAAAAAGGGACTCTAGCTTAGCACCGAGTGAAATAGATAGAGAAGTGTCCCTTCCCACATAGGAAAGGTAGGAACAGTACATCACTTTTGATATTGGAGACAATAATTCATGGCGCATAAAGAGGGTCCGAACTAAATCTCCTAGTTCTTGGACAATGTTACCCCCATAGGAATACTAGCTAGTGGATCCATGTAGTTTGTATGTTTTACCTTTGGTACTACCTTGGAAAGTCGTCCGCCTTCTTTCAGTGTAGGATTTAATGACATGGACTCCACACTAGATCATGTGGTCTATGTCGGTTGGGAAATATGTTACCAAATGGAAACACAAATTAAAGGACTTTAACTTTAAATTGGATAACCTAATATGCCTGGCTTTGTCTAGGTAGGTGTATGGGTCTATACCTAGACATTGCACTAGTTAGTCTTGAGAGGAGTCTTAGGAGGAAGTTCTTATATGTTAATGTTATGATAATATATGATGTATATATATGATGACCATATAATATTGTTGATACTATATGTTGATTAGTTCATTTATGAATATTCCTTGGATTTTAATGATAATATAAGATGAAATGAAAGCTTAAATGCCATGATATGTAAAGTTGGACGTTTGTTATGTTTTCTTGTTCAGGATACTTGATTGAGTAAGGTTATGGGACTTTGCTTGGTCATTGCACTTGGTTGCTTGATAAGGACATGTGAGTAGTTATCTTGCTTATTATGATATGTTTAACTCTTATTTATTCTTCTGATATATTCCTTGATGTTAGGGTTGTAGAAAATCATGATTCTAAGTGTGTTGGGATAAGTATTACTCGTTAAGATAGTAAGCATGTTTGATTGATTAATATGACTTACTTGACATTGTATTAAACCCTAAAAAGGGTAGAATGACATGTTTTAATTAAAAGTACCTTTTTACGTGCTTTTCTTGTGTATGTGCATACGATCTTATACTTAGTACAGGTAGAATACTAACCCTGTTTTCTTCCCTTGCCCCAAATATTTTAGGTTCTGGTCGTTGAAGAGTTTTGAAGGAGATATCATTGAAGGCTTGGATTCCTCCTTTCATCAAAGTAGGGTAGGTCCTAAACTTTTATGGGCAATTCCATCTACTATCTTTTGATTTTGTTATGATCTTATTGACTCTATCATTCCATTCCTTGTTATTTGAATAATGTACTTTCTTATGACCTGTGCATGGACTTGTTGAATTGATGTAAGGGTTATTCCCATATTATGACCTTCATTTAGATTTTATGAGATGAGACAATTGTTGAGAATATTTCTATATCTTTTTATATATATGTACAATAAAAATAGAAGGCTATGTAAGCTTTCTATATAAAGGGTCTATGTATACTCAATATGAATATATATTCAGTGTATTTAGAGGTCTATGTAAACCTCCAAGTAGAGAAAATAAAAGTTTTAAATTTTTCTGCATTTTTCAACCAATGAATGTAATAGCATGAAGTATGAGGCTAGTCTTAGTCCTTGAAAGGGACCAAGATGTCGGTTACGTCTAGGAGGTAAACCCGAACGTAACAAACTTGGTATCACAGCATCAGGATGAATATCATTGAGTTATGTCTCTCTCTCTACCACGTCTATGTAGGTTTGTATTCATAATTGTGAAGCGTGCTACACTTATGAGTAGAAACCTATATGATGCTTAGGAATCACTCTCTTTCTTGGAAATCTTATCTCGTGCCAATAGAGTATAGTTATTTTGTGCCTTTGCATCTAATCATATTGTTGTTCTTATAGAAATCATGAGAACTCGAAGGAATGCGACTCGAAAACTTGAGGAGGAAGTTTCTAATGTGGGAGATCCTCCACATGATGAGCAAGTTCCTCCACTTGAGTAAAATGCTAATGTTGATAAGGCCCCGGCTAACCCTCTACCTATGAAGAAGGCGGAGATGAGGGCTATTATTGCTTAAATGGCCCAACCTATGACTACCCAAGCACAAGCCGCAATAGTTAAAGCCCAAGCTATGAGGGCTCAAGCCTATCTGGATATTGCTCCTCGTCCTCATCAACAAGTCACTACTATGGCTTCCCGTCTAAGGGACTTCACTCGATGAACCATTCTGCATTTTATGGGTCTAAGGTTGATGAATACACCTATGAATTCCTTGATGAGGTCTACAAAGTGCTATATGCTATGTGTGTGACTTCAAGAGGGAAGGTTGTGTTTGCCTCATATCAACTCAAGGATGCGGCTCAAACTTTGTATGTGCAATGGAGGTACAATAGGTAGTTGAGGGGTGGTCCGGTGACTTGGGAGATCTTTAAGGCGGCTTTTCTAGATCGGTTTTTCCCTAGAGAGATGATGGAGGAGAAGGCGAGGGAGATCATCAATCATCGCCAAGGGGGGAAGAGAGTTTATGAGTACTCTTTGGAATTTATTAAGTTGTCCAAATATGCCACTTATTTAGTCTCCGATCCGAGAGATAAAATGAACCATTTTGTGATGGGGGTGTCAGAGTAAATATAATATGAAAGCCAATAGGTCATGCTACATGACATCATGAACATCTCCCGTCTGATGGTCTATGCAAGAAAAGTTGAGGAGGAAAGAGTTAAGAGAAAAAGTAGAGATGCTAAAAGGGCTAGGTCATTTGATGGAGGCTCCTCAAAGAATAGGTTTGAAATACAAGATAAGCCTACATTTAAGAAACGGGTTTCAAATAAAGTCCATACAAAATTCCCAAGAGAACTGGTGATAGGGTGTCTAACCATAAATTTAAGATGTGAAAAGGTTCTAATTCACCAATGGATAATCCAACTGTGTAAAATGTGAGAAAAAGAACTATGGCGAGTGCCTTATGGGGATGGATAATTGCTTTAGTTATGTCAAGATGGTCACGAAATGTGACATTGTCCAAACTTCAAGAGTCAAGGCAAGGGTAGTTGCCATGCTCTAGCAAGTGGTTCTAGTGATACTTTAAAGAAGTACCGCTTCTATGCTCTCCGTTTTAGGGGTGAGCAAGAGACCTCTCCAAGGTGGTGACCGGTATGTTAAAAATCTTTACTATTTTATGTGTATGCTTTACTTGATCCGGGTGCTATTTTTACTTTGTTACACCACAGTAGCTAAAAAGTTTGATGTTTACCCGATATTTTACATGATCCCTTTCTAGTGTGTACTCCGATGGAGAGTCGGTTGTTGCGAAAAGAGTCTATCAAAATTGTCGTATTTCATTGCCCAATAGAGTTTCTTATGTTTATGTAGTAGAACTCGATATGATTGATTTTGATATTTTATTGGGTTGGATTGGCTGCATGCATGTTTTGCATCCATTTATTGTAGGACAAGAGTGGTGAGGTTTAACTTGCCAAATGAACTCGTTATTGAGTGGAAGGGGGGAAATTCAATTCCTAGAAGTCTCATAATATCTTGTCTAAAAGCATGTAAAATGATCTCAAAGGATTTTCTCGATCACATAGTAAGATTCAAAGATTTCAATTCTGAAATTCATCCTATTGAGTCGATCCTCGTAGTGAATGAATTTCCGAAGGTTTTTCCTAATTATCTTGTCGGTATTCCTCCCGAACGGGAAATTGATTTTTGTATCGATTTGCTACCGAAAAAAAATCACATTTAAATCCCTCCATATTGGATGGCTCATGCTGAATTAAAAGAGTTGAAGGTTCAACTCAAGGATTCGCTTGACAGAGACCTTATAAGCCCTAGTATATCTCCATGGGGTTATCCGGTCTTATTTGTCAAAAAGAAGGATAGGTCTTTGAGAATGTGTCTTGGCTATCATCAACTCAACAGTGTCACCATTAAGAATAAGTACCCTCTTCCTTGGAATGATGACTTATTTCACCAACTCCAAGGGGCGAGTTACTTTTCAATGATAAACTTGAGATCGGGCTATCATCAACTCAGGGTGAGAGGGGAGAATATACCAAAGACGGACTTTCGGACTAGCTATGGGAATTATGAGTACTTGGTCATGTCTTGCTGTCTCACTAATGCTCCAGCGGCATTTATGGACCTAATGAATAAAGTATTTTAAAATTTCCTAGATTCGTTTGTCATTATCTTCATTGACAATATTTTGGTATACTCGAAGAATAAGGATGATCATATGGGTCATTTGAGGGTAGTTTTGCAAACCTTTAAAGAACATCAATCGTATGCCAAATATAGTAAGTCTGAGTTTTGGTTGAGATCGGTTACTTTTCATGGTGACATCATTTCTAGTGTAGGAGTTGAAGTAGAGCCAAGGAAAATGGAAGTGGTAAAAAATTGGCCTAGACGATTTACTCAAACTAACATCAGGAGTTTCTTGGGTTTAGCGGGTTACTATCGGAGGTTGGTGGATTGTTTTGCATCCATTGCGTCTTCTTTAACTAGTTTGACCCAAAAGAGTAAAAGTTTGAGTGGTCAGAGGCATGTGAGAAGAGTTTCCAGAGGGTACAAAGGGTTTTTTGGTGTATTGTGACGCATCAAGAGTGGGCTTGGGGTGTGTGCTTATGCAAAGCGGGAAGGTGATAGCTTATGACACAAGGGAACTATAGGTACATGAGAGAAATTACCCCACTCATGACCTTGAATTAGTGGCCCTGGTGTTTGCTTTGAAAATTTTGAGGCAATATTTGTATGGGGTTCATGTGGATGTTTTTACCAATCATATGATGTCCAATATGTGTTTACCAAAAAGGAGTTAAATCTGCGACAAACAAGGTGGCTTGAGTTGTTGAAAGATTATGATATGAGAGTCATTTGTCACACCGGAAAGGCTAATGTAGTTGGGGATGCCCTAAGTGGGATTACTATGGGTAGTGTATCATATCTTGATGAAGCCAAAAAGGACCTAGAAAGGGAAGTGCATAGGTTTGCTAGGATGGGGGTGAGGTTGGAGAGTGGTCCAGATAGAGGTGTCGTAGTTCATCGCAACTCCGAATCATCTTTAGTGGTTGAGGTGAAGTCCAAACAACACCTTGTTTTAGACTTAATGGATTTGAACGCATAAGTTATTGGAAAGTTGAATGAATCATTCTCCCTAGGGGGATAGTGTGTTAAAGTACCAAGGTAGATTATGTATTGCCGATGTAGATTGATTGAGGTTTCGGATATTAGAGGAAGCACATGGGTCCCTCTACTCAATTAATCCAAGGTCGAAAAAAATTTAGCATTACCGAAGGGAAAAATTTTAGTGGGAAGGTCTAAAAAGGGACATAGCGGAATTTGTCGCTAAGTGTACGAATTGCAAACAAGGAAAGGACGAACAACTAAAAACAGGTGGCTTACTTCATGAGATCCAAATTCCAACTTGGAAGTGGGAATACATCAATATAGACTTTGTAGTTGGTTCACCCCGTACCCAAAAGTCCTATGATTCCATATGGGTAGTTGTGGATCGATTGACTAAATCCGCTCGCTCTATCCCTGTCAAGTTTTCAAATTAGGTGGAGGATTATGCAAGAATGTTCCTAGATGAGATTGTGCAGAACCATGGAATTCCATTATCCATCATATTAGATAGGGGCGCACAATTCACATATAGATTTTTGATGTTCTTCGAAAAAGAGTTAGGTACTACGGTGAAGTTGAACACCGATTTTAATCCCCAAACGTATAATCAAGCGGAGCGTATGATACAAACCATTGAAGATATGCTTAGATCATTCACTATTGATTTTAAAGGGATTTGGGCATTTACCTTCAGAGAAGTTTGCCTATAACAACTGTTTTCATTCTTCCATTTCCATGGATACTGATGAAGCCTTGAATGGTAGGAGGTGTGGGTCTCCTATTGGATGGTTTGAAGTTGTTGAACCATCACTTCTTTGTCTTGAGTTTATTTATAAGATTTTGGAAAAGGTTCATATCACAAAGAACCGAGTGCAAATGGCCAATAGTCAATAAAAGTCTTATGCCGATAATAGGAGAAGGGATTTAGAGTTTGAAGATTGTGATAAGCTGTATTTAAAAATTTCACCAACGAAAGGGGTGGTTTGTTTTGGAAAGAAAGGGAAACTGATTCCTCGATATTTGGGTCCCTACGATATCTTGCAAAGGGTTGGTAAGTTTGCCTATTAACTGAAACATCTTAGTGAATTGTCTTCGGTTCATCCGATTTTCCATGTTTCTATGTTGAAAAAGTGTATCGGTGATCCCGAGTACATTCTTCCTATTGAGGTTCTTGGTGTCAAGGATAACCTCTCTTATGAGAGAGTCCAAGTTCAAATTCTTAATAGGCAAGTCAAGAAGTTGAGGACTAAAAAGGTTGTTTCCGTAAAGGTGTTATGGAAAAATCAATTAGTTGAGACTACTACATGGGAGGCCGAGGCAGATATGAAGTCCCGTTATCCTCATCTTTTAGATAATTAATGTTAGACATTCTTTTTAATTGTGTAATTTATGACAAAAATTGTGTTTCGTGATTTTTGGATGAAGTGTTCCAAAAATGGTATTTTTTAAGAACTTCACAGTAAGTTTTATAGTGAAGTCAATGTAGGAGTTTTTATTTATAAAAACAAGAAATTTTGCTTATTGCTTAATTTGAGTTAAGTTGTGTATTTTGATATGGTGAGTCTTCATGAAATAATAGAAAGTATGTTGTTAAGTTGAACATGGTGCTGATTGACTCATATGATGTATTATGAGCACATAAGTGCTTTTAGAAGGAAATGCCTTATGATGAAGTGTTTTGAGCCTTAGGTGTGGTAATATGAATTTAGATACTTTTCTTGTTTAAGTGACATGATTTATGTTAAATGATATTGTTGATTGGTTAATCTGCTAATCTTTGGTCTACTCCTTCCTTTAAAAGAGTTTAGTGTCATTCAGGGACAAATGTTCGTAAGGACGGGATAATGTAATACCTTGAAAATCCAAGACTCATGGTTAAAACTAACATAGGTGTCATAAAGTCTAAACACTATTTCTATGTCCATTTTTAATGAATATAGGCCATTTAGAAGTTTTAAGAACCAAAAAGTCAAAAATGTCCGGGAAGTTGGTTTAAAGAGATGTTACTGTGCCTTAGCCTTTTTACTAACTTTTAGGATTCTGAAATGTATGAAAATGGGTGAAAAGGTAGATAATGATTTTTTAAGTTGTTTCCTGATTGAAACAACTGGGTACGACTCCCAATGACCAACTAACGGTCCTTGGGTAGAACCCTTAAAGTTAGATGCAATACTTCCTGGTAGTTTGAATCGACGGGGCAAGCAACAGTTCGTAAGTGGCTCGACGGGGCGTCGAGTCCACCATCATCCCACACTTAGAAATATTGGTGAAGGCCCTTGTTTACCTAGATACTATTACAGTGGTTCGACGGGGCATCATTTGCTCGATAGGGCGCCAATGCCACAATTATCCCATACTTAGAAAAAATTAGAGGAAACCCTCTCAAGAAAAGTCATTGGCAGAGACAACGAAGTGTAGGACGGAGGGGCGGTTGTTCGTCGACCCACCGATGGACCGTCGATGGAGACTCGTTGATGATTGTCAAATTTTATTGATAAATTTTAAATGATTTCATTTAGTTAATTAGGTTTTTTAGCGGTTATTTATTGATTAAATGGAAATTAATTAAATTAATTAAGCCCCTCTATAAATACCCTTAACCCTCATTAACCAGAGACAACTCTCATAATAAACTCTCTTCCTTCTCTCTATTTGCTCTCTCTACATGAACTCACTATTGAAGGCTAGCAAGAACTAGGGTTTGGGGGCTGGAAAAGGGTTGATTCTTCATCAAAACATTAAGGTATGGGTTCTATTCACCTTTGAGATCCTTTCCTCAAAGGGTTCCTTCAAAATAGATTTCAACAATATGAGTATTCTCATGGGTTTCATTCAATTACGAAATTGAAGTATTTGATTAAGTTGTTAATGAGTTCTTTGAGTTATATTGAGTAGATGTACATGTAATTCAAAATTTTTATGATAATTTTTGAATGTTTGGTTCTAATTGAAGAACATGATCCTCTATCCCTAACTGTAGGTAGTGATCTTGACCTATGTTGTATGGTGATCATTCAATTAAGTTATGGTTAAACTAAGACGATTTATAGGCCTATCATTCTAGTTCTTGAGATTTTATTTACTTTATGAATTATAAAAAGAAATTAGCCTATGTATATTGTCTCAAGTTGTGATCTAAAGATGAATTGTATTATAGAGATGTAATTGGCCTTGTTATTCTATTGGTTATTATTGTGCTATTATGTTTCTTCCCAAGATGGGTTATGAGGAAGACTTGATAAGTCATAGAATCTCTATCTTTGGCCTCAACTCAAAGGTGCAGGTTGATCTCTCTGGTTGAGGATGCATTCATTTATTTATATTCAACTTGACACGTGGGAAGGACTTACTCTACTAGTGGCTCAGCTTGTACTTCCATTGGTGATTAATTGTTATTAAGCCATGATATTACATTGGAATACTCCTTATATTAGGATTATAGGGTAGTATGATGTTTAATTGAGATGAGACAATTGTTGAGACTATTTCTATATCTTTTTATATACATATGCAATAAAAGTAGAAGGCTATGTAAGCTTTCTATATGAAGGCTATATGTATACTCGATATGAATATATATTAAGTGTATGTAGAGGTCTATGTAAACCTCCATGTACAGAAAAAAAAAGTTTTAAAATTTTCTGCATTTTAAACCTATGAATGTAATGACAAGAACTAAGAGCCAATCTTAGTCTTTGAAAAGGACCACGAAGCCGGTTACATCTTTGGGGTAAACTCTGATGTGACAATAACAATGAGAAAAAAGAGGTGAATAGGCTACCTACATAGAAGTTACATGGGCCTAATTAATTCAAATCGTTAGTACAGAAGAGAATTAGAGAATTATACACATGCTTAGAGTTCCATCAAATTGAATAGAGCTACTATCGGATTTATTTAATATATGCATGTAGTAATTCGTCAGACATATTCCAAGTTAAGGAGGAGGATGTAACACTCTAAAAGTCCATGAAATAAGCTAGATCCTCACGTGATGAACTAAACCTTAGAACACCATTTCTAAGACTAAAATTATTTTTATAAATCATTTCATAAGTTTTAGAATAAAGGCGCCAAGAAACATCCATGATGTTCGGAAACTAGCATAATTGAACTAGTAGACGTCCCTATGTTGTGTGAACGTCTGGGAGTTTCATATGAAGTATAAAACTTGTAAAAGACTTTAAATAGGTAAATTATGGTATAAATGGTAAAAAAGTTCAGAAATTACTCCCTAAGAAATTCCGAAGGGTCCTTGAGGAGGACGCGAACATGGGCAAGCAAGCTGTGAAAGCAGCCTATGCACAGCCAAGAAAGTGGAGTGTAAGACCCCCAAAATGAGTTACGGTGTATAGTTCATCACATGTGACTTTAATTTTTCTAACATGATAATCAAGTGTTTTATTGTATGCGTGAGTGATTGAAGTCGTTTGGAAGTCAAATGTAAAGGGACGACCAAGACATTTGACAATGGAAGTCAAACATAAAGGGACGACAAAGACATTTCACTACTAGTCACCAAGACGCCTTAGATGTTTTTATATGATTATATGTGTATCAATGTCTTATGAAGTTCTTATATGAGTAATAATGATGTTTATTTCAGTATATTGAGTTTCATGAAGTTTAGAGGTCAGGCGTCCAAGAAAGTCCAAGACGTTCGAAAGTTAGCCCTTGAGACGTACATGTGTAACTTGACTGTTCCAAGCATGTTTGGATGTTTTACGAGTGTGTGTTTTTGGTGTGGAAGGTACTTGACTCGTTATGATTTATATTTACATTGGAAACGTCCGGATATGATTTCCCAAGGGCCCTACAAGAGCACCTCCAGAAGGAATCAAAGACTGTCGACACACTGCCATGGCAGTGTCAATCGACGAGTCCTCAATGGACGCCTCGTGTCTTAATGGAGGCCCCGTTAATGGGAGGCATCTCTAAACACTTATAAATGTGAGCTCAGCCCTTCATGAAGAAGTTGCAACCGCAAACGACGGAGCAGAAGGACGGCTCGTCGACCAAACGACACCGCATCGACAGCTGGCCATGGATGCAGCCTAAAACTACCATGCACGCACTGTTTCATTAAAGGGGTGAATGGTAAATTCACCCCACGTGCTAACCTAACCATAGTTTGTTTATTTTGTTATTTTTGGGTGTATTTAGTTGATCAAAAACGTGACTAGCCCATTCCCAATTCATTATTCAAATTAAAACCATTCCCAATTCATTATTTAGTGAGGCTTGTATCACTTCCTTTAAAACCTCATTCTGGTCATTTCCTTACTTTGACCTCATTAGTTATGTTATTGGTAACATTACTTATTTACTTTAGTGTAGTAGCTTCATATCATCGATTATGGACGATGAGCAACTTCATTCAATGAGTTTCATAAGTTCATATATCATTCTTGTAGAACATATTGGGAGTTGTCCCAATGAATTGCATGCTCTTGGATATGGGTTCATTGAATTAGTTTAGAAGTGCTTATGTTGTCATATCTTTACTCTAACTTCACAAGATTGACATGTGATTTGTCTTGGCCTAAACCATTGGATATTAAACTACATGCCAATTTTGTTGGCATAAGCCAATTTTACGTTTGTTCATACTTAAATTTAATATATATGGATAATTAGCCAATAATTTAATCATTTAACATAAATTTATAGCCATTTACATGTATTATTTTTGCGACAATGTACTGTTAGACAATTTATTGGTATAAGATAAGCAATACACTCAAGATGTGAATTCATGGAGGTCCTTTTAACCAATCTTAGTGCATGACTTTAGGGATAACGTTTTTAAACATCTTGGACAGCATCATATTAACATTTGATGAATATAAGATATTCATAACGTCACTATAACATGAACACTTAAACATTTACGGACTTAACTAGCATATTCTCAATTCATAATTCATGTTTTTAACATTTAACTTCATACGATTATAACTTCATAGATTAATTCAACATTCATAATTCAATAAGCCTACACATTAATATCAGTGAGCAGCACATACCCACAATATGATCTCTAACCTATCCAACATTGAAATCGTACAAGGATACTAGGGAAAGGAAGTTCGACGAGAACGATGGGAACAACCCTAGTTTTCAAAATGATGAATCGTCCGAAGGAAAGTACTCTTGGAGAAAGATTTCAAGGAGAGAAAATCATACCTTATTTAGAACTAAACCTATGAAGACCACCTTGAACGAAACCTTGAAGGAACCTTGAAATCACCCTAGAGAAATCGATAAACTTTTTGCCTTTTTCTTTTGTTCATTTTTTTTATTATTTGCGTTGTGAAACTCTTATTTTTTGAACATGATTATAAGTCTTAGTAACTTATATTGACTCATTCAACTAAGTTTTGATAAGTTAAATAATAAATTAATTAACAAAATACTAAAAAGCCCCTCCTAGATTGACTAGAAATAGAAAAACACAACACTTAGTCAAATCAAAATATTTTCCTAAAAATTTATTTTTTACCCTTTAAATTAATTAATTAAATGTATAATTTAATTAAGTAAGGGACCTAGGGTAATTAATAAATTACACCTAACTCATTGGAATCATAATTAACCCTTTTGGACCATCCTAGGTTAAATACTAGGAATTTTCTTGAGTTGTACTAGGTTATTGTAAGAATTTCAGTTTGAACCCTTTAATATAGTTAATTAAATGGATAATTTAATTAATTCGGTGAACTAGGTTAATTACTAAAGTACCCTTAAGTCGTTATAACCATAACTAATTTTTTTGACCATCCTAGGTTAGGTACTAGGCTGTCTTTTTCTTGTCTTAACAAAAATCTGGGAATTACTTTGTGATTTCGGTATTGCGCTTTTAAATTAATTAATTAAGATGCTAATTTGATTAATTAAGCACCTAGGGTAATTCTAAAGTATTACTAAGTCGTTAGGACCATAACTAACCTTATGGACAGTCCTAGGTTAGTTAGTTAGTAAGGGAAGTATGTTAGAGTCTAGAATTAGTTAAAGAGCTATGCCTCACATGGTTGAACCCATGTGCACGCCTGCCCCCCCCCCCCCCCTCTAACTATCCTAACAAATTTTGGTTATGGTGGTCCCCTATTGGCCGATTCTCCCCCATGTGCTTGCACATGGGTTGCTTGTACTTTCCTAACTAACCATTATTTATGGTTCATTTGGGAATGTTTAGTTATAGTCCCAAGGATCATCACTATGTCCTTGGGCACTTCTTAATATACCTGATCATTTTAAATGATCATGTGTTATGGTATCTAGGCTTGACACTTGGATGCCTCGTACCTAATTTGTGAGTTAAAGGAAAAAGCATTTCAGCCTAGGGTCTTTATTGCAGGTACATTTCTTGAACAAGCTTGTTAATCCTTAGAAAATTGGTAACACCCTTTTAAGCAAATATATTCTACTATGCCCATAATTTCATAATATGCCCAACATTTCTAAATATTGGGCATTAGGATGCCTATTTTCCCCCAGTACCTATTCTTCAAACATAATAGGCCCTTCACTAGACGAGTATATTTTCTGGAATGTTAGATTATCCCCCCTTAGGAACATGCATCCCCGAGTGACACTACCCATCATCTTACATAAAGGAGCATAATTTTCAAAAAAACTATAACATACTTGAGACTTTACTCTTTGCGAAATTCTAATTCACAGTTACCCTGGATAATGCATATTACTCAAGCTTATTTGAAACTTCATATTTGGGATTGAGGAACTTCTTTCTCAATCACACTTAACTTAATTAATATATATCAAAACTCATGCAACACAAAAATCATGCCTACAGTATACAAAAATAGCAACATGAATGCAAGCATGAAGTCATTTTAACTCAAATAGTGCATGTATAAGACACATGATTATGGACTTAAAACATCGAAATCGACTAATGCACTAAAACTTAGAGTTTCTTAAAATAACCTATACTTGGGAAGAGTATATCTTACCTCATGAACTGAATAAGTGAGGGTAATGGGATCTCATATCGGCCTCAGCCTCTCATGTTGCTCCTTCAACAAGGTTGTTCCTCCAGAATACCTTAACAGTTGCAACCTCCTTGTTCCTAAACCGTTTCACTTGGCTATCAAAGGTTTCAACGGAAACCTCTTTGTAAGAAAGGTTTTCATCGGCTCCTAACCCCTTAGATAATATCAAAGGGATATGTCACTATGCCATCTATTTCTCTACATACCCCTTCGGCCCTAACACTGCCTCCTATGGGTGTAATTACTAGAACCGGTTCATGTAATATCTCAGGAAGTAAGTAAAATTTACTAGCCCACTAAAGGAATTAAAAAAGGCAAGGTAGATCCTGGATTTAATAATGCATAAAAAGGAAAGGAAAAGACAATAAAGTAACTAGTATCCACGTCCACGGACTTCTCTCGTTCCTCTCTTCCTTTCAACGCATAGAACAGGTCTCTCTTGGGGTGTTCGGCTGCAGCATTAGGATTTGGCCGAGGCGGAGCATTTTTCCTAGCCTAATCTCTTACATGTGGGCAGTCCCTGACTATATGCCCACTCTTCCCGCACCCATAGTAGGCATTATTACCTACCAAACACTCACCTTCATGCGAATGACCAGACTTATCACACGACTTGCTATCATGCTGGGCATTTATATCATTTAACTCCTTGGCATTAGTATTCTTAGAAGGTGTAGGATTTCCTGATTGCCTCTTTAACTTAGGCCTGTTCTGGACTCCAAATGAGCCCCTACCCGAGTTAAAACCAGTCTCATCCTCAGGCTTAGGCTTCTTGCCCTCATGAACTCTCCTCTTGTGGCTTATCTCCTCCACTTGCTGAGCTGCACTATCAATATGCCTAGATCCATGTTGTCATAAAACATGGCTTCCCGACAATCTTCTACTATATCCCCCGACACGCCAGTCACAAATCAGCTCATCTCATCCATTCTATTTGTCACCAGACAAGAAGCATACTTTGAAAGTTTAACAAAGTTCAAGGAAAACTCCTTGACAGACATACCTCCCTATCTCACATTGAGGAACTCTTCAACCTTGGCTTCATGTTGCTCTGTAGGAAAGAACCTCTTTGAAAAGGCAGTCTTGAGAACATCCAAGTGATGGGGACATCTCCTTGTGCTCGACTTTTCGCCCATATCTGGTACCAAACCTGTGCCACATCCATGAGTTGATATGCAGTCAACTCAGCGTTCAAAATCTTGTGGACGTCATCCACGAACTAATGAGGATCCTCATTTGTCTTTGATCTGTACTAAACTTGGGAATTCATTCTGGTGAAGCCCCTCAGCCTGCTAGCCATGGTGCTAACATGCGGGTTCTCTCTTGGAGCACCCTCTCTTGTGGCTTGAGCCGTGATGGATTGAGCCTGAGTGGTGATGGTCTATGCCATATGCTGCAATACTTCCCTCACTACACCATCTGTCAACCCATATTGGTTGACCGACACTCGAATTCTAGCAGCTGGGGCTTGAGGAGGAGCTTGGTTTCCTCCAGCAGATGCTTCCTCAACTCTTCTCACAGCATTCCTCCTTATCTTCATCTTTCTACCCGTATAAACAAGAAGAGAGTTAGATCCTTAAAATGACATAGAAATGTCACAACTCTACATGGAACGATAAAGAGTAGAAGAAGGGAAGATTTCCTATCGTTGCGTAATCTCGAAGTCATGATTTTGGTTCCCATCATAACCATAAGTTAGAAACTATATAACGTGGTTGTTTTGCGCATTAGTTCCTAGGTAATTTAATGTGATGCTCTGATAACAAGTTTGTCATGACCCGGATTTTGAAATTCAAATCGAATTCAGCATTGTTAACATCTCAGAGGTTTCATACAAGCCTCTTCTTGCATTCATCATATTCATCTAGTTAAATTTATGGAAAATTTAAAACTTTTTTAACGTATGAAGTATCCATAGTATTCATATAATTATTAACAAGTTACATAATATACTAAGCTCAAAGTAAAGAACAACCATCTAACATAAAGAATCAATTCAAAGGGAAAATCAATAATATCATAAGTATGTTTTGTAAACACGGCCTTATTACAAAAGCTTCAAAAAGAAAGTATCTGAAAGAAATGCTAGGGACAACATCCACTAGATATGTGTACTAGTACGCTAGACTAAAATTGTAGGATCCTCCAAATAAAGAGGACCTACCAACTGGTTTGGAGAACGGCCGTGTCAAAACCGCTATATGAATCTTCAATCTTTTCTCTAAATTGCACCTATAAAAATAGAAAATTGTATAAGGCTAGTACACCACTTGTACTAAGTATGGGTGTATTCACACATACACATAAGGCTATGCATTATCAAGGAAAACTCTTCCTAAACAACATGTCATTTCTGGAAAGTGAGGTCACTAGACTTTCCTAATTCGTTAGTTGTGAATTGTGGTACGAATATGATGAATTTTAATGCATTCAAACCTCACAAATCATTTTCTATATGATTACATCACATTTAAATCATCAATATATTTTTAGAACAAATCGAGCGAAGATTTGAGATTTTGATCCTCTTGAACCCAAGAGCTCCTATATTTAAACTTTTAGTTAATTTTTCAGTCTTTTTCTTCTTCTTGTTCTGTAGATTAATAATTTCTTTTGTCCTATGCTTTACTTACAAGTGCAATGATTCATTGTAGTCTCATACCCACAATGAATCAAGTAAGTAACAAGGACTAAGGAATGATTTCACTATCCTTACAATTAGTCATTCATTACATTATGCATTAATTAACACTTCATAAGACAGTCTTTATTGTCTATGCAACTTATTTTATCATTTTAATTTTAGGTAAGTTATGAAGCTTTGACTTGCTATTATTTTTTTGTACTTCCCTTTATTTTCATCATATACAAATTCATTATAAGCCAATATTATTTGGATTTGTCCATAATTTTATTAAACTTCATTGGTATTGATATTGGCAATTGATATTCTTAAGCTCTTACTTTCATAGCTCACTTTGGACATCCGTTCCATCATCTTTCTTTCGTGATTTCTTAGAGATATATTTAGAAGTAAGATCATGCAAGCTAACATGAAATCCAGTGTCTTCCTCAAACCAAAAAGAGGTGATTCACCGATTAAAAGAAATATATAGATCATGTGAGCTACTCATGAAATCTAGTGTCTGCCTCACACCGGAAAGGGGTGATTCACGACTAAGGGGAATCCATCTCAGGTGTTCACTCCACACAAAAAAGGAGTGGCTCACGGCTATAGTAAACCAAGAACATGTTTTGGGTTTTAACCGACATAGATCATGAGACCTAAACATGAAATTTTGTGTCTACCCCAAACCGAAAATACGTTATCTTACTGGCCAAGGTAAGATTGAAACATACCTCACTCTGTTAGGTGGAAACCACAGGATAGTTCCTATGTTGGATAGACATAGCTTTAATACTATGGACTTAGGTAGACTATTCTCATGAGACTTACGCCTGCAAGCACATGCTCATAACTAGTCTATTGGTGTTTTGTTCCCTTTCACTATCTTCTTTATCTTTTAGAGTTGACTAAAAAATTATGAAAGCTTGATCCTAGATTAAGATTTACTTACTTTATTTATTACTTATCATCCTTACTTTACATTAGTGAAATGTGAATTATCCTTACATATCATCATGTGGTGTTAATGAGACTTGTCTCACACATTCTAACAGTTTTATTCGTGAGAATTTTGTAACATAGTAGATTAGGTGTAAGTGAGGCTTGTATCACTTCCTTTAACACCTCATTCTGGTAATTTCCTTAACTTAGACCTCATTAGTTATGTTATTGGTAAAGTTATTTATTTACTTTAGTGTAGTAGCTTCATATCATCGATTATGGACGATGAGCAACTTCATTCAATGAGTTTCATAAGTTCATATATCATTCTTGTAGATCATGTTGGGAGTTGTCCCAATGAATGACATTCTTTTGAATATGGGTTCATTTAATTAGTATAGAAATGCTTATGTTGTCATTTCTTTACTCTAACTACACAAGATATGCATATGATTGGTCTTGGCCTAAACCCTTGGATATTAAACTACATAACCAATTTTGTTGGCATAGGCCAATTTTACGTTTGTTCATACTTAAATTTAATATATATGGATAATTAGCCAATAATTTAATCATGTAACATAAATTTATAGACATTTGCACGCATTATTTTTGGGACAATGTTACTGTTAGCCAATTTATTGGCATAAGATAAGCAATACACTCAAGATGTGAATTCATGGAGGTCCTTTTAACCAATCTCATTTCATGACTTTAGGGATAACACTTTTAAACATTTAGGACAGCATCAATTTAAAAGTTTGAGGAATATAACATCTTCATAACGTCACAATAACAAGAACTCAACATTCGGACAAAAACATCAACACTTGAACATTTACGGACGTAAGTAGCATATCCTCTTATCTTAATTTACGTTGTATACATTTAACTTCATACGATTACAATTTCATAGGTTCATTGACATTCATAATTCAAGAACCCTGCACATTAAGATCATCCAGAACAATATACCAATAACATGATATCTAATCTATCCAACATTGAAATCGTACAAGGATACTAGGGAAAGGAAGTTCAACGAGAACGATAGGAACAACCCTAGATTTCAAAATCTCATTAATCGTCCGAAAGAAAGTACTCTTGGAAAAATAATTCCAAGAGAGAAAACCATACCTTATGTAGAACTTAACCTACGAAGACCACCTTCAACTAAACCTTAAAGGAACCTT
Organism: Solanum habrochaites; assembly: GCA_027704765.1. NCBI lineage: Eukaryota > Viridiplantae > Streptophyta > Magnoliopsida > Solanales > Solanaceae > Solanum > Solanum habrochaites. The sequence continues at coordinate 43,491,619 of JAKWJA010002498.1, forward strand.
TAAATCTCCCTAGAGAAATCGATAAACTTCTGTCTTTTTCTTTCGTTCGTTGTTTTTTTATTTGCGTTGGGAAAATCTTAGTGTTTGAACGTGATTCTAAGTCTTACGAACTGATATTGACTTATTCAACTAAGGTTTAATAACTTAATTAAATAAATAAATTAACTAATTACTAAAAAGTCCCTCCTAGATTGACTACAAATAGGAAAACATAGCACTTAGTCAAATCTAAAAATTTTCCAAAGAATTTCGTTTTGCCCCTTTTAATTAACTAATTAAATGAATAATTTAATTAATTAAGAGACCTAGGGTAATTAATAATGTACCCCTAAATCATTAGAATCATAATTAATCCTTTTGGACCATTCTAGGTTAAGTACTAGGATGTTTGTTTAGTTGTACTAGGTTAGTGTAAGAATTTCGATTTGACCCCTTTAATTTAATTAATTAAATGGATAATATAATTAATTAAATGACCTAGGTTAATTACTAAGAATTTCGTTTGTGAAGGTTGATTTTCACTTCCGAATTTTAAATGATTTCATTTAATTAATTAAGAGGTTTAGGGGTTATTTGGGTATTAAAGGGAGACTAATTAAGTTAATTAAGCCCCACTATATATAACCTCAACTCTCATTAACCTAAAGACAACTATCATATAAACTCTCTTCCTTCCTCTCATTAACCTAAAGACAACTATCATATAAACTCTCTTCCTTCCCTCTTATTTCTCTCTCTACATGAACTCACCATTGAAGTCTAGCAAGGACTAGGGTTTGGGGGATGGAAAGGGACGAATTCACCATACAATTTGTTGACAAGCATTAAGTTATGGGTTTTATTAACCTTTGAGATTTTTTCCCCAAAGGTTTCCTTCAAAATAAATTTTAAAAAGTTGAGTTTTCTTATAGGTTTCATTCAACTACGAAATTAAAGTTATGAATTGGGTTATTAGAATTCTTTATATATATTATATTAACGTGTAATTAAACTTATTTATGGTAATTGTTGATGGTTCGATATAAACGGAAGAATATGATCCTCTATCCCTAACCCTATGTTGTGATCTTGACATATATTGTATTGTGAACATTCAATTGAGTTGGTTGTTGATTAGATTACTATCCAATGGTGTTATTATGATCAAATTAAGATGAATTATAGGCCGATCATGGTAGTTCTTGATGTGTGATTTAGGTTATGAATTATAATGTGAAATTAGCCATGCACCTTGTCTCAAGTTGTGATCTAAAGATGAATTGTGTTATACAGATGCAATTGGCCTTATTTTTATATTGGTTGTCATGGTGTGATGATGTTGCTCCCAAGTTTGGTTGAGTTATGGGTTGATGGTAAGACCTTTATTATAACTATGAGGAAGAGTTGGTAAGTCTTAGAATCTCTATCTTTACTTATAATTGTGATTAATTGTTGTTAATTCATGATATTACATTGGACTATGACTTATACTGGGATTATAGGGTGGAATGGTGTTTAATTGAAATGCCTTGACTATGTTGTGAGGTTTATTAAGGTGTATGTGCTATAAGGATGGTGAAAATTATCAATGTGACTTGATATGTTATGAAATCCTAATGTGTTAACCTCATTTATATGAATTGTTATGTAAGGACTTATACTCATACAATTCTTATTGAGATATTGATGATTATGATTATACAAGGGGTAGACCCTATGGCCTAAATTAAGCTATGATTGATAATTAAAGGGCTAAAGACATTTCAAAAAGGGAATCTAGCTTAGCACAAAGTGAACTAGATAGAGGAGTGTCCCTTCCCACATAGGGAAAGTGTTATGCCTTGTATTTTTTTATACGTAGTGCGCATCGTGATCTAGTAGACGTAAGTCCGGGGAATGAGATTTTATTTTAAGTTCCAAGTGATTAAAGAAATATTAGGCAAGGATGTTATTTCCAAATGTGATATTAAGTATGAGTTGGCTAATGTAAGTGCCATTAACTTTAAGTGAGGGATTAAATAGTGGCTAATTTGGATTATTTAATCCAATGGGCCCCACCACTCATAATTGGTGGCTGATTAGGATTAATTTAATCCAGTGGGCCCCACCACTCAAGGCAAAAATTAAAAAGGGATCAGATTGTGAGTTGGCCTTAGTGGACAGGTGTAGAGGGGGGCTGCCTCCACTTCATACTATTAAATGAGGTGGAGAAATCCACTCCATGCTAAATAAAGTGGTGAAATGCATTGCTGCATATCATCTTCTTCTTCACCACTTGTCTTAGGCAGCCATGGAAATGGAGAAACCAACCCTGCAACTCTTGGCCAGCAGCTGCAAATAATTTGGTTAGTAATCTCCTTGTTTGGTGTGTTAATTCTTTAGAATACCTTTGTTAATTATCCATTAATTATAAGAAGGGGGCGTGACCAGTAGCTTAGGAAGTTTGTTTTAGTTATTGAATGTTCTAAGTATGAACGGAAACCATAATCGGATTATAAGTGGTGTCGTGTTGGTGCTTGGGCTGTTTTGATTAAAGCAAACTGCAGGAAAATTCTGTTTTGGCATTATGTATATGTTGAATGTGATTATGAGTATGTACTCCAAAGGATGAATACGATAAGGTAGATGTGTTGTGAATTATAAAACGAGTTATCGCTCGGTGTGTCGTTGCTTCACTGTTATGGTTGCCGAGACGGAACTGTTTTGGGGAGGGAGCTGTTTACTATGATTCGTTGGGTTATATGTGTTATTGGTATTGCTGTGGATAATTTAGGTTGTTGTCGGATTGGGACGAAGTAAGGAAAATAGGGGAAGTGCTGCCGAATTTTCGTTAGATTATTAGCTAGCTTACAAGAAAGTAAAGCGCGATGTTTATCTAATTGCGGCACAATTGTTTCTTGCTATAGATTAATAGCTTGAGCAGTAAATATTGGACGTGCGGCTCGATTATACGGTATGTAACGCTGTCCCTTCTTTCTTTGTTTGGCATGACTTTTAAAAATAAGTGAATAACGGACAGATTTGATACTTACCTCTAGAGCGTCTAGGTGACGTATGTTCTTGCTCCCACAATTATTCCTCTATATATCGGCTATGTCTAAGGCTATGATGATCTCTCATATCTATGGTAGTGCTTCTTAGAGTCATTGAGATTTTACGTTTCCATATCGTATTAAAGGTTCATAATCTTGATAAAACATTAATCTTTGGTAATACTCCTTGCTGGTTCACGTTGATTGTCCTATTGAGTTATAAGAAATGATTTTAATTGCATATGGTTGCTCATAATATTCTGCTCGTGCATAGAGTCATTTATCATTTCACCGAGTCCCGGGCCGGGTAATGTTCGTGCGGAGTTTCTTGCATATGTCACCGAGTTCCTCACTAGAGGGCCGGGTATGTATATTATATATATATGATTGGTGATGAGGATGGTTATGATGATGATGATGACGGAAATGACGTGATGATTATTTTGTCGAGCCCCTTACTAGGGAAGCTGGGCACCTTATATGTTAAAGATATGCATGATTTTCACTTAAAAGGGTGCATGTGTAGCGATATTTTGTTTCGACTTGCCATATTGGTATCCTGTCATCTTTATCTTATGCTTTACATACTCAGTACATTGTCCGTACTGACCCCCCTTTCCTCGGGGGGCTTCATTTCATGCCCGCATGTGTAGATGCACAGTTCGGTGATCCTCCCGCCTAGGATATCTACTCTGTTGATTGGGAGAGCTCCACTGTTCCGAAGCCCAGTCGTTTTGGTACATAACTTTTGTGTAGTCTTTTGCTCGTCTATGGGTATGGCGGGGCCCTGTCCCATCGAGTTTCACTAATGTACTCTTAGAGGTCTGTGGACATTATGTGGGTTGTATATGTATGTTTTGGATAATGGTCTGGACATGGTTTGTTTGGGATGTCCGCTTGTACAGGGGCCGCCTTGTCGGCTGCGTACATCATTGTGTATTGTGTAGTGGCAGCCTTGTCGGCTTACGTATGTTATTATGCTTTGAATAGTGGCGGCCTTGTCGGCTCGCGTATGCTGTTATGGTTGAATGGTTATGACTCCTTATGAGACAGGTCCTCTTTATATATATATGACGTTGAGGTTGGCTTGATTTGATTAAATTCCATATTGTCTTAATTTCAGTTAGTTATACTTAGCAGGTTTGTATGTGGGTGTCCAAAACGGGCACTAGTCACGGCCCATCGGGTTGGGTCGTGACAAAGAGTGGTATCAGAGTGGTTCTTCCTCGGAAGTGTCTACAGACCATGTCTAGTAGATTCTTGTTTTCGGTGTGTTGTGCACCACATCTATAAACAGGAAGCTACAGGATATATAGAATGTCATTCTTTCTTCTTATTCTAGATCGTGCGATAGAGCTATATTAACAGGATAATCCCTCTCTAAGGAATCCGTGTGTTTTCAGCTATGCCTCCAAAGAAAGCGACAGCCTCCCAAAAGGGAAAATCGGTAGCAGAAGGTACTAGTCAGACCCGGAGAGTTAGTAGGTCCTGTGCCCAGTCTATCCCTGGTATTATGCTCCAGTCGGAGAGCTCTGCTACACTGCCACCGCCAGAGGAGCTTAGAGCAGCAGCAACTCCAGTTCGAGGGACACCACCAGCCCTCGAGGCCCCAACACCTGAACCTCCAGCTCCTCAGTCAGGGGCGGAGGATAGGGCCATGAGAGATGTGGTTCAATTGCTGACTAGATTAGTGGCAGGTCAGGCTCGCAGGCATGGACTAGGAGTTGATCATGCTGACAGATCTGATAGCTTAAGGGCTCGTGACTTCTTAAGTTGTAATCCTCCAGAGTTCTTTGGGTCAAGGCCCCAGGATGATCCGCAAGAGTTTATTCGTCAGATGCAGCGTACATTGAGGATAATCAAGGCTTCGGAGACCGAGTCTGTTGAGTTGGCTACGTATCGTTTGCGGGATGTAGCTATTAATTGGTATGAGTCTTGGGAGTTATCTAGGGATGAGGGTGCTCCTCCAGCGGTATGGGATGAATTTGTGGAGGCTTTCCAGGGCCACTTCCTGCCTCCAGAGATGAAGCGAGCTAGAGTCTATAGATTCTTGCATTTGAAGCAAAATGGCAGGAGCGTTCGAGAGTATAGCCTCGAGTTTGATTCATTGGCTAGGCATGCGTCTACTATTGTGGCTGATATGGCAGACAGTCGTTATGTGATGGGATTGGATCGTTATCTGATTGACGGTTGTATGGCAGTGACTCTTCAGCCAGGTATGGACATTGCTCGGGTGCAGGCATATGCACAGGGGGTAGAGGATCGGCACCGGGGACGTCAGCCAGATAGAGATTATAATAGAGGCCAACATAAGAGGGCTAGATCAGCAGGTTATCCTGACGAGTTTCGAAGCGGGCAGTCTCAGCAGCATGTTAGATTTTCTTCCCAGCCAGCACAGAGTGCACCCCCACGTTTCATGGGTAGGGGGTTCGATCGTATGGGATATTCGGAAGCTGGTCAGAGCTCTAGGGCGTCAGGGTCACAGATGGGCAGGGGTTTGAGCCAGTCGAGGCCACCTTTGCCTCGGTGTTCTCGTTGTGGTAAGTCCCATCTTGGGGAATGTCGTTGGGCTACAGGTGCATGTTTTTCTTGCGTCCGTCAGGGCCATACTATGAGGGAGTGTCACCTTAGAGGTAGTGCAGGTGGTATGGCACAGCCTATAGGGTCCGTTGCTGGTTCATCTTCTTCTGTGGCTATGCGCCCTACGGGGCAGGGTATTCAGGCGCCAGCAGGCCGTTGTAGAGGACGTGGTGGAGCTTCCAGTTCTAGCGGTCCCTCGAACCGTATATATGCTTTGACTAATAGGCAAGATCAGGAGGCGTCACCTAATGTGATCACAGGTATATTATCACTATTCTCCCGAAGTGTGTATGCATTGATAGACCCAGGTTCCACCTTATCATATATATTCCCTTTGTTAGTAGGATCGGAATAGAGTCTTAGTTGATAGAACCATTTGAGGTAGCTACACCTATAGGAGATTTTGTCATAGCTACGCGAGTATATAAGAATTGTTCAGTAGTAATATATAGTCGTCGTACCGTAGCAGATCTAATAGAGTTAAATATGATTGAGTTTTATATTATCATGGGCATGGATTGGTTGGCTGCTTGTTATGCTAATGTTGATTTTAGAGGAAAGATAGTTCGATTTCAATTTCCAGGGGAACCGATTATAGAGTTGAAGGGAGTACAGTATCGCCGAAAGGTAAGTGCATTTCATACCTTAAGGCCGGGAAGATGGTTAGAAAAGGCTATATTTACCATCTGATTCGGGTGCATGACATAAAGGCAGAGGTACCGACTCTTCAATCAGTCCCGGGTTAATGAATTTCCCGATGTATTCCCCGAGGAACTTCCAGGTTCCTCCAGAATGGGAGATAGAGTTTACTATAGATGTACTGCCAGATACCCAGCCTATATCTATACCTCCTTATAGAATGGCACCTGCTGAGTTGAAAGAATTGAAAGAGCAATTGAGGGATTGCTAGAAAAAAAGGCTTCATCAGGCCTAGTACGTCACCTTGGGGAGCACCGGTACTGTTTGTGAGGAAGAAGGATGGGTCGCTGCGGATGTGTATTGATTATAGGCAGCTGAACAAAGTAACAATAAAGAACAGGTATCCCCTCCCAAGGATTGACGATCTATTTGACTAGTTGCAGGGTGCAAAGTGTTTTTCAAAGATAGACTTGCGGTCAGGTTATCATCAGGTGCGGGTAAGGGAGGCAGATATTCCAAAGACGGCATTCCGAACCCGATATGGGCATTATGAGTTTAGAGTGCTGTCTTTTGGGCTGACTAATGCTCCAGCGGTGTTTATGGATTTAATGAATCGAGTATTTAAACCATTCCTTGATATGTTTGTTATTGTATTTATAGACGATATTCTGGTCTATTCACGTTCAGAAGAGGAGCATGCAGACCATTTAAGGACGGTACTTAGGGTGCTTCAGCACCAGAAGTTGTATGCTAAATTTTCTAAGTGCGAGTTCTGGTTGACTTCAGTGGCATTCTTGGGGCATATTATTGGAGCTGATGGTATTCGGGTAGACACGCAGAAGATTGAGGCGGTAAAGACTTGGCCCAGACCTACGACACCTACTGAGGTACGCAGCTTTCTGGGGTTAGCAGGATATTACAGGAGATTCGTAGAAAAGTTTGCCTCAATTTCAGCGCCTTTGACAAGGCTAACTCAAAAGGCAGCCAAGTTCCAGTGGACTGATGCTTGTGAGCGAAGCTTCCAGCTATTGAAAGACAAATTGACTACAGCTCCAGTCCTAACTCTTCCGGAGGGACCAGACGGCTATGTTATTTATTGTGATGCTTCGGGTGTTGGGCTAGGATGTGTATTGATGCAGCATGGCAAAGTTATAGCCTATGCCTCCCGACAACTTAGGAAGCATGAAAAGAACTATCCTACTCATGATCTGGTGTTAGCAGTCGTGGTTCATGCCTTGAAGATATGGAGGCATTATTTATATGATTTTCATGTGGACATCTATACAGATCATAAGAGTCTCCAATATATCTTTAAAAAAAAGGAGATGAACTTACGATAGAGGCGGTGGTTAGAGTTGCTAAAGGATTATGATGTTGATATTTTATATCATCCAGGGAAAGCGAATGTTGTAGCAGATGCTCTTAGCCGTAAGTCCATGGGTAGCTTGACAGATGTACAACCAGAAAGGAGGGATATGGTTCGGGAGATTCAGCGGCTATCCAGCCTTGGAGTCCGTCTGGCTAATTCAGAAGATAGTGGAGTTTCTATTCGAGAGGTTGTGAGTCCTCAATCATAGATGAGGTAAAGAGACACCAATACAAGGACCCTATTCTGGCACAGTATAGAGATGCAACTCTTCAAAAGGAAAAGACCCCATTTAAGGTTACACCTGACGGAGTGTTACGATATGAAGGCAGATTGTGTGTACCCGATACTGTGGGGCTACGACGGCAGGTTATGGGAGAGGCACACTCTGCCCGTTATTCAATTCACCCAGGGTCAACGAAAATGTATCATGACCTTAGATGCTTATATTGGTGGGATGGCATGAAAAAGGACATAGCGGAGTTTGTTGCTCATCGCCCGAATTGTCAACAAGTCAAGATCGATTATCAAAAGCCTGGTGGATTATTACAGGAGATAGAGATCCCGACTTGGAAATGGGAGATGATTAATATGGACTTCATTACAGGTTTACCTCGCACTCAACAGAAGTATGACTCTATATGGGTTATTGTAGATAGGCTGACGAAATTGGCCCATTTTCTTCCAGTCAGGACTACTTATTCGGCTAAAGATTATGCGAGGTTATATGTCAGGGAGATAGTGAGACTTCATGGGGTTCCCACGTCCATTATATCAGATAGAGGAGTTCAATTTACAGCCAACTTTTGGAGATCGTTTCAGAAGGGATTGGGGACACAAGTGAACCTTAGCACAACATTTCACCCTCAGACCGATGGGCAGGCTGAGCGTACTATTCAGACACTAGAAGATATGTTGCGGGCCTGTATTATTGACTTCAAAGGTATCTGGGATGACCACTTGCCGCTCATTGAGTTTTCCTATAATAATAGCTACCATTCTAGTATCCAGATGGCACCGTATGAGGCCTTATATGAGAGAAGTGCAGATCACCTTTGGTTGGTTTTGATGTTGGCGAGATTAAGTTAATAGGCCCGGATGTGATTCAGCAACTGTGACAAGGTGAATCTTATTCAAGAAAGATTATTAGCAGCCCAGAGTCGACAGAAGTCATATGCAGATAATCGGCGTTGAGATTTGGAGTTTCAGATTGGTGACTGGGTATTCCTGAAGGTATCACCCATGAGGGGTGTGATGAGATTCGGCAGGAAGGGGAAGCTCAGTCCGAGATACATTGGGCCTTATCAGATTGTTCGTAGGATAGGCAAGGTTGCCTATGAGTTGGATCTACCATCTGATTTGGAGGCGGTACATCCAGTCTTCCATGTAACGATTCTACGTAAATGTATTGGTGATCCTTCTAGAGTATTCCCTCTAGATGATATTCAGGTAACAGAGGAGTTGTCATATGAGGAGAAACCCGTGGCTATACTTGATAATCAGTTTAGAAGGTTACGTACTAAGGATGTGGCTTCCATCAAAGTGTTGTGGCAAAATAACAATAGGGAGGAAATGACTTGGGAAGCGGAAGACGAAATGAAGAATACGTATCCTTACTTGTTCCCCGTACCTGCAGGTAATTCAATTCCTAGCTTGACTATATTGATAGATAATGAGATTATGTAGCTGTGAGGCATCTGTAAGTTACGGAATGCAGGTTGATAGGTATAACTTTTAGGGAGACCTCGCTGGAATTTGTTTTTCCAAGACGCTAACTTAACATTCGAGGACAAATGTTCCTAAAGGGGGAAGGATGTTATGCCTCGTATTTTTTTATACGTAGTGCGCATCGTGATCTAGAAGACGTAAACAAATATTAGGCAAGGATGTTATTTCCAAATGTGATATTAAGTATGAGTTGGCTAATGTAAGTGCCATTAACTTTAAGTGAGGAATTAATTAGTGGCTAATTTGGATTGATTTAATCCAATGGGCCCCACCACTCATAATTGGTGGCTGATTAGGATTAATTTAATCTAGTGGGCCCCACCACCAAGGCAAAAATTAAAAGGATCAGATTGTGGGCTGGCCTTAGTGGACAGGTGTAGAGGGGGCTGCCTCCACTTCATACTATTAAATGAGGTGGAGAAAATCCACTCCATGCTAAATAAAGTGGTGAAATGCATTGCTGCATATCATCTTCTTCTTCACCACTTGTCTTAGGCAGCCATGGAATGAAGAAACCAACCCTGCAACTCTTGGCCAGCATGCTGCAAATAATTTGTTTAGTAATCTCCTTGTTTGGTGTGTTAATTCTTTAGAATACCCTTGTTAATTATCCATTAATTTTAAGAAGGGGGCGTGACCAGTAGCTTAGGAAGTTTGTTTTTAGTTATTGAATGTGCTAAGTATGAATGGAAACCATAATCGGATATTAGTGGTGTCGTGTTGGTGCTTGGGCTGTTTTGATTAAAGCAAACTGCAGGAAAATTCTGTTTTGGCATTATGTATATGTTGAATGTGATTATGAGTATATACTCCAAAGGATGAATACGATAAGGTAGATGTGTTGCGAACTATAAAACGAGTTATCGCTCGCTCGGTGTGTCATTGCTTCGCTGTATGGTGCCGACGGAACTGTTTTTGGGGAGGGGGCTGTTTAATATGATTCTTTGGGTTATATGTGTTATTGGTATTGCTGTGGATAATTTGGATTGTTGTCGGATTGGGACGAAGTAAGGAAAATAGGGGAGGTGCTGCCGAATTTTCGTTAGATTATTAGCTAGCTTACAGAAGTAAGGAGGCACGATGTTTATCTAATTGCGGCACGATTGTTGCTTGTTATAGATTAATAGCTTGAGCAGTAAATATTGGACGTGCGGCTCGATTATACGGTATGTAACGTTGTCCCTTCTTTCTTTGCTTGGCATGACTTTTAAAAATAAGCGAATAACGGACAGATTTGATACTTATCTCTAGAGCGTCTAGGTTACGTATATTCTTGCTTCCAAAATTATTCCTCTATATATCGGCTAGTCTAAGGCTATGATGATCTAAATATCTATGGGTAATGCTTCTTAGAGTCATTGAGATTTTACGTTTCCATATCGTATTAAAGGTCCATAATCTTGATAAAACATTAATCTTTGGTAATACTCCTTGCTGGTTCACGTTGATTGTTCTATTGAGTTATAAGAAATGATTTTAATTGCATATGGTTGCTCATAATATTCTGCTCGTGCATAGAGTCATTTATCATTTCACCGAGTCCCGAGCCGGGTAATGTTCGTGCGGAGTTTCTTGCATATGTCACCGAGTTCCTCACTAGAGGGCCGGGTATGTATATTATATATATGATTGGTGATGAGGATGGTTATGATGATGATGATGACGGAGATGACGTGATGATTCTTTTGCCGAGCCCCTTACTAGGGAAGCTGGGCACCTTAAATGTTAAATATATGCATGATTTTCACTTAAAAGGGTATATGTTTAGCGATATTTTGTTTCGACTTGCCATATTGGTATCCTGTCATCTTTACCTTATGCTTTACATACTAAGTACATTGTCCGTACTGACCCCCCTTTCCTCGGGGGGCTGCGTTTCATGCCCGCAGGTGTAGACGCACAGTTCGGTGATCCTCCCGCCTAGGATATCTACTCTGCTGATTGGGAGAGGCTCCACTGTTCCGGAGCCCAGTCGTTTTGGTACTTAACTTTGTGTAGTCTTTTGCTCGTCTATGGGTATGGCGGGGCCCTGTCCCGTCGAGTTTCACTAATGTACTCTTAGAGGTCTGTGGACATTATGTGGGTTGTATATATATGTTTTGGATAATGGTCTGGACATGGTTTGTTTGGGATGTCCGCTTGTACAGGGGCAGCCTTGTCGGCTGCGTACATCATTGTGTATTGTGTAGTGGCAGCCTTGTCGGCATACGTATGTTATTATGCTTTGAATAGTGGAGGCCTTGTCGGCTCGCGTATGCTGTTATGGTTGAATGGTTATGACTCCTTATGAGACAGGTCCTCTTATATATATATGACGTTGGGGTTAGCTTGATTTGATTAAACTCCATATTGTCTTAGTTTCAGTTGGTTATACTTAGCAGGTTTGTATGTGGGTGTCCAAAACGGGCACTAGTCACGGCCATCGGGTTGGGTCGTGACACTTTTAAACAAGAAATGATACAACCTCTAGGAATTGAGTTACCCCCCTTCAACACTAAGAGAGGTTCATTAGGAAAGTTTAACTTGACTACCCTTGTTTGACGATCAATGGAAGAAAAACAAGCATGCAACCAATCCATTCCCAAAATGACATCAAAATCAACCATATATAGTTCTACCAAATCCACCCATGTAACTCTATTGGGAAAGGTATAGGACAACTCCTAAAGACTCTTCTAGCCACTACGGAGTAACCCACCGGGGTAGTAGCCAAAAAAGGTTCAATTGACACATTTGGTAGAACATCAAACTTTCTAGCTAGTAGAGGATTTCAAAATGATAAAGTATCACCGAGATCTAGTAAAGTATAAACATAAATAGATTAGACTTGTAACATACCGGTGACCACATCGGGAGATTCCTCTTGCTCACCCCTAGAGCGGAGAGCATAAAAACGGTTCCTCTTTGGATCATTGGAACTAGTATAGCTTGATTAAGCTTTATCACTCCCCTTCTATTCACTCCTCACATTAAGGACAATCCCTAATCTTATGTCACTTTTGCCACATGCAATGAAATTCTCTATCCCAAATAGACACTCACTGTAATGCATGTTACCACACTTGGAACAAGTAGGTTTCTTGTTAGGTGACTTCCCGCTTCTTCCGTTTTGATACTTTGGGTTAGGAATCCTATCCTTGTTATCCTTGGGGAAATTGGAAGGAAATTGGTTGGAAACCCTCTTCTTGAACATAGGCTTGTCTTGAATTTCAAGCCTACCCCTGGAAGTACCTCCCTCATAAGACTTGGGTCTCTTAAACTCCCTATTGTTCCACTTGAGTCTAGTCTCCTAAACTTGTTGAGCATGAACCATTAACCTATAAATATCTATGTTGTCATGGAACATCATCGAACGACACTATCCAACCAAATCATCGGACACTCCCGTAACAAATAGAATCATCTCATTCCTTGGGTTAGACATCAAGGAAGGTGCATACTTGGACAATTCGGTGAACTTCAAGGAGTATCTTGCTCACTCATACCTCCTTGACGAAGGTTGATGAATTCCTCCACTTTTGAATACCTTTACTCCCTGGGGAAGAACCTTTCAAGAAAAGCCCTTCTAAACACCTCCCAAGTTATTGGACCCGCTCTCAAAGCCCTATTGTCTCTCCATTTGGTATACCAAGTTTGAGACACATCCTTGAGTTGATAGGAAGCAATCTCGACCTTTTCATTTGAAGTCAACCCCATAGCATACAAGATATTGTTGATCTCATCGAGGAATTCTTAAGGATCATCATTCACCTTAGACCTAAAGAACATTGGAGGGTTCATACATGTGAAGTCCCTCAAGCGAGAAGCCATAGTACTAGCATTTTGTTGAACACGGGGTCTAACCTCCCTATTTTATTGAGCCGTCATGGCTTTAGTTTGAGTAGCTAATGATTGTTCTTGGGTAGTCATATCTTGATCCAAATATCTCCATCCGTCATAGGAGGAGGAACGACAGGAGCTTCGTTACCTTTAAGGAGCTTCATAGTCTTGTGGAGGAGCTTGGTTGCCATGGGGAGAAACTCCTGCATTAGCTAAATCTTCCTCCACTCTCCTTAAAGACATCCTTCTCGTATTCATCTCTTATATCCACAAGAAATAGATTAGAAGAAAAAAGGACAAATAGAGTTTCAACTCTCAAGGCACGACTTTCAAGATTACCAATAAGTGAGAATTCCTGAGCGTCACATATCCTCTTATTCATAAGTGTGGAACGCTTCACATCAATTAACAAGACTCTACGTAAATGTGGTTCAGACATAAATCTTTAGATTTCTTTAACCTCATGCTTTGATACCAAGTTTTTCCCGACCGGTGATCACCCTATAGACATAACCGGCGTCCTCCTCCTCGGAGAGGACTTGGACAAGCCTCTTAGCATTCGTCATAACATAACATAGGTTAAAAATGCATAAAATTAAAACTTTTTACATATTGAGGTATACATAGACCTCTCACATTTCATATATGGAGTTTACTTACACTCCTGGCATATGAAGCTTACTTAAGCTTCTCGTTTAGACAACATAATCAATAACATAGGAATTTAGTCTAACACTTCGTCTCATATTGAACCATCTAAAACGAAGCATAACATTCAGGTATTGCCCTCATACAAATTCATAATTACCACATAGATCATACAACATTATCTTCAACAATAAGAAAGAAATGAATGTCTTAGACTATTGTAATACTACTAAGGTAGAATACGTGGCACCATCCTAAACTAGAGGACCTACAAAAACTTGGGAAACTCCAAGTCTTCTTGCAAAAGGACCTTGTTACCTCAACGGCCCGAACCTACATTGTTTGGGAAAAGGGAAATAATATGGATTGGTACAACCACATGTACTAAGTATGGAAACACATGCAAATAAAACATTGAAATCATGCTTAAAGGGAAATTTTTGTTAAAGTCATGCTAAATCACTTATGAAAGCCTCAATGCACAATAAATAACACATATAAGCCAATAGGCACAGCATTCCATAAGACAATTCCATATCCAACACAAGACCAACATCACCAGAAAATCAAATCAACATGGATAATATAAATATGTCATACCAACATGAATAGCATCAATTAAGATCATATAGGCAGTAATAACTCCAACATAGAAATATAATAACAATTCATGTACACAAGTTCATAATCATCTCAACATAGAAAACCCTTACTCACAACCCCTTCCCAAGCCTACAAGTGTAATGCTTATATGAAGTCCCAAACCTCACATAATCAAGTAAAACAAGTAAAGGACCATATGAAATGTCAACATTTCATATACCTCATATCATGCATGTACTTCATCACATATATAAATTTAGGAAAATAACATGTATATATTATTGAAACTAACATCATATAGGATCACCATCATTTAAAGTCATCATATACATTTCTTTCATGTCATAATTATATAAGAAAAAAACTCCTACGACTTTCCTCAAGGACAACTAGTGCAATATATAAGTTGAGTACCATACCCCTACCTTTATTAAGTAGAACCTATCAAGTCACCCTAGTAAGTGTTTACTTTATAACTTCAATTTTACTTTCGGAAACATTTGCCTCAACCAACATAGACCATGTGATCTAAACATGGAATCCGGTGTCATGAAACCCATATTTTTTAATCAACCTTTGGCAAATGAGTCCCAAGAGTGAAGAGATTCCATAACTTAACAATCCTTGAAGATTGATGGAGAGAAATTTGAAATCTTGGATCTAGTGACCTTGAAGCTTGGTCTCCAATGGAGCCTTTGGGATTAGAGAGTGAAAGTAGAAAGAAGGTAGAGAGATTTGAGTTTGGGAATAGAGGGGTGTTGGGTAAGATTAATTAGGTTTATCTCTTATATAATATCATAATAACTTAATTAGAAACCCCTTAAAAATAATTAATTAACAAAACAACTAACTAATTGATTCCCTTAACTTAAAATTGGACAGTCAACACAGACACAGATCTACGAGACCTCGATCTACGATCCATAGGTTCATCAATGACCCCGTACTGCATAGGCATTGTTTGCGTCAGAGAGTGATTTTTGGATCACGTTTTGAATTCGGTAAACTCTGTACCAATGACCACCATCGACGGGCCGTTGAACCATCGACAACTTGTCGTTTGCTATGTCATTTGGCCACTATCAATTTGATAGCTTTTGGTCTAATGCAAGGGTCCTCTCCAACGACCCTTTGGGATTCATACCCAAATGTTTCGACCCTAAACACACTCTAACACATGTTTAACACATTTACACCAATTTTCATTAAATTTCAACTCTTAAAATCCCATGAAACATGCCGAGGCACACTAACATCAATTTCACTAGTCTCCAGACGTCATGGACGTTGCTTTACTTTTTGACTCAAATACTTCCTAATTAGTGAAGATACATTATTTTAGGCATATAAACAATATTTCAAGTCTTATCTCATCATCTTGGGCTCTATATTAAGTCATAGACTTTTGGAGTGTTATAATGGGCTTCATGGATCAATGTTGTCTTTTTTGAAGCTGTTAGCCAACGTTTAGGTCCTCCTAAATGACCGTTAGGGTGGTCCTAGGGGAGTCGTACCTGGATGTTTGAACAATAAACATGACCATCAAGGTAACAAGTTCCTTTTACACGTTTTAAACCTCAAACAACATCTCCATTTCAAAAACAACACATACGAACACCATAGCATACAAATGACTAGTCTCCGAACGTCTTAGTCATTTCTTGATGTTTAACCCCAAAACTACTCAAATCTATACTGAGAAATAATTTCTCTTTATTTAGAAAGATATCAAGTCAATATACTCATGTTAGGCTATAATGCATCCTATTTCATTTTCGGGCTCTTACAATACTCCCTCACTTGAAAAAAGATTCGTCCTCGAATGACACTAAAACACTTTCTATGTTGAAAGATTCAAGACTAGCAGGTCAAAACAACACCAAATCAATATAAAATATACATATCTTGGAGGAACATCAACTCCACATATAAGTGACGGAAAGCACTAAAAAGGGACACTTTAGTTGTAATATGGTTTTCATGCTATTTTGGTGAAAGTTCATAAACAAAGTGCAAACCACAATCATACAAGTCCATAATTAACCACATAAGATAATACCCACATAATCTTCTTGATAAGACCATAATCATGAAGCAACCCATTTAACAATTTATACCATCTACCTTAGGTTATGGTAAGACCAACATAAGTAAGACATGAAGCGGCCACCCATACAACCCCTTCATACCAACCTAGGTGATCCTCAATAGTACCCAAAGTAAATATATTTCCTTTTGAATAAAACCCAACAAACCAACATTTATCATTAGAATTACTAAAAGAGACATTCATGCATTTAAGAGACTTCAAATAATGGTCTTAAAAGACCTAAGGAACCCACACTAATATCTTCAAGACTACTCGTGCCATGTATAGGTAGCATCCCATACTAGTTCCGACACGTTGTAGAATCTATTAAATAGGTACGGTGTACAGTACACAAGATGGGAATAACATAACTGACATAGACCACACTAGCTAGATATGCGATCTGGTGTCATTAGACCCCACACCGTGGAAGGTGTTCTACTTCCAAAGGGTACAACTAGTGTCAACCTACGTAGGCATATGGATTAGGGATATCTAATGACGTTTATTGTACTCTTGCCTTTTCTGCAAGTCGAGACACCATCTTAACCATATCTATTACGTGCTAGCCTTAGTTCCCATAAATTATATCATTACCTTTTAAGCACTAGGGAGGGTATCTCTCATGTGATCTAACCGACCCATAGCACTTCTACCATGAAAACACCAAGACTAGGTCTACCAATCTAGTTTCATAGGATAGATCTTTGACTTTGTTAAAGAGGGTTTCATACCGCTAAGGCCCACCAATATCTGAACCTATTATTTCACACATGAAAGGGGTTGTTATCCTTGGGTTTGCCGCTTCAAGGTTTTAAACTCACTTAGGGGCCTAGACTTATGAGGGAAGGATACCATCCTTTAGGTCTAACCAATCCACATCATAATCTAGAATGCCTCATTAGTCATTTGTAGAAAGGGTACCTTAACTAGTCTTAACCGATTCAAGACATGCACTCCTTCATTACTACAAAAAGGGATGTATGTGCCTACCAAGACAAGAGGTTACATTTATCATATCTTTGATTTATAAATTAGGGAAAACGAGGTATACCTAGAAAAGACACCATATCAACATTTAAGTGCCCTTCATGGTCTATCATCATTACATGCAAGCAATTAGAGAAAGCTTGATGAATTCCTCCACTTTTGCAGCCATTTACTCCTTGGGGAAGAACCTATCAAGAAAAACAGTTCTAAACACCTCCAGGTTATAGGACCCACTCGTAATACCCTATTGTCTCTCCATTCGGTGTACCAAGTTTGAGACACATCCTTGAGTTAATAGGAAGCAATCTCAAACTTTTCATTTGAAGTCAACCCCACAGATACAAGATATTTAAGATCTCATTGAGAAATTCTTAAGGATCATCATTCACCTTAGACCCAAAGAACATTGGAGGGTTCTTCCTTGTGAAGTCCCTAAAGCGAGAAGCCATGGTATTAGCATTTTGTTCAACATGGGGTCCAACCTCCCTATTTTCTTGATACGTCATGGCTTGAGCTTAAGTAGATAATAATTGTTCATGGGTATTCATATCTTGATCCACATATCTCCATCCATCATAGGTTGAGGAGTGATAGGAGCTTGGTCACCTTAAGGAGCTTGATTGTCTTGTGGAGGAGCTTGGTTTCTTTGGGGAGGAACTCCTGCATTAGCCAAATATTCCTCCACTCTCCTTGTATCCATCCTTCTCGTATTCATCTCTTATATACACAAAAAATGGATTAGAATAAAAAGGGACACATAGAGTTTCAAATCTCAAGGCATGACTTTCCAGATTACCAATAAGTGAGAATTCCTAAAGGTCAAATAGCCTCTTATTTATAAGTGTACCGCACTTCACACCCATGAACAAGAGTGTGTGTAAACGTGGTTCAATTAGACATCAATCCTAAATTTCTTTAACCTCATTCATGATTGGGGATCACCCCCTAGACATAACTGGCGTCCTCCTCCTCGGAGAGGACTTATACAAGACCTTAGCATTTGTCATAACATATCATAGTTGAAAAATGCGTAAAATCAAAACTTTTTACATATTGAGGTATACATAGATCCTCATATTTCATATACGGGGTTTACTTAGACTCTTCGCATATGAAGCTTACTTAAACTTCTCGTTTAGACAACATAATCAATAACATAGGAATTTAGTCTAACACTTTGTCTCATATTGAACCATCTAAAACAAAGTATAACATTCAGGCATTGCCCTCATACAAATTCATAATTTCCACATAGATCTTACAATAATATCTTCAACAATAGGAAAGAAATGAATGTATTTAGATTATTGTAATACTACTTGGGTAGAATATATGGCATCATTTTCAAACTATAGGACCTACAAAAACTTGGGAAAGTCCAAGTATTCTTGGAAAGCGACCTTGTTACCTCAATGGACGGAACCAACATTGTTTGGGAAAAAGGGAAATAATATGGGTTAGTACAACCACATGCACTAATTATGGAAAAATATGCACATAAAACATTAAAATCATGCTTAAAGGAAATTTTTTGTTAAGAGTCATGCTAAGTTACTTATGAAAGCCTTAATGCACAATAACGAACACATATAAGCCAATAGGCACAACATTACATAAGACAGTTCCATATCCAACAGAAGACCAACATCACCAAAAATTCAAGTCAACATGGATAATATCAACATAAGTCATATCAAAATGAATAGCATCAATTAAGATCATATAGGCATGATTAAGTCCAACATAGCAATATAATAACAATTCATGTACACGAGTTCATAATCATCGCAACATAGAAGTCCCTTACTCATAACCCCTTCCCAAGCAAACAAGTGTAATGCTTATATGAAGTCCCATAACCTCACATAATCAAGTAAAACAAGTAAAGGACCATAATCCATGTCAACATTTCATATACCTTGATATCATGCATGTTCTTCATCACATATACCAATTGAGGAAAATAACATGTATCTATCAATGAAACTAACATAATATAGGATCATCATCATGTAAAGTCATCATACACATTTCTTTCATGTCATAATTACATAACAACAACCTCCTAGGACGTCCCTCAAGGCCAACTAGTGCAATATATAAGATTAGTCCCATATCCTACCTATATTAAGTAGAACCTATCAAGTCACCCTAGTAAGTTTTCACTTTATTACTTCATTTTTACTTTTGGGAACATTTGCCACACCAACATAGACCATGTGGGCTAAACATGGAATTCAGTGTCATGAACATAGCATTCTAGGTGGATCCACCAACTAGCATTTCTATAGGGTCAACAAAGTTCAAGAACAAGGAAACAAGCTAGAGACCCTCTTTATGCACCATCACATTGCAATATCTATCTCATGAGAACCATTGTGAACCTACCTGCCCACATTGGGAAGGGACACCTTTGATAACTAGTTCACTCGGTGGTGCTAAGCTAAAGTCCCTTTTTGAAATGTCTTTAAGTCATTCTTAATCATCATAACTTAATATAGGCCATATGAGACTAACCCCTTGTATATTCTTAGTCTTTAGATCATTATGTATTGCATGAGAATTTTCTTTCATTAAAGAAAACCTTAAGTTGTGAGATTAACACACCATCATCATGATGTCATAGTAAGGCACATAAACGATTCACAATCAACCTTATATCATCATACCTTAATCATAATCTCACAATTCATATATTCAAGACATTTCAATAACATTTAGCATACCATCACCTATCTAATCTAATCACATTTAACACTTCAACTGAACATCATCAAGTATAAGCCATCATAATGGAAGTAAGGATTCAAGATCACAAAGCCTTACCAATTTACCTTCAAAATCCTTCTTCAAGATCTTACAACCAAAATAACCATGTTCATCCATTATTATACTCAATAACATCATATAATAGTAATCAACACAAGAACTAAGTCTATTGGGTCAACACTAACCAATTCAACATCAATTCATACCCTAGTGTTAGGGATATAGGGTCAATTCATGATTACTTTCTATGGAACTAGGTCCAACATCAAGAACTACCCTAGTTAACCAATAATTAATTATAATACATTCATAATAATCAAAAGAAACAAAGAATAATTCAATCTAGAAGATCAATTTCGGAATCAAAAGGAAACCCATGTATTTTAATTAACCTTTGGAAATTAATTTTCAAGAACCTCTTGGACAAAGGATTCCCAAGAGTGAAGAAATTCCATACCTTAATAATCCTTGAAGATTGATGGAGAGAAATTTGAAATCTTGGTGACCTAGTGACCTTGAAGCTTGGTATTCAATGGATCCTTTGGGAACAGAGAGTTAAAGTAGAAAGAAGGTAGAAAGATTTGAGTTTGGAATTAGAGGGCTGTTGAGTAAGATTAATTAGGCTGATCTCTTATATAGCCCCATAAATAAATTCATTAGTCACCCCTTAAAATTTAATTAATTAACAGAACAACTCACTAATTGATTCCCTCAACTTAAAATTGGACAGTCAACACAGACACCGACCTTTGAGACCTCGACCTACGTTTGTAGGTCCATCTACGACCCTGTACTGCACAGGCGTTATTTGTGTCAGAGAGTGGTTTTTGGATAACTTTTTGAATTTGGCTAACTCTGGACCAACAACCACCATCGACGGGCCGTTGACCCATCGACAACTCGTCATTTGATATGTCGTTTGGCCACTATCAATTTGACAACTTTTGGTCTAATGCAAGGGTCCTCTCCAAGGACCATTAGGGATTCATGCCTAGATCTTTTGACCCTAAACACACTCTAACACATGTTTAAAACCTTCACACCAATTTTCATTAAATTGCGACTCTTAAAATCCCATGAAACATGCCAAGGCACACTAACATCAATTTCACTAGTCTCCGGACGTCATGGATGTTGCTTTACCTTTTGACTCAAACACATTCTAATACTGTAGATACATTATTTTAGGCCTATAAACAATATTTCAAGTCTTATCTCATCATGTTAGGCTCTAGATTAGGTCATAGACTTTCAGAGTGTTATAATGGGCTTCGTGGATCATTTTTTTTTACAGCTTTTCGCCAATGTTTAGGTCCTTCTAAATGACTGTTACGGTGGTCCTTGGGGAGACGTACCTAGATGTTTGGACCATAAACATGAACATCAAGATAATAAGTTCCTTCTACACGTTTTAAACCTCAAACAACATCTCCATTTCAACAACAATGCATACGAACACCATAGCACACAAATGACTAGTCTCCGAATGTCTTGGTCGTTTCTTGATGTTTAATCCCAAAACTACTCAAAGATAAACTAAGAAGTCATTTATATTTATTTAGAAAGTTATTAACTCAATACACTCATGTGAGGCTATAATGCATCCTATTTCTCTTTCGGTCTCTTACAATACTCCCTCACTTGGAAAAACATTCGTCCTCGAATGACACTAAAACACTTTCTAGGTTGGAAGACTCAAGACTAGCAGCTCATAAAAACACCAAATCATTATAAAATATACATATCTAGGAGGAACATCAACTCCACATATAAGAGACTGAAAGCTCTAAAAAGGGACACTTTAGTTGTGATATGCTTTTCATGCCATTTTGAGAAAGTTCATAAACCAAGTGCAAACCACAATTATACAAGTCCATCATCAATCACATAAGATAATACCCACATAATATTTAAGATAAGTCCATAATCATGAAGAAACCCATTTAACAATTTATACCCTCTACCTAAGGTTATCCTAAGACCAACTTAAGTAAGACATGAAGCGGTCACCCATACAACCCCTTCATGCAGACCTAGGTGATCCTCAAGACTACCCAAAGTAAATATATTTCCTTTTCAACCAACCCAACAAACCAACATTTATCATAAGAATCACCAAAGGAGACATTCATGCATTTAAGAGACTTCACATACCTTCAAGCCTACTCGTGCCATGTCTAGGTAGTATCCCATACTACTACCGACACGTTGTAGAATCTATTCAATAGGTAAAGTGTACATCCCACAAGATGGGAATAACATAACCGAGATAGACCACACTAGCTAGGTATGCAATCTGGTGTCATAAGACCCCACACCGTGGAAGGTGTTATACTTCCAAAGGGTACAACTAGTAGAAAACTATGTAGGCATATGGGTTAGGGATATACAAAGATGTTCGTTGTACTCTTTCTTTTTATGGAAATCGAGACACCGTCTTAACCATATCCACTCCGTGCTAGTCTTAGTTCCCATAGATTATATCATTAACTTTTAAGCACTAGGGAGGGTATCATTCATGTGATCTAACCGACCCATAACACTTCTACCACGAAGACACAATGTCTAGGTCTACCAATCTAGTTTCCTAGGATAGCTCTTTGACTTACTTAAAGAGGGCTTTATACCGCTCCGGTCCACCAATCTGTGAACCTATAATTTCACACATGAAAGGGGTCGTTATCCTTACGTCTACCGCTTCAAGGTTTTAAACTGACTTTGAGGAATAGATTTATGAGGAAAGGATACCATATCTTAGGTCTAACAAATTTATATCATAATCTAGAATGCCTCATTTTTCATTTGTAGAAAGGGTATGTTAACTAGTCTTAACCGATTCAAGACATGCACTCCTTCATTCCTACAGAAAGGGATGCATGTATCTACCATGACAAGAGGTTACATTTATCATATCTTTCATTTATCAATTAGGGACAACTATATCTATCTAGACAAGACACCATATCAACATATAAGGACCCTTCATGGTCTATCATCATTACATGCAAGCAATTAGAGAAACATACTTTCATTGAGAACAAGATATACTTTATACAAGTCCATCTTAACATCTCATGATAACTTTGCATTTATCCACTTTCTACTCAATAATCATAACCAACTTACAATTCAACTCATAATGCCATCAAGGCCAAAACAGCAATAAGAACACCTTCACATAGGTGGATAAAACCATACCGACAATTCTACTATACTAAATAATTGAATCAACTCACCATTCTACAATGCCACCATTCACCATCATTCAACATCCAACACTTTCAATTGTAACAAGATAATTCATGCAATATCATTCCTTAAGACCATGATCACCAACTCGTTCTTACATCAATAATACACCACATATAGAGATAGATAACAATAGAAATAAATACAAATAAGAAAACTAAATACAATTCCATCCATAGACAATTAAAATCATCAAACCCACTTTTCAAGCAAAAATTAGGGATTAGGAAGATCATGGGTTCATAGAGTT
Source organism: Solanum habrochaites (assembly GCA_027704765.1). Classification (NCBI taxonomy): domain Eukaryota; kingdom Viridiplantae; phylum Streptophyta; class Magnoliopsida; order Solanales; family Solanaceae; genus Solanum; species Solanum habrochaites. The sequence goes on from JAKWJA010002498.1 coordinate 43,515,360, forward strand.
TTTCACTTTAAATCATCAAATAAATCATTATATAATCATAATTGATCCTTAAATTCCTTTGATGCAAGAACCTATTGATTTAGGAAAGAATTAGGGGTTTTCACCATCTTTTGAAAACGTGTAAACAATTTAGAATTGGCTTAAGAGTGAAGTCTAACTGTAGATAAAAAGCAACCATATCATAGTATTAATAAGTAAGTGAACTTGAAGAACAAAGCAATTGAATTCTTCAATCCTAGCTCAAATTTGACCTTAATCTCCCATTGTGTTCTTGAGAAAAGCTTTTTGCAATAGGGGTTTTGATTTTGAAGAATGAAGTCTAATTCTCGGTTAAGTGTTTTAACTAACTTAAAATAAATTAAAATACATAAAATAATTGTCCCCATATTTAATAGGCAAGGGGTGGAATTTACCAAACCACCCTTGGCTTGCCCTATTCTTGGCATTGAAACAGGGGATCAAACGATGGTCACCATCCACGGATCGTGGATGTATTGAAGGCACTATCCTAGTCGTTCGTCAAATGAATCAGAGAGGGTTCTGTGGAGGATTTTGTGAGGAGACTAATTCTCAACTCACGGAACCAATCCACACTCCGTGGATCCATTGACACCCCGTCGATGGGCTTTTTTGATCCCTGCTGTTTTTTTATTGAAAGATTCTAGCCAATGTTTGCGTCCTCCTAAATGACCCTTAGGGTGGTCCTTGGGTGTCGTACCCGAAAGTTTTAACTCTAAACATGACCATCAAATTGAAGGGTTTGTCTACATGTTTTAAACCTCAAACAACATCTCCATTTCAACAACAACACATACGAACACCCTAGCACACAAACGACTAGTCTCCGAACGTCTTGGTCGTTCGTTGATGTTTAACCCCAAAACTACTTAAACCAGGACTAAGAAGTCATTTCTCTTTATTTTAGAAAGTTATTAACTTAAGACACTCATGTGAGTCTCTAATGCATCTTATTTCATTTTCGGGGTCTTACAATACTCCTTTACTTGGAAAAGCATTCGTCCCCGAATCACACTAAAACATTTTCTAGGTTTAATGACACAATACTAGTATCTTACAACAACACCACATAAATATAAAATATACATATCTAGAAGGAACATCAACTTTATATATAAGAGACTCAAAGCACAACAAGAATGTAGGAACGACATATACAACTCACCATGCATTAAGATTTCTAATTTCTCATTTTATATTTGAGGAACTTCCTTCTCCACATGTAATTATGCTCATCACTACATTTCTAAGTACATCATGCCAATTTCTAATTAAAGCACAATTATGCAATATTTTCAAGATCACATTTAAACATGCTCATAAGTCAACTCATACAACATTTAGGCAATTTACTATAGATTCACATCAACATGAGAAACCAAAACATTAAAGCTCGTTTTAACAATATAAACATTAAATCATGCAAATTTACAAACTCATATGGGATCATGAAATCTCATTTTTAACTAGAGACTCCCAAAAAATGCATCATGCTACTAGAAAATTCTAAACCTCAAACTTTAATAGAATAGAATAGAAGAGACAACATCCATCATCACAACTATTTTTACCATACTCCCCCACTTGGGATAAAACACAACTATAAACATCCTGGTCCGACACCATAACAAGATCCCATCACAAAATACAAAGGAATTGTAACTTATTGGAACCTTCATCCGGATTTTCTGCTTTGTTTTTTCGAGAGAATAGAAATGAGTTTTCTTTGGAGCATCAACATTTGGCCCACTTTGAGATATTTGCTTGGCCTCTCTTCCTTTAGACTAGTGTAGGACAATCTCTCTCCTTATGGTCATTCTTCCCACAACCAAAACATCCACTAATACTGACTAGACACTTCGCAAAATGTTTCTTTCCACAGTTATAGCAAGTAGGCCTAACAACTTGAGAACCACCACCTCTCTCATAGTTAGACCTAGGAGCACTAGAAGCATCTTGATTTGGAGTCCTCTTCTTAAACGTAGGTTGACCTTTCTCATCGGTTCTTCCCATGTTCAAATCTAGTCATCCTACCAAGCTAGTCTCCTCAATTATTGAGCATACACAATTAGTCTAGATAGATTCATGTCACTATGGAGCATGGACATACGACACTCTTCCTTTACTAGGTTGGTTACACTGGTCATAAACCTAATCATCTCATCCCAAGGGTAATACACCTAAGATGGGGAATACTTAGACAACAAGGCAAATTTCAAAGAATACTCCTCCACACTCATGTTACTTTGCCTAAGGTTTAGAAATTCTTCAAACTTCACCTCTCTTTTCTCACGGGAAAGTACTTTTTAAGAATGCTTCCTTAAACTCTTTTCTCTCTATGGGACCCGATTCAACTGGCCAAATGTTCTTCCATTGAGTATACCACACTCTAGCAACTTCCGTCAATTGGTATAAAGACAACTCCGCTTTATCCTTAGAACTCATCCCCATAACACTCCCCAACTAATAAAAACTATCTAAGTGAGTCTTAGGATAACTTCTAGTGAGGGAATTGCATGCTATAAAGTGTCTATGGTGAAGCTAAGAAACTTCACTGTACAGTGAAGTTCCTTCACTGCAACAGTGATATAGTTCACTGTAAGATTTCTTAAAAATTTCCTAAATTGCTTAAGTGATCTCTTATGTATTTATAAGGTTTTTAATGTTGTTCTTATGATTATGTGATGATATTTAAATCAAAATATGCACATTTCCACTAAATGTTTTGTTTTTAGGATATTTATGCATTATGCCATACTTATTACACAAGTTTGTACTAATTCCATGTTTTTATTTATCTCTAAAGTGATTCATAGGTGAAGATGCTTTTGGAGAGCTAAGCCTGGATTATAAGATCGTTCAATCAAGTTGAAGTATGTCCTCGTTTGACTCGAGGGCATAAATGACTTTAATTTCCTTTATCGAAGTATAATAAACTTAGTAGTACTTATTTCTATTGTGTATGGGCCGTGTCCCAAGTATTTCTTGTGTCTAAGATTTGATGAAATGAGACTTAGTATTTCCTATTAGTTTTATGAATAATATTCTAAAGTCATATAGAATGTATATGAAAAGTTTTAATTCTTCACTACTTTTTATATGTTTATATGAGATGAACCATACTGAAGGGCTTGTACTAGACCTATGAGAGGTCAACTACGCTGGTTGCACTTCGAGAATGTCATATCTTCTAGGATGTATTCGGGTGTGGTCTCGAGATATGACAAGCTTGGTATCAGAGCATAGGTTATGAAAGTGGTCTTAGGAATAAAAAACTTTCATCAAGTTACGTTTAGTAGAGTCTTGACCATCTGTGTGAGTCGCGATACATCTATGGGTAAGAGGATTTAGAAAGATAGAGTTTCCCTTCTTTTATACTCCTATGTCGTGTTATGAGTACTCTTTTCTTATGGTTTTCCTTGTGTTTCTAGGAAGATGAATACAAGGAGGACACCATCTAGGAGAGTTGAGGAGAATGATGTGAATGAGGAGATTCTTTCTCGATTTAAGCAAGTTCCTCAAGGTTCTCAAGGTGATCATGTCCCTATTATGGGTGGAGGTAATGATGTTCCTGTGGTTCCCCCAGAAATGACTAATGGGAAGATTAGAGAGGCCTTAATCACTTTAGCCCGAGCATTAGTCACCCATGTGAATATGGGTCTTGAATTTAGAGTGAATGTTGTGGAGAGAACTATGACATCGAGATTGAGAGATTTTGTGAGGATGAATTCTCCTATCTTCCTTGGTTCTAAGGTGGGAGAGGATCCCCAAGTGTTTTTAGATGGTGTGTACTAGGAGTTGAGTTCCATGGGGTTGACTTCTAGGGAGAAGGCGGAGTTGGTTGTGTATCAATTGAGGGAGGTCGCTCAAGTGTGGTACACTCAACGGAAAGATAATAGGCTGGTTGAGTCGAGTCTTATTGAGTGGTAAGAATTTAATGAAGCTTTTCTTGGAAAGTACTTTCCTCGTGAGAGGACAGAGGTGAAGGTAGAGGAATTTATCAATCTCAAGCAAGGAATATGAGTGTTTAGGAATACTGACGTTCTCTATATTATCTAGATATGCTCCATCAATTCTGTCTAACCCTAGGGATGAGATTAGTAGGTTTGTGACGGGTGTTGCCGGTCTAGTGAAAGAAGAATATCATACGTCTATGCTACATGATGATATGATCCTAGCTAGACTCATAGTGTATGCTCAATTAATTGAGAAGTCTAAACTTTGTAGGATTGCTATAAACTTGAATAGGAGTGGTTCTATTGATCAAGGTCAACCTAGGTTCAAGAAGAGGGCTCAAACTCAAGATGGACCTAGTGCTCCTAAGGTGAAACTTGCGAAAGGAGGTGGTACTCAAAATGCCAAACCTACATGTATCACTTGCGAAAAGAGGCACCATGGGAAATGCCTAAGCGGTACTGGGAGTTTCTTCAGATGTGATAAATGTGGACACAAAGTGAGAGATTATCCTATTCGAGATGGTAAGTAAGTTTCTCCTAATGTTTCAAAAGATGATGATCCAATAAGAGGCGTTTTTATGCACTCCAAACTAGAGGAGCAAAACTAGAACTCATCATGCCATGAAACTCACATGAGACAATCCACAGACCAACAAGATGGTCTGTTGAATGGGAAACGGGCCATCGTTGGCAAGCGACTATGAGGACTGGTTCCTGCGCAGTTACGTTAAGTGAAAGGGATGAAATGATAATTTTATCCAACATCCAAATAAGATAAAGGGAGGTTACTTAGGGGTACTTTGGGTATTTTAAACATGTTTATATATCTTAAACACTTGGGATAATTCATTCTTCAAAATCAAAACCCAAAATATCCTAGAAATTCTCTAAAACTCCATTGAAGCCAAAACTCAAGGAAGATCTTGGATTGGAGAATTGAGTGGTGATTCTTAATCAAATTGGTGTATTAACATCATTTAGGTATGGTTTTTGATCCTTTAAACTCTAGTAATAAAGGAGCCCAACACTCCAAGAGTTTTCTAAGATGAACTTGTCCAATTTTATGATATATCCATGGGTTCTTGTCTTAAAGGTTTTAAAACATTGAATATTGATTGAGTTTTTGTTAATTTGATAATTTTAACTCAATTAAACTATGAAATCATGCAATTTAGGAAACCTAGTTTTTGACTACTTTATGGGTTACTTGATATTGACTTAATTCTTATGAATTCTAGTATAATTTTTTATGGGTTATTGAATGATGTAAGAATTCTATTCAATTGATGTATAGGCTATATTTTATTGATAAATATATATTAAATTGACCTATATTCATTGAGTATGATAATTGTTGTATTGAGTTGATGTTCATGGTCATGGATAAGGGCCTTATGGTATAAAATTGGATGACTTAGTATTGGATTGAAATCGAGAGAATGGATTGGTGGTACGCTTCCCTAATTCTCTTTATTTTAAGTAATGTAGATATGGTATTATGTTACAATTGGGATGGTCCACTTATGGTGGCGGTGCTATGTAATTGATGTGGCCTTGTCGGCGTTACTTTATCTATTATGGTTATCATAGCCGTGTCGTTACTACTTGAAGTACTATGATGATTTGTGTAATGATATATGTGAAGTATGATCATATCTATCTTCATGTTAAGTAATGTGATGTGTTTCTTCAATTAATATTTGGTGATATGCTATATGATATGCTCAAATTATACTTCCCTAAAGAAGTATAAGCGGTCATATCACGTAAAGAACACAATTGTTATGTTGGGGTCAATCCCACGAGGAAAATGGTTCAGACTTAACTTTAGTCTAGGATTACATCTATTCAAGTCCTTTCCAAAAACAGCTAATTAATGGGTTTTTTTTGTGAAATAAAATTGTTCAATTATTTCTAAGTAAAACAAGAAGTAAGATTAAGACTTGGTGTTACTCAAGTGATGAGAGTAACTAGGGTGTCAGTGTTCCCCATAGGTTCATAACGCGGGAATCCTAGTATAACAATTCTTTCCTAGTCTCTTTCATGAAGAGTGATAAGTTATGTATCTCTAATTTCTTGGTCCGGCAACTAGAGAATTTCACTCTGTACCTTAGTCCGGCTACGTGCGTTTTAAATTACTAACCCTTACCTTTCACCTCATATTAAGCATCATATTCGATGTATGACTTAGTTACTACTTCGTACAAATCAAAACTAGCTTATTAGATACTGTATACTAAATCTATGTTGATAATTCTTTTCCTATCAACTACCTCCTTTGTCCGCAAGTAGAAATTGGGCAAGTTCTAATGCGTGCACTCGTTAAAAAGACTTCTAAACAAAAGAATTATCAATACATGAAAGAACCTATTCTAAAATTGTTATTTATCTAGTTTTACCTTGTTAATTACCGATGGTTCCCTCAACCCTAGTTGTGGAATTACTTACCTATGCCTAGAAATACACAATTCATAGTTGTTAAACAAGAGTTCATGTACTTACTTTGACAAGTTTAAACAAAATCCAGAACAAACACTTGAATTAACGAAAATATCTTGAGAATCGATTCCGAACACTTGAAGAAATTCCCAAAATCCCAAGTTCAATTTCCAATAACAAGAGTATGAAAAATAACAAAAAGTCTAACCCCAAAAATGAGGATTTAACCCTTTTTATAATAATAAAGTCCCAAATTAAAAGGAGTTCTAAATAAGGAAAGTCTGTCTAGAAACGCGTTTTCAATCTACAACACCACTGACGGTCCATCGATGGAACGACGGACCATCGACTACCTCCGTCGGTCCATACATAGCATCTTCTTCAGCCTTTATACTTGCATCTTCTTTGATCCAATCAACGGACCAACAATACAGTCCGTCTATACACTGTTGGTCCGTCGATGCCTCCGTTGTTCAACACTTAGTTTATTCTTCAACTTTGGATAATGGGACTAATCTCTGATTTGATCGACGGTTTGCCAAGACGGTCTGTCAGTCAGTCGACGGACCGTCGAACCTTCAGTAGCCCCACACTTGGTCAGAATTCCCCGAGTTGCTTCAAAATTCTTGGACCTCCAGTCGACGACCACCACCTACGGATCGTCGATGGAATAAAGGGTCGTCGATGGCTTCGTGGGTCACCTCTTCTGCAGAATCTTTTGCATTTCTTTTTTGGAAGAATTTCCTGAAAAACACAGATAAAACCATTAAAATTACTTCAAAAAGGCCGTAGAAAGACACTAAACATAAGGAAAAGCACTTAAAGTACTGTGAAACCACGGTACATCAACACCCTCAACTTAAATTTATTGTTTGTCCTCAGGTGACTCACTATGATTCACCACAACACCTTTGTACAAAAGTATCCTCATTTAATCTTTCGCAATCATATAGTTATCAATCCCGATTATTTTCATTGCTTTCATGAATGATATCACTCTTAGGCTCACTCATGTGGATCAAACCATGACACAGACTCACCACGTCAACACCTCTACTCTTTTATCTCTCACAAAGGCACCAACTCTCTAATATTGCAACTAGTGTTCTCACTTCAAAAGATATCCTCCTTTTTCACACGGTAGTTTCAATTTTATTATGTGCATCATTATTCAACAGTGACTCTCAGAACAACTTCACACCTAATTGATACCTGTCGCCATAGGCTTGCCCCTATTTTCACCACTTTAAGTTCAACATATTAGACTCCTAGGATAAAATAGGACTTTCTTGGCTTGTAACGTAGGCTCAGGGTTAGGTATGGTACATATGGATGCATTTAAGTGACTTTTTGCCCTCCTTGACATTACGGATAAGCGTCCTACCTCTTTCATTGTCGTTTATGCCCTATTCTTCCTTTTCTTGTATTCTTTGCCTTATTTTCTTCTTTCTTCATCCTTTTGTGCAAATGACTTTTTTTATTATTATTATTAATATTTTTTTTATTTTCTTTCACATTAATCTTCTCAACCCCACTTTTCGGAACATTACTCATAATAGCCACCCTCAACTCATGGCTTTTCCATGAGTCAAGGTACACAATACCCAAGGTTTGGTCTGGGCAAAGATGAGATTGGTTTCTGCATTAGCCACCTTCAACTTATGCGTTTGTCCTAAGTTGAGGTGCACATGTCCAAGTAGGGACTAGGGACAACACATTATACCCAGAAAAGACAAGTTGGGGTAGAAAAGAAATTGTAAGCTCAAATTTTTTTGATCAAAAAGGGATTAATTTCATTTGGTTTTCTTTTATTTAGGCTAAAGACTGGTTAATTTGAACAAGGGCCTATAATCCTTTCCTTATTGTCTAAGCGGGCAAGTTCTAGCTAGGTACCAACAGTGGACTATTTAACTTTCCTCACACTTAACACCTCATTACCCTACCAGATTATAGGACACCTCGTTTGAGTGTTAGATTAAGGGTCATTCAATAGTGTATCTCTATGTCATGCTTAGAGACAACACATTCAACATTCACTATGCCTAATCATGCATGCATTCTCTTTAGAACAAGATATCAATGTATTTAGCCATCATGCTTCAGATTTCACATTCATACTTTGTAGAAGATATTGAACATGCCGGTTCAACAGTAAAATAACTAGTCTCTTGGGGAAAAAGAACACAGGCAAGAAAACCCCAAGAGAGGATCGTGAGTTGACTACTGAGACTTCACCCTAGCACTCACTTTCCATTTACCCCACCCCCAACAAGAAAGCATGCAATTGTCCCCAATGCATAAGATTTATAAGACAAGGTGGTAGATGAAGCAAACCTGAGGCGCATAGAGTAAACGATCAACAAGCTGGTGGGTCAGGTTTCTCAAAATCCGCTCCATCAGTAGTAGGGAAACCATCAGTAGTGTCTGCAGCAATGTCAGCACCCTCAGTGGTGCTCCTCTTAACATCATCAAGCTTGGAGCTAGACGCCCCATCAGCTAACTCACGGGCCATCATCTGCCGGGCATCCTCATCTAGCAAAGAAGCTTTCCTCGCGGACTTCAACTTAGTGCGCTTCTTCTTCTTATCCCGATCCTTATCACTCTCTCTAGACCGGTGCCTCTTGGCACGCTCACGTGGTGGGGGAGGTGGAGCATTAGAGATAGTGAACAGTGCAGCAAGCACCGTGTCTTTAGTAGGCTCTGTAGGTGTGGCCTCAGACTCAGGCACCCACACATCCAAAATGGCATCCACATAAGCCCTCAGACTCGCCACAACAACCTGAGGAGTCATTAAATCTATAGTGGGGGCAGGATGGGTGAGGATTCTCAACTCAAATGCATTGAGGCGCTGGTGGACCACCAGAATCTGCCGCTCAGTCTTCTGGGCAATCTTCTTCTCAATCTGATCCTCAGCCTCAGTAATGGAATTTTGTATCAAGGATGGATATGATGCAACAATGTGTCCATCTAGGCATCTAGCTTCTGAACCCTATTAATCAGGATTAGTGTTGCTGATGGTGTAGATTGTTAGGAACTCGGTGCTCTACTAGTGCCTTGGCAGACTCAATCGGGGTGGTGTTGGTAGGCTCTGAAGAAGCATATCAGACCCTTGGGCTTTCTCTACCGTATTTGCGAGGTTCTCACCCAACAACGATCTACAGTGATTTCAGTTAGAAATGAAGGACGTGCAAAATGGTCAGTCGATGAATTGACGGACCATAGTCCACTTCAGGAGTTAGACACTTAGAAAAATTTAGAATGCAGCAGAAAATAGGGTTTCATTAGGAACGATGAACGTGAAGAACGACCCATCGATCAATCGACGGACTATAGTCTACTTCTGTCATCCCAAAGTTAACCAAATACATGGTGCAGCTATCGACGGACCCCATCGACGGTCCATCAATTGATCGACGGTTTGTAGACAGAGTCTCGTACTATTGGTCAGAGACAGATTTTGTTAAGCCATTTTTGGCACCCCTCAAAGGACAATTTCAAGCATATCAAGACACATCATGTTCATATAGAAATAAACACATCATTTTGTCAATCATTGGGCTTCGATTATTCAAATTTAAATCCTAGATTCTAAGAGACCATCAAGCCCTAAGTCGAAAAACTACAAAACACATAATAGAGTTCATTTTGACGCTAGTACCCCCAACACATTCACTTTCCATCATTCGAAGGGACAAGTGACCTAATTTTCAACAAGTTAATCATGCAATTTTGTCGCGAAGTCAAGACCCACATACAGTTTCATCATTTTTGCATGCAAATGAATGAGAATTCATTGAGCGGATGAGAATGGCATACCTGTATGCTGTAGTGGAGTGAATGTGAGGATGAACTTTGATATAACAACACCGAGCCCAACTTCGAACACCGACCAAAAAAATGAAAGAAAAGGATGGGAATTTGGGAGAGAAGTGTTTGAGAAAATGAGTATTTTTGGAGAAGATGGGAAATAAGAAGGGAATTATGGTGGATGTAATGCGGGAGTGAGTGGGGGAGTAAGAGAATAAGGGGAGGGAAACAGTTGGGGAGAATTTTAATAGGTGGTGGTAACTAAAGGGTGTTATTATAATATATAGCCGGTCTGGTTGGGTCGGGTAATGGGTTCTGGGGAACTAAGGATTCCTCTACGACAGATCGTAAGTCAATCGACGGTCCACCAACTGCTCCGTCGACTATGCCCTAACATAGACAAAATTAAAAATTCATACCTGGGATCCACGGACGCCATCGACGGTCCATCGATAGGACGACGATCCGTCAATTGGTCCGTAGATCAGTGTACCAAACCAATTTCTATAGATGTCCTTCGGTTTGGCCCATGCCCATTGAGCACCCAATAAGCCATTCTTTTTGTATTTTCTAGACACGGACCCTAAACTACTCTTCAGTCAACACTCTAAAAGAAAATCCACACATGACATTAAGTGAAAAACAAAATAATGCAACTATTCCTATAAAGACAAAAAAACTAATCTTGGCTAGAGGATACATATAGGGTTGCCTCCCAATCAGCGCTTGATTTATTATCGTGGCGTGACACAAGACTCTTGATTGCTGAGATTTCATCAAGATGGTATGCCTCAACCACTTCATTCATATTTTCTGTATGCCTGAGATAGATTTTGATTCTTTGCCCATTTACCTTGAACCTTGAACCCTCCTTGTTCTCCAACTCAAATGCACCATAAGGGAACACTCGATTGGTCAAGAATGGACTAGTCCATTTCCACTTGAGTTTGCCCGAAATAAGTGCAACCTAGAGTTGAACAAAAGCACCAAATCCCCAACCGCAAATTCGTGCCTTTCAATCTTTTGGTCATGGTACTTCTTCATCTTTTATTTATAGAGGTATGAACTTTCATATGCCTTCAAGCAAAACTCATCAAGCTCATTTAACCCATATAATCTCCGTTCTACTAGTTCATTCCAATCCACCTTCAGTTTTTTCATTGCCTACATGGACTTATACTCTAACTCAACCGGAAAGTGACAAGCCTTCCCATATACAAGTTGTTATTGATACATACCTATGGGAGTCTTATATACTGTCCGATAGTCCCAAAGAGCATCATCAAGCTTCCTTGACCAATCCGTTCTACTAGCATTCACCGTTTTTACCAGAATTTGCTTGATTTCTCTGTTTGACACCTCAACTTGCCTACAAGTTGGAGAATGGTAAGGAGTGGCTACATTATGGCGAACCCCATATTTCTCCAACAACCCTTTGAACAACTTGTTGAAAAGTGGGATCCCCCATCACTAATAATGGCTCTAGGGGTGCCAAATCTGGAAAATATGTTCTTTTTCAAGAATGCGGTGACACCCATTTTTACACATAATCAACCGCCACAAGAATGTACTTAATCCCATGAGAACTCACAAAAGGGACCATAAAGTCAATGCCCCACACATCAAACAACTCAATTAAAAGAATGAGATTTAAAGGGAGCTCTTGCCTTCTAGAAATACCTCCATATCTTTGGAACCTATCACATGACTTGGAGAACTCATGAGCATGTTGGTGGATGGTTGGCCAATAGTAGCCACAATTTCAGATTTTATGGGCAGTCTGGATACCACTATGATGCCCACCAACAGGCGAGGAATGGCATGCCTCCAAAACACTTAAGATCTCAACTTATGGCACACAATAACGAATAAGACCATCGGCACAACTCCTATATAAATATGTCTCATCCTAAAAGAAAATTTTCAAATCATGCATGAACTTTTTCCTTTGATGAAAGAACAAGTCCGATGGTACTATATCACTAGCCAAATAATTCGCAAAATCGGAAAACCATGGAATGAAGTCATGAGAAGCGGAAAACACATGCTCATCAGGGAAAGTATCATCAATTTTAGTCTTTTTACCCAACTCTTACATAGCTTCATCTTTTAATCGGGACAAGTGATCGACAACTTGATTTTCGGTGCCTTTTCTATCTTTCACTTCAAAGTCAAATTCTTGCAACAATAATACCCACCTAATTAACCTTGGCTTTGCATCCTTCTTTTCCATCAAATATCTCAAAGTAGAATGATCAGTATGCACTATGACTCTCGTGTCAAGCAAATAGAAGAAAAAATTCTTGAACGCAAAATCCACCACTAGGAGCTCTTGCTCAGTCACAATAAAATTCTTTTGATCTCCATTAAGGGCCTTACTAGCGTAATAAATGGGTGTGAAGGATTTTATCCCTTCTTTGACCCAAAACTACACCAAAAGCAACCCCACAAGCATCACAAATCACCTCAAATGGTTACTCCAATTCGGGGAAATAATAATGGGTGTAGGCACCAACTTCTCCTTCAACTCACCAAACACTTTTAGAAAAGATTTATCAAAATAAAATTTACACTCTTTCTTAAGTAACTTGCACAGAGGATGTGCAATTTTTGAAGAATCCTTGAAAAATCTCTGGTAGAAGCCTGCATGCCCAAGAAAACTCCTCACACCTTTTACAGAGATGGGTGGAGGAAGTCTCTCTATCACTTAAACTTTGGCTCAATTAACCTCTAGACCCTTCTCTGAGACGCAATGACCCAATGCAATACCCTCTTTCACCATGAATGGACATTTCTCCCAATTAAGCAAAAGGTTGCAATATTCACACCTCTTGAGTACCCCGGCCAAGTGACTCAAACAATGCTCAAAGGAGTTGCCAACCACTGAAAAATCATCCATAAACATCTCAATAGTGTGTTTGACCATATCGGAGAATATCGACATCATACATCTCTGAAAAGTAGCCGGTTCATTACACAACCCAAAAGGCATCCTCTTGAACGCGAAAGTTCCATAAGGACAAGTAAAAATGGTTTTCTCTTGATCCTCCAGTGCAATAGAGATTTGGTTGTAACCCAAATTCCCATCAGGAAAACAATACCACCCCTTTCCTGCGAGCCTATCAAACATCTGATCCATGAAGGGCATATGGAAAATGGTCCTTCTTAGTCCATGCATTCAAATTCTGGTAATCCATAAAAACTCTCCATCTGGTCACCGACCTCATTGGAACAAGATTATCTTTATTATTAGGCACCACAATAATTTACCCCTTTTTAGGCACACACTGAACAAGACAAACCCAACTCTTTGATGTGCTCATCACTAGCATCAAACCTCCTCATAATCTTTTGCAACATATCATCAACTCGTGCCATACTTCCTCAACCATCCCTAGTAGCAACTTCCCAATTTTGAGTGGAACATAGGGCACACGCCGATCCTTTCTGTTACCATAGTTACCCCGGATGAAGTTGTTGTTGCGGTTGTAGTTGCCATCTCGAACATAGTGACCCTCTCGATTGTATTTCCCATAGTTCTGACCTTGATTTCCTTGACCTAGGTTCCAATTCTCCTTATTGGAGCCTTGGGTGTTTGGTTGGAAACCCCCCGTCCGCTCGTTCACTGCATAAAAGTCTTTCTCATGGTAAAATTCTTCTACTGGTGGTGGTGGCTTAGTCAAATAATTCACCATATTCACTTTCTCTGAACCCCCAGTGACATGTTTCAATACCAACCCAAGCTGAATCCTCATTTGAGCCATCTCTTCACGAATCTCTAATGCAGCCGAATTATGTGTAGCTTGCACTGAAAATGTGTTTCTCCCAGTGTCCGACTTCCCTAGTGCTCCAAGCCTTGTTGTTTCAGGAGATTTTCTCCAACTTTTCCGCGATTCTTGCATAAGTGAACTCACCATAAAAATCACCTGCAATAGTATCAAGTTTTGCCTTATTGGTATCATCTTGCCCCTATAGAAGTACTCTTTAAATGATTCATCATCAATGAGGTGATTTGGGACACTTCTTAGAAATGAGGTGAACCTATCCCAAGAACTACTTACCGACCCCCCTGGCAATGCCACAAAGTTGTTCACCCTATCTTTTTGTTTATGAATTTTTAGAAAACGGGTTATTACCTTGCTAGGAACACATCCCTCAACTGCTCCCAAGTATAGATCGAATAATAAGGAAACTTAATAAACCAAATTGTGGCCTCTCCTGTCAGTGAGAGAGGGAACACCCTTAATCCAATGACATCCATGTCTAAGTCTGGCCTCCCTACATAACTCTTACACACCGACCTAAGTTTTGTGATATGGGCATGTGGATCCTCGAATGGTAGCCCCGAAAAAAAATCTTTAGTAGTGAGCATCTGCATCAAGCTACTAGTTACAACATATATATTACCCTGTGGTAGAGGAGGTAGGACAAGAGGCCCATCAAAATCTGTGATGTTAACATTGCCCCTATAAAATTCTTTAGGACGTGGTCCAAGAGGTTGCCTCCTCAAAGTACCATAACCAGGGTTCTCCACAATCACATCAATGTGAGAATCAACCGGCGGAGGAAGTTGACGGTCGATCCCATCACCAATATTATCAGGATTGTGTGGATCGTTCATCTTGCGGAGTGTACGATTGAGTTCTGGATAAAATGGAAATATTGGTTCTCCTCGACTCCATGTACTTGGCATACACTATAGCTAGACCTGAAAGAGATAAAAACAACGAGAAAAAGTAAAATCAGGAAATCATTGTCTAGACTTGACTAATTGCTCTTAAAGTTAATATAAAATCTATTATCCCCGGCAGCGGAGCCAAAATTTGATATGTTCAAATTATACTTACCGAAAGAAGTATAAGCGATCGTATCAAGTAAAGAATCCAATTGTTAGGTTGGGGTCGATCCCACGAGGAAAATAGTTTAGACTTAACTTTAGTCTACGATTACGTCTATTTAGTCAAGTCATTTACAAAATCCACTTCTTAAAGTTTTTTTTTTTGTGAAACCAAAGTGTTTAATTATTTCTAAGTAAAACAAGTATCAAGATTAAAACTTTGGTATTTCTCAAGTGATCAGAGTAACTAGGGTGTAAGTGTTTCCAATAGGTTCATAGCATGGTAATCCTAGCTATAACAATTCTTTCCTAGTGTCTTTCATGCAGAGTAGAAATTTATGTATCTCTAATTCCTTTGTTCGGCAACTAGAGAATTTCACTCCGTACCTTGGTCCGGCTGCGTATGTTTAAATTACTAACCCTTACCTTTTACCTCATATTAAGAATCATATTTGATGTACGGCTTAGTTACTACTTTGCACCAATCGAAACTAGCCTATTAGATAGTGTATACTAAATCTATGTTGATAATTCTTTTCCTATCAACTACCTCCTTGGTCCGACAAGTAAAAATAGGGCAAATTCTAACGCATGCTCATTAAAAAGACTTCTAAACGAAAGAATTATCAACACACACAAGAACCTATCTAGAATTGTTATTTAGCTAGTTTTACCTTGTTAATCACCCATGGTTCCCACAACCCTAGTTGTGGAGTTAGTTACACATGCCTAAAAACACACAATTAATGGTTGTTAAACAAGAGTTCATGTACTTACTTTGACAAGTTTGAAGAAAATCCAGAAATAATACTTGAATTAATAAAAATATCTTGAGAGTCAATTTCAAAATCTAGAAGTAATTCCTAGAATCCCAGTTCAACTTCCAATAACAAGAGTATGAAAAATAACAAAAAGTCTAACCCTAAACACAAGGTTTTTAACCCAATTTATAATAATAAAGTCCTAAATTAAAAGGAGTTCTAAATAAGGAAAGTCTATCTAGAAACGCGACTTCAATCGACGACACCATTGACGGTCCGTCGATGGAACGACTAACCTTTGACTGCCTCCATCGGTCCATACAAAGCATCTTCTTTAGCCTTCATCCTTGCATCTTCTCTGATCCAATTGACTGACCAAGAGCACGGTCCGTCTATACACATAAGGTCCACCGATGCCTCTGTCGTTCCACACTTAGTCTTTTCTTCAATTTCGGGTACTGGGACTAATCTCTGATCTGATCGATGGTTTGCCAGGACGGTCCGTTAGTTATTCATAGTCATAATAACAATAATCATATATTTAATATAAGAATTCATGCAATTACTTTGATGAGAAAGAATAAAATCCAGAAATTGACTTAATTAATCAATAAAATCACCAGCAATCCATTCCAGAAAAAGTGTAACAATCAAAAAGTCTATTATCCAAGGGTCCACTATCAAAGAGTTTAACCAACAAAAAGTCTAACCCCAAAAATGAGTTTTTTTGAACTATTTATAAAAAACAAAAACCTAATAAAAGAAGGACTCTAATAACTAAAAATCTGTCAATACGCGGCTGGGTCGACGGACCTCGTGATGGAACGTCGTGGTTTTGACGGGCCGTCATGGCCTCCATCGTCTCATACTTTACAAATTCTTCTTCTGCTCTATTCATTACCCTCGACGGCAGGTATGAAGGACCATTCCAAGCACGACGATTCATTGAGGGTCTCCGTTCCATAACACTTAAACTTCTTGGAAATTGGGTATTGGGACTACTCTTTGATTATTGCGACGAACCAGCAGGACAGACCGTCGTGGCTATGACGGTCCGTCATGAACTTCCGTAATCCCACACTTGGTCAGACTTCCCCATCTTCCTTCATCATCTTCACTACGTTGCTACCTACGGACCGTTACAAGCTCGACGGACCGTCATAAGCTCCGTAGGTGGTAACTTTTCTGCATTTCTTGCTCAAAAACTTCCCAGTCATCTTTGGACAGATTTCTTGCAAATAAAGAAAAAATTACATAAAAATCAATACAAAAAGGCTTTTGGACACAAACTAAACTCAAGTAGAAAGCATTAAAAATATCGTGAAACCACGGTATATAACCACCCTCAACTTAAATTTGTTGTTTGTCCTCAAGCGACGCACTATGAATCACTACAAAATCTTTGTACAATAGTATCCATATTTTGGCTTTTGCAATCATTTGGTTATCAATCTCGATCAGTCTCATCATATTTATGCATGTTATCACTAGTAGGCTTGAATTATGTGGAATCACACCATGATACAGACTCACCACGCACTATCACCTATCCTCTTTATTTTCTCACCGAGGTGCTAATATTTCCAGTATTGCAACTAGTGTCCTCACTTCAAAACAACATCCTCATTTTTCACACAATGATTTCAGTTTGAGTATTAGGATTACTTTTCAACACTCACTCTCAGAACAAATTCACAACTTATTCATACATATTTCCATAAGCTTCCCCTTATTTTCATTGCTTTAAGTTTGCCATACAACTCTTACGATCATGATAGGACTTTCTTATCTTTTAACATAGGCTCAGGGTCAGGTAAGTTATTTTTAGGTATACTTTAGTGACTTTTTTCCCTCCTTGACATATCGGCTAAACATACCACTTCTTATCGTTTCATTTTGCCTAATTTCTCATATTCTTTCACGTTGTTATTTTCCCTTCTTTCTTCATTTGTGTAAGTGACTCTTTTCTTTTCTTGCTTGTATTATATATATATATATATGTATTGTATATACATACATACATATATATATATATATATATATATATATATATATATATATATATATATATATATATATATATATATATATATATATATATATATATTATTTCACTTTTCTTTCAATTGGTTCTTGAGTCACTTTACTTTTGTTCTTTCTCTCTCTTTGTTCTTTCAACCCCACCTTCCAGAGCATTCCTCATAATAGCCATGAGTCAAAGTACACAACAATACCCAAAGTTGGGTAAGGGCCATGAAAAGGTTGTTTACTTCATTAGCCACCCTCAACTTATGCTTTTGGCATAAGTTGAGGTGCACATGTCCAAGGAGGGACCAGGGCCAACACATTATTCCCAAAAAAGATCAGTTGGGGTGAAAAAGAAAGGTGTAGTTTAAGCTCAAATAATTTGGATCAAAGAGGGATTATTTTCATTCGTTCTTTATTTTATATTTAGGCTGAAAATTGGCTATATTGAACAGGGGATTTTGATCCTTTGCTAATTGTCTATTACAACTTACTTTTAGCAGGACAAACCAGGCAAGTTCTAGCTCAGTACAAATAGTGGACTATTCAAATTTTCCTCACACTCACTTGACATCTCATTACTCTAACAGATTATCAAACACCTAGTTCGAATTTTAGACTTAGGGTCATGCAGTGGTGTATCTCTATGTCATGCTTAGAGCCACACATTTATCAATTACTATGCCTAGTCATGCATCATTTTCATTACATCAGGATATCATTTTTGTTTTAGCCATCATGCTTCAGAGTTAAACTATGTACACAAGATATAGACATGGCGGTTCAATAATAAAACTAATCAGTCTCTTGGGGAAAAAGAACTCATGCAAGAAAACCCCAAAAGAGGATAGTGAATTAGGCTACTCAGACTTCACCCTAGCACTCACTTTCCATTTACCCCACCCTTAACAATAAGATATGCAATTGTCCCCAATGCATAAAAAAATTGAAATACGAGAGTGGTAGGTGAAGCAAACTTGGGCACAAAGCGCCGACGATCAACAAGCTGGTGGGTCCGTTTCCCCGGAACCCGCTACATATGTAGTATGGACACCCTCAGTAGTGTCCTCATCAGCAACAACACTATTAGTAGTGCCTCCTGCTGTCTCCACATCTCTGGAGCTAGATTACCCAGCAGCTGACTATACAACCCTGATCCGACGCGCCTCCTCATCAACAAGCGAGGCTCTCCTCCCAGCCTCAATCTCACAGTGCTCCTTCTTCCGTGCTCTAGCCTCATTCTCCTCTCGACCCTTGTGCCTCTTAGCATGATCTCAAGGGGGAGGTGGTGGAATCTCAGAAGTGGCGAATAAAGAAGCCATCACTGTATCCTCAGCAGGCTCTGCAGAAGGGGCCTCAGACTCAGGCACCCTAGCCTCTAGGATCATATCAATATCCGCTCGCAGACTCTCAACCGCAGCTTGAAGGGTCGACATGCCCACCTGAGGGGCTGACCGGGCTAGCACCCGCAACTCAAAAGCGTCCAAGCGCTGATGAACCTCAATGGTCTTCCACTCTGTGTGCTGGACTATTTTACGTTCCAAGCGCTCCTCCACCTCAGCAATAGACCTCTGCATCCAAGGATGGATGTGATGCAGAAGTGTGGCCATATGAGCCTCTAGTTTTGGACCCTAGCAAGCGGGACCAGAGCGGGGAACGGGGTTGAGCGAGAGGAGCTAGGGGCAGTGCTACTACCCAGGATAGACTCGACCGGGGTAGTGTCAGTGGTTTCAGAAGTAGCCTGTGTAGCCGTTCGAGCATGTGCTACCGTATCAACTAGATTTTCACCAAGTGGAGGCAACTCCAGATGGGTCCCTCTGCGTGGAGCCAACTCATTTGCCTCATCCTTGATGAGGTTGATATCAATAGTGCCCAGTAGAGTCTTGAGCTGATCAATGTTCCAGATGGGCACACCGCGGACCTGCATAAGGAAAATATCTTGCACGAAAAAGGGTAAGTAGTTGTGACCTTGAAAGCCCTCTCGTGCATGACCGCCTGTAGAAGCCAAGGAAATTCCATATCAAACCCGGCTATCATCGCCGTTATCAGAACTGCACGATCCCATGTGACTATATTATTAATGGCCATGGGGGAAAGGCAGTGGTGAACAATCAATCATAAGAACTTAGCCGTAAAGATCAAGTTAGCCTTCTTCATGGCTCTCTTTGGCTCTGTTACCCAGTCGGCACCCTCTCCATCAATAGACAAGTGCAGGGCCATCCACCTCTTGGTGGTCTCTCTCAGCGATGGCTCACACAATAATTGGCCATCTTTTATAATCTGCCACCGGTAGTCGAACTTGAAGGTGAAGAAGGGTACTGTTGGCATCAACATCCTCACCATACAGATACTGGTGGATGGCGGGCAGGGAGATGTCGACCTATATGCCGCGTACTCGGACATGCTCAAGTGGGGCCTGTTTGGCGGGGGCATCCTGCCTCTCTATATGTAATTGGAGAGTAGCCACATAAGAGGCGTAGAACTCTCGGACCAACTCCTTACTATAGCGGCCTAAAAACGAGCTTTCCACTCTAGCCGGTGTCTGGTGAATAGATTGTGGATCTATCGTATGGTTGGGAGACTTCCCATAAAGACCCGCCTCTACAATGTAAGGGTCCGTGTCATGAAGTATTTATCATTTATATACTAGCATCTGAATACACTTCGTATTGCCCATCGACATACCACCAGTTGGGCTGGTTGGCAACTGGGGTGAGAGCATTAGTCGGTGAGCCTGGAGTGGAATCAAGACTGTCAGCCTCATCAGATAAGAAAGACTGTGCAGTTGTGTTGGGTGTAGGGACTTCTGCGAACCCGGAGGATTCCTCCGACCACAAAACTCCTAAGGAGACAGACGCTCCTTCTTCATGTGTAATTGACCCAGAAGGTGTGCCGGTCAGTGTGCGCTCCTCATCAGACTGAGAGGCAGTGACTACGTCAGACGCCACCTTTTTGGGCATAGCTCTAGTTGCACATGAAACTCGTGATAGAGTGGCAGTGCCTGGGGGCACGTACTAGGGATCATGCTCATCATTTGAGCTTATAACCAGTCGAGCAGATGGGGCGACTGACTTTAAACACCCACGTGCGTAAACTCGATCTTATTTTGGTTCCATTAGAGATAGTACCTGTAAAGAATCAATATTAGTACTAGTAGGATCATACAAGACAAGCAAAAAATGACACAAAATAAATATAAGAGCATAGCTGTAATGACATTTCTGCAGTAATAGTGAAACACGACGGACCAGGTGACGACTTGTCATGAGTACGAAAGACCATCATGGGGTCCGTCATGTCTTACTTAAAGCTATGTTTATGTGGAGACCCCTGAAGGAAAGTCTCTAACCGTTATGACGGATAACTAGGATGGACCGTCGTGATAATGACGGTCCATAGTCGATGTCCGTCGTGGGGCACTTAGAAAAAGTAGGGAGACCCTTAGGAATAGGGTCTTTGACAACTAGAACAGTTGTGCAGGACGGACCACCGCGAGTATGACGGTCCGTCTTAGAAGTCCATCAGAGGACACTTAGAAAAAGTTGGAGACCCTTAAGAAAAGGATCTCTGACAAGCAGAACGGTTGTGCAGGACGGACCATCGTTGGAACGACAGTCCGTCGCATGTGTCCGTTTGTGGACACTTAGAGAAAATTGGAGACCCTTAGGAATAGGGTCTCTGACAACCAGAACGGTTGTGCAGGACGTACCATCGTGGGAACGACGGTCCGTCGCATGTGTCCGTTGGTGGACACTTAGAGAAAATGAACAGTGGGGTATTGGGGGTGTTGGAAGAGATCCTATGACGGTCCGTCGTGGGTACGACGTTCAGTCATTGGGGTCTCGTTCTGTAATTCAGTGACAGAACTGAGGATGCCACATTCATCCTCTGTGACTCGCATGGAATACTTAGTGTTAACCTATATGTTTCTAACCCAAATACCTAGCAAACTTGCAATGCTAAAGCACTTGTTTCTCGAGTTTTAACAAGGCAATTCTAGGATTCTCAACCTAGGTCAGACAAAATTGGAGCAAAGAATGAAGACCCACCAAAAAGGAATAGGCTAATACTAATTAAAACAAAATGCAATGTAAATGGGTAGAGATTAGAGACACATACCTGAGAAGAGGAGAAAAACAAGCAACGGAGGCACTTGGTTAGCAAGAACAGAACCACAACAGCTGACTCCGACCAGTAAAAAGGAGATATCCGGAATTGGGGATTTGGGGAATGGGAGAAAGAGGGAAAGAAATCGTTCAAATGAAGGGGTGGGTGTTATATAGGTTGAAAATTTAAAAAATCCCCAGCCGGGTCGGGTCGCGTATGCTGGTTAATGACGCAACGAATCCCCGAAGATGGTTCATCGCAGATGCGATGGCCCGTCATGGGTACCGTCGCGTGTGCCCTAATTTTGAAAGTAAATGAAAGACGTACGTGGCACGACAGATTCAAGCAACGGTCCATCGCAAGCGTGACGGTCCCTCGATGTATCCGTCAGTAACTGTTGCAGGGTGATTTTCTGCAGAATTTCCTATTGATGTGCCTGCAAATTTAAAGCCAATTAGTAGAAAATGCTACCATTACTATAAAGAAAACTATATGTATTGGTTTGTCTCCCAACCAGCGCCTGATTTAACGTCGCGTCACGACTGAAGACACTTGATTAATTAGACTTCATCAAGATGGTATGCCTCGATCAATTCATTCGCTGATTCATCATGCCCGAAATAGATTTTTATCCGTTTTCCATTCACCTTCAACCGCACACCCTCCTTGTTTTCCAACTCAACTGCTCCATGAGGGAAAATTTGGGTAACCAACTAAGGGCCAGTCCATTTGGACTTGAGCTTGCCTAGAAACAAGAGCAACCTAGAATTGAATAAAAGCACCAAATCCCCAACCATAAATTCATCGAGTTCATTCAACCCAGTTAACCGTTGTTCTGCAGCTTCGTTCTAATCCATTTTAAACTTCTTCATAGCCCACATGGCTTTACGCTGTCCGATAGGCCCAAAGAGCAACATCAAGCCTCCTTGACCAATCCGTTCTACTAGCATTCACTATTTTTTACAATATCTATTTGATCTCCCTATTTCACACTTCACCTTGCCCACTAGTTTGAGGATGGTAAGGAGTGGCCACATTATGGAAAACCCTATATTTCTCCAATAATCCCTTGAACAATTTGTTGCAAAAGTGGGATCCCCCATCACTAATAATTTCCCTTGGGGTACCAAAGCGAGAGAATATATTCTTTTTCAAGAACGGAGTGACACTCTTCCCTTCATTGTTTGCGAGGGAGATAGCTTCCACCAATTTAGATACATAATCAACCACTACTAAAATATACTTCATTCCATGAGAACTCACAAAAGGACCCATAAAGTCAATACCCCAAACATCAAATAACTCAATAACAAGAATGGGGTTTAGAGAGAGCTTTTGCATTCTTGAAATGCCTCCATCTCTTTGGCATCTATCACATGCTTTAGCAAACTCATGAGCATCTTAATTAAGAGTTGGCCAATAGTAACCACATTGTAATATCTTATGAGTGGTTCGCATACCGCTATGATGTCCACCAATGGGTGAGGAATGGCATGCCTCTAAAACACTCAACATCTTACATTCTGGAACACAACACGAATAAGCCCGTCGGCACAACTCCTATATAAGTACGGTTCATCCCAAAATAACTTCTTCACATCGTACATGAATATTTTTTGATGGAAGGACAAGTCCGATGGAATAATATCACTAGCCAGATAGTTCGCGAAATCTACGAATCATGGAATCAAGTCTTGTGAGGAAGCTAATACATGCTCATCGGTGAAAGTATCATCAATATCAGTCTTATCCCCTAAATCTCTCATAGCTTCATCTTCTAGACGGGACAAGTGATTGGCAACTTGATTTTCTGTCCCTTTTCTATCCCTAACTTCAAAGTCAAATTCTTGTAGCATAATACCAAACGAATCAACCTCGGTTTCGCATCCTTCTTTGCCATCAAATATCTCAATGCTGAATGGTTAGTATGCACTATAAATCTAGTACCTAGCATATAGGACCAAATTTTTTCAAAAGCAAAGACTACTGCAAGGAGTTCTTGCTCAGTCATTGTGTAGTTCTTCTGGGCTTCATTTAGGGCTTTACTAGCATAGCAAATGGGGTGAAGGATTTTGTTCCTTCTTTGTACCAATACTACACCAAGAGAAACCCCACTAGCATCGCGCATCACCTCAAATGGAATGTTCCAATTTGGAGAAATAACGATAGGTGCCGACACCAGTTTTTCTTTTAGTTCGCCGAATGCTTCAAGATAGGATTCATCAAAATAAAGTTTACAATCTTTCTCTAGCAGTTTGCACAACGGATGTGCAATTTATTAAAAATCTTTGATGAATCGCCAGTAGAAACCTGCATGCCCAAGAAAGCT
The DNA here is from genome assembly GCA_027704765.1 of Solanum habrochaites. Lineage (NCBI taxonomy): Eukaryota > Viridiplantae > Streptophyta > Magnoliopsida > Solanales > Solanaceae > Solanum > Solanum habrochaites. Next base: position 43,539,639 of record JAKWJA010002498.1, read on the forward strand.
TCTCACACCTTTTACAGAGATAGGTGGGGGAAGTCTCTCTATTACCTCGACTTTAGCTCGATCAACCCTATGCCCTCTTCTGAAATGCGATGACCCAAAACAATACCTTCTTTCACCATGAAGTGGAATTTTCCCTAATTTAGTACTATATTGCAGTCTTCACATCTCTTAAGGACCTCAGATAAATAGTTCAAACACCGCTCAAATGATTCACCAACCACAGAAAAATCATCTATAAAAACTTCACTAGTATCTTCTACCATGTCGTAGAATATCAACATCATACATCTCTGAAATGTGGCGGGTGCATTGCAGAACCCAAATGACATTCTCTTGAACGCAAAGGTCCCATATGGACAAGTAAAGGTGGTTTTCTCTTGATCTTCTGGTGCAATAAAAATCTGATTATACCCTGAATATCCATCAAGAAAATAGTACCACCCTTTTCCGGCAAGTCTATCCAATATATGATCCATGAAGGGCATATGAAAATGGTATTTTTTGGTCCATGCATTTAATTTACGGTAATCCATACACACCCTCCATCCAGTAACCGGTCTTATTAGAACAAGTTCATTTTTGTCATTGGGGACCACATTCATTCCCCCTTTCTTAAGTACACACTGAACAGGGCATACCCAACTACTATCGGCGATCGGATAGATTACTTGGTATCCAACCATTTAATGATTTCCTTTTTCATAACCTCTTACATAGGTGGATTTAAGATTCTCTGGTTCTCAATACTTGGCTTATGATCGGGCATACTTTCAATTTTATGAGAAAAAATACCAGGTGGGATCCCAATAATGTCCGTAATAGTCCACCCAATAGCTCTTTTGAACCTTTTTAGCACTTTTACCAAACTCTCAACTTGTTGTTCATTCATATATGTTGCAATGATTACCAGCAAAGTGTCACCGTTTCCTACGAATTCATATCTAAGATAAGGTGGGAGAGATTTTAGTTCTAACTTTGGAGCCTCCTTTATAGATGGTTTCGTGGGTGGAGACTCGTGATTCTTCATGTCTAACTCATATTTCTTTGGTTTAAACCGAACATCACCTCGATCAAGAGCCGCGACTAATGACTCATACTCTTCAATGCAATTGTTATCAAAATTCATTATTACTGACCCTAATGCTTCTACACCTAGACAATCTTCTATTTGTGTCTCAGATGACTCACCAACTTTGTAGGATATAGCAGATACCGATTGGAGCTCACCACTATTCCTCATGGACCTACAAATGTTGAAGGTCACTTCTTCATTGTTCAACCAAAATTTCATCTGCCCCTTTTCCATATCAATTAAGGCTCTACCCGTAGCAAGGAATGACCTCCAAAGAATAACAGGCCCTTCAAAATCGACTTCACAATCAAAAATAACAAAATCAGCCGGAAATATGAATAACTCCACTTTTACTAGCACATCGTGGAGTATCCCTATAGGACTTTTTACTATTCGATCGACCATACCGAGCCGCATCGCAGTGGGCTTTGGATCACCCAAACCAAACTTCTTGTAAATAGAGATGGCCATGAGATTTATGCTTGTCCCCAAATCACATAATGCTTTCACAAAATGTAATAACCCGATTGTACAAGGAATAGTGAACGTACCCGGATCTTGTTTCTTTTGTACAAGAGATCTTGTAGCAATATCACTACAATCTGCTTTCTAACATCATCCTCAAAAGTGACCGATCTTTTTTTTTTTAACCAGATCTTTCATAAACTTGGCATAACCGGACATTTCTTCTAAAGCTTCTACCAAAGGGACATTGATAGAAAGATGCTTCAAAATTGTTATAACGCTGATATTTACCATCCTCGGTCTTTTTCACTAATCTTTGAGGAAATGGGGGTGGTGGTCTAGGCATGGGAGTTACCTTTTTAGGCACTTCATTATCTTTTCCAGTGTTGTCTTCTACTTCACCACTAACCTCTACCACTTTATCATTATCTTTTGTCACCCTTTACTCATTAGACGACATAGGTGGGTCAATGGTTTGCTTACCACCGCGAGTAGTGATTGCCATACAGTGTCCATCATTTTTTAGATTCTGGACAGTGTTGCTAGGAAGAGTGACCGGTTGCCGTGTGTTCACAGTCACGGATGAGTGGGCCATTTGTAATTCAAGCTGCTTAATTGATATTTCATGTGTATCGACTTTCTTCCCAATACCCGCTAAATCACTCCTTAACTCTTTAGCGTGCTCATCACTAGCATCGAACCTCCTCATCATTTTGTGAAACATATCCTCAACTTGCTCCATACTACCTCCACCATCCGTAGGAGTAAATTAACGATTTTGAGAAGGAACATAGAGCCTATTCCTATCATTTCTGTTACCATAGTTACCCCTGTTGAAGTTATTGTCGCAGTTGTAATTTCCATCTCGGACATAATGACCCTAACGGTTATAGTTACCATAGATTCGACCTTGGTTTCCTTGACCTTGGCACCAATTCTCCTAATTTGAGCCTTGGGCACTCGGTCGGAACCCTCTGTCTGCTCATTTACTGCATAGGAATCCTCATTATAATAACATTCATCATTTGGTGGTGGTGATTTAGACAAGTAGTTAACTGAATTTATTTTTAGAGCACCCCAGTGACATGTTTTAATACCAACCGAAGCTCAGTTCTCATCTGAGCCATCTCTTCACGAATCTCATCTGTGGCTGGGTTGTGAGTGGATTGCACTGTGAAGGTATTTTTCCCAGTATCTGACTTCCTAGTACTCCAAGATTTATTATTCTAGGAGATTTTCTCTAAATGTTTTTGCAAATCTCGACACAAGGACACTCCCCATAAGAACCACCCGCTATAGTATCCAATACCGCTTTATTTTTATCATCCTGTCCTCGATAGAAGTATTCTTTCAGTGACTCATCATCTATGCGGTGATTGGGGACACTTCTCAAAAATGAAGTGAATCTATCCCAAGAACTACTAACTGACTCTCCTGGTAGTGCCACAAAGTTGTTCACTCTGTCTTTGTGGTTTTGTTCTTGGAGACCGGGTAGTAACGTGCTAAGAAAACATCCCTTAGTTGGTTCCTAGTGAAAATTGAGTTATAAGGGAGCTCTGTGAACCAAATATCAGCCTCTCCCGTCAGTGAGAGAGGAAATACTCTTAGCCCTATTACATCCAAATACAAATCAGGCCTCCCTACACAACTTTTACACGCTACCCTTACCTTAGCTATATGGGCATGTGGGTCCTCAAAAGGTAGACCTGAAAACAAACCTCTAGCAGTGAGCATTTGCATCAGAGTACTAGTTACCACAAATGTGTGGCCTTGTGGTAGAGGGGGCAAGAAAAGTGGCCCAACATAGTCTGCAATATTATCATAGCCTTTGTAGTATTCTTGAGGACGTAGAGCAGGATATCGTCCCCTTTGTTGATTTTCACCCGGATCATCGGGTAATAACTGACCATGAACATCAACTAGAGATGGGATGTTCTGGTGTAGATCATCATCGTTAATACCCATGTTTTGATTCATATTTCATAGTGTACGCTCTAATTCGTGATCATAGGGAAACAAGGGTCCTCTTCCTCTCCGTGTATTTGGCATACAAGGAAGATAGTTCTGCAAGAATAAAAAACAGTAAAAAAAAAGTAAAATTAAGAAAATATTGACAAAACTTTAGTAATAAGTTTAAGTTAATCTAAAAGCTACCATCCCCGGCAGCGACGCAAAAATTTGATACGCTCAAACTTACTTCTCAAATAAGAAGTAAAGCGGTCGTATAAAGTAAAGAACCCAACTAATGAGGCTGAGATCGTTCCCATGAGGAAAATAGTTCAGACTTAACATTAATCTATTATTACTATTATTTAGTCAATTATTTCCTTAGAAAACAAAAGATAATAAAAGGGGGTTTTTTATTTCTAAATTAATGAAAATAACTAACTAATTTAAAGTAACCAACTAAAAGAATCAAATCTTGGAGTTTAATCAATTAATAAAAGTAACTAGGGTTTAAGTGTTCCCCACAGGTTCCTAACTTGATAATTCTAACTATAACAATTCTTTCCTAGTATCTTGCATGCAAAGTGATAAGTTTTGTATTTATTAATACTTTGTCCGGCATCTAGAAAATTTCACTCCACACCTTGGTCCGGCTACGTGTGTTGGTATACTAACCCTTACCTTTACCTCATATTAAGCATTGTATTCGATATTTGACTAAGTTATTACCTCGTACCAATCGACACTAGCTTATTAGATTAGTATACACTAAATCTATGTTAATAATTCTTTTTCTATTATCTACCTCCTTGGTCCGGCAAGTAGCATTAAGGTGAGTTTTAACGTTGGCCATCCCTTAAAAAGACTTCTAATAGAAAGAATTATCAATACACGCAAGACACTATTCTGGAATTGTTATTTTAGTTAGATTTTACCTCATTATTTACCCATGGTTTCCATAACCCTAGTTATGGAGTTTAGTTACCCATAGTCATAATATAAGAATTCATGCACTTACTTTGATGAGAAAGAATAAAATCCAGAAATTCACTTGATTAATCAACAAAATCACCAACAATCAATTCCAAAAAAAGTGTAACAATGAAAAAGTCTATTATCCAAGAGTTCACTATCAAGAGTTTAACCAACAAAGAGTCTAACCCCAAAAACAAGGTTTTTCAAACTATTTATAAAAAAGAAAAACCTAATAAAAACATGATTCTAATTTTGAAAATCTGTCAAAATACGGCTGGGTCGAAGGACCTCATGACAGACCGTCGTGGTTATGACGGGCCGTCATGGCCTCCGTCGTCCCATACTTTACAAATTCTTCTACTGCTCTCTTCATTACCTTCGAAAGCAGGTATGATCGACCGTTCCAAGCACGACGGTTCGTCGAGGGTCTCCGTTCCATAACACTTAAATTTCTTGGAAATTAGGTATTGGGACTACTCTCTGATCATTGCGAGGAACCAGCAGGACAGACCGTCGTGGCTATGAAGGTCCATCATGAACTTTTGTAATCCCACACTTGGTCAGACTTCCCCATCTTCCTTCAGCAACTTCACTACGTTGCCACCTACGGACCGTTGCAAGCTCGATGGACCGTCATAAGCTCCGTAGGTGGTAACTTTTCTGCATTTCTTTCTCAAACTTCAGCGTTCATCTTTGGATAAATTTCCTGCAAATAAAGAGAAACTTAAATAAAAATATATACAAAAAGGCTTTTGGACACACTAAATTAAGGAAAAAGCATTAAAAATACGGTGAAACCACGGTATATCAATGGTCAATCAGTTAGTCGATGGACCGTCGATCCTTCCGTAGCCCCACACTTGGTTAGAATTCTCCGAGTTGCTTCCAGATGCTTGGATCTCCAGTCAACAATTACCATCTACAGATCATCGATGGAACGATTGGCCGTCGATGGCTTCGTGGGTCACCACTTCTACATAATTTTTATACATTTTTGTTTTGGATGACTTTTTTGTAAAACATAGATAAAAACCATTAAAATTACTATAAAAAGGCTCTAAACACACACTAAACTTAAGGAAAAAGCATTAAAAGTACCGTGAAACCACGGTACATCATTATACTATGACTATGTGCTTGTGTGTATAGTCTTAGAATTGATGCATGATTGTTTCTACTTGACTACATGAGTCTATGAAGGTCATATTAATGATGATATAGTAGTGTATAAGATAACTTAAAGATGATAATGGTTATTCCTATGTGCTTTTAGAATGATATGTAATATGTGTTAAAGTGAAATATGTTGTGTCTTGCCATGGTTGATTTGTGTCCCTTACTTGATACATGTATTAATGTGAATATCATAAGTCTTGACTTAGGATGCTAAATCCTCTTTGTCTTGAATGTATTAAGGATATGTGAGACCTTTAATGATGATAAGAAGACCATGTATTTGGAATCTTAAACCTAGTGGTGAGGTTATGAATATTGAAGTCGAAAGTCGTAATGGTATCCTTCTTGTAATGAATGATGGACTTAAGTTTGATTGTCTTGAATGGCATCATATCTTATTTAGGTAATCCATTATGAGCTATCTTGTCTCCATTGTAAGGTAGCCCTAGGGAACCTCTTTGGTAGGGTAACACCCCGTAAACTCCATGAACTATACTAGAGCTTAATATGTTGAATAATGATAGATTTAGACCTAAATTAGTATAAATAACTTGTTTGAGAAGTTCCGCAACAATAGGATTAAAGAAATGCCTTAACTTCAAGAAACTAGCGACTCTTAACTAGTAGACGTCCCTATATCTGGTTAGGAAGAAGTAGTACAGAGAGTCTAAATGATAAAAAATGACACCCCGAGGACCATCGGAAGGGTCCTTGGGAAGGCCCCAACATGGGTAGGCAGACTGCCGAAGCATTCTTCACAAGTCAAGAATTGGGGGGTTACTTTGTGATGCATAGATGTCACGGACCTCACTTAATCAGATCAAAATTCAAAAATAAATTAGGGAATTAACCCCCTAAGCACACCTACTTCCTAGATATCGTAAAAGTCGTATTTTGGTGTTTTGACTTCACAAATAAACCCATTTAAGTAAGGGGTCTTTTGGGTAATTTAATGGGTGACTATATAATGTATTAGGGTAAGTTTTAGATCAATTTAATTACTCAAATCAAGTCCCACAATATGAAATTAAAAATCACTCTCTCTCCCAAATTCTCTCTTCCTCCAAAACTCCAATGAAGACCACTAGAGCTCCAGGAAGAAGATCAAGCCTTCAAGTTTTTCAATCGTTGATTTATCATCAATAAGTTATGAATTCTTTAATTCTTGGGATCCCTTTCCCCATGAGGTCCTTAAAAATATGATTTCTAAATCCCCCAAAACAAGGGTTTTTCTCCTCACATGGGTCTTTTTTCTAAAACGAAATTGTGAGTTAACTGTGATGAATTATGATGAATTAATGTTGTTTAAGTATGAATTAATGGTTAATTGATGAATTCCTATGAATTTTCTCCGGACCTATGTTTTTTCCCTCAATCCCTAATTTCTTTGATTGATTAAGGTGAATTGTCTAGGATGATGAACATGTCACTTGTTTAATTTGATTTTAGTTATGTTAATATTTCATTAATTGACCTATTTCATATGTTGATTATGATTTCTTGGGCATTGAAGTTTGAAGTCTCATGAAGGGAAATGTGGTATGATCTTGATTCTCCTTTGATCTCAATTATGCAAGATGAAATATACTTATGTGATAATGATGCTATAGCTAATTGTGTTGTTGTGATATTGGTGACAAGGATCCTTTATCACTAACCCTAGATATATGAGTTTGATATGAAGTATGTAATTATGTTATGATGTGATCATTATATTTCTCATGATTAAAATGTTGTGTCTAAAGTGAAAAGATAGTTCTCACTTATGATAATCTATGAGCTATTATGAGATGATGTTTACTTAAAGGTCTAAAAGAGACTAATGTGAACTTGTATGATATTGTATGATGATTAATAAAGGTAATAATTTCTTAGCGCCGAAAGTTCATTTAAATGAGATGGAGGTCTCACGTTAGTAAGTCCTCCATCCCATATGGGTTTCCTCAAAACTAGTAGTGTGGATTCCCAAAGATATGTATTGTCTCATGAGAAGGAAACCTTCACAATTAGTAGTCAAGGTTTCTAGAAACAATTTCCTTGACCCTTAACTATGTGCACACATAGGAATCTATCTTAGTGGATCCACCTAGAATAGCTATGTACGAACGGTTGCACCTTAAGCAAATGTTAACCCTTTCTTTTCGGTGTGGGATTAGAACACCGGATTCTATTTAGCTCACATGGTCTTATGTCGGTTGTGGTACTTATTTCCCTAAAGTAAAAGTATGAACAAGTTAGGTATGTGAACTTCTATTAGGGTTGTCTTAAAGGTTACTATATAGTGTGAGGGAGGGTGTGGGACTTCTCTTACACATTGCACATGTGGGATCCTATAGGATGGTTCTAGTAGTGTTCTATTATTATTATGATTATGTTGATAAGATATGACAATTATTTGTATATGAAGCATGTTATATATATATTATAATATGTTGTCAGTATGAAATGAGTTGCTTAATGTGATACTTAGCTTTGAATAGGGTTATGGGGCTTTATTTATTTTGCATTGCACAAGTGTTATTGAGTTACTTATATGTTGATATGGTTATGATTTTCCTTATATGTGTACATTGTATTGGTTGTCATTTGTATAGTTTTGACTAAATTGTGCCTTTTCTCATGTAACGATTTTATGCATATGGATCATACTTAGTACATGTGGTTTGTATTTACCCATATTTCTTCCCTCTTTCCCCAAAAATTGTAGGTTCGGGTTGCTGAGGTATCATTGAGGCTAAATCAAGAGGGTTGGAGTAGACTCTCCAAGTTTAGGTATTTCCTCTAAATCGAGGATGCTCCCACACACTCTATCTTAGTAGTACTTGTATTGTCTAGTACACATTTATTTCTTTCCAATTGTTCAATATATTGATGTAAGCCATATGTGGCAATTATGGATTCGTATAAGGGTTTTATCCAGATTGTTTGACTTTATTTAGATGGTTGGTATGAGATAAAGTATTAGACTAAATTCCTATGCGTTATTATGATATATTGCGAGAAGCCTATGTATGTCTGTAGAGGTCTATGTAAACCTCCTTACTATATAAGCAAAAGTTTTAAGTTTTCTGCGTTTTTGACATATGATTACAATGACGAATGCTAAGACGATTGTCTTAGTCCGCAAAGAGGATGATGACGATGATAACGATTAGGGTGTACTTTGAGTCATTACAAACTTGATATAAGAGCCTGAGCTTAAATCTTTTTAGGATTGATTTCTCATTAAACCACGTCTATGTTGTGTCTTATTCATAATTGTGAAGCACACCACATTTATGAATGAGAGACTATGTGATGCTTAGAAACTTTTACTCTCTTGTTATTCTTTAGTCGTGCCTAAGGGTCTTACCTCTATCTAGTCCTTTCTTCTAAATCCTTTATTTATGGTTGTTGGCAATGAATACAAGAAGGAACAATGCTCGAAGGGCCGGAGAGGAGAACTTGAATGAGGTGATTCCCCTCAAGATCCTCAAATCCCTAAAGTTCGTGTTGAAGAAGGGGCTATGTATAATGTTGAGATAAGTTCGGGCATTCATAGCTTGACTCAAGTGTTGGCTACCCAAGTTGCTAGGTATACAAGGGTGAAAATGAACGCCAATGCCAATACCACCGCTTCAAGGATTAGGGACTTCACAAGGATGAATGAATCCCCCTACTTTCTATGGCTCTAAGGTGGAGGTGGACCCCCAATGGTTCATTGATGAAGTGTTCAAGGTTCTTGATGAAATGGTGTTTCTTCTCAATAAAAGGCAAAACTAGCTGCCTTCCAACTCAAAGATGTGGCTCAAGTATGGTATGAGCAATGGAAGGATGAGAGGCCGGTTATAGAAGGTCGGATTACTTGGGGAACTTTCAAAATGACTTTCCTTGATAGGTTCTTTACCTTGGAACTAAGGGAGAGGAAAATGCGAGAATTCATCAACCTTCCTCAAGGGGGTATTAGCGTAAAGAAGTATAGCCTCAAATTCACTCAACTATCAAAGCATGCTCCTACTATGGTTGCGGATTCTAGGGCCAAGGTGAACAAATTTTTCATGGGGATATCCGATCTTGTGGTAAATGAGTGTGGGTAGGCTATGTTTATTCCTAGCATGGACTTCTCTAGTCTCATGGTTCATGCCGAACAAATTGAGGAGCAAAAGTTTAAGCAAGTTGGTAGGGAGTTGAAGAGGATGAGAACTGAAGAGGGGAATTCTTCTAAGAATAGGTATGAAGTTCAAGACAAACCAAAGTTCAAGAAGAGGTTTCATAATCAAGTATCTACTAATGCTCCAAGGGACAATAAGAGTAAGTTGCCTACTCCCAAGCCCCAAGAAGGAAAAGGTGGTCGTTCTTATGTTGATAAGCCTCTTTGTTCTAAATGTGGTAGAAGGCATGATGGCAAGTGTCTTCTGGGCACGGGTAATTTCTATAATTGTGGCAAGAGTGGTCACATGAAGAAAGATTGCCCTATGATGAAGACTCAAGGAGGGGAAAATGCTCATGCTCAAGTAAGTGCTCCTAACCTGGATGCTCCTAAGAAGAATCGCTTCTATGATCTCCGATCCCAAACTGATAAAGAAAGCTCATCGGACGTGGTCACCGGTATGTTAAAATTATTTTCCTTTGATGTATATGCTTTATTGGATCCAGTAGCTACGTTGTCATTTGTGATCCCCTTTGTATCCGTGAAATTTGAAATACTACCCAACATATAAAAGGAGCCTTTCTTGGTTTCTACCTCAGTGTGTGTTTATGTGGTCGTTGATAGAGTTTATAAAGGTTATCCTATTTCCTTGCCCACTAGATTTATGTTGGTTGATTTGATAGAACTTGATATGCTATAATTCGATATTATATTAAGAATGGATTGCTTGCATTCTTGCTTTGCCTCTATTGATTGTAGGTCAAGGGTGGTCAAATTTCAATTTCCAAATAAACCCGTATTTGAGTGGAAGGGAGGAAACTCAAATCCTAGGGGTAAGATCATTTCGTGTCTAAAAGCTTGCAAGTTATTTGCAAAGGGATATCTCTATCACATAGTAAGAGTTAGAGATCTTTAATCCGAGGTCCCTCCAATAGAGTCGGTATCCGTAGTGAAGGAATTTCCGGAGGTCTTTCCCGATGGCCTCCCCAAAATTCTTCCCGAATGGAAGATTGACTTCGGCATAGACTTGTTTCCAGATACACAACCCATTTCAGTACCTCCTTATCGGATGGACCCAGCCGAGTTGAAAGAACTAACGACTCAAATAAAAGATTTGATACATAAGGGTTTTATTCAACAAGGCATATCCCCATGGGGTGCCCCGGTATTGTTGGTGAAGAAGAACGATGGGTTCTTGAGAATGTGTATTGATTATCGTCAATTTAACAAAGTCACTATAAATAATAAGTACCCGTTCCCTAGGATTGATGACTTATTTGATCAACTCCAAGGAGCGAGTTACTTTTCAAAGATTGACTTGAGATCGGGTTATCACCAACTTAGAGTTAGGGAGGTCGATATTGCAAAAACGACATTCCGAACAAGATATAGTAAATTTAAATTCCTAGTAATGTCATTTGGTCTAAAAAATACCCCTGCGTCATTCATGGATCTTATGAATCGAGTTTTTAGAAAGTATCTTTATTTGATTGTGATTGTCTTCATTGATGTCATTTTGATATACTCTAGGAGTGAAAATGATCACATGAGAGATTTGAGGATAATTTTGCAAGTTCTTAAGGATAACAAACTTTTTTTTCTATATTTAGCTAGTGTGAGTTTTGGATGAGGTCGGTTGTATTTCTTGGGCAGATTGACTCTAGTGAAGGGGTTGAGGTTGACTGAGAAAGATGGAAGTGGTTAAAAGTTTCCCGACACCTTTGTCCTACTGACATTTGGAGTTTTCTAAAGTTGGCTGGCTACTATCAGAGGTTTTTTGAGGGATTTTCTTCTATCACAACTTTATTAACAACCTTAACCCAAAATAAGTCCAAGTTCGAATGTTCAAAATCTTTTGAGAAGATTTTCCAATTATTAAAAGATAGACTCAAATCTGCTCCGGTATTGACCTTACAAGAGGGTACCAAAGGGTTTGTAATTTATTGTGATGCCTCCCGAATGGGTCTAGGATGTGTGATCATGCTACATGGAAAATTCATAGTGTATACCTCTAGACAACTCAAGCCAAATGAGAATAATTATCTAACTTATGACCTTGAGCTTGCGTCCGTGGTATTTGCGAAAATTTGGAGACACTATCTTTATGGAGTGCATGTAGATGTATTCACCCAAAAGACTTGAATCTATGACAAAGAAGATGGTTAGAGATTTTAAACTATTATGACATGAGTGTCCTTTATCACCCCGATAAAGCTAATGTTGTGGCGGATGTTTTGAGTCGAGTGTCTATGGTTAGTGTGGCTTATGTTAATGATGACAAAACAGAACTAGTCAAGGATGTTTGTAGGTTGGACCTTTTGGGCGTTCGACTAGAAGAATCATCGAAAGGTGGTTTTATGGTTCATCATAACTTCCAGTCGTCTTTAGTGGTGGATGTGAAGTCTAAAGAACATCTTGATCCCCTATTGATGGAGTTGAAGAGTCGGTCCTTAAAAAGAATAATGAATCTTTCTCCCAAGTAGAGGATGAGGTACTTGGATACCAAGGGAGGTAATGTGTGCCGGATGTTGATTGTTTGAGGGATAAAGTCATGGATGAAGCTCATGGATCCCGATACTCACTCCATCCATGGGCCACCAAGATGTATCATGACTTGCATGAAATCTATTGGTGGAATGGAATGAAAAGGAAAGTAGCTAAGTTTGTGTCGAGGTGTAAGAATTGCAAAAAATCAATGCCGAGCATCAAGGCTCGGGTGTCCTAACCAAAGGTATTGATATTCCCACTTGGAAGTGGGAAGATGTCAACATGGACTTTCTGGTAGGTATGCCTCGAATATGTCGACAACATGATTCCATTTGGGTTATAGTGGATAGGTTGAACAAGTCTGCCCATTTCCTTCCCGTAATGGTTTCTTACTCGGTGGAGGATTATGCTAAAATTGTATGTTAGAGAGATTGTGAAGTTACATGGGGAATGATTGTCGATTATTTCGGATAGAGGAGCCCAATTCACTTCACATTTTTGGAGATCCTTCCAAAGTGGACTTTGTACGAAAATAAAGCTTAGCACCGCTTTCCACCCTCAGAAGGATGGATAAGCGGAGCGCAGCATCCGAACTCTAGAAGATATATTAAGGGCTTGTGTGATTGATTTCAACAGTAATTGGGATGATCATTTACCCTTAATCGAATTCTCCTACAACAATAGTTGTGGCACCTTTTGAATCTCTTTACGGTAAAAGGTGCCGGTCCCCAATTGGATTGTTCAAAGTAGGTGAGTTTGCTCTTTTTGGTCCCGAATTTGTGTATGAGGCCATCAAGAAGGTTTGGCTTATAAGGGAGAGGTTGAGAACGTGTTTTAGTCGGCAAAAGTCCTATGCCGACAATAGAAAGAGGGACCATGAATTCGAAGTAGGAGATTGGGTGTATTTGAAAATCTCACCTATGAAAGAAGTGATGAGGTTTGGAAAGAAAGGAAAACTTAGTCCCCTTTAATGTTGGGCCATATGAAATTTTGAAGAGGATTGGGAGTGTTGCCTATGAGTTGAAGTTGCCAAATGAGTTAGCCATGATTCATCCGGTATTCCATGTTTCTATGCTTAAAAAGTGTATAGAGGACCCGGTTTCCTTTCTTCTTCTACAAGGCTTAGGGGTAAAGGAGGACCTTTTTTATGAAGAGGTCCCGATTAATATCTTGGATCCTGAAATTAAGAAACTGAGGAATAAGGAGTTTGTCTCCGTAAAAGTGCTATGGAGGAACCACCTTGTTGAGGGTGAAACATGGGAGGCCGAGGCCAACATGAAGACCCGATATCCCCATCTCCTTCCCCCTACTCCTATCCAAGATTAAGGTTAGTAAAATCCTTATATTACTATTATGAATAATGTTGAACTTATCATGTTTTTCTAAATATGTGCATATTGTAATAGAAATTCATGCCTAAGTTGAGTTCTTGTCTATCCATGACATATGTTTATTATGTTGGCTTTCACTTGAGTGTTTTAGGTGCTATAAGCGTTCATGGAAGATTATAATGAGCATAATTGAGATTGTTTTGATAAGAAATCAACATATCAACTTTTAATGTTCATATTGAGCTCATATTAAATGGAGAAGGTAGTACCTCATTATGGGATATGAACAGTTGAGCTTTTATTATGGTATGTGTGGAATAAGTTCCTATTTGTTTATGATATGTTTCATGTTGAAGGGAGTTGAAATTTCCTCCTATGATCTCTGACTCATTATGATGTAGTTGGTTGGTTGGCTGCTAGTCTTGAGTCTCTTTCGTTTTTCCTAATAGAAAGGTTTTGGGGATGAATGTTCCTAGATATTGTAACACCCCATAAACTTCATGACCTATAAAAGAGATTAATATGTTGAGTAATGATGTTTTTAGAACTAAATAATTACAAAAAAATTGTTTGAGAAGTTTCGGAGCAATAGGATTAAAGAAAAGCCTTAACATTCCGAAACTATCGAAATTTAAGTAGTTGACGTCCCTATGTTTGGCAAAGATTTCGGAGGGTCATATGGAATACAAAAGTTGTAAAAAGACTTTGGTTAGGTAGAGTGTAGTGTATAGAGTCTAAATGATCAAGGACCACTGAAAATGTCCTTTGGAAGGACCACGACATGGGTAGGAAGGTTGCCAAAGCAGTTTGCAAAAGTCAATAATTGAGGGGCTACTATGCGACATGCAGCTGACACAGAACTCACTTCCTTATCTCAAAATTCAAAAATAAATTGGGGAATTAACCCCACGACGCGCACCTACTTCCCAAATATCGTAAAAGTTGTATTTTTTGGTGTTTTGACTTCACCAGTAAACCCATTTAAGTGAGGTGCCCTTTGGGTAATTTAATGAGTGACTATATAATGTATTAGGGTCAGTTATAGGTCAATTTAATCACTGAAAAAAAGTCCTACAAGTTGAAATAAAAAATCACTCTCTCTCTCTCCCAACTTCTCTCTTCCTCCAAAACTTCATTGAAGACCATTACAACTCCAAGAAGAAGATCAAGACTTCATGTTTTCAACCCAATTTCGTGGGGTTATCATCAATAAAGTATGGTTTCCTTCACTCTTGGGATTCCTTTACCCAAGGGTTCCTTCAAAATATTATTTCTATATCCCCTAAAACAAGGGTTTTTTCCTCACATGGGTGTTCTTTCTAAAACGAAATTGTGAGTTAATTGTGATGAATTTTGAAGAATTAATGTTGTTTAAGTATGAATTAATGTTTAATTGATGAATTCCAATGATTTTTCCCTTGAGCCATGTATTTCCCCTACACCCCTAATTTCTTGGATTGATTAAGATGAATTGTTGAGGTTGATGAACATTTCACTTCTTTACTTTGATTTAAGTTATGTTAATACTTCATGAATTTCCCTATTTCATATGTTGATTGTGATTTCTTGGGTATTGAAGTTTGAAGTCTCACGAAGGTCAATGAGGTATGATCTTGATTCTCCTTTGATCTTAATTATGCAAGGTGAAATATATTTATGTGATAATGATGTTATATCTAATTGTGTTGTTGTGATGTTGTTGAAAAGGATCACTCATCCCTAACCCTAGATCTATGAATTGGCTATGAAGTATGTAATTTTGTTATGATGTGATCATTATACGATTGAATGTAGTTTCTCTAAACTATAATGTTATGCCTAATGTGAAAGGATA
Source organism: Solanum habrochaites (assembly GCA_027704765.1). Taxonomy (NCBI): domain Eukaryota; kingdom Viridiplantae; phylum Streptophyta; class Magnoliopsida; order Solanales; family Solanaceae; genus Solanum; species Solanum habrochaites. The sequence continues at coordinate 43,555,055 of JAKWJA010002498.1, forward strand.
GTTCTCACTTGTGATCACCTATGAGCTTTTATGATAAGGTGTTTACTTGAAGGTCTAAAAGAGATTAATGTGAACTTATATGATGTTATATGATGATTACTAAAGGAAATAATTATTAAGCACTGAAAGGTCATGTAAATGAGATGGAGGTCTGACATTAGTAAGTCCGGCCACTAACATGGGTTTCCTCACGATTAGTAGTGTAAATTCCCAAAGATATGTGTTGTCTCATTACATAGAAACCTTCACGATGAGTAGTCAAGGTTTCTACAATCAATCTTATTGACCCTTAACTATGTGCACACATAGGAATCTATCTTAGTGGATCCACCTAGAATAGCTATGTACAAATGGTTGCACCTTAAGCAAATGTTAACCCTCTCTTTTCGGTGTGGGGGTAGAATACTCGATTCCATTTAGCTCAAATGGTCTCATGTCGGTTATGGTACTTATTTCCCTAAACTAAAAGTATTAACAAGTTAGGTATATGAACTTCTATTAGGGTTGTCTTAAAGGTTACTATATAGTGTGAGGGAGGGTATGGGACTTCTCCTACACAGTGCACATGTGGCATCCTATAGGATGGTTCTGCTAGTGTTCTATTATGATTATGATTATGTTTATGATTATGTTGACAAGCTATGATTAGTATTGGTATATGAAAAATGTTATATATTATAATATGTTGTAAGTATGAAATTGGTTGCTTAATGTGATACTTAGATTTGAATAGCGTTTTTGGGCTTTATTCTAGGCATTGCACAAGTGTTACTTGAGTTACTTATTTATTGATATGGTTATGATGGTCCTTATATGTGTACATTGAATTGTTGACCATTTGTGCATAGTTTTGACTAAATTGTGGCTTTTCTCATGCATTAACGATTTTATGCATAGGGATCATACTTAGTAGATGTGGTTTGTACTAACCCATATTTCTTCCCCTTTTCATAAGACATTGTTGGTTCGGGCCGCTGAGGTATCATTAAGGCTAAATCAAGAAGGCTTGGACAAGACTCCCAATGTTTTGGTATGCCCTCTAGTTCGAGGATGCTACCACACACTCTATCTTAGTAATACTTGTATTGTCTAGTAGACATTCATTTCTTTCCTATATTTTAATATATTGATCTAAGCCCTATGTGACAATTATGAATTCGTATAAAGGCTTAGCCCAGATTGTACGACTTCATGTACGAGACAAAGTATTAGACTAAATTCCTATGCATTATTATGATCTATTACGAGTAGCCTATGTATGCTTCCTATGTAGAGGTTTATGTAAACCTCCTTGCTATATATGCAAAAGTTTTAATGTTCCGTGTTTTGACATATGATTGCCATGACGAATGCTAAGCGACTTGTCTTGGTCCTCGTAGACGATGATGACGCCGGTAACGACTAGGGTGTACTTTTGGTCGTTATGGTAGGGTAAATGTGATTGGCTTATTAACATGATATGGAAACCTTTTGGATGAACCTTTAATGTAAATGACTCTATGAGAAAAAGGCTTGCAACGAGTGAGTATGGTAAGGTAAGTAGCTCTAGTTAAAGGATGAGGCTAGAGTACAAGGTAAGACCTTCATATTCCCGAATCATATGCATACATGGTAAATGTCCAAGTTCTACCATTGGCAAGTAGAACAACCTCATCGGAGTAGGTTAGAACTCCGGATTCCATGTTTAGCTATCATGGTCTATGTCGGTTATTACCTATTCTCATCATGTGGGATACCTACTAGCATTAGAGAAGTTGTATGAAGTTTAGCTGGTGGTATGAAGTTGTATGAATGTTCTTATGTGATGAATAAGTCTTAAATGAACTAATGAATGTAATGATTTAAGATAAAAGCATGTTAAATGAAAAAGTACTTATCTAAAGTTGTTAAGGGTTGTCTAGTTAAGGCGTGAAGGGGCAAATGAATGGTCACTTCGTATCTTACCTAGACAAGCCTTAAGGATGACTCTAGTTAGGGAAGTGTATTGATTATGTAGACATGATATAATCCTTAGGTAGTCTCAAAGATTATTTAGGTAATATTTAAGAGGCCAACCATGGACATTATCTTCGTGATTTATTTAAGTCTTTTGATAACCTTTGGAAGAGCGAATGTCATAGTGTATACATTCTATTATATAAAGTGAGAATTATTCTATCTTAGATATTCTATAGGATCTCTTAAAGTGTGTGTAAGGGATTGTATGGGCGGTCTCTTCACAACCCACTTAAGTGAACCTTAGAATCACCTTTGGTAGGAGGATTAATGTTCATGTGGTTGGTGTATGGTAAGTGTGTATATCTCATTATATGTAGTCTTAAGGATCATTTAGGTGTTCCTAGAGAGGGTGTATGTGCGGTATCTCATTTTCTTACTTAAGGGAGTCTTAGGACAACGTCTACTGAGGGAATTGGATGCTATAAAGTGTCTATGGTGACGCTAAGAAACTTCACTGTACAGTGAAGGAACTTCACTGTAATATTTCTTACAAATGTCCTAAATTGCTTAAGTGATATATTATGTATTTCAAAGGTGTTAAATGTTGTTCTTATGATAATATTATAATATTTAAATCAAAAGTTGCATATTTCCACTAAATGTAAGTTTTCATGATTTTTATACATTATGTCATACTTAGTACATGTGTTGTACTAATTCCATGCTTTTATCTATCTCTAAAGTGATTCATAGGTGAAGGTTATTTTGGAGAGCTAAGCTTGAATTAGAAGATAGTACAAGCAAGTTGAAGTGTGTGCACATTTGACTCGAGGGCATAGATGTCTTTAATTTCCTTTATCGAAGTATTGTAATAGACTTAGTAGTAACTATTTCTATTTGTATGGGCTGTTTCCCAAGTATTCTTGTGTCTAAGATTTGATGAAATGAGACTTAGTGTTTCCTATGAGTTTTATTTGAAAGATATTTTAAAGATGTATAGAATGTTCGTGAAATGTTTATATGCGATGAACGATACGAAAAGGCTTGTACAAGACCTTCCAGAGGTCAAGTACGCCGGTTGCACTCTGAGAGTGCCATATCTTCTAGGGTGTGGTCTCGGGATGTGACATTATCCTTAGTTCCTATTTCATTCACTTTTAAGCACTAGGCAGGGTATCATTCATGAGATCTAACTGACCCATAACACTTCTACCAAGAAGGTACAACTCAGTGCTTTCCTTAGTTCCCATAGAGTATTTTATTCACTTTTAAGCATAGAATAACTCTTTGAATATTCTGTCCCACCAATCTATAAACTTATCATTTCACACATGAAGGAGGTATTTACCCTTAGGTTTACCACTTCAAGGTTTTATACTCACTTAGGGGTGGACTAATGAGGAAAAGGTGCAACTCTTTAGGTCTAACCGTTTCAAGTCATATTCTAGAATGATTAATTAGTCATTTGATGAAAGGGTACCTTAACTAGGTCTAACCGATTACAAAAATCCCCTTATTCATTACTCAAGAACGGGATGCCTAAGACTACCAAGTAAAGAGGTTACATTTATCACATATTTCATAAATAAAGTAGGGAAAACTAGGTCTAACTAGACTAGACACCATATCAACATTTAAGGATCTTTCACGATCCATCGTATTTATATGAAAAAAATTAGAGAAACATATGTCACATCCGGTGAGCACCCCCCTAGATGTAATTTGCGTCGTCGCCCTCTTTGAGGACTAGGACTAGCCTCTTAGCTTACATCATTACATTCATAGGCTAAAAATGCGGAAAATTTAAAAATCTTTTATATCTATCTTGATTTTTACATAGACCTCTCACATACATATAATATAGTCATATTGAGTGTACATAGTCCTTTCGTATATGAAAATTACATAGTCTTCTACTTTTATTGCACATAGATATATAAGATACTTAACATAGTCTCTAATGTATTTCTCATCTCACAATCATCTAAAAAGAGTATAACAATTTTGGCCTAACCCATACATTAATAAAGTAAGATCCACATATAGGCTACACAATTTTTATTACTCAAACGAAAACGAAAGAACTTAGAAGTCCTAAAACTAAAACGACTTCATAAGCTTGATATTTGTATTGCCCTCGGAAGGTGAGGACCTAACCATCTTGGGTGAGTGAGAATTCCAAGTCTTCTTTCAAAGTCGTCTCAAAAGCTCTTCAACGACCGGAACCTAAAATGTTTGGAAGAAAGGGAAAAAATTGGGTTAGCAGATCACATGTACTATGTATGAGACCATATGGACGCATATCATAAAATCATGTTAAAAACATTAAAGTATGAATTTACTTTGAAAAGATTAATGCACATTCAAGAATACCATAACAATAAATAAGATATATTTTTCTTAAGTTAGGATCATGCACATCACAAGACCAATAATACTAAGTCCAGTCAAACGAACGTGCATATCACATAATTGAGTACATAACAAACGCAACCCTATCATCAAGTTATAACATCAATAAGCATGAATAAGAGTTAATTAAAACATAACGATAGCAAGACAATTACCCACGAACCCTCCTTAAGTCAACAAGTGCAATGACTAAACAAGGCCTCATAACCTTACTCAATCAAATAAACTCAACAAGACCCATAATCAATGTCCAACTTCACATAGTATATAATTAAGAGTAAATATCATCGTACTTAAGCAATGGCTACCTACACATTTTCATAAGTGAAACACATCATATACTATCATCATTGTTCAAGATCATCATTACGTATCATGTACCACTATAAGAATTTGCATATATAAGAACATCCTCCTAAGAATTCCCTCAAGTTTAATTAGTTCAATGTTTAGCTAGAGTCCCATACCCCTACCTAGTCTAAGCTAAACCTCTTAGGTTATCCTAGTTAGAGTTTATTCCTTTAATTCATTTTACCTTTGGGGAACATCTTGACTTAACCGATATATACCATATGAGCTAATGTGGAATCCGGTGTCATGGAACCCTACACTGAAGGAAGGCAGACTACTTGCCAAGGTAGTACAAAAACATGATCATAGCAACTACGTGGATCCACTAGCTAGTATTACTATGGGGCAACATAGTTCAAGAACTAGGAGATATAGTTGGGACCCTCTATATGCTACATGTATTATAGTATCCAATCTCACGAGTACATAAGTGATCCTACCTTCCCTATGTGGGAAGGGACACTCCTCACAGTGGTTCACTCGGTGCTAAGCTAGAGTCCCTTTTTGAAATGTCTTAAATGTGTTTATTAATCATCATGTCTTAATGTAGGTCATAGCGTTTATCCCTTGTATAATCATAATCATCATAGCTCACTAATAATTGCATGAGTATAGTACTTTCATTACAATATATATGAGTGAGGTTAGCACATTGACATAGCCATTCATAATAAGGCACATTGGTAAGTTATCACTATCCTTATAACATTTACATCTTAGCTATACCTCACAAACCATAGTCAACACATTTAAATTCAACATCTTACCAACCCTATAAATCTTAATATAAGTCATACCTCAATACAACATCATCACTTAATAACAAGTAACCACATTTGAAGTAAAAAGTTGGGATCAAAAGACTTACCAAGTCTCCGTCATAAGACAACATCAAGGTCTTACCATCAATCCTCAAAATCAACCCAACAATGGTTGTAGTATCATCATATAATAGTAATAAAAATGATAACAAGGCCAATTGAATAATTGTACAATAACTCATCACTAGTTCATAGCCTAGAATTAGAGACATAAGGTAAAATTCATAATCTACCTCACAACCTAGATCAATTAATCAAGAACTAGAATGATAGGAATACAATTAATCTTAATATATTCATAATTGATACAATAACATCATAGGATAGTAACTCAACAAATAACCAAGTCAATTGAACCAACAGTACACAATTTCACATCAAGATCACAACCAAGGGTTAAGGGTAAAAGGTCATCGTCTACAAACAATACCAATCCATGAATAAGTAGTGTCATATGGTATTCATTAAGCATAGTATAATAAATATAATCCAAATAAACCATAACAAAATGGATTTGAAAGATCAATTCCGAGATTGGAAAAGATCCACATGAAAACTCTATCTTTTGAAATCAATTTGAAGGAGCCCTTCGGGGAAAGATGTCCCAAAGGTGAAAGGAATCCCATACCTTGTTATTTGATGAAGATTTATGGATAAACTTTGGTGAATGTAGCCCTAGAACGAACCTTCACCTTGTTTTCTATGGCGCTCTCAACTTGGGAGAGAGAAAGAAGAGAGAAGGAGGGGAATTTGGGTTTGGAAATTATGAGAGTTAGGTTAGTCTAATTAGGTTAGGGTCTTTATAATCAGTTGTTAATTAACATAATTAGGCCTCACTTAACCTCTAACTAATTAAACAACCCCTAAATTAATTAACAAAATTAACTTAAAATCGAGCAGCCAAAATAGACCCACAGTGACGAGACCACGACAAATGGTCCGTTTGTCAAACGACAGCCAAGGGACCAACCATCTTGATGGTCTGAGACTTGTCAAAAACCGAATTCCAAGGATTTTTCTAAGTGTCCATCGATGGAATAAGTCCACGCCCCGTCGATTGGACAACGGATCATTGATTGCATCTGTTGGTTGACACTACCTTGGGCTGCCTTTGACCTCAAAATGCAAGGGTCCTCCTCAAGGGCCATTGGTTCATCCTTGGGGAGTCGTGACCGGACTTTTTGATTATGAATCAACTATTATAAGTGTTATACACCTTTCCACAAAAATTCATCAATTTCCAACTCCTAAAACTTAGTCAAATAGGCTAAGGCACAGTAATACCTCATTTAACTAGTTCCCGGACGTCATGGACGTTCCGTGATGTTTTCATTTCTAAACTTGCTAAATGACTTATATACATTAAAATTGAAATCAAAACATTTTCTGAACCTTTTGAGACCTATGTTAGTCTCTATAACACGTCTTAGACTTTCAGAGTATTACATTATCCCCCCTTAGGAACATTGGATCCCGAATGACACTAAAATTTTTAAAAGGAAAGAATAGACTATAGACAAGGAGACCAACATACAACAATACATCAAAACATGAGTTACAACATAAATAATTGTATATTTAAACATAGCAATTCTAAATTTCAATTATCACACATAAGGCTCAAAATCACATTATGAGGAATTTCCTTCTCGCAACAACATTAGCTTAACATACCATCTATGAATCAATTATGCCAAAATGCAACTTACCAATATGCTCAACAATATTTATTAAAGACTCACTATGTAAAAATGCATAACATAAACTCAAAATAAAAGGAATTGCAAAATTTTAAAGTCAGAAGTATACATCACTATATTATCACTGTAATGATACCATAAAATGCATATTTTTTTGCAAAACTTCACCAAAAATCAAAACAACTTTTAGTCATTATTTTCATTATTATCAAGAACACTAACCTTCATTAGGAAAGAGATCAGGATAACGGGACTTCATATCGGCCTCGGCCTCCCATGTTGCTCCCTCAACTAGGTGGCTTCTCCATAAAATGTTTATGGAGGTCCCCTCTTTGTTCCTCAACCTCTTCACTTGACGATCAAGGATTTTAACTGGAACCTCGTTATAGGAGAGTTTCTCTTGTACACCAAGACATTCAACAGGAAGAATAGTCTCGGGATCGCTAATACAATTTTTAAGCATAGAAACATGGAAAACCAGATGAATCGAAGCCAATTACTACAAACCTTAACTCATATGCCACCAACCAATCTTTTGTAAGATTTCATAGGGACCCACATAACAAGGACTCAACTTCCAATTCTTGCCAAATCTCACCACCCCTTTCATCGGCAAAATTTTCAAGTACACCTTATTACCCTCTTCAAACTCTAAATCTCTTCTCCTATGATCGACATAAGACTTTTGTTGATGATAGGATGTTTTTAAGCGATTCCTTATGATATGAACCTTCTTCAAACTCTAAGTCTCTTTGTCATGTTAGACTCAACAACATTAGAATACATTAGCGACACGACCCTTAAATCATAAGACATGACTATACAACATTTAATAAACTTTACAGTAACTAAACATTAGGACATCCTTGGACTTAAGGATTCCTTTCCTTGAGCTTGGGAATCACATATCAGGCCCCTCAATCATAAAGTCATCCTTTAAGAATCCATAACCTACACATTGTTTAAAAAGTATAGATGAATGAGATTAATACAAGAATGCACTAACTATGACAACAATTCAATAACATGCATTTAAAAGGGACTTTTTCTTGAAATCATACTTCATGCCTTTTTGAGTAAATCTTTATAAAATCTTTAGACAATTGCGTTTATATCACTCACATACTTCATATAGACATATTCAAAGGTCAAACATCACGTAAGATCACATTTAGAATTTAAGTCATGTTTGAGTCACATTACAATGAGCTCTTTTTATGTTACAGGGAGCATTCTTTTCTATTATTCATTAACCTCCCAAGTAACCCTCTAGTGATACTTGGTGCAATCCGTCACCTTAGGACACAAAGTAAAGCATACATACAACCTATACAAGTCATCACATATCATCATATAAGTATAGCCCAAGATAGACACGTTTAAGTCAAAACCTTAGGAACATCACAGTAAGCTACATCAATTTACACATATACTGACTTCACTTCACATACATCATTATTAGACCTTGTTCATGACCCCAATCTTAGTCTACTAGTGCAATGAACATATGAATCCCCATAACCCCATGCATTCTTAGTAAACCCTTCATGAGATCACAAACCTTAACATTCAATTCATACCTTAACATAACACATAAGGACAACTCCATTCATATCAATTATCTTCATCATATAGTCATTAAGACTCACATAGTTCATATAAGTATAAGACCATATCACATAGAATCATACCATGAACATCTTCATGACAAATAGACAAATACTACCATGCCATGCATAAAGACATACTCATAATCATACACTTTAGTTCACCTTCCTAGGACTTCCTAAGGAGATACTTGTGCAATGTCAAGATGGGTTCATTACTTCCACCTTTCTTAAGTAACCTCCCTTAAGTACTCCTAGTTAGGATCCTATTCATTTACTTCCATTGTCCATTTTACTTTAGGAAAACTATAGCCTTAACCGACACTAAGACCATGAGTGCTAAACATGGAATCTGGTGTTGTCTCCTCACACCAAAAAGAGGGCCTCTTACTTGCCAAGGTAAGATATGAGAATCATACTAGTATATTAGGTTATATCACTTGCTAGATCATATGTGTCAAGCATTCTTTATGGAACTTGGGGGCATCATGGAAACATCACTCTACACCCTTTTGGGTCATTAGGCTATCCACCCCGTGAGGTTTATGGTGACCTACCTTCCTACAATAGAAAGGGACACACTCACCATTCAAGTTCACTCGATGCTAAGCTAAGTTCCCTTTATTGAAAAGCCAATATTACATAACTTTATAAAATATAGGCTTTGGAGATTCATCCCCTCATATGCTTAGCTCATAGGTCATAAATGAAAGTTCATCAACCTAAATCATGTTTATAAATCCTTTTACATGGACATAGCATATATTATTAGCACTATCTAGTTTAGGATACACTTGAGAACACCTTTCAAGGCTCCTCTATTGACTAGCTCATCATTCATGTGTGTGTGTATACATATATGTGATCAAACCTTTCACATAACACATTAAGGTCACACATGTTCATACATCAATGAATAAGTCTATATGTGTACCTATATGAGCAATCTATTCTTATCAACACTCCAAGACACTATGCACATTCATACTTCATCATATCATATACTTAACATCATACTATATAAGTCATACATATAACATGTTCATACAATCTATGCATGTCCTTAGAAGACCAATCTAGGAACTATCCCATCAAGGTGCACATGTGCATTGCATAGACAAAGTCCCACACCCTTGCCTATGCTAGTACATTTATCAAGTCGTCGTAGTGAATGATACTTCAAACAACATCATAGAATGGTTAGTATAGCATAAGACTCATTATTTAAGACTTACAACATTCTTACAGTAAACTTTAGTCTTTATGTACCTATCTTATCTTTATATCACATATAGCATTATAAGACCTCATCTTACGCAACAAGTACATATAACTTTAACATAGCCTATTACATGCTCATAATAATAGTAACATCACCTAGATTCACAACTAGAGAAGAAGACTAGGCACAAGTTACACATATGGTGATCATCATAACCACTCCTTCATTTAATCATCAATTTGCCTTCAAGGCCATGGTCAATACATACATAAAGAAAAATAAAGTGAACACCGCCGCCATAAGTGAACCATACCACACAATGACGTACAAGGTTCAATCAACTACATTAACATAGAAAATTAGAGGGATGATCTATTCTTACCAATTCATCAATCTTTGATCATCATTGATCAATACAACTTTCTCATAATTAATAGATTATAGAGAAGTAGCTATATGTACTTAATCTTAAACAAAACCATGTACAAGTCGTCACAATACCATGATACAACTAATGCACTATATTACATATATGGTAGAGAGTAGAGAGTTATAGATTATCAAGTAACTTCCCTAGTTATTCTCATGAATCATCATGTATCAATAATATACATTTAGGGTAGTAGCTAAATAGATATAAATTAAATAGAAATCATGCTTCATATAATCTCGAACTTAAATCATATCATGTACATAACATTTATCTGTCACATCCGGGTTTATCCCCTAGACGTAACCAACGTCGTCATCCTTTTTAAGGACTAAGACTAGCCTCTTATTCTCTTGTCATTACATTCATAGGTTGAAAAATGCGGAAAAATTTAAAAACATTCATCATAAGTACTTGGAGGTTTACATAGACCTCTACATATACATAATATATCCATATCGAGTATATATAGGCCCTCCGTATAGGAAGGTTACATAGCTTTCTTCTTTTATTTCACATACATATATTAAAACATAGAAATAGTCTCAATGGTTGTCTCATCTCATACAATCTAAACGATTATCACAATATAGGAATAGACCTTACATCAATCCAACAAGACCACATATAGGTCATACAAAAGTATAGTACTGAATTTAAAAGGAAAGAAAAGAAAGAGTCATTAAGCTCATAACAAGTCCATAAGCTAGATGATGACATTGCCCTCAGAAGTTGAGGACCTACCCCACTTGGATGAGAGGAAGAATCCAAGACCTCAGCAATGTCGCCTCCCAAACTCTTCAATGGCCGAAACCTAAAATGTTTGGAAAAAGGGAAGAAAATGGGGTTAGTACTCGAAATTTACTAAGTATGAGACCTTATGGACATATACAAGCAAAACATGTAAAGGGACTTTTAGCTAAAACATGTCGTTTTAACCTTTTAGGAACTTAATGCAAGGTCAAGCAAGACATATCAACCAACCAAACATGCTAACTATCTCACAAGTAATACTTATCCCAACATACTTGAAATCATAATTTACAACAACCCTATCATTAAGGAATAATATCACAAGAATGAATAAGAGTCAATCATATCGTAATAAGGAAGACAACTGCTCACAAGTCCTTATCAATTCAACAAGTGCAACGACCAAGCAAAGCCCCATAACCTTACTCAATCAAATATTCTCAACAAGAAAACATGGCCAGTGTCCAACTGTACATATCATGGAATTTAGGTTTACATTTAATCATATATTAACATTATAACCCAAGGCATATTCATAAATGAACTAATCATCATATAGTATCAATAATGTTCCATGGTCATCATATATACATCATATATTATCGTAACATAAACAAATATAAGAACCTCCTCCTAAGACTCCCTTCAAGGCTAACTAGTGCAATCTTTATGTAGGGTCCATACCCCTACCTAGACCAAGACACACCCCTTAGGTTATCCAAGTTAGAATTCAATTCCTTTAATTTTTTTTTACCTTTTTGGGAACATCTTGCCCTAACCGACATAGACCACATGAGATAGTGTGGAATCCGGTGTCATAAAACCCTACACCTAAAGAAGGCGGACTACTTGCCGAGGTAGTACTAAAATATAAAACATAGCAACTACGTGGATCCACTAGCTAGTATTACCATGGAGGCAAAATAGTTTAAGAACTAGGAGATATAGTTGGGACCCTCTTTATGCGCCATGCATTATAGTATACAATCTCAAGAGTAATGTAGTGTTCTTACCTTCCCTATGTGGGAAGGAACACTCCTCAATCTAGTTCACTCGGTGCTATGCTAGAGTCCCTTTTTTGAAATGTCTTTAAGCCTTTAATTATCAATCATGGCTTAATATAGGCCATAGGGTTTACCCCTTATATAATCATCATCATTAATAGCTCAATAAGAATTGTATGAGTACAAGTCCTTTCATCACAATTCATATAAGTGAGGTTAACACATTAACATTTTATAGCATATTCAGGCACATTGATAGTTTTCACCATCCTTATATCACATACACCTTAATCAACCTCACAACATAGTCAAGGCATTTCAATTCAACATCATACCACCCTATAATCCTATTATAAGGCATACTCCAATGTAGTATCATGACTTAACAACAATTAATTACAATTGGAAGTAAAGATAGAGATTCTAAGACTTACCAAGTCTTCCTCATAGTCTATCATCAAGGTCTTCCCATAACCCCATAACTCAACCAAACTTGGGGAGTAACATCATCACACAATAATAACCAATAGAATAACAAGGTCACCTGCATCTCTATAACAGTATTCAACTCTAGATCACAACTTGAGACAAGATACATAAATAAATTTCACCTTTACAATTCATAACCCAAACCACATCTCAAGAAATAGCATGATAGGCCTATAATTCTTCTTAATCTAATCATAATAACACCATAGGATAGTAATCTAACAATAACCAAGTCAATTGAATGATCACAACTCAACATAGGTCAAGATCACAACCTAGGGTTAGCGATTGAGGATCATGTTCTTCAATTTAGACAAAACCATCAACAATTACCATAAAAAGTTAAATTAAATGTTAATCTACTCAATATAACCTAAATAAATCATTAACAACTCAATTGATAACTTCACTTTCGTAATTGAATGAAACCCATAAGAAAACTCAACTTTTGAAATCTATTTTGAAGGAAACCTTTGAGGAAAGAGTGTCAAAGGTGAATAGAACCCATACCTTAAAGTTTGGAAATAATTTGATAATGATTTCGTCCCTTTCCAGACCCAAAACCCTAATCCTTTCTAGTCTTCAATGGTGAGTTCAAGTAGAGAAAGAAATAAGAGAGAAGGAAGAGAGTTTATTTGAGAGTTGTCTTTTGATTAATAAGTATTTAGAGTATTTATATTGGGTATTAAATCACATAATTAGACTCCCTTAACCCCTTAATTAAACCATCTACCACTAACTAATAAAATGAGACCAACTTAAATTAGTGAGAAAACTCGACCCTCACAAACGTGACCCTGCTCGACGGGACATCTGTGAGTCGAAGGTCCCTAAACCCGTGCTACACTCCGTCAATGAGTTCAGAGACACGGCAGGCGAGGGGCTTCCATGCATTTGCTAAGTGTGGGATGACGGTGGCATCGACGCCCCGTCGATCCATACATGGACTGTATCCTGCACCTCTACACTCCGTCGATGAGTTCAGAGACTGTGCGGGTGAAGGGACCTTCCAAACAATACTTAGTGTGGGACAACGGTGGCATCAATGACCCTTCAATCCACATAAGGGCCGTCTTCTGTCCCATCGATGCACACTGGTAGACAATGTTGCATCAAACTACAAGGGTCCTTTTCAAGGGACCTTAGTTGGTCCTTGGGGAGTCATACCCGGATATTTCAACCATGAAGCAATTCAAACACCTATTAGCCACTTTTCCACCAATTTTCGTACATTTCTGACTCCTAAAAGTTAGTCAAACAGGCTAAGACACACTAACACCCTTTTGAACCAACTTCCTAGTCGTCATAGACGTTCTTGGACATTTTGGTTCTTAAATCTCCTAAATTACCTATATTCATTAAAAATGGACTTATAAACTGTACTCAATTTTTATGACACCTGTGTTAGGCTTTACAATGTGTCTTAAATTTCCAAGGTGTTACATTATCAACCTATAAACTAGAAGAATCTAGATTAATTCATGTAAGCATTCTTTAATTTGATCATTCTATATTTATACCCCAAATTAAAAAAACTTATTAACATAATGCAGTAGCTACAAGAGCCACAACACAATGGAATTCCACTTTTATTTATCAAAATGTCCATGTTATAGTGAATATATAGAGTTATAGACTAAGCATGTTTGAATAATCTTTCGTTGACCCACATGGATCTTCCCTAATTAATTTATCATCAATTAACGTAAATAACAATAGATAAAAAAAATTCAACGTAAGAGAATTGCAATTCAACCATTAACAAGTCATGATCACAATGCCCATGCAAGGGCTAAATCAATTATGGGAAGGGACATGGGTTCATAATTCAATTTGGATTAAAATAACATTAAAACCAATACATTAACATCAATTCATCATGATTTAACCTGTTAAAACTTTTTTAGAACAAACCCATGGATAGATTGAAGAAGAAGAACTTTGATGATGAAACTTTCTTTGAAAACATTGAGAAGAACTCTCCAAGATAAAGGTTACTTAGAGATGAAGGATCACCATACCTTTATCTACATGAAAACCTATAAAACATGGTGAATAATCCATGAGAATACAATATACAAGATGTTCTTGAGCTTCAACAACGATTGATGTTTCTAGAGAGAATTGGTTTTGGAGGGAAGGTTCAATTTGAGTGAGTTGGATTGGGAATGGGTTGGTCACGTTTTATATTACTTGTATACACCAAAAAATAAGTAAATAAGTCAATTAATGTCAGGTAGTACATGAGGTGAATTTCTCATTCATCCTTAGTAAAACAGTGTGCAATGTAGTAGTTACAGGCCACCATCGACAAACCCAATAGATTGGGCGTTGGTCCATCGACGGGTCTTTATGTGCCCTCCGTCGATTGGGTTTGAGGATCTAAAGTGTACAAGCCTTCCCCAGGATAAATAACCATCGAAGGGGCGTCAGTCAACCCATGAACCATGCATTGGTCTCGTCGATTGATACTGCAAAGGCAGTGTCTCGACAGCCTTGTGTCCTTCTTGTAGGCCCCTTTGAAAGCCCCTTTAGAGGTCGTACCAGGACGTTTACAACATAAATACAAACCTTAACAATTTTTATACCTCATGCATCAATTTAAGACAAAAAAAGTACACGTAACACGTCCAAACAGGCTAGGCCCCATGAAGACACACTTGGACGTCTCAAGGGCTAACTTTTGAACGTCTTGGACGTTTAACCTCCAAACATGACGAAACTCCATATACTTCCTATAAAAATCTTTATAAATCATTTTAACGCTTCACAATCTCATGAAACAATATATATAAACACGCATCGACACATGAGATACATGGGTGACTAGTCGTCGAACGTCTTAGTCGTCCCTTGACGTTTGATTTCCAAATCACATCAAACATTACACACTGCCTCTAAACCATATTATAATTCATCTTAGGACCTTAAAACCATAAGATAAACATGTTAGTCTCTAGACACCCTAACTCATTTTGGGGGTCTTACAATATATGAATGGTAGTTATTTTCGTAAGTAAACTCCACCAAAGGAAAGTGTGTATCCCAATTTCTCTTGAAATAAATGATAGTATCTCTAATTATATAGTCAAGTGTTTGATTACTAAGCTCCGATGTCCATCTATTTGGGGATGAAAAGTGGTGCTTAACTTCACCTTGGTACCAACGCTTTCTGTAATGACCTCCAAAACCTATATGTGAACTGTGCACCCCCAATTTGATATGACGGATAACGGAATACCATGGCGACACACAATCTCATCTATGAAGATATTCACATCATCCTCTATCTCATACGTAGACTTCACGCAAATAAAATGAGCAGATTTGGTCAACCTATCCACAACCACCCATATGAAGTTATGCTGATTTTGTGTCTGAGGCAAACCTACCACAAAATCCAGATTGATGTATTCCCACTTCCAAGTAGGGAGTTGGATTTATGGAACCACCACCCAACTTTCGGACTCCATATTGATGTATTCCCATTTCCAAGTAGGGACTTGGATTTATTGAACCACCACCCGACTTTTGGTGGTCCGCTTTCACTTGTTTTGAATTTGGACACTTTGCAACAAATTCTGCTATGTCTTTCTTCAGACGTTCCCACCAAAACACATCCCTTAGATCATGGTACATCTTTGTCGAACTCGGATGGATGGAGTAACAGGACCACTAAGCTTGCTCAAGGATCTAGTTCCTCAGGCCATATACATTGGTAACACAATTTTTTCTTTGTTACCTAAAGACACCATCCCCCTTAAGGAGAATGACTCATTAAACTTACCGCGAACCGATGCCTTCAACTCCATCAATGGTTGATCATGGTGTTGCTTGGACTTCACCTCAAACACCAATATGACTTGGAGTTACGATGGACCATAAAACCACCATTTAAAGAATCTTCCAACCTAAAACACCCATACTTGCGAACCTATAAATATTTTTCACTAGGTATTTCTTGGATTCCTCTACATGAGACACATTACACATGGTCATATGACTTATAGAATCCACAACAACATTGGCCTTTTCGGGGTGGTAGAGAACACTCATGTCGTAATCTTTCAACAATTCCAACCACCTTCTTTGTCGGAGATTTAACTCATTTTGAGTAAACACATATTGAAGACACTTGTGGACAATATACACATGAACATGAATACCATACAAGTAATGTCTGCATATTTTCAAGGAAAAAATACCACGGACGCTAACACAATATCATGAGTTATATAGTTCCTCTCATGAACCCTAAGTTGTCTAGAAGCATATGCTACTACTTTCTCATGTTGCATAAGCACACACCCTAAACCCACTCAAGATGCATCACAATATACAACAAAGCCCTTGGTACTTCCGCTAAAGTCAACATTAGAGTGGAAGTAAGCCTATCTTTCAATATTTGGAAGTTTCTTTCACATTCCTCTAACCACTCTAATTCAATATTTGGAAGTTTCTTTCACATTCCTCTAACCACTCTAATTCTTACTCTTTTGGATCAAAGTAGTGAACTGAGATGCAATGGATGCAAAACCATCTACAAACCTCCGATAATAACCGGCTACACCCAAGAAACTCCTAATGTGGGTTTGAGGGAATGGTCTAGGAAAATCATTCACTGCCTAGATTTTCATTGTATCAACCTCAACTCCCTCACTACAGATGATATGACCAAGAAACACCACCGATCTCAACCAAAACTCGCATTCGGTATACTTGGCAAATAATTGGTAATCCTTAAGAACTTGTAACACCCACTAAAATTGTCTATGTGTTCACTCTCATTTTTTTGAATGTACAAGGATGTTATCAATGAAAACAATAACAAAGGAATCTATGTAACTTTAAAACCCCTTGTTCATAAGATCCATAAATGCCTTCGGGGCATTAGTGAGACCAAAGGCCATTCTTAAGAACCCATAGTGACTATATCTAGTATGAAAAGTCATTTTTGCTATATCCTCACCTCTCACCCTAAGTTGGTTATACCCTTATCTCACGTCAATATGACAAAAGTAACTTTCCCCTTGGAGTTGATCAAAGAAGTTATCAATCCAAGAGAGAGGATACTTGTTCTTAATAGTGACTTTATTGAGTTAGTGATAATCGATGCACATTCTAAGGGACCCATCTTCTTCTTCACGAAAAAATTGGAGCACCCTATGGAAAAATACTATACCTAATGAAGCCTTTGTCTAGTAAATCATTGAGTTGAATCTTCAATTATTTCAATTCAGCAAGAGCCATCCGATAAGGAGGAATTGAAATGCGATTTGTATCTTGTAACAAGTCGATACCGAAAAAAAATTTCCCATTTGGGATGTATACAAGGAATATCATTAGGAAAGACCTCCGAAAATTCCCTCACCACGGAGACCGACTCTTTCACATCCGCGAATAGCCCCTCGACGTAACCGACATCGTCGTCCTCTTTGAGTACTAAAACTAGCCTTTTAGCTTACATCATTACATTCATAGGTCAAATTTAGCGGAAAATTTAAAACGTTTCATTATTTCAACTCGGAGATTTATTTAGACCTCTACATACACATAGTATATATATATAGAGTATACATAGACCCTCCGTATCGGAAGATTACTTAAAATAAATCTTCTACTTTTATTGCACATAATTATATATAGAACACAATATAGTAATAATAGTCGTCTCATCTCATAACCATATAATAAGAGTGTAATAACTTGGGAATATGTCACGACCCGAAATCACCCCTAAGAAGTTAGGAGGAACCATCTTTTTGTGACTGGGCGTACTTGACCCTTTGGGGTCTTGTACAATACCTTTAACTAGCATTCATTACATAAGAAATGAAAAGTAGTGCCGAATTAAAACTTTTCACGAATAAATTAACAAAAAGGAAATCTTTTGTAAATATTTAAGAAATCTCATCGTCACAAGCCAAACTTAAAGACACAACATAAATAACTTAGGGACACGACCCTTTACGTTGAAATGAAATTCATAATAAGTCTTAACATAAAGAAACTAAGAAGATAGGAATTATGCCCTCGAATAAATAAGGACACACATTATTTTGAGAGGAACTTTCCCAACTTTCACCTTCTAGACTTCGACCTTCAAAATTCTTCCAACCTATACTTATAGTATAGAAAAGTATGGAGTTAGTACAAATAATGTAATAAATATGGCATATACAAAAACATGCGAAAAGGGACATTTTAGTAAAATAACATTTCATGCATTTAAAGTAATATATTTAAGAATATAAAAGCAAAACATCGTAAGAATGATCATCTAACACTTAGAGAATTTTTTTTATAATTTTAACCAAAAAGAGGCTTTTACACTAAACTCCCAAAAACTTATAGTAAACTCAAATCTAACATTACAGTGAACTAATTCAGCCTTTACAGTGAAACCATTTGAGCATTTACAATAAACATTTAAAGCATTCACAATGAATTCAACTTGAGCAACTACAATGAACTATCCTATTCTAAATGAGTGAACTTCCAAGGCCATGCGAAAGAGAAAGTGAACTCATTTCCCATAAGAGTTTCCCTACCTCAGGATTATCGTAAGATTTCCTTAGGTAAGACATAAAGGAAGTATGCATATGCCTCCTTCAATACACACTAAAGCAATCCTCAATACTAACCCATTTGGCTTACTCAACTTGGGAGAAACAAGCCCCTCAATCAATGGAAACACATTAAAAAACACCCAATTGACCACCAAAGTCTTCCCTTTTGGAATGCCTACTTAGTGCAATGAGTAGATGGCGTACCATACCACCACCTACCATAAGTAGCACATTCTTTTAGAAGGTTTGGCACCAGGTCTTTCCTTTTGGAAGGTCATACTTAGTTTAATGGATATATAGCGTCCCATACCACCACCAACCCTAAGTAGTATGTTATTTTAGAAGACTTAGTTCATTCAATTCAAATAAGTCTTACCAAGACTCCCCTTTCGGATTGCCTACCTAGTGCAATGGATAAATAGCGTCCCAATCGACTACCTACCCTAAATAGAACACTCATTTAGAAGACTTAGGACATTTATCTCTTTAGTGGGATTTAGCTTAACCGACATAGACCATGATAGATAGACATGGAATCCCGATATTAACCCTTATCGGATGAGAGGTCCTCACTTGCCTAGAATGAGGTCATTCTCTTAGCATTTACCTATATTTCCGAGTAGCTATACCTATGCGGGCACATACTTAAGAAATAAGGATATTGCTACTAAGTAACTCATTCTTTACAAACGAGGAGTACTCATCTCAAGAGGTACATTGGAATACAACATCTCAATTCACAAATTATAATCCACCTCTCCTTTATATCCTCTCGGTGTTAGACATATCTTCCCACGGATTCTCAACATTATAGACTAAAGGTTAAGGATAACTAGTGAACACCACATCTCAACTCACTAAGGGCATTCATCCTCCAACCTATCTTAGAAAGCTCCTAGGATAGAGTGGGGTTGATACTAAACACATCATCTAAGCTCACGAAGAGAGTTCACCCAAAAAATTCCATTTTGGACTTAACTTATCTTCATTAATTCATTTAAATGTGAGTGTATGTGTACATGTGAGCACACCTTGCACATAAGCTTCACTTCAATCTTATTAAACCTCTATACATGCTTAGACCTTCATTCATCACATCACATTTCTTACATGTTTCACATAATCAAATAAGTCCTTTATACATAATCCTTAACATACTTCTCATAACAAGCTTCATAAAACGCTTAACAAGAATATCTTCATTTAAGCTTACTCTCTAGACTATTTCACATAATAGCTTTGTAAGGAACATTAAGCAAGAATAGCATTTGTTTAATCTGATTTCACATATCAAACCTTCATAGCCTCATTCAAATTGAACTAGTAACATTATATTCATACAATTTAAGTAAACACCGCTACCAAGAAGGTGGACTATACCACTCAAGAGCATTTCAAAATTGAAACTAAACAACATAACCAACTTAACCTTTAATAAATGCTTTCATCACCTATAACATTTTATTCAATAATTCGTCATAAATTATCCCTTTGGGCAGTAGCTATAAACAACAACAACAACCATAAGAAATCATAGCTCAAAGACTATCAATTCGTGCTCATATCACCCATTTCTTAAGCCAAAATTAGATGAAAAGTTTTAACATGAATTCATTGAAGTTTTTACCTTTAAATCATAAACTAAAATCATAAATACCATTATTAATTTATTTGAAACGTTTTCATGCAAGACTCATATTTAGATTTGAAGATAGTAGAAACTAGGGTCGTAAACCCCTTTTGAAAATTAGTTTGAAGGGGCTCCTTGAATGAAAGAGAGTTCAAGGATGGATAACATACCTCACATTGAAGAAATACCAAATATTTTTTATGGAGAAACGACTACCAACAACACTATTAGCTCTTCTTGACTTCTAGCTTCCATGGAGACTTGAGAGAGTCTTTTAAGGGAGACAGGTTTTGGGTTTTAGGAAGAGGGGTCTAAAATAAGGTCTTAGGGTTTAGAATACTTTAATATACCTAATAAACACTAAAATAACTTACTAGGGTCATAAAAGACTTGGAGTAAATTTACCCAACCCCAAGCCAAGGATGCAACTTTCACAGCTTTTGGAGGGACTCAATCGACGACCCAAGCAACGGGGCATCGCCTGGTCGATGGCCCGTCCTGCTTGAAGACGATGACTTCCGAGTCTGATACATGGTAGGTATGGACCTCCCACCAAGTATGGAACGATGGACCTAGTCGAAGGGGCATCGATGGACCTACGCCCAGTAGACTGCTCCATCGATTAGGCAGTGTTCTTGGCAGGTTAGTGCAAATCTTGGGCCCTTCATCTAGGGCCCCTTGTTGGTACTAGGTGGGGTCGTGCCTAGAATTTAAACCCCCCACCTTAGTTTCAAGGAAAATGAACACGTAAAAATCACTCAAACACTGCAAGATGCAAGAACACTTTCTAAGGCACACCTTCCAAACGTTATTGACGTTTAACCTCCAAACTTAAACAAACTTCACACACTGCATAAGAACACTAAAGTAACTCATTTAACTTCAAATTAACTTAAGAAACACTCATGAGGATCTAGTTCACCTTAGTACATTTTGGGGCGTTACATTCTCCCCCACTTAGAATAACATTTTTCCTCGAATGGCACTAAAACTTAAAGAACAACAAGGAGTCACTTAGTATCACATAAGACATTACAATAAAGAATCAAACACTCAAAATCAATGCATCAGTAGCAAGGAGCATCATTTTACACTTTCAAACACTTATCAACATAAGCAGCTCTTGTCAAACTTTACAAACTTCAAAACTCACCCTTAACCTTCTTTTATGGAGGAACTACCTTCCCCAACCTTAACATGCTCATATAAAACACTTCTTCACACATTTAAACTTCAATAAAAGACAAAACAATTTCCTTCAATATGAGAAATTTCACAGTGAGCATTCACTGTATTCACTGCCAACATGATTAAAAATTTTAAACTTTCATTCTTTGAGCAATTCCTCAAGAGCGCATGATTACATGAAATATAATACCGTATAAACTCATCCTATAACACATTGAAACCATAATTCATGAAAAATGCAATTTTCTCAAAAAGTTGGGCTTCATTACAGTGATTTCAAAACATCACTATGTCACATGCTTAAAATTTCATAATGCACCTTTCAAGCAACTTTAACAAGATGTCATGAAAATATGAGAGACAAGACTATACTAACTTACTCAGAGACTAGGTAAGTTTCACTAAGTGCAATGTGAAAGTAGTATCCCATACTACCACTCCCACTTAGTGACCCTGAGGATTCTCTTGGACTCAGTACATTACATGCCATTCTACTCAACTTACTCTCCTCTACTTAGGGTAAAACGATCTTCAAGGCCTCATACTTCAAATCACCATTATGCCTCTCACAAGGTAAGAAATCACACTACCCTCAACTCATGCACATCAAGATTAAACGTCAACCTTACAAGTTAAGCATAACACTTTCCTCTTAGGATTCAAGCCTAGAAAAACTCTTTAAACATCACTTCATTCAACTCTTAGGCATCACTTGACTAAATTTCATGGAACAAAACTTCCTCACTACAATATTCATACCACATTTCCATGTTAGTGTAAGCCTACACTACATCAACCAAATCACAAGAATTACTATTCAAACATTAACCACACAAAGGGTTGCCCTCAACTCCTACAAAATCTCCACATTCCCTCAAAATTTCCTTAAATTCACACCTTAAAGCATATCTACCATCAATGAACATGATCACAAGATAACTCATTTATTCTCAAAAGCACTTTATTCAATCATTATCATTCTTACCATACTAGAACTACATCACCAAAAAGTTTTTCATCACAAAACTCCCAATCTTATAATTCACACCTAGCCATTAATGATATCACATCCCAAATTTCAAAACTTAACTTCACATCTACTCTTTTAGCCACAAAACCATCATAACATCAAAACTAACCTCTTCTCTCCCTCAAACATATAAATATATCCCATTTCAAGCAATCACACCTAGAAGACCACCGGACAAGGGAACACAAGAGAGAGATACCTTATGGAGTTAAGTTTTATGGAACGATTCAAGAGTAGTGAAGAAAGTGAAACTCTATCGTCCGATAGTCTCTTGTTCATAGATGTGTCGCGACTCACACCGATGACCAAGATACTACTAGACGTGGCTTGTGAGACTTTTAGACCTTTAACTATTTCCCAAAACCTTATGCTCTCATACCAAGTCTGTCACAAACCGAAAGCACCCCCTTAAAGTTAGGAAGAACCCTCGTTTTGTGACCGGGCGTACTTAACCATTTGGTGTCTTGTACAAGCCCTTTAACTAGCATTCATTACATAAGACATGAAAAGTAGTGCCGAATTAAAACTTTTCAAGAATAAATTAATAAATAGGAAATCTTTCATAAGTATTTTAGAAATCTCATCGTCACAAGCCAAACTGAAAGACACAACATAAATAAATTAGGGACACAGCCCTTTACATTGAAATGAAATACGTAATAAGACTTAACATAAAGAAACTAAGAAGATAGGAATAGTGCCCTCGAATAAATGAGGACACAATTTATCTTGAGAGGAACTTTCCCAAGCATCATCACCTTCTAGACTTCAACCTTCAAAATTCTTCCAACCTATACTTATAGTATAGAAAAGTATGGAGTTAGTACAAATAATGTAATAAATATGGCATATGCAAAAACATGCAAAAAGGGACATTTTAGTAAAATAACATTTCATGCATTTTAAGTAAAAAATTTAAAATATAAAATCAAAACATCGTAAGAATGATCATTTAACACTTAGAGAAGAATTTTCATAATTTTAACCAAAAGGAGAATTTACAGTAAACTCCCAACAACTTACAGTGAACTCAAATCTAACATTACAGTCAACTAATTAAGTTTTTACGGTGAAACCATTTGAGCATTTACAATAAATCATTTTTGAGTATTTACAATGAATAAAACTTGATCAACTACAATGTACTATCCTATTCTAAATGAGTGAACTTCAAAGGCAAAGAAAAAGAGAAAGTGAACTCATTTTCCGTAAGAGTTTCCCTACCTCTAGATTATCTTAAGATTCACTAAGATAAGAGATGAAGGAAGTATGCATATATCTCCTTAATACACCAAAATAATCCTCAAGTCTACCCCTTTTGGCTTACTCAACTCGGGAGCAAGCCCCTCAATCAATGGCACTATATTAAAAAATACCCAACAAACCACCAAAGTCTCCCCTTTTGGAATGCCTACTTAGTCTAATGAGTAGATGGCATCCTATACCACCACCTATACTAAGTAGCACATTCTTTGAGAAGGTTTTGCACCGTCTTCCCTTTCAAAAGGTCCTACTTAGTGCAATCTATAGATAGCGTCACATACCACCACCTACCCTAAGTAGTACATTCTTTAAGAAAACTTAGTTCATTCAATTCAAATAAGTCTCACCAAGACTCCCCTTTCGAATTGCCTACCTAGTGCAATAGATAAATAGCGTCCCATTCCACTACCTACCCTAAGTAGAACACTCATTTAGAATACTTAGAAGGTTAATTTCTTATGTAGGAGTTATCTTAACCGACATAGACCATGAGAGATAGACATGGAATCCCGATATTAACCCCTATCGGATTAGGGATCCTCGCTTTCCTAGAATGAGGTCATTCTCTTAAAATTTACATAATTTCCCAATAGCTGCACCTATGCGAGCACATAGTTAAGGGATACAGAGATTGCTACTAAATAACTCATTCTCTACTAACGAGGAGTACTCATCTCAAGCGGTACATTGGAATACAACATGTCAACTAACGAAGTGTAATCCTTCTCTCCTTCATATCATTTCGATGCTAGGTATAACTTCCTACAGATGCTCAACGTTATAGACTATAGGTTAAGGATAACTAGTGAACACCACATCTCAACTCACGAAGGGCATGCATCCTCAAACCTATCTTAGGAAACTTATGGGATGTAGTGGGGTTGCTACTAAACACTTCATCTCAACTCACCAAGAGCGTTCACCTCAAAACTCCCCTTTTGGACATAATGTAACTTCATTCATTCATTTAAGTGTGAGTGTGTGTGTACATGTGAGCACACCTTGCCCATAAGCTTCACTTCATTCTTATTTAACTTCTATACATGCTTAGACATTCATTCATCACATCACACATCTTACATGCTTCAAATAATCATATATGTCCTTTATACATAATACTTAACATACTTCTCATAACAAGCTTCATAAAACACTTAACAAGAATATCTTCATTTATGCATACTCTCTAGCCTATTTCACATAATAGCTTCATAAGGCACATTTAACAAGAATAGCATACTTTTCATCTTATTTCACATAACAAGCCTTCATATCCTCATTGAAATTTAACTAGAAACATTACATTCATACAATTCAATTAAACACCGCCACCAAGAAGGTGGACCATACCACTCAAGAACATTTCAAAATTGAAATTAAACAGCATAACCAACTTACCCTTTAATTCATGCTCTAATCACCTATCAAATTTTGTTCAATAATTCATCATAAATAATCCCTTTGGTCAGTAGATTAAACAACAATAATAACCATAAGAAATCAAAGCTCAAAGACTGTCAATTCGTGCTCATGTAACCCATTTCTTAAGCCAACATTAGATGAAAAGCTTTAACATGATTTCATTAGAATTTTAACCTTAAAATCATCAAATAACATCATAAAGACCATTATTAATTTATTAGAAACGTTTTCATGCAAGACCCATATTTAGATTTGAAGATAGAAGAAACTAGGGTTGAAACCCCTTCAAAAATTAGTTTGAAGGGACTCCTTGAATGAAAGAGAGTTCAAGGATGGATACCATACCTCACATTGAAAAAATACCAAAGATTTTTTATGTATAAACGACCACCAACAGCCCACCTAGAACTTCTTGACTTCTAGCTTCCACAGAGACTTGAGAGAGTCTTCTAGAGAGAGGGGTTTTGGGTTTTGGGAAGAGGGGTCTAAAATGAGGTCTTAAGGTTTAGAACACTTTAATATACCCAATAAACACTAAAAATATCTTCCTAGGGTCATAAAAGACTTGGGGTGTATTTACCAAACACCCCAAGCAAAGGCAGAAACTTTCAAAGCTTTTGGATGGAGTCAATCGACGACCTAAGCTACCGGGCCTGGTCGACGACCCGTCCTGATGGGTGTCGATGAATTCATAGGCTTATACATGGGAGGGATAGACCTACCACCAAGTATATAATGACAGCCCTAGTCGACAGAGCGTCGATAGACCTATGCCCAGTACACTGTTCCATCGATTAGTTAGTGTTCTTGGCAGCTTTGTCCAACTCTTGGGCCCTTCATCTAGGGCCCCTTGTAGGTCCTATGTGGGGTCATTCCCAGAAGTTAAACACCCTAAACTAAGTCTTATAGGTCGTAGTAACATCCCTCCTTAGTTTGAAGTAAAAAAGACACGTAAAACTCACTCAAACAAAACAAGATGCAAGAACACTTTCTAAGGCACACCTTCCGAACGTCATGGACGTTATTAGACGTTTAACCTCCACACTTAACCAAACTTCACACACTGACTAGGAACACCAAATTAACTCATTTTAACTTCAAATTAACTCAAGAAACACTCTCGAGGCTTTAGTTAACTTTAGTTTGTTGTGGGGCGTTACATCATAACCCATATATTAAAGTAAGAATGCCTTACATGGGTTATACAACATTTCATACTAAATGGAAAAGAAAGAAACATATAAGTCTTAAACTCAAAACAAATCCATTAGCTAGATAGTGGCATCGCTCTCGGAAAGTGAGCACCTACCCTACTTGAATGATCAAGAGATCCAAGCCTTCTTCAAGTCGTCTTCAATAGCACTTCAATGACTGGAATCTAAAATGTTGGGAAAAAGGAAGAAATGGGTTTAGTACACAACATGTACTAAGTATGAGACCATATGCACACATACTTTGAAATCATCTAAGAAAAGGGGCATTTCATAAAGATATGTAATTTACTTTTAAAACACTTTTGTATGTTCAACAAGACTATACCAAATCACTTAGGCATATTCATTAAATCCTAGGCATGTTCATCACAAGAACAACTTCAATTCTAGTTAAATGAACATGCATAGCATATAATTTAATACATAGTCAAATAACTATATCATCAATTCATAATAGTAATAAGCATGAATAAGAGTACATTTAAAAATAACAACAACTAGGTAATTACCCATGAATCCCTATAAAGTAAACAAGTACACTGACCAAGCATAGCTCCATAACCTTAATTAATCAAGTAACCCAACAACAAATCATGACTAACATCCTACTTCACATATCATAACATTTAAGATTACATAGCATCATAATTTAATGATACTACAACAAACACATATTCATAAGTGGCACCCATCAACATCTAGTATTAACAATGTGCAAGTTCGTCATATACATAATATATATCGTTATAAGCACATTCAAGCATAAGAACATCATCCAAATACTTCCCTCTAGGCTAACTAGTGCAATGTTTAGGTAGAGTCCCATACCCCTATAAAGACTAAACTAAACCCGTTACATCATCTCAGTTAGAGTTCAATCTTTTACTCTCTTTTATAACTTTTGAGAATTTCTTTCCCTAAAACGACATAGACCACATGAACTAATTTGGAATACGGTGTCATAAAACTCTTCAGCAAAATAAAAGAAGGCGGACTACTTGCCAAGGTAGCACCAAAATGTGAACATAGCAACTACGTAGATACACTCGATAGTATTCCTATGGGAGAAACATAGTTGAAGAACTAGGAGATACAATTGGGACCCTCTTTATGCTACGTGCATTATAGTCTCCAATCTCAAAAGTACATTAGTGATCCTATCTTCTCTATGTGGGAAAGGACACTCCTCACTCTAGTGTACTCGGTGCTAAGGTAGAGTACCTTTTTGAAATGTCTTTAATGTCATTATTGTTCGTCATAGCTTATTGTAGGTCATAGGGTCTAAACATTGTATAATCATCATTATCATCATATCTGGATAATAATTGAATGAGTATTTTCCTTTCATTATAATTCATATAGGCGAGGTTAGCATATTAACATTCTCATATCATGACAAGGCACATTGGTAAATTATTCACCATCCTTATAAAATTTACATATTAAGCCAACACCTCACAATCATAGTCAAGACATTTCAATTCGACATAATACCATCCTATCAATCATATACAAGGCATACTCGAATACAACATCATGACTTGATCACAATTAACCAAAATTTAAAGTAAAGGATGGCGATAATAAGACTTACAAGGTATCCTTCATAATTCATCGTTAAGGTATTACCATCAACCCTTAGTTCAACCCAATTAGGGTATAACATCATCATAATTCAGTGACCAACATGGCAATAAGGCTAAAAGAGTCTCTACATCACAATTCAATACTAGTTCATAGCTTAAGACAATATACTTACGCGAATTCACAATATACTTCATAACCTAGATCAACTTTTCAAGAACTAGAATGATAGGAATACAATTAACCCTAATTCATTCATGATTATTATAACCAAGCACATTGAACCAATACAATATAATTCATACTAAAATCATAACCTAGGGTTAAGGGGAATAGGTCATCTTATACGAACTAGCCCAATAAATCAAGAAATAAAATAATTGAGTTATAATACATGTAAATATATCCATAATATCCAAAAAAATCATAAAAAAATCAATTCATAACATCAATTTCGAGATTGGAAAAGACCCACTTGAAAACTCAATATTCGTAAATCAATTTGATGGAACCCTTTGAAGAAAGAGGTCTCAAGGGTGAATTATATACCATACCTTGTTATTTGATGAATATTTATGGACGAAATTGACCCTTTGCATACCTTAAACCCTCCCATACCTTGGTCTTTAAAGGTGTTCCTTACTAGAGAGAGAAAGAAGAGAGAATGAAGATAGTTTTGTTTTGTGAGTTGTGATTAGTCTAATGGGGTTGGGGTCTTTATATAGGGTGTTAATTAGCTTAATTAGGCTTCCATAATAACTGAAATAATTACGTTACCTTTTAATTAATTAATTGAAACCAAGTCAAAACGTGCAGAATATCAGG
This sequence comes from Solanum habrochaites, assembly GCA_027704765.1. Lineage (NCBI taxonomy): Eukaryota > Viridiplantae > Streptophyta > Magnoliopsida > Solanales > Solanaceae > Solanum > Solanum habrochaites. The sequence goes on from JAKWJA010002498.1 coordinate 43,584,507, forward strand.
CCCTCAAAGATTAGACCTCGACCAACGGTCCGTCTGTGAGTCAGCGATCCTTGCCCCCTTCCATGCTGCTCATTCGTCGGTGAGTTTAGTGACCTTACAAAACAGTTCCTTCGGGAATTTGGATAAGTTTTGATAGACGGATTTCCTGGACGCCCCGTTTATCCACACATGTTTCATCAATTTTATGGGTGCACACTGCCAAGGAAGTGTTTGACTCCAACATGCAAGGGTCCTCCTCAAGGGCCTTTGGTTGGTCCATGGAAATTAGTACCCAAAAATTTTTACTATTAATAAACTTAACACATGTTTGACACCCTTACACCAAATTTCATCGATTTTCGACTCCTAAAAACAAGTCAAATAGGCTAAGGCATGCTAGTACCTCTTTGAACTAGTTTCCGGATGTCATGGACGTTCTTGGACGTTTTGATTTTTCTAGACTCCCTAAATCACTTATAATCATTAAAATGGACCTTATAAAAGTTTATAGACTTTATGAGACTTTTTTTTGGCGCTAGAACATGCCTTGGATTTTAGAAGTGTTACAGACTCAATGGGAGGAATTTCAAAGTCTAAATCTTGAGCTCTTACTATATGGTATAAGCACACTTTAGATATCATCCTACAAGCTTTCAAACAAGAAATTATACGACCTCTAAGAATAGAATTTCCACCCTTACACTCTAAAACGGGTCCATTTGTAAAGTTAAATGTCACCACCCTTGTTCTACAATCTATGGAGGCAAAGCAAGCATGCAACCAATCCACACCCATAACGACATCAACATCAAACATATCAATTCTACTAGTTCAACATGATTAACTCTATTGGGAAATATTTTAGGATAATTTCTATATACTCTTTTTGCTAACACCGATTAACCCACCGAGATAGATACCATAAAAGGTTCATTCAAGATATAGGGCATAATGTCAAAATTTATAGCTACTAGAGGAGTAACAAATGACAAGTTAGCACCGGGATCAAGTAAAGCATATGCATAAATAAAGAAGAATTTCAACATACTAATCACCACATCAGGGGAAGTCCATTGCTCACCTCTAGAGTAGAGAGCATAAAAGCGATTCTTCTTTGGAGCATCATTAGAACCACTTGCTTGAGCTTGACTACTACCCTAGTCTTGCCATTTCATATTTGGTCAATCTCAAACTTTGTGACCCCATTTACCACAACCATAACAATTATTCGTTCCCTTAAGGAATTCATCATATTGCTTTTTGCCACACCTTCTACAAGTTGGCCTCTTGGTTGGTGAACTAGTAACACTTCCCTTTTGAAGCTTAGGGTTAGACACCCTATCATCACGAGCCTTAGGGAAATTGAAGGTACTTGGTTGGAAAACCTATTCTTTAACTTAGGCTTGTCTGGAATGTCAAGCCTACCCTTTGACGAACCACCATCAAAAGACCTTTCCCCCTTGGCATATGTACTCTTTATATTAGCCCTTGCCTCTTCCACTTGTTTATCATAAACCATGATACGAGAAATGTTCATATTTTTGTGTAGCATAGTCGAATAACATTTCTCTTGCAATTCATCCAGCACTCCCGTCACAAAGAGGAATATTTTTGTCTCTAGGATCAGAAATCAAAGAAGGATCATACTTTGACAAGTTCGTGTATTTCAAAGAGTATTAAAGTAAACTCTATCTCCTTGATGAAGGTTGATGAAATCCACCACATTGGTGTAAGACACCAAAGATTACCTAGGTTACATAGATCCTAACATGTTGGTATTAACGGTATAAGGTCGTAAATATGTATAATATATGGTATAGAGGCAGTATCTAACGTAGTAGGTGTGTTGGAAGTCAAACGTCAAGGGACAACCAAGATGTTCGACGAATAAGTCACCTAAGTAACTCATATGTGATTGTATGTGTTTATGTGTGTTTCATGAGGTTGTAAGGTACTTAAATTATTTATTATATCATTTACAAAAATTGTGTTGAGTTCAATAAGTTTGGAGGTCAAACGACCAAGAACGTCCATGACGTTCGAAAGTATGCCTTGAAGTGACCTTGTGCGTCTAAGCGTGTTTCGTTGAGTTTTATGTGCTCATTTTGGATGAAATTCAGGTGAGAGGTGTAAGAACTTATATAGAATCGTATTTGGGTCCGAAACATCCAGGAAAAGTATCCACAAGGACTATCTAAGGGTCGTTGAGGAAGGACCCAAAACTTGTTGCAAGGCAGTCCCAGGCAGACCCCAAACGACGGAGCAGTCGAAGGCTCGTAGGCCTGTTGACGTCCCGCCAAAGGGTTTCATTGATGGAGACTTAACTAAGGGATACAAATAATCCTTGCATAGATTTTATAACCACCGACGGTGGACAGTGACGGCCCGTCATGGGCACAACGCCCCGTCGAGGGCAAGTCGTCAGTGATGCTCTTTTTTTGCGCAGGTGTTGCTGCAAAGTTAGGGGTGAAAACGTAAATTCAAACCACTTTAACTAAGTCATTATCGGTTTATTAAGGGTATTTTGGGTATTTAAATTAATTATAGAAAGGGTAAACACCCTAAAGACTTCATCCTTCCAAATGGAGAACCAAAAACTCTTAGAAAAAACCCAAAGACTCCATTGAAGTCCAAATTGAAGAAGAAGCTTTGTTGTGGGGGTTTTGAGTGGAAATTATTCATCAAAGTTAATAATTATAATCATTGAGGAATGGATTTTTATCCTTGAAACTTTTTTCATCAAGGATCCTAACTGCCACGATGTTTTTCAAAGTTTTCTAAAGTGAATTGTCCAATTTCGGGATTCTAGCATGGGTTATTGCATAAACGATTTCAAAACATTGAATTATTACATAATGGATATTGTATTAATGATTTCAATCTAAATTACCCAAGATCCCATGTAAATTGATGAACCCTAGTTTTGACTACTTAATGGGTTACTTGATATTAAGCTAATATTGTTGAATTGTTATGTAGTTTCTTATGGGCTTTCTAATGATATAAGAATTTAATTCAATTTAATGGAGATTTATGGTTATTGCTTTAAATTATTGTTCATGGCCATGGAAGGGCCTTGTGATGTTGAATTGGTTGATTTGGCATTGAATAGAAATGTGGATAAGGGGATGCAGGTATGCTGATCCATTTTCTTTAATTTGATATTAATTATACTTTGATTCTATTGTGGTTGGTATGGTCCACTTATGGTGGCGGTGTTGTGTGCTTTACTTGCAATTGACGTGGCTTTGTTTTCTTTACTTTAGGTAATATGATGAGCATGGACTTATTGGCAACTAATTGAAGTAATGTGGCTATTTTTGTAGTTGATTATGTAAAGCATGAAATTATCTATCTACATGTGAAGTCGTATGTCTGTTCTTCTACTTATGTTGCCTTAAGTGGTCATGTTAGACTATGACTTTTACATTATGAGTATAGTGTTAGGGTTAAGTCTTGGTTATTCCTACTTGGCTTTGTGATTCTATGTGGATTACATTAATGATGTAATGATGATGATAAATAGGATGACTTGAGGATGTTAGGTTGTTTCTAGGTGTTTCTAGAATGACTTGCATTATGAGTTCAAGTGAAGTATGTGATGTCTTGTCTTGCTTTACTTGTATATATAGCTTGTTGTATATATGATTATTAATATGTATTGTCTTGATTTAGGGTGTTAGAACTCTTAGTATTGAATATATGGATGACATGTGACTTTAAATGATGATATGAGAGTCTATTATGTGAAAACCATCACTTAAGGGTAAGGTTAAAATTATTGAAGCGTAAACCGTAATAGTATTCTTCAAAATAAAGGAATGATGGACTTAAGGTTAGTTGTCTGGAATGGCATCATATAAAAACTTAGGAAATTCATCATGAAATTCTTGTAGCCATGGTGAGGTAGCCTTAGTGGACCTTCCTTGGTAGGGTAAATGTGATTGGGTTATGAACTTGTTATGGAACCCTTTTATGTGAACCTAATGTATGAATTACACTGTGAGAAAGAAGGCTAGCACCGAGTGAGTATGGTAAAGGAAGTAGTTCTAGTTAAGTATGAGACTAGAATAAAAGAAGCCCTCCATATTCCTTAACCATGTGCCTACATGGGATCTGTCGAAGTTCAACCATTGGCAAGTAGAACAACCTCATCGGAGTAGGAAAGAACTCCGGATTCCATGTCTTTCTATCATGGTCTATGTTGATTATTTCCTATTCTCATCATGTGGGATACTTACTAGTGCTAGAGAAGTTTGATGAAGTTTAGGTGTTTGTATGGAACACTATCTAGATATTGCAAAATATGCTTTGAAGGTGTTAGTTAGACTCCCTAGGTCTTATCCAGGACCATTACTTGAATCTCCTTGATGTGATGTATGAGTCTTAATGAACTAATGAACTAATGACTTATGTTAATGAGTATGTAAATAAATGAGTACCTAATCAAAAGTGACTAAAGGATTCCTTAGCTAAAGTGTGAAGAGGACATAAGGGATGATCTCTTCATGTCTTATCTTTGGAAGTCTTGAGGATGACTCTAGTCAGGGATGTTGGTTGATTTTGTGTTCATGATATAAGCCTTAGGTAGTATTAAGGATTATTAAAGTAATCTTGAAGAGGTCACTATGGACGTTATCTTCTTGATTTATTTAAGTTGGTCTTTTGATAGCCTTTGGAAGGAGAATTTCATATCACCTATGTGTTGATTTATTATGTGAGAATGATTTTATCTTAGATTGTATATAGTATCTCTTAACTGTGTGTAAGGGATTGTATGGGCGGTCGCTTCACAATTCACTCAAGTGAGACTTAGAGTTCACCTTGGTAGAAGAATCTTACCTTGATCTTCATGATACTTTCTAAGTGTTTATGTGACTCATTATAAGTAATCTTGAGGGTTGTTTAGGCACATGTAGAGAGGGTATATGGGCGGTCTCTCTTTTTGTTACTTAAGGGAATTTTAGGATAGCTTTAAGTGAGAAGATAACATGCTAAAGGGTGTCTTAGGTGAAGTATAAGCATCTTCATTGTACAGTGAAATAATTCACTTTAAAGTGATCTCTAAAATATGATTTTTGGTTTTAATGTTATCCTATATGTTTCCAAGTTGCTAAATCTTATTCTTATGATTGTAATATGATCTCTTCATGTCTTATATTTGGAAGTCTTTAGGATGACTCTAGTTAGGGAAGTTGGTTGATTTTGTGGACAATATCTAAACCTTAGGTAGTCATAAGGACTATTTAGTTAATTTTTAAGAGGTGACTATGGACGTTTTTTTCTTGATTTACTTAACTAGGTCTTTTGATAGCCTTTGGAAGGAGAATGTCATATCACCTATGTGTTGATGTATTACGTGAGCATGATTCTATCTTAGGGAGTTTATAGAATCTCTTAAGTGTATGTAAGGGATTGTATGGGCGGTCGCTTCACAACTCACTCAAGTGAGGCTTAAAGTTCACCTTGGTAGAAGAATCTTACATTGATGTTTATGATACTTTATAAGTGTTTATGTGACTCATAATAAGTAATCCTAAGGGTCATTTGTGCATATCTAGAGAGCGTGTATGGGTGTTCTCTCTTTGTGTGACTTAAGTGAATTTTAGGATAGATTTAAGTTAGAAGAGTGCTCATTATAGAGTGAAATAATTCACTGTAACAGTGACTGAGTTCACTTTAAAGTGAACTCTAAAATATGATTTTTCGTTTGAATGTTATGTTATGTGTTTCCAAGTTTCTAAAAGTTGTTCTTATGATTGTAATATGATTTTTAAATGAATAGATGCATATTTCCAATAAATGTTCGTTTCCATGATTTTTATGCATAAAGCCATACTTACTAAATGTGGTTTTACTAAATCCATGGTTTTATCTATCTATATAGTTCTTAGTAGGTGAGGAGCTTTGAGAAGTGAAGACTTGGACTTAGAAGATCGTTTAAGAGAAGTTGAAGTATGTCCTCACTTGACTCGAGGGAATATATGTCTTTTATGTTTTCATTCAAAGTATTATAATAGACTAAGTATTTCTATATTCGTATTTTTAAGTATGGGCTGTGTCCCAAGTATTCTTGTGTCTTAAGATGATGAGATTTAGACTTAGTATTTCCTATTACTTTTATATGAAAAGGATTTTGAACACTATATTATGTTTTGTGAAAAGTTTTAATTCCACACTACTCTTAACTATTTTTATGCGATGAATGATATGAAAGGGCTTGTATAAGACCTTCGAGAGGTTGAGTATGCCGGTTACAATTTGAGATTGTACCCTAACGTCTAGGGTGTGGTCTTGGGATGTGACATGCTTGGTATAAGAGCATAGGATGGTGAAAGTAGTATTAGGAATCAAGAAGTATCATCAAGAACTTCTAGTAGAGTCTTGACCATCGTTGTGAGTCGCGACACATCTATGGGCGAGAGGCTATAGGACGATAGATTTTCCATTCTTTTCTACTCCTATGTTGTGCAGTACAGTAAATGTTATGATTATACTTCTTATGAGTTTTCTTGTGTTTTCTAGGAGATGAATACTAGAAGGATGGCCGCTAGAAGGTTGGAAGAGGAGAGGGTGAATTAGGAGGTTCCTCCTCAAGTTGAGCAAGTTCCTCAAGGTGGAAAAGGAGTTCAAGGTGGTTAAGATGCCCATGTGCCTTTCCAAGGAGATCCTATTCCTAATGTTGAAGGAGGTATTGAGGTTCCGGAGATGTCTAATAGTGATATTATAAAGGCTTTGATTTCTATAGCCCGAGCCGTGACTATGCAAGCTAATTTGAATATAATGCCTAGGGTTGTGGAGAGAATTATGACCTCTAGGTTGAGATTTTTTTTGAGGATGAATTCTCCTATCTTTCTTGGCTCGAAGGTAAATGAGGATCCCCAAGAGTTTCTTGATGGAGTGTACAATGTTTTGAGTGCTATGGGTGTTACATCTAGGGAGAAGGCGGAGTTGGCTTCGTACCAATTGAGGGATATTTCTCAAATTTGGTACACTCAATGGAAGGATAATGGGCCGGAAGAATCAGGTCCTATTGAGTGGGAAGAATTTAAGGAAGATTTTCTTGGTATGTACTTTCCTCGATATTGGAGAGAAATTAAGGTGGAGGAGTTTATCAATCTTAAGCAAGGCAATATGAGTGCTGACGAGTACTCTTTGAAATTCTCAACTTTGTCTAGGTACGCCCCTTCTCTTATGTCAATCCAATATATATAATGAGTCATTTTGTGAGGGGGTTGCCAACTTAGTGGTGAAAAAATGTCGTACCGCTATGTTGCATGATGATATGACCCTAGATAGACTCATGGTGTATGCACAATCAATTGAAGAGTCTAAATTTAGGAGGATGGCTACAAGTTTGAAAAGGAGTGGTGCTAGTGATCAAGAGAAAACTGGTTTAGAAGAAGGTTCAATATCAAGGAGAATCTAGGAGTGCTAAGTTCTAGGTTGAGAAAAGAGGTGGTTCCAAGGACGGCAAGACTACTTGTGCAAATTGTTGCAAGAAGCATTATGGTGGGTGTCTATTGGGTACCGGGAGTTTCTTTGGTTGTTGTAAAGATGGGCACAAAGTGAGATTGTCCTATGATTGCTTCTCGAGGTAGAGAGGGTAAGCAAGTTGCTCCTAGTGTTCCAAAGGATGATGTTTCAACAAAGAGGCTTTTCTATGCATTTCGTTCTAGGGTGGAGAAGCTGGATGAGAAGGAGAGTGATGATGATGTTGGTAAGTTATCTTTCTTTTGTTAAGATATGAGTTCTTTCTAAGTGGGGGAGTATGGTTAGTAGATGGGATAGAAGTCCTCGAAATTGTTGCTTGTGCATGATGTTTAGGAGTTTGGTTGAAATTGAATTTCATTAAATTCTTGCATTGTGTGTTTTATGAAGCCTTGATTATGTTGTAAGATGTGTTTATAAGATGTTACTTTGCATATTAGCATGTTTATATCATGAATTGCCTAAAATTTGGATTTTTGAAAATTGCATAAAATCACTGTAGCATATAGAAACAGTTCACTGTAATATTTTGTGAAAAATGACTATTTGATTCTTTGGTCTAAAATTTTTGTAATATAGTAAGAACCGATGTATATAGGTATGATATTGAATATAAAATGAGTTTTTACTATTTGGAATGAAGAATGTGAGTTTTGTAGCGTAATGAGTTATAGAATCGTATGCTAATTTCTTGTTGTGTTGTGAATCTCTTGACTATGTGAAATTGATGTTTTATTTTTGATTATGTGTTGTATTGCATGGTTATTAGCTAATAGATGAGTCTCTTATCTTGAAAGTATTCGTAGAGTGGCAAGTGTCATTCGAGGACGAATGTTGTCCAAGTGGGGGAGATTGTAAGACCTCAAAAATGACCTAGGTTACATAGAGATTAACAGGTTGGTATTGATTGTATAAGGTCCTAAATATGTATAATATATGGTATAGAGGAAGTAGCTAAAGTATTAGGTGTGTTGGAAGTAAAACATCAAGGGATGACCAAGACATTCGACGACTAAGTCACCTAAATGCCTCATATATGATTCTATGTGTTTATGTGTGTTTCATGAGGTTTTAAAGTACTTAAATTAGTTATTATTGAATGTATAAAAAGTTTGTTGAGTTTAGAGAAGTTTGGAGGTCAAACGACCAAGAACGTATGTGACGTTCGAAAGATATGCCTTGAAGTGACCTTGTGAGTCTAGGCGTGTTTCGTCGAGTTTACGTGTTCATTTTTGATGAAATTCAGGTAAGAGGTGTTAACCTTATAGAATATTGTATTTGGGTTGGAAAAGTCCGGGAAAAATTATCCCCAAGGACCATCAAAGGGTCCTTGAGGAAGGACCCAAAACTGTTGGCAAGGCAGTCCCAGGCAGACCCCAAACGACGGAGCAGTCGACGACTCGTAGGCCTGTTGAAGCTCCATCAAAGTTCGTCGTCGATGGGGACTTAATAAAGGGATACAAATAATCCTTGGACAGCTTTTGTAACCACCGACGGTGGACAGTGACGGCCCGTCTTTGGGACGACGCCCCGTCGAGGGCAAGTCGTCAGTGATGGTGTTTTTATGCATAAGTATTGCTGCCAAGTTATGGGTGAAAACGTAAATTCACGCTACTTATAAATTAAGTAATTGGTGGTTTATTAAGGGTCTTTTGGGTATTTTAAAAAGGAATATAAAGAATAAACATCTTAATGACTTCATCCTTCCAAATTGAAAACCCAAAACTCTTGGGAAAATCCCATAGACTCCATCGAAGTCAAAATTGAAGAAACAGCTTGGTGTAGGGGTTTTGAGTAGAAATTCTTCATAAAAGTGAAGAATTATCATCCTTGAGGTATTAATTTTTATTCTTGAAACTTGTTTCATCAAGGAGCCCAACTCTCAAGATGTTTTTCAAAGTTTTCTAAAGTGAATTGTCCAATTTCGGGATTTTACTATGGGTTCTTGCATACACGATTTCTAAACATTGAACTATGATCTAATTGATATTATATTGATGATTTAAATATAAATTATCTATGAACCCATGTAAATTGATGAACCCTAGTTTTGACTACTTATTGGGTTACTTGATATTAAGCTAATATTGTTGAATTGTTATGTAGTTTGTTATGCGCTTTCTAATGATTCAAGAATTGTATTGAATCGATATCTAATTGATCTTATATTTTTAAACCTAGATTAAATTGATGTAGATTCATTGAGTTTTATGGTCATTTCTTTGAATTATTGTTCATGGCCATGGGTAAGGGCCTTGTGATGTTGAATTGGTTGATGTGACATTGAATTGAAGTGTGGATGAGGGGATGAAGGTATGCTGCCCCATTCTCTTTAATTTGATATTAATTATACTTCAATTCCATTGTTGTTTGTATGGTCCACTTATCGTGGGCGGTGTTACGTATTTTACTTGCAATAAACGTGGCCTTGTCGGCGTTACTTATGCAATATGATGAGCATGACCTTACTGGCAACTACTTGAAGTAATGTGGCTATTTGTGTAGTTGATTATGTGAAGCATCACATTATCTATGTACATGTGAAGTAATATGTGTGTTCTTCTACTTTTGTTGCCTTAAGTGATCATGTTACACTATGACTTTGACATTATGAGTATAGTGTTAGAATTAAGTCTTGGTTATTCCTACTTGGCTTTGTGAGTCTATGTGGAGTACATTAATGATGTAATGATGATATGTAGGATTACTTGAGGATGTTAGGTTGTTTCTAGGTGTATCTAGAATGACTTGCATTATGAGTTCAAGTGAAGTATGTGATGTCTTGTCTTGGTTGACTTGTATATCTTGCTTGATGTATATATGATTAGGAATATGTGATGTCTTTATTTAGGGTGTTAGAAATCTTAGTCTTGAATATATGAATTACATGTGACATTAAATGATTATATGAGAGTCTATTATGTGAAAACCTTTACTTAAAGGTAAGGTTAAGATTGTTGAAGCGTAAGCCGTAATGGTATCCTTCAAAGTAAAGGAATGATGTACTTAAGGTTAGTTTGTTTTAATGGCATCATATTAACACTAAGGAAAGTCATCATGAGCTTCTTTTCACCACTGTGAGGTAGCCCTAGTGGACCTTCCTTGGTAGGGTAAATGTGATTGGGTTATGAACTTGTTGTGGAACCCTTTTATGTGAACCTACTGTATGAATTACTCTATGAGAAAGAGGGATAGCACCGAGTGTGTATAGTAAGGGAATTAGTTCTAGTTAATTATGAGACTATAATACAAAGAAGCCCTTCATAATCCTTAACCATGTGCCTACATGGGATGTCTCCAAGTTCTACCGTTGGCAAGTAGAACAACCTAATCGGAGCAGGATAGAACTCCGGATTCCATGTCCTACTATCATGCTCTATGTCGGTTATTGCCTATTCTCATAATGTGGGACACTTACTAGTACTAGATAAGTTCTATGAAGTTTAGGTGGTAGTATGGGACGCTATCTAGATATTGCACAATAGGCTTTGAAGGTGTTAGTTAGTCCCTAGGTCTTTTCCAAGACCATTACTTGAATGTACTTTATGTGATGTATGTGTATTAATGAATAATGAACTAATGACTTATGTTTAGGAGTATGTAAACATATGAGGAACTAATCTAACGTAACTTAAGGATTCCTTAGCTAAAGTGTTAAGACGACATAAGGGATGATCTCTTCATGTCTTATCTTTGGAAGTCTTGAGGATGACTCTAGTCAAGGATGTTGGTTGATTTTGTCGACATGATATAAGGCTTAGAAAGTCTTAAGGACAATTTAGGTAATCTTGAAGAGGTCACTATGGACGTTATCTTCTTGATTTACTAAAAAAGGTCTATTGATAGCCTTTGGAAGGGGAATGTCATATCACCAATGTGTATCTGTATTATATGCGCATCATTCTATCTTAGGGAGTATATAGTATCTCTTAAGTGTGTGTGTAAGCGATTGTATGGAAGGTCGCTTCACAACTCACTAAAGTGAGACATAGAGTTCACCTTTGGTAGAAAAATATTACCTTGATGTTCATGATACTTTCTAAGTGTGTAACTGACTCATTATAAGTAATTGTAACGGTCGTTTAGGCACTCTAGAGAGGGTGTATGGGTGGTGTCTCTTTGTGTGACTTAAGTTAATCTTAGGATAGATGTAATTGAGAAGATTACATGCTAAAGGGTGTCTTAAGTGAAGAATAAGCATCTTCACTGTACAGTGAAATAATTCACTGTAATAGTGAATGAGTTCACTATAAAGTGATCTCTAAAATATGATTTTAGGTTTGAATGTTATCTTATGTGTTTCCAAGTTGCTAAATATTGTTCTTATGATTATAATATGATTTTTAAATGAAAAGATGTATATATCCAATAAAAGTACATTTTAATGATTTTTATGCATAAAGCCATACTTAGTACATGTGGTTTTACTAACTCCATGCTTTTATCTATCCATATAGTTCTTGGTAGGTGAGGAGATTTAAGAAGTGAAGACTTGTATTTAGATGATTGTTCAAGAGAAGTTGAAATATGTCCTCACTTGACTCGAGGGTATATATGTCTTTTATGTTTTCATTCAAAGTATTGTAATAGACTAAGTATTTCTATATTCATATTTTGTGTCTTAAGATGATGAGGTTGAGACTTAGTATTTACTTTTACATTTATATGAAATAGATTTTGAAGACTATTAAAAGTTATAATTCCTCACTACTTTTCACTATGTTTATGCGATAAATGATATGAAAGGGCTTGTATAAGACCTCCGAGTGGTCGACTACACCGGTTACGATCCGAGATTGTACCCTAAATTATAGGATGTGGTCTTGGGATGTGAAATTTGGCTTTACTCTTCTCTCTAGGAAATAACCTATCAAGAAAACCCTTATTGAAAAAACCTCTAAGTCACTGGTCCACCTCTCAATGGCCTATTGTCCCTCCATTGGATGTCCCAAGTTTGGGCCACATCCTTGATTGGTAAGTGGATAACTAGGCATTCTCACTAGTAGTCAACCCCATATCATAAAGTATCTAGTAAATTTTATTAATTAACACTGTGGGGTCTTCCTCAACCATGGACCAATAGAAAGTAGGTGGATTCATCCTAGTGAAATCCCTCAAAGGAGAGTTCATGGTGCTAATTTGTTGGTTTTATCGGGGTACAACCTCCCGATTAGCTTGGGCCATCATGGCTTGATCTTGAGTAGTGGTGGATTGTGCTTTAGTAGTAATGGTTTGGACCATTTGGATAAAGGCATCCCTTATGTCACCATCCGTCAAAGTAAGAGGATTGACCGGATCTTGGTCATCATTAGCTACTTCTTCAAGAGAAGGGACTTGATCACCATGGGGAGGAACTCCCGCATTGGCGATATCTTCATCAAGTCTTCGTGCTGCATTCCTCTGAGTATTCATTGCCTATAATCATAATAAAAGGATTAAATGCTAAAAGCAGATAGAGTCAACTCTAGAGGCACAATATTGGATTCCCAAGAAAATGAGAGTTATCTTGATCAACTTGCTTCACTGGAACATCATTACCTCCACCCCTAATAGGGTTTTTATCACGTTGACCAACTTGATCAACTTGAGGAGGAATCTTCTCTTTCACATCATTCACCTCAACTCTCTTAGCCGGTGTCCTTCTTGAATTCATCTTCCTAGAAACACAAGGAAAACCATAAGAAAAGGGTACTCATAAGTTTTACTTTATGGAACGAGATAGTAGTAGAAAAGAAGGGAAACTCTATAGTCCTATAGCCTCTTGCCCATAGATGTGTCGCGACTTACACAGATGGTCAAAATTTACTAGAAGTGACTTGATGAGACTTTTTGATTCCTTAGACCACTTTCATTACCTATGCTTTGATACCAAGATTGTCACGACCCGAGACCACATTTTTAAAGATATGGCACTCTGGGACTGTAACTGGCATACTCAACCTCTTGGAGGTGGTATACAAGCCCTTCTGTATCGTTCATTGCATATAAACATATGAAAAGTAGTGCTGAAATTACAGGTTTTCACAAAAATTTGAATAGTTTTGAAAAACTCTTTCATATAAAACTCATAGGAAATATTGAGTCTCGTTTCATCAAATTTTAGACACAAAAGTACTTTGGAACACGGCCCATACACAATAGAAATATAGTACTGCTAAGTCTATTTACAATACTTTTATAAGTGAAATAAAAGACATATATGCCCTCGAGTAAAAAAAGACATACTTCAACTTGCTTGAACGATCTTCTAGTCTAAGATTATCTTTTCAAATGCACCTTCACCGATGAATCACTTTAGAGATAGATAAAAGCATGATATTCGTACAACCACATGTATTAAGTATGGCATAATGCATAAAAATCATGATAAGAAAATTTTATTTGAAATGTGCATCTTTTAATCTAAATATAATAATATAACCAGAAAAAAAACATTTATCACCTTAGAAACATATAATAAATTACTTAAACGATTTATCCCCTTTTTAACTAAATTGTTACAATGAAGTTTCTTAGCTTCACCATAGACACTTTATAGAATGCAATTCCATCACTAAAATCTATCCTAAGACTAACTTAAGTAAGACAAAGAGTGACCAGCCATACACCCTCTCAAGGAAAAACTAAATGATCCTTAAGAAAAACTATAATGGGTTACCCACACTCACAATACCTTAACAACATGAACATCATAGTTTTCTACCAAGGGTGATTCTAAGTTTCACTTGAGTGAGTTGTGAAGCGACTTCCCATACGATCCCTTAATCACACACTTAAGAGATCCTATAGATTACCCAGGAAAGATAATTCTCACTTAATACAACAATATACATATACTATGACATTCTCCTTTCTAAAGGTTATCAAAAGACTTACTCAAGAAAATCAAGAAGGTAACATCGATGATAGACTTCTTCAATATTAGATAAGTAATCATTAATATTACCTAAGTTTGTATCATATCTACTAAACAAATTTTCCTAACTAAAGTCATTCTTAATACATATTTAGGTTGATATGAAGTGACCATTCCTATGCCCCCTTCGCGCCTTAACTAGACAACCCTTAACTGCTCTAGATAAATATTTATTCATTTAACATGCTTTCTAAACTTAAGTCATTACATTCATTAGTTCATTTAAGACTCATTCATCACATAAAGACATTCGAATAATGGTCTTGGACAAGACTTAGGGACTCTCATTAACATCTTCAAAGGCTATTGCGCAATGCCTAGATAGCGTTCCAGACAACCACCTAAACATTATAAAACATCTCTAATACTAATATGCATCCCACATGATGAGAATAGGCAATAACAAACCTAGACCGTGATATCTAAACATGGAATTCAGATTTCTAACCTACTCTGATGAGGGTCTTCTACTTTACAAGGGTAGAACTAGAACAAATACCATGTAGGAACTACTATATGGAATACGAAGGACTTTTATATACTCTAGTCTCATTATCAAGTAGAGATACATTGTACTTTAGTCTCTGTCTCAAGTAGAGATACTTGTCATAACATACTCACTCGGTGCTAGCCTTTGTTCTCATAGATTAATTCACATTAAAAGATCACATGAAGAGGTTGCATATCCAGTTCATAACCCAATAACATTCACCCTACCAAAGAGGTCCACTAGGGCTACCTTACAATGGCGACAAGATAGCTCATCATGACTTTCCTGAGGAAATATGATGTCATTCCACCCAATCAACCTTATGTCTATCATTCATTGCATGAAGGATACCATTACGACTTTGGACTTAAATGTTCATGACCTTACCACTAGGTTCAAGGTTTCACATAAATAACCTTCTTAACATCATTCAAGTTTTCCTATCATTCATACAGTCAAGACGTCTCATATTCACATTTATACATGTATCAAGTAATGGACAAAAGTCTACCACACAAGACAAACTATACTTTGCGTATAACCTTTAACATGTCATTCAGAAGTAAATAGGCACAACAAACATCGTTTTTGTGTCATCCTATCCACTACTATAACATCATCAATATAACCATTATGGACTCATAAAGTAAAGTAGGAATAATCATGGATCAACACTAAGACTACACATAAACACATAGTCATAGTATAACATGATCACCCAACATCAATAGAAGAACACATACTTTTACATAACTAACATGTAGTTAGTTATGATCATACTTCAAATAAATCATTACACACATATCAAAGTACTTCAAGTAGTGCCGACAAAGCCATGATAATCATAATATATAAAGTAAAGCCAACAATGCCACATCATTCACATAGCACCGCCACCATAAGTGGACCATAACAATCATAGCATAATACAAGTGCTACATTACCCAATATAAAGAGAACTAGGGAAGCATACACTAATACATTCTCAACACTTCAATCCAAAGTTAAATCATCCAATTCAATACCAATATGCCTTTACTCAAGGCCATCAACATCTATTCAATACATAAACTATAATACTCAATAAATCTAGGTAAATTCAATATAGATTTATCAATGTAATACCAATTAGACATCAATTGAATACAATTATTAGATCATTCAACAGCGCATAGGAAACTACGCTAGAATTCATAATCATTATGACAATATATCTTAACCCATAAAATAGTCAAAAGCTAGGAATCATCAATTACATGGGATCATAGGTTAATTATGCTAAAATCATCAAATTAAAAACAATTAAATCAGTATTCAATGCTTTAAAACATGTAAAGCTTTGAATAGATTCTAATTTACAAAACTAATATTTTTATTAGCCTTTGAAATCACTTTGAAGATTGGCTCCTTGATTAATAGAGTTTGAAGAATCAAAAACCATACCTAAATGAATAATGACAACTCAAATCTCCAATCCAAGCTCTGTCTTGAGTTTTGGCTCATATGGAGTGCTAGAGAATTTCTAGGATATTTTTGGGTTTCGACTTTGAAGAATGAATTCTCCTAAATTTTTAAGTATTATAAAAATGTTTAAAATAACCAAAGTACCCCTAAGTAACTGACCAAAGTATTATATGAACGTGGGGTCAATTTGTAACGTCACCCTTGCAACTTACGGTCAGCTGCGCAGTTGACAGACCAAACCACGCCTTGCCATTGACGACCCATTTTCAATCAAACGGACCATCCTATTGGTCCGTGGTTTGGGACATAGGCTTGTCCTTGGATTTTCTTCTCCCACACCTTATTCTTTACTTACGACTCCAATTTATGGGGCGTCGACTGGCCAACAAGCCATCTATTGCCTCCGTCGTTTGGGACAATTTTGGGCAGTCTTTGCTCTTGAGAAGGGTCCTTCCTCAAACACCCTTTGTTGGTTCTTGGAGACTTTGACCAAGACATTTCCAAATTGAATATGTTTGTATACTATTTCATGACCTCCCACATCAATTTCATCCAAAACAAATGCGTAAAACTTAATGAAACATGGCAAGACACAAAAGGTCGTTTCAAGGCAATCCTTTTGAACGTCATGGACGTTTGACCTCCAAACTTCATGAAACTTGACACACGCCCTATAAATACTATAAAACTCATATAAGTACCTCTTAAACTAATAAAACAAAAAAATAGGCACATAACCACACATGAGTAACATAGGAGGCCTAGTCGTCAAACGTCTTGATCGTCCCTTGACGTTTGACATCCAATGCACCTAAAATATTAGACACTGTCTTAATACCACATTATAGACTATTTTAGCACCTTTTAAACTCATGAAAACCAAGTTAGACTCTAGTTTCACGTAAGTCATTTTTGAGGTATTACAGTCTGTTACAACACATTGAATAAAAGAAGTCTAAAGATAGTTATGTTCTCGAGTCAAGCGAGGACATACTCAAACTTTGCTTGAAAGAGTCCTATTTTCCAATCTTTGCTTCAAGAAGTTTCTCACCTTCCACATACACCTTTAGATATAGACAAAATGTATGGAATTAGGACAATGCATGTGCTATGTATGGCATAATGAATAAAATCCTCAAAAAAAAGACTATTACGAGAACTATGTTTTTTTTTTAATTAAAACTTCATATTATAAGCATAAAATCATATTTAAATACCAAGTATCACATTAAGAACACATTCTAAGTCATATCCAATTTATATCAATTTACAGTAAAATTACAATGAATTTATAGTAATTTCACAGTAAATTATGTAACTAACAATAGCATTTAATATGACATTCTCCTCCCATAGGTTATCATAGACTTACTTAAGTAATTAAACAAGAGATCGTCTATACACCCTCTTCAAGCATACCAAAATAGTCTTTAAGACTACCTAATTGTAGATCATTACTATTTTTGTCAATCAACTTTCCTTTATAGAGTTATTCTTAAGACTTACCTAGGTAAGACATGAAGAGACCATTACTATGCCCCCTCTACATCTTAACTGGGGAATCCGTAAAGATACTCTAGATAAGAACTTATTCATTAACATACTTTCTAACTTATGTCAATTTATTCATTAGTTCATTAAGATACATTAAAAACTTAAGGACATTCAAATAATGGTCTTGGAGAAGACCTAGGGACTCACACACTGACATCATCAAAGCCTAATCGTGCAATGTCTAGGTAACGTCCCATATCACTACCTAAACTTCATAAAACTCTCCAATACTAGTAGGTATTCCACATGATGAGAATAGGTCATTACTACATAGACCATACTAGCTATGCATGGAATCCGGAGTCATGCACCTACTCCGATGGAGGTTGTTCTACTTTCCAATGGTAGAACTAGGACACATCCCATATAGGAACATAATTAAGGAATATCGAGGGTTTCTTTGTTATCTAATATCCTCTTAGTTAGAGCTACTTCAAAAGCATACTCACGCGGGTGCTATGAGGACTCAAGAATCCTCTTTCCTTGCAAGCCTCGAAAACTCTACCCCTTGAAAGCAACTCAAAAATCTCAAGACCCTACATGGACAATATGTAGACCATAAGCATTAGTACGATAAGTACTTATTATGGAAACTATCATCCAAACATAAGATATCTCAAAGGGTTAGTCAGTAATAGACATAATCATAAGAGATAAAGACATAAGCATAAAATAAATATCATAAACATATTAAAGAATCATAAAGCATATAAGAGTTCATACTTAAATCATTGTGCTTCTTACTCAAATTAACTACCTCACAAGCCACCTCCAAGTATACTATTGCAAGGCTATGGTAGCATCCCATACTACTACCAGAGTTTAGTAAATGTTTTTGGTCATTCTTTATCATAATTCACTTTCATAATTAAGTCCTAAGTTCATATTATATGAGCACTATGCCCATAGGAAACCTCAAATCACACTTGTGCAATGCATGTGAAGCATCCCATAATACCTCACATACTACACATGTCTTGAATTCACCCTAATCCATATCATTTTAGTAGACCCAAGTAGACCTACTTCAAATTGACAAGGAACTATCGTATAATGTCAATCATGTCACGGAGAGAAACTATAGCACTGTCCAAGCTAAACATACATCTTGCAGTGGTCATATCATAGGTAGATTCAAGTCATAGTAGTTCCATGTATACATATCATCCTATATTACCATACATACAAAATATTACCCTAGAGTAAACTACTCCAAGCTAACTTCTCTTGCACTCTATTAAGCTCAATTTTCTACTATAATTGACCTACTACCAAGGAAAGTAACTCATCATACTATCCAAACTAACTAAGGAAGGATAAAACCATGCTAACCACCATGTAACCATTCACCTAGATGCAAGCTAATCATAGAGGAGTATGAATCCTCAACCCTAAGTTACCATGAAAAACCTATATCAAGTTATTCCATGAAATACACCTCACATGCAGATCAAACTACCATCAGGAGAGTATAGGACTTTCTCCTAAAGTGACCATGAAATAGTTTTGTCCTAACCAAGGTAAGCTAACATAATCAAGTATACTTATAACACAAGACCATGCTAATCATGGGAGAGCTTACTTCTTCCATCCCAAGCTAACATGAGTACCACCATTCCCAAGCTACTATGAAGTCCATCACCTTAAGATACCATAAGTATTTCAACTCAAGCCTCCTTGAGATTTAGTATCCCAAGCAACCATTGAGACCTACCATATCAAGATAACATGACCTTGGTGTTATCTCACTAAGCATAATTCTCAAGAAGTGACCATAAAACTCATATTCAAAATAGTCTTAGTCAATCATTCATTTAATCATTCTATGTTCTTAAGTCAACCTAAGGTTCATCTATATGAGAGAACTTGCTTCTTCTAATAATGTTCATGTCTAGGCGTAGAAGACATAGGTAACATCATCACAACCATCCTCATTATGACATTACCCAAAAGCTATAAAAATAATGACCATAAGCCCTAAAAAGTACTACAACATTTAGTCCTTCATGATTCATACTCAATTACATGTAAATTTATTCAATTAGATAATTAAAATGCAACTCTACTTATGCATGTTGACACATGTTCAATTCCAACTTCCTAGGTCAAGATCATTCTCAATCGATTAAACCTAGTGCAATTCATATGTAGGTGAATCAATCATGATCAAATAGTATAGAATACAATATTGTTAAGAAGATCAACATAAAACCTTCATCTAGCCTCTAATCTCCTTAGATAAACATGCTCATCTTCAAGTTCAATTACAATAATTCACCATGAAAACAAAATCTGATCATCATATAAAAATTATTTAATGTTACGCACTATATTAGTATCACAATCAAGCCTTACCCACAATGTAATCACAATCCTCTGTAGAATGGGGTTCCTTGGATTAACAATAGGGAAAATGGGGGGCTTCACGGATGGATGAATATATGAATGAATAAGGTTCACATACCTTGTATTAGAGCCTTAAACTAAGCTTGATTCTTTAATGAATTCGTCCTAAAGATGCCTCGAATTAATCTTCTTCTTCAATGGTGGTTTTTGGAGAATGTTTGAAGAGAAAGGTTTTGATTTGGAATCTAGGGTCTTATTTACTATTGTACTGATTAAATACTCTTCAAAAACATAAATAACCGCCAATAATTAATCCCTAAAGTGACCAAAAGACCCCTGCAACTATTGGACCATTTAAGCAATTCTAATTTGACTTTAAGACAACGCGGACAAATATAGAAGTTTAGTGCGCGTCGCGGAGGAATTTCTTATTCTTGTTTCTGCAAAATTTTGAAACAAAATGTTTCATGACGGCCCTGTGCCGCAGGGAAAGATTTTTGCCATTCAAGGGTTTCCTGCATGTCGAGCAGCAGTCTTCACATCTAGGCTACCTTACAGCTTCGATGGCCCATGTTTGACCCCTGCTCGGGGACCTTTAGGGTGGTACGGATGGGGGGGGGGTCCTTATCAAACATTTCGACCATTTACATGCCAATCTATGCATAGGAACCCTAAATAATCAATTTCATCTTCAAACCAGACCCTAATACTTTACTACAAAATGCTATGACACACTAGTTCAATTTAACTAGCTTGTAGATGTTTTGAACCTTTGACCCCCAAACGCTTCCAAACATTATATATTGACTCTTAACACTATTTTAATTCATTTTAAGTTTCTTTTAACTCACTAAACTCATGTTAGGCTCTAGATTCACCTAAATTTTTTTGGGATCCTTACATAAACACATAAGTTATCAAGACATTCACAATATTCACATATTCAAGTTATAACATGATAAAGCCTTAATTCATAAATTAATGTCGAGAAGGCCGAATTGTTTCAGAATTCATAAAGTAATGTTGACAAGGAAACATAATTCACAAGTATAGTACATACGCAACACCACCATAAGTGGAACATACCAAATATCATTATCAATTAAGACCTATACTACACAATATAGAGAATGTTAGATCAACATATCATTATTACAATCTCACAATTTAATCCATAGACAAATCAAACAACACAATATATATAGTATCTTACAAATAGCCATATTCAACAATTCAATTAAATAATCACAATATACAATGAACTCAATATAACACAATATGAACTTATCAATTTAGGGAAGACTAATTATAATTCTAGCATGATTCTTTCATTATTAAATAGCCCTAATCAAACTACACAACAATTCAATAGTATAAAGACATAATCAAATCACCCATCAAATAATCAAAACTAGGGTTTGATAAATTGCATGGGTTCATAATGTTTTTAGGTTAATAAAATTAACATCAATTCAATCAATATACAATGATTAAATTTTTTTTATTCAAGAACCCATGGCTAGATATCAAAATAGGATAATTTAATATTTTGAAATACTTTAGAAATCACATTGAAGATTGACTTCTTGAAAAAGAGAATCAAGGATGAAGTCCATAGCTCAATTGATGCTAGACCGCGAATTTAATGAAGATTGACGGAGAATCACCAAAGAATCTTCAATCCAATCTCTATCTTAAGTTCTGGATCCAATGGGGTTTAGAGAGTTCCTTCGAATATTTCGGTTTTTATTTTTAAAAGTGAATTCATCTAAGTGCTTAAGACTTATAAACCCAATTAAAATACCTAAAATTAGCCGAAGTAACAATCAACCTAATTTGAAGAGGTATAAGTGAAAACCCCAAAGTACTCTCCACTTGGCCAAGATGTTGTAGAGAATTGTTGGCCACCAATGACGCCCAACACTTACTTGGCATCGTCCCATCAACGGCCCGTGCTGGTTACCGTCATTTGGGACAAAGCCAGCGAAATTTGAGGTTAAGCTCCCTAGGATAGGTGTCCATCAACACCCACCACCTACGAGGCGTCGAACAACCTACTGGGCGTCGATTGCCTCCGTAGGTGGGACTGTTTTAGAGAAATCATTGCAATCAAGAAGGGTCCTTCATAAAGGACCCTTGGTTGGTCCTTGGGGAGTTTTGTGTAAAACTTTGAAAGTCCAAAATCTAATATAGAGCCCAACGTGATTTTCTAAGGTTTGTAACACTGTTTTAAGGTCAATAATAGTGTTTAAAAGTCATTTAGGATGTTTTAGAGTCGTAATGTCAAGGAACATCCATGACGTCCAGAGACTAGTGCAAAAGGTGCTAGTGTGTTTGAGCCTATTTCACATGCTAGAATCACAATTCAATCAATACAAAGTCAAGATCGCAATGCCCATAACATAGGCTAATTTAAGAATTGGAGGGAACATGGGTTCATCATGCAATTGGATTGAAATTCATATTAAAAACAGTAGATAATCATTAATTTATCATAAACATTCTTTTGAAATCAATTAGAGAAAGAACTGATTGCTAGATTGGAAATTGGGAATTTTGGCCTTTGAATCGTATCTGAAAATTCTTGATTGACTCCTTAGATGAATGTATAACTAAGGATGAATGATCATAATACCTCATTTATTGAAGCCCCGTTAGAAATTTGAGAAGAAAATATGAAAATCCACCCGATAACTTGAACTTGAGTTTCCCTTGGGTGGAGGTTTGAGAGAATTTGGAGAAGAATAGTGATTTGGGTTTTTTGATTTTCTTATTGGGTGTTTGGGTTTTGTCTTTAATAAGGGGTTAAATAATTCATAAAATAGGTTTATTAAAAGTCCCTTTAAGTTACCAAAACACCATCATGCTTATTGGGACTTTTAGACATGTTAAATATACTTAAAATGCCGCAACAGGATCTAGGAGAGGGCTGCACGTTGATCTAGAATCCACCCCATTCTGACCCAAATAAAATTTGAGGCAGTGAGGTGCGTTAAAGGCTCGCATCGCGAGGTCAAGGTCCAATCTTTGACCTGCTCGCTCCCTTGGGCAGTCTGTTGTCCAATGTTTGGATCCTCCTTAGGGGCCCTTCGGGTAGTTCGTGGGGAGTCATACCTGAATATTTTGACCCTTAACATGTATATTAAGGAACTACGGTCAACTACACGGACTTTAAACTCCAAAAAAACGCATGAAAACAAGGCCAACATATAAGGACACACTAGTACGTCTAAATGGCTAACTACCTCTTGGACGTTCTTGAACGTTTGATCTCCAAAATTCATGAAACTTAATACACTGCCTATAAACATAATTATTACTCATATAAGGACCTCATGATCCCATGATACACACATAAGCTCAAAAAAATATTTAAGACCCTTTAGTGACTATTCGTTGAATGTCTTTGTCGTCCCTTGATGTTTCACATCCACATCACCTCATATCAAGTATACATACTATAAAACACTTAAGGAACATATTTTAAACCTTTTTAAACAAATGTGAGGCTCTAATAACCTTAATTCATTTTTGGGGGCTTACAATCCCCACTTGGGAACATTCGTTCTCAAATGACTCTTGGAATATCTTGAACACATTAAGGACTCAATGAACCATAGAGCAGCTCACAACATTCAAAAAATAATCACATAGAAGTCAATGCACCAAACCTACAAGGATCAAAACTTCAAGCCATTAAGCACTCAATACAACACAAGCAAGCAAAACCTTTTATTAACTGACCTTCAAAATGCATCACCAGCATAGGTTCTTGTCATGTTCATAGGAGGAAAATCCTTCTCCTAATCATAACGTCCTTTACATTTCATTTTAATAGGAGCTCAATATGAAATAACCTTTTTATCACACATAACCAAGTTCAACATCACTCAAGAAGAAATTAAGCACTCATACTTCAATGCACATAAGCTTGAGTCAATTAAAATATTCTAGGATTTAGTCATAATGCCATGAAAATGATACTCAACCTTATCATGCTTAGTTATGTGTAAGGCGGAATGTCCTTCCCCTCACATACTTACATGTCTCATGAGTTCTTACACAAGCAATGCACAAAGGTCAATTCACTGTAAAATGAGAATTTCTAAACTTTTAACCAAAACATGCTCAAACTTTCTCCTTAGTGAAGTAAAAAATGGTAATTCACACAGTGAAGTAAAAAATGGTAATTCACACCAAGCACATCACCACATTAGGAAGTCATTTCACAATATTTTAATTTTTTTTGGCATATCACTAGCTTTGATAAGAACTCATCAAGTTTCGAAAATCTCACAATTTATAGGCACACAGAAGGGCACTTCGTTAAACAGGTCCTCACTTTTTAATAGTGATCCCACAATCATGCTTTTCAAACAAAAAAAGTAACACAAATTTTCAAGAGACTCAACACTTTTCACATTAAAGAGGCTCAATTTTTCATTTTAAGGGTAAACCTTACACATCACAAGTGACTAAAACCATGTTTTTATCTTATCACATGAAGTCAAATGCACTAATAGCAAATTAAGATGCACAATCACGATAAGAAAACATGTATTCGATCAAAATTATTTTTCAAGTACTTTGGAATCTTCAGAATATCTTTAAGATAGTGTCAATAAAGACATAACAAACATATAGAGTGCATGCAATTCATACTTTATACAAAGCTCCTATCATGAACAAACTTTAATAAAATTCATTAGATTCAAGCTCAAGTATGAATAGAATGACAAGGTAGAAATATGCACAACCTTACTACTCCATCACCATCCCCCACGTAGGGTAAACCCAACCTCAAGAGGATCTTAGTTTATCAACCTCCATCATCATCACTTAAAAGTGATTACCAATCTAAAATGAATTTACAGTAACTTAACGAAGAGACATCAAGGGCATTGCAACATTATACCGCACCATCTAGACACATTATCCCCCCTTGGGGTATACTTATAACATAATCCCCTTAAACACCAAGGTCAAGGCAAGTAAAAAATAACCTTTCATGCTCTTCATTCAAGAAGGTTTAACATCATTGAGGGTTTTCACTCCTAATTTCACATCAAGAAGTCTACTAACTCAATCATAACCATCCCTATAGGCTTAACACCCAAAGGAAATCCATAACGCATAACTTAGGTCATACTACCCAACCATATGAGGTCTCAACTATATCATAGACACCAAGGGTCATACAACATTAGAGGAAGCAATAAGAAAGACATAGCCATAAGGGCTCTTTCTTTTCTTCAACATTTATAGTAAGGTAACTTCTAGGTCAATAAGACCTACATCATTACCCTACCAAAAAAAACATACTACCTTCATACCTAAGATCAAGTCTATACAAAGGCTCCATTCCATACAAAACAATCATGAAGGCTCACACATATAAACAAAAGAAACATTCAAATCATTATACATATACTTATGGTAGAATGCTTTCATAGGTAATCACTAAGCATTTCAAACTCAAATCATAACATCAGGCTACCATCATGCAAAACCATATAGTAGCATACAATTCCAAAGAATCTCATATTAACCATAATAACTTCTAGCATTCTTTAACTATATCATGACACATAATTCTCAACAATACATGCCATCACATAGGTCTTATATATATATATATATATATATATATATAGCCACAAAGGAAATCATATCACCAATGCATACAAAATTTCACCTTTATAGATACTCATGAAACCACAAAACCACGATAAGCTTCAGAATTCATCTTTTATCCCTCAAGCATAGAGTACCATCTCATTCAAGTAATTCAATCTAAAAGACTACCAGACAAGAAATATAAGAGAGAGATATCATAGAGTTAAGTTCTATGGCATGACATAAGAATGATCAAGAAGGGAAACTCTATTGTCCTATAGCCTCTCGCTCATAGATGTGTTCCCACTCACACCGATGATCAAGACTCTACTAGATGTGGCAATATGAGATTTTAAAACCTAAAACTACTTTTATAACTTAATGCTCTGATACCATATTTGTCACATCCGGGGAGCACCCCCTAGAAGTAACATGGCGTACTTGACCCCTAAGAGGTCATGTACAAGTCCATAGTTCATCGCATTGTCATAGGTGAATTTAGCAGAAAATTTAGAACTTTTCATAGCACATCATATGCTAGAAACATCAATTTCATTATATAAAAATATAAGTCATAATACATAGTTAGACTCGGAGTCTCTTTTGTCATCTTTGACACAACATCATATAATAGATTAGAATAGGGACACGACCCTTCACAACATAAAATATTAACTAAGCTATTACATCACTTCAAAAAAAAACTTTTACATAGGCAGTCCTTGAATCTTAAGCTTAATGACTCCCTTCGTTGAGCTTGAGAAACATCTATCAAGCTCTACACCATATAGACATCATTTAAGCATCTAGTAGATAAGAATGGTGTTAGTACAAGAATGCCTAAGTATGGCAACCATACAAAAACATGCATTTAAAAGGGACATTTTACTTGAAACCATGCATCAAGCCTTCTTAGGAAAGTCTCATAAAACATTGATTTTATAAGCATTATATAATTCACATACTTTATATAGGCATATTCAATGGTCACACATCATATAGAACCACACATTTCATTTAATACATTTAAGTCACCACTTTACAGTAAGCCCCTTTACAATTATAGTGAACGTATTTCATATTATAGTGAACTCCTTCCATTTAGTTTAACTCCCTATAATCCCAAGTAACCATATAGTGAAGCTTGATGCAATGTATAGATAATGTCCCATAACACTATCCACTCAACCTTCACTTTAAGGAGACTAGGGAATCATTCATACAACCTTCATTAACCCAACACATGCATTTGTAGAAGTATTTCATATTATAAGATACCTAACTCACATTTGAACCAACATACATTAGGGACCACATAGATGGACTCATTACAAGACCATATACAAGTCAAGACATCCAATATAATCATAGCAAGGCAATAGTCACATTAAAATACTTGGACTTCACCTCATATGAACCACATAGAACCCTACTCATAATCCCTTCCTAAGTCTATTTGTGAAATGTACATGTGAAGTCACATAACCTCGCACATACTAAGTAAACCTACAAAGAGACTAAAATCTTTAACCTGCCCTTCATACATCAATAAGACAAGCATAGATAACTTCCTTCACGTCAAGCAAGACTTCAACATATAGTCAGTAAGACCCATACTATGAATATATGGTAAGGACACATCATATAGACTCATACCATGCATATCATCACAACAAGTAGACAACACTACAATGTCATGCATAAGGAACATAAACATAATCATATAAATTAGAACACCTTCCTAAAACTCCCTCTAGCAGCTACTTGTGCCATGCGTAGGTGAAGGCCCATACCCCCACCTACACTAATAAACTTCCCTTAGGTTATCCTAGTTATGGTCCTAGAAATTTACTTTCATTGTCCATTTTACCTTAAGAAATTATGGCCTTAACCGACACTAAGACCATGTCTACTAAACATGGAATTTTGTGTTGTAGATCCTTACACCAAAGGAAGGTGCTATTACCTAGAGAAGGTATAAAATTAACACATACTAGCATACTAAGTGATATCACTTGCTAGATCCTATATGGTAACCATAGTATTGGAACTTGGAGGTACATGTGAAAACCCTGTTTATCCCAAAAGGGGCATTATGCTTATTCACTTATGGAAACCCTTTTTATGCCTATTGAGGCACTGTGGTTATCCTCCTCATGAGGATTATGGTGACTTCACTTCCAACAATGGGAAGGGACGGCCCTCATCTTCAAGTTCACTCGATGCTAAGCTAAGTTCCCTTTTTATTAAAAAGCCTTTATTAACTTTACATTATAAAATTAGGCTTAGGAGAGTCATCCCTTAATATGCTTAACTCATAGGTCATAGATGAGAGTTCATCAACCTAAGTCACGTGAGAAACCGTTTCACATGGACATAACATATGTAAGCACCTATGTAGTTTAGGATACTCTTGGGAACATGTTCCAAGATCCCCTCTATTGACTAGATCACCAAACATGTGTGTATATACATATATTTGAGCAAACCTTTCACATTACACATTAGTGTCACACATGTTCATACTTCACTAAATTAATGCATAATAGGTGTAACTATATGAGAAAACCTTTCATCTAAACACATTTATACATTATAAACATTCATAACATAACCATGCATTCATATTCATATATATTGAAAACCAAACATAGGAACTATCCTATCAAGGCACACATGTGCAATGCATAGACAACGTCCCATACCCTTGCCCATATCCAACTTAAGGGATACATATCATACTTCATAAACATATACTTAACATGCATAGTAGTAGACATTAGTGCATATGAAAATTATCCCTTTATTAGACACCATGAACCTATACTACTTTGATAAGCATGCATGAGGTGTGAGTGTGTGTACATTGGTCAACATGATCATAAAGGCAACAATCCTAACATTAAGGCAGCAACCTTTCAAGTATTACATTAAACATTTAAGTACCTTAAACCATAGACAACTCATATGTAGAGTAATAGGAATTATATACCACATACAACAAGATTAGAACATAGAAGTAAAGACATTTTCATTACTTGAATCTAAGACTCCTAATTATGCTTAAGACCACTTATTCATGTAGAGGTTCATAGGTAGGATCATACTACACAAGAGTATTCAAACATCAAAATGTAGACTATACCAAGCCCTAACATAGTCGTTTGAATGTACATGAAGCATCATTAATTAACCAAGATCATAAACTAGCGCTGGAGACTAGACCTAATACATCACGTTGTGTGATCTTCATAACCACAGTTTCAAGGTAAAATTGACTTCAAGTCCATCATCACAACACATAATAGAATAATAATAAGGTAAAAACCGCCACCAATAGTGGAACATACCACACAAAGTCATACGAAGCTACATCAACTAGCGATTCTATAAGAAGAATAGAGAGAATAGGGTAAACTTACAATTTCCTCCAAGATTTGATCATCACGACAATTCCCTTAAATAAACATAAAAAATGTATAAAACAGTAGCTAAAGGAACCATTACAGAAACGAAATCATTCTTCAATTGACCATAGAATTGAGATCACAATGAAGCTACATTAGCAATCTAGAGAAAATAGGATAATTACAGACTAATATCATTTAAACCATAAAACCTTTATCCACATGGAACACTCATAAACAATTCACCATCAATATACAATTTAGACTTTATATATAAGTAATTCAACTTGCTCAAATAATAATTCAATCAATACAAAGTCAAGATCACAATGCCCATAACATAGGCTAATTTGATAATTGTAGAGAACATGGGTTCATCATGCAATTGGATTGAAATTCGTCTTTAAAACAGTAGATAGTCATTAATTTATCATAAATATGCTTTTGAAATCAATTTTAGAAATAACCCATGTCTAGATTTGAAATTGAAAATTTTTGACTTTGAATCATATTTTAAAATCCTTGATTGACTTCTTAGATGATTAGATAACTAAGTATGAAGGTCGACCATACCTTATTGAATGAATATCCAGGAGAAATTTTAGAAGAAACCATGACAATCCACCCCATAGCTTGAACTTGTGTTTTCCCTCCAAAGGAGGTTTGAGAGAATTTGGAGAAGAAGAGTGATTTGGGATTTTTAATTTTCTAATTGGGTGTTGGGGTTTTGTCTTTGAAAAGGGGTTAAATAAGTCATAAAATAAGTTTATAACCGTCCCTTTAAGTTACCAAAACACCCCAATTCTTATTGGGAGTTTTAGACAAGTCAAAAATGACTTAAAAACAACACAACATGATATGTAGTGGGCTTGACGTTGCGGAGCATCCTCCCCATTCTTCCCCAAATAAGATTTGAGGAAGTGAGGTGTGTTCTAGGTGCGCGTCGCGAGGGCCGTCCAATTCTTGGACCTGCTCGCTCCCTTGGGCAGGCTCTTGTCCAATGTTTGAGTCCTCCTTGAGGCCTTTCGGATGCTCTCCGAGGAGTCGTACCCGAACATTTTGACCCTTAACATGTCTAGTAAGTTACACTGACTTTCAACTCCAAAACAATGCATGAAAACAAGGATACACTAGTACGTCTAAAAGTCTAACTTTCGAACCTCTTGAACGTTCTTGAACGTTTGACCTCTAAACTTCTTGAAACTTAACACACTTCCTATAAACATCATTATAACTCATGTATGGACCTCATGATCCCATGACACACACGTAAGCTCATAAAAACATTTAAGGCCCTTTGGTGACTAGTCGTTAAACGTCTTGGTTGTCCCTTGAAGTTTCACTTCCAAATCACCTCAAATCAAGTATACATACCATAAAAACATTTAGTTAACATATATTATACATTTTTAGTTACATGTAAGTCTATAAGCACCTTAATTCATTTTTGGGGTCTTACATTCTTGCTACGGTTCGTGCAGTGGTTGATATGGAGAAGGGGCATATTAAGTTTAGGCTAAATAATGAAGAGGCGACATTTGATATTTCTAGGTCAATGAATCAAATTGGTGAAGTCCAATCGATAGCTGTAATAACATACAAAGTCGACAGTTTGTGAGGTGCAAATTGAAGAAAGTTTAGGTATTGAGACTCTCGCAACAGTTATGATTATCTTCGAGAGTGTTGGCATAGAGGACTATAACGAGTGGGTGGCTGAATTGGAGAAATTTTAGTATCGATCAAAACCAAAGAGGCTGGAGCTAGGCCTAAAGAATCGTGTATCCCCACAAACAAAACCATCCATTAAGGAAGCACCGAAGCTGGATCTTAAGGCTCTACTACCGTATTTGAGTTATGTATTCTTGGGCATGAATGAGACGCTCCCAATCATTATTGTGGCAGATCTTAACGGGCAACAAGTCCAGTGTTTCATATCCATGCTAAAGAGGTTCAAACGAGATATTAGGTGGACTATTGTGGATATTATTTGAATTCCTCTCGGTATTTTCTCTCACAAGATTCAACTCATGCTGGAACACAACCTTAGAATTGCGCATCATAGAGACTAAATACACCGATGCAAGAGGTAGTGAAGAAGGATATTATTAATAGTTGGACTCTTGAGTTATTTATCCCATCGTAGATAGTAGTTAGGTATGACCTATTAAATATGTGCCTAAAAAGAGTGGTATTATTGTGGTCCCGAATGAAAGGAATGAGCTTTTTTTGATGAGACCAGTGACCAGATGGAGTGTTTGCATGGATTTTCAAAAATTGAATTCTTGCACAGGGAAAAACCATTTTTCTATGTTAGATAGACTTGCCGATAAGGGATGGTATTACTTCTTTGATGGATATTCGATCTACAATTAGATCTCAATCACCCCAGAAGATTAAAAAAAAACCACATTAACATGTCCTTATGGTACTTTTGCATTCAAACGTATGTCATTTGGGTTATGCATTGCACCTGCCACTTTCCAACGTTGTATGATGTCGATCTTCTCCGGCATGCTGGAGGACACTACTGAGGTGTTCATGGATGATTTCTCTACCGTGGGAGAATCCTTTGATCATAATTTAGAAAATTTAGTTGAAGTACTTTAAAGATGCAAAGAGTGCAATTTGGTACTAAATTGAGAGAAGTGTCACTTCATGGTCAAAGAAGGTATTGTGTTGGGTCATTGGATCTCGAGCACGTTATTGAGGTCGATAGGGACAAAGTTGAGGTGATTGAAAGACTTCCACCACCTATATCATTAAAAGGTGTTAGAAATTTTTCTCTTACTTTCTTGGGAAAGAGGTGATAATGCACATAGACCATTCAGTGTTGAGATATTTGATCGCCAAGAAGGATGCTAAACCTTGACTTATTAGATGGGTTTTTATGTTACAAGAATTTGATTTTGTGGTGAAAGACCAAAAGGGCACAGATAACAAAGATTCCAATCATTTGTCTATATTAGAAGATGAAGCTTCACTCGAGCTTGGGTAAAAGGGTGAAATAAACAATATGTTCCTAGAGGAAAGGGTATTGGCCGCCTCACCTAACCTTATTACTTGGTATGCCGACTTAGCTAACTACTTGTAAAACAATGTAGTACCAACAGATTTGTCGTCACTTCAAAGGAAGAAGTTCATCCATGATGTGAAAAAGTTCTTTTGGAATTATCCATACTTGTACGTAGTTGCGCCGATGGGATTATTCGTCGTTGTGCGCCTAAGGTATAGATATTTAGTGTTCTTGAGATGTGTCATTCATCGCTTATTGGAGGCATCACAGTGGTGTGCGAAAAACACACAAGATTTTGCATTGTGGATACTATTGGCCTACCATTCATTAAGACTCCCATGATTTTTCCAAGTCTAGTGACCGGTGCCCGAGAGAAGGTGGATTTTCAAAGAGGCAAGAGATTCCTATAAACCCAATCATGGTAATCGAGTTATTTGATGTATGGGGCCATTTTTTAGATCTTATGGGATGAAGTATATTTTTGTTGTGGTTTACTATGAATCAAAGTGGGTGGAAGAAATTGCACTCCCTAACAATGAAGGCGAGAGAGTCACCACATTCTAGAAGAGGACTATGTTTTCCGGATTTCGTGCCCCAAGGTCAATTATCAGTGATGTAGGTTACAATTTTTGCAATAATTTGTTTAGAACATTGCTTGATAAATATGGTGTCCGCCACAATGTAGCGACTCTTTACCATCCACAGATTAGTTGGAAAGTCAAAGTGTCCAACAGAGAAATAAAGCCAATCTTTGTGAAGCCTATGAATGCTAATAGAACAGATTGGTCAAGGAAGCTCGATGATGCGCTATGGGTATACCGCACTGCATATATGACTCCAATAGGTATGTATCCATACCAAATTGTATATGTAAAGTCTCCCAATTTGTCAGTAGATCTAGAGCATAAAGTTATGTGGACAATGAAGAATCTCACTTGGATTAGGATGTCGTATCAACTCAAAGGGTAAAAGACGTGAATTTGCTCGATGATTTTTGCCTAAAATCCTATGAAAGTGCAGCGTTGTATAAAGAGAAGATGAATAAGTACCATGATCAATGGATTGAAAAGCGTGAGTTTGTAGTTGGATATCTTGTACTTGTTTTCAATTCTAGGGTGAGCTTATTTCCTGTGAAACTCAAATCCAACTGGTCTAGACCATTTATACTCAAACAAGTGGTCGCGCATGGAGCGGTGAGCTGGAGAATAGTGATGGAACGAGGTCAAGGTGAATTGATAGAGGATCAAGCTATATTTGTGAAATGTAGAGAATGTGCAACAAGTGATTGAGGCCTATTATTTTGATGAATTCTCAGTAATCAAGAGACCCAACATCATTTCGTGATGTTAAATCAAGCAATACTTGGGAGGCAACCCAAGGTGTAATGTCTAGCAAACCATAGGCTTAAAAGTCTAGTCAATTAGTTTTTCTGTGTCAAGTTGATATCTTGTACAAGAGTAGTTAGTTTATAAAAAAAATATTATTTTCTAAAGTTTGCTAGATATAACACAGGGTCTGTGTCTCAAAAATGTCCAGAAAAAACAAAAATAATGGCCTAGTTGTTGTAACATGTGCATGAGAGCAAATAAGAATCTCCAAAAAATGGTCTGGTGTAGAGGTCTGTGGACCCCATCGACTGTCTGTTGATTAATAGATGGACTGTGAATGGTGTTCGTAGATCCCAGGTAAGCCTCGAACTTTGTCTTAGTATAATAGTAATTGAAGGTCCACAGTAACAGAGCGTCAAATGATCCACATACCGTCAACGGCGTATCGTGGATCCCACTTGCCAGCAAACTGACCCGACCTGACCTCCACTATATAAAAACCTCACCATTCAAATCATTTCCCCCTCTCCAATTTCTTTGTAAAACTATCTCCTCTCATTAAATTCCTCCCTAAATCACTCTCTAAATCAATCACAAACACCTACTAATCCTCTCTCTAGTCATCCCCCCCCCCAAATCCCAATCATCTCTCTACAAAATTCTCCCTCTTTTCATGCCCACAATTTCGGTGATCGGGTGTAGTGAGCGTAGGTATCTTCTTTGGGTCCCAAATCAAAGTAGGAACAAAATCACACCGATCTTAATTTTTTGAAAGGTAATATGACTTCCCACATTTGAATTCACATTCATAGGTTGAATATGGGAAGTTGGGAGTCGGATCTGGACCTTGGGACATGATCTACTAACAATGCATGCTAAAAGTTAAATAATGATCACCCTTGGTATGATGGATAGTGATTATGTAGCATTTAAATACCCCTAATATGTGTGTCTAAGTCTAGATGTCAGTTCCAACCTAGGGTTCCATAGTTTATACAAAATAAGCATAGACAAATTAACGAAATTGGAACCCTAGGAACGATGAACTAGCATAAGATATGTTGAAATGCATAAGTAGACTGGGTTGTTATTGAAAATGATCAATAAAGTTGAAAATTGAACTGAAAGAGGCCTGCAGCCTGGCAAAAACCTCATTCAGGAGACCCCATCTACGGAACTTCATTCAATTGATAGACCGTTGATCGGGTCCTTGGTTTGACACACACATAAAAACTCACAAGTGTCAAATGACGGATGTGGACTACGGTTAGTCGATTGATTGGTGGGACCTTTTGTACATCCGTTGTTGTAATTAGACAGCATGTTTTAACCCATCTAATCCACGAAAGGGCTTCAAGGACATTAGATCACTCTACGAACAGTCAATGAGGTCCGTCAACCTAAAATTGTAGCTAGTGTGATTTTTTTTTGTCATTGTTTGCTCGTAATCCTAAAATTGCTTTGAGTGTGTCATTAAGCTATATTGGTACTAACAATCCCTCCACATGTACTATAGCTCTCAAAAGGCATGTAGTGTACACAAAGAAGGGGAAGTATAAGTCAGTCGCCAAGTCTCTTAGGTTAATTGATACAGACACAGACTCAGAGAGGGACCTAGCCTACATTCCTTTGTGAACAAAAACATCACCGATAGAACCCCGAACCTCTAGGGGAACCCCTCAAAAGGTGAACCTCAACATAGTCAATGTCTTCCAGTCTTATGAGGAGCGCACATTGATAGGCTCACCAACTGGGCTTCCTCCAGTCCAGAAGGTGGCTCAATGTCTGGCTACGAGTCCGCACTAATTTAGGCTCTAGGTCTAACCAGTCTTTAGGGTTTGAGTTGAACTATGCGTCCAGCTCAAACTCTCAGGGATCGGGGTACAATAAACAAGAAGCCTCATCTGATAAGGCTACTTGATCAGAAGCTTCACCTGCAGATAGAACGTACGATCCTTCTATTGTAGCCGATGAACCAAACATGTAGTGTGTCGAAGGGAAATTTCAAATATACATAGATGCCAAAATGATTAATTAGAGAGGGGGTGATGGCTCGACTGATTACCATCGAACGATAATTCCTCATTGGGATCCTACATACAGTGCCAGAGGTGTATCCGCTATTCAACCTCCACAAGTATGACTGGATGGCACATGACATGGGCACATACAACGAGGATATTGTGCGGGAGTTTTATGCTTTTTATGATGCCACTCTCCAAGGATCTATAAACAAGCGATTCAAACCCGCAAAACATTACCCTCTCACTTCCGCAATGGTCCGAGGGTGCCGGGTATACATCTCACAGGCCACCATTCACTTATTTCTATATGGCCCCACCGCTGGTCCAGATTAGGGTCTCAACACCACGGAGTTTGATCACATATAGGACATAGTCTTTAGAGTTAATATTCATAGGAGTAGAGATAAACGAGAGGCGGTGGTGAAGATATGGCTAGCCCAATATATTGTTGCATATGGTGAGCGTGTTGAGTGGGTCATAGCATCCCGAGGGGGCATCAGAAAAGCTAAACTGAAATTTGTGGCCAAATTCTTCTAGTTGTTGGTCTAAAAATATGTATCACCCACAAAGGCCGACAACCAACTCACATGGGATAGGGGAGTCATGGTGATCCTAGAGTCTAGTTTGGAGAACCTAAGCAACAAAGATAAGGTCAAGCCTATGGCGTCAAAAACTAACTGTACTTAAGCTTATTTCTGAGTGTGAGTGTTGAAATAGATCCTCGTACACAAATTTCATAATCGTTGTGTGAAAAATGAGGATTTCATTTGAAGTGAGGGAACTAGTTTCATTATGGGAAAATTGGTACCTTGGTGATAAGGAAAAACAGTGGAGTTGTTTGTTGACTTGTACATTTGTGTGATTATATGATCCGCATGAGTTAGCTTGTCAAGTCTAAGACGTAGGCTTGCACCCAAAAAAGGAAAGGTCGGGATAGATAGACATGTGATTACTCAAGCTTAAATTGCCTACTTATATGCCAGTGTTGTTTAGGCTCGTAGTGCACCTCTTGAGGACAAACAACGAATTTAAGTTGAGGGTGTTAATGTATCGTTCATTCACGGTATTTCTAATACATTTCACTTAAGGGTTTTGTGTGTGTCTAGAGCCTTTTTGTATTGGTTTTAACAAGTTTGGTATAATGTTTATCAAGAATGATGTCCAGGCGTAAAAAGAAGGAGTAAACTAAGAAAGCGAAGAAAAAGGTACCTACAGAGGAAATCGATGGATCGTCGATCCATTGATGCCCCCCGTGGATGAGGATCATAGAGGAGCAGCCAGGCATTGGAGGAAATCAGGAAATTCTGACCAAGTGTTGAATTACGGCAAGCATTGACGGTCTGTTGATTGATTGACCGACCGTGCTGGTAGATCATAGAATGATACTGGAGGGGTTCCAGTACCTGATATTTGAGGATTCTAAGTATGGAGTCAAATAGGAGCATTGATAAACCGTAGACTGGTTGACGGACCATGTTGTTGGTGTGTTGATTGATTCAGAAAAAACGCACCTTGAAGGCTGAACTATTTTTCTAAGTGTTTGTTGATTGAACATAATCACAGACCACCAATGTCACGACCCGAAAGCACCCCCTAGAAGCTAGGGCGAACCCTTGGATCGTTGCAAGGTGTACTTGACCCTTTGGGATCTTGTACAAGCCCTTTACTATTGTTCATTACATAAGACATGAATAGTAGTGTGGAATTTAAAACTTTTCACAAATAAATTAATAAAAGGAAATCTTTCGTAAATACCTAGAAAATCACATCGTCGCAAGCTAATTTAACAAGCGACATAATATCTTAGGGACACAACCCTTTACTTTATACATAATATGTCTTTAAATAAAGAAACTAAGAAAAGGACTATGCCCTCGAATATATGAGGACATACTTTGTCTTGAGAGAAACTTTACTAAGCTTTTATTTCTAGACATCAACCTTGCTTCCAACCTATACTTATAGAGTATAGAAAAGTATGCAGTTAGTACAAAATAATGTACTAAGTACGGCATATGCAAAGACATGGAAAAAGGGAAATTTTAGTATAAAACAAATTTTCATTCCAATTAAGTAAAACATTCATGAATATAGAAGCAACACATCATAAGGAATATCATTTAACACTTAGATAATGATTTCAGAAATTTTAAACCAAAGGAAGCAATTTCAGTAAAGTAACCAAAATTACAGTGAACTCATTTTGCCATTTATAGTGAACTGAAGTGACTCCAAAGTAGTGAACTTCCAAAGTATTGCCAATAAGGATTGAACTCATTTCCGTAAGAGTTTCCCTTACTAAGGTTATCATAAGACTCACTATGGACATCAAGGAAGTATCAATATGCCTCATTCAATACACACAAAAGCGATCCTCAAGACTACCTCCTTTTTGGTGTACTCACCTCGGAAGAACAATCCCCCCACTCAATGTAAATACAATAGAAAAACACCCAACAACACACCATGACTTCCCTTTCGGAATGACTACTTAGTGCAATAAGTGGATGGCGTCCAATACAACCACCTACCCTAAGTAGTACACGCTTTTAGAAGGCTAGGCACCAAGACTCCCCTTTTCAAAGGTCCTACCTAGTGCACTGGATAGATAGCGTCCCATACCACCACAAAACCTAAGTAGTACGTTCTTTTAGGAAACTTAGTTCATTCAATTCATACAAGACTCAATAAGACTCCCGTTTTCGAATGCCTACTTAGTGCAATGGATAAATAGCGTCCTATTCCACTACCTACCCTAAGTAGCACACTCTTTTTGATGACTTATCACATTCATTACATTTGTGAGAGGTTAGATTAAGAGACATAGACCATGAGATCTACACATGGAATCCCGACATTAATTAACCCCTATTAGATGACGGATCCTCACTTGCCTAGAATAAGGTTATTTTTTAGCTTTTACATGGCTTTCCCAATATATACATCTATGTAGGCGCATAGTTAAGGGATAAGGAGATTTCTACAAAGTAAATCATTCTCTACTAACGAGGAGTACTCATCTCAAGAGCTACATTGGAATACAACATCTCAACTCAGGAAGTGTAACCACCCCTCCTTCATATCCTCTCAATGCTAGACATAACTTCCCACAGATTGTCAACATTATAAACTATAGTTTAAGGATAACTAGTGAACACCACATCAACTCACTAAGGGCATTCATCCTCCGACCTATATCAGAATGTTCGTAGGACGTAGTGGGGTTGCAACTAAACACTTCATTTCAACTAACAAAGAGTGTTCACTCCAAAACTCCCCTTTTTACTTAACATAGCTTCATTCATTCATTCAAGTGTGTGTACATGTGAGCACACCTTTCACATAAGCATCATTTCATTTACATTTAACTTTTACACTTGGTTAGACCTTCATTCATCACATCATACACTTTAACATGCTTCAAATCATCACATAAGTCATTTAGGCATAATCCTTAGCATACTTTTCATAACAAGCTTCATGTAACACATTAACAAGAGTATCTTCATTTTCATCTTTCTTCACATAATATGACTATTGGCCACATTCACAATACACAAGTAACTACACATTCATACAATTCAAGTAAACACTGCCATCAAGAAGATGGACCATACCACTCAAGAGCTTTTCACAATTAAGCAAACCAACATAACCAACATACCCTTTACTCCAACATTTCATCACCTATAACATTTTAATCGATATTCCATCATAATATAACCCTTTGGGCAGTAGCTAAACAACAATATCAACCTTAAGAAACCAAAATTCAAAGACTACAAATTCATACTCATTTAACCCATTTCTTAAGCAAAAATTTGATGAAAAGCTTTATCATGATTTGATTAAAGTTTTAGCGTTAAAATCACCAAATAACCTTAGAAACATTATATATGAATCATTAGAAACATTTTCATGCAAGACCCATATTTAGAGTTGAAGATAGAAGAAACAAGGGTTAAAAACACTTTTTGAAATCTTTTAGAAAGGGGATCCTTGAATGGAAGTGAGTTTAAGAATGGATACGACACCTTTGATATGAGAAAACCCAATTATTTTGATGAATAAATTGGCCACGAACAGCCCTCCTAGGTCTTGTTGACCTCTAGCTTCCAAAGAGACTTGAGAGAGAGTTCTAAGGGAGAGGGGTTTTGGGTTTTAGGAAATGATGTCTAAAATTAGTTTTTAGGGTTTTAACCCCTTTAATATAATAAACCCTAAAATATACGTTCTAGGGTCATAAAAGACTTTGGTTGAATTTACTAAACACCCCAAGACATGGCAGAAACTTAAAAGCTTTTGGAAAGTCTTCATCGACGGACCAACTAATAGATCGTTTGTCAACCGACGACCGATTGGTGGGGTCTCGTTCGTTGAGACTTAGCACCATTCACAAGCTGGACATCTTTCATTGCAGGTCCAATCGACGCCCATGGTGGATGGACCATTGGTTGACCAACGGACCGTCGCTTGGGTCATCGTTTTGTCACTGTTTTGGCAGCTTCTTGCCAAGAGGTGGGGTCCTCAACTAGGGCCCCTCGTGGGTCCTCGGTGGGGTCGTACCTAAACGTTCAGCCCCTAAACATACTTTCATAGGTCTTAGGAACATCTCATACCTAATTCAAGCTAATCAAACTCGTAAAACTCACTCAAACACCTCAAGACGCAAGAACACCTTGTAAGGCCTATCTTTCAAACTTCATGAACGTTCTTCGACGTTTGACCTCTAAGCTTCACAAAGCTTGACACTCTGCCTTAGAACACTAATATAACTCATTTTAACTTAAAATTTACTCAAGAAACCATCACGAAGCTCTAGTTCACCTTAGTTCATTTTAGGGCGTTACATTCTCCCCCACTTGGAACATCATTCGTCCTCGAATGACACTCAAACTTTAAAACCATGAAGAACTCACTTAGCATCACATAATAATCAAGGCTCAAACGTTCATAATCAAAGCACAAACTAAAAAGGAGTACAATTTAACACTTCACACACTTTGCAACATAAGCACTTTAGCAAAACTTTCGCATTTCAAGATCTTCTCTTATCTTTCACTTATGTAGGAACTACCTCCTCTAACATTAAAAATACTCAAATAAAAAACTTTTAAAACATAAGAGTCAAAATTCATGACAAAGAAATTTTCTTTAAAAAAAAAAAAAATTTCACATTGAGCATCATTGTACACAAGAAACTTTGCAAAACTTCACAAATTCAACTCTCACTTTCATTTCTTCACTTATGGAAGAACTACTTTCTCCAACATTAAACATTCTCATAAACACCATTTATAAACACGTTGAAACCACAATTCATGAAAATTGAAATTTTCTCAAAAGTTAGACTTACTTACAGTAAACTCAAAACTTCACTGTGTCTTATGTCTAAAATTTCAATAATGCACCTTTCAAGAAACTTCAACGAGATGGCAAGACAATACGAGAGACAAGGTCATACTAACTTACTCCAAAGAGACTTGGCAATTTACACTAAGTGCAATGTTAGAGTAGCATCCCATACTATCACTCTCACTTAGTGACCCTTGAGGATTCTCTTGGATTAAGTACCTTACATGCAATTCTATTTAACATTCATTATGCAAAACTTAGCTTTAACTTGCTTCTTTAACATTATACCTTGAGTAATCTAGCTTTATATACAACACATGACAACTCATACTATTATGCAAGACTCTTAATCATTAGCAAACAACTAAGGATTTTGGCCTCAAGCTTGAATAAGAACAAATAGGAAAGATGAAGATATTTACTACCTTTCTACTAGACTCATTCTCCCCCACTTAGGGTAAGGCCATCTTCAAGGCCTCATACTTCAAAGTCCCACTATGCTTCACATAAGATAGGAACTCATACTTCTCATAACGCATGATCATCAAGAATAAACATTAACCTTACAAGTTAAGCATACCACTTTCAAGCTTAGACAAACTCTTTCAAACACCACCTCATTCAACTCTTAGGCACCACTTAACTTAATCTCATGGAACAACACTCACTTACTTGGTAATCATATAAAAATTCCACCTTACTGTAAGACTACACCACAACCTCAACAAAATCACAAGACAACTGCTAAGTATAACCAACTGAAACTAAGACAATATGGAATTTAATCAAATCAAGCCAACCCCAACGTCATATATATATAAGAGGACCTGTATCATAAGGAGTCATAACCATTCAACCATAACAGCATACGCGGGCCGATAAGGCCGCCACTATTCAAAGCATTATAACATACGTATGCCGACAAGGCTGCCACTACACAATACACAATGATGTACGCAGCCGACAAGGCTGCCCCTGTACAAGCGGACATCCCAAAAAAACCATGTCAAGACCATTATCCAAAACATATATATACAACCCACATAATGTCCACAGACCTCTAAGAGTACATTAGTGAAACTCGATGGGACAGGGCCCCGCCATACCCATAGACGAGCAAAAGACTACACAAAAGTTATGTACCAAAACGACTGGGCTCCGGAACAGTGGAGCTCTCCCAATCAGCAGAGTAGATATCCTAGGCGGGAGGATCACCGAACTGTGCGTCTACACCTGCGGGCATGAAACGCAGCCCCCCGAGGAAAGGGGGGGTCAGTACGGACAATGTACTGAGTATGTAAAGCATAAGGTAAAGATGACAGGATACCAATATGGCAAGTCGAAATTAAGTGAAAATCATGCATATATTTAACATTTAAGGTGCCCAGCTTCCCTAGTAAGGGGCTCGGCAAAATAATCATCACGTCATCTCCGTCATCATCATCATCATAACCATCCTCATCACCAATCATATATATAATATACATACCCGGCCCTCTAGTGAGGAACTCGGTGACATATGCAAGAAACTCCGCACTAACATTACCCGGCCCGGGACTCGGTGAAATGATAAATGACTCTATGCACGAGCAGAATATTATGAGCAACCATATGCAATTAAAATCATTTCTTATAACTCAATAGAACAATCAACGTGAACCAGCAAGGAGTATTACCAAAGATTAATGTTTTATCAAGATTATGGACCTTTAATACGATATGGAAACGTAAAATCTCAATGACTCTAAGAAGCATTA
This sequence comes from Solanum habrochaites, assembly GCA_027704765.1. Lineage (NCBI taxonomy): Eukaryota > Viridiplantae > Streptophyta > Magnoliopsida > Solanales > Solanaceae > Solanum > Solanum habrochaites. Next base: position 43,627,247 of record JAKWJA010002498.1, read on the forward strand.
CCATAGATATTAGAGATCATCATAGCCTTAGACATATCCGATATATAGAGGAATAATTGTGGAAGCAAGAATATACGTCACCTAGACGCTCTAGAGATAAGTATCAAATCAGTCCGTTATTCGCTTATTTTTAAAAGTCATGCCAAGAAAAGAAAGAAGGGACAACGTTACATACCGTATAATCGAGCCGCATGTCCAATATTCACTGCTCAAGCTATTAATCTATAACAAGCAACAATCGTGCCGCAATTAGATAAACATCGTGCTTTACTTTCTTGTAAGCTAGCTAATAATCTAACGAAAATTCGGCAACACCTCCCCTATTTTCCTTACTTCGTCCCAATCCGACAACAATCCAAATTATCCACAGCAATACCAATAACACATATAACCCAAAGAATCATATTAAACAGCCCCCTCCCCAAAACAGTTCCGTCTCGGCAACCATAGCAGCGAAGCAACGACACACCGAGCGATAACTCGTTTTATAATTCGCAACACATCTACCTTATCGTATTCATCCTTTGGAGTATATACTCATAATCACATTCAACATATACATAATGCCAAAACAGAATTTTCCTGCAGTTTGCTTTAATCAAAACAGCCCAAGCACCAACACGACACCACTAATAATCCGATTATTGTTTCCATTCATACTTAGCACATTCAATAACTAAAACAAACTTCCTAAGCTACTGGTCACGCCCCCTTCTTAAAATTAATGGATAATTAACAAGGGTATTCTAAAGAATTAACACACCAAACAAGGAGATTACTAACCAAATTATTTGCAGCTGCTGGCCAAGAGTTGCAGGGTTGGTTTCTCCATTTCCATGGCTGCCTAAGACAAGTGGTGAAGAAGAAGATGATATTCAGCAATGCATTTCACCACTTTATTTAGCATGGAGTGGATTTCTCCACCTCATTTAATAGTATGAAGTGGAGGCAGCCCCCCTCTACACCTGTGCACTAAGGCCAGCCCACAATCTGATCCCTTTTAATTTTTGCCTTGAGTGGTGGGGCCCACTAGATTAAATTAATCCTAATCAGCCACCAATTATGAGTGGTGGGGCCCATTGGATTAAATCAATCCAAATTAGCCACTAATTAATCCCTCACTTAAAGTTAATGGCACTTACATTAGCCAACTCATACTTAATATCACATTTGGAAATAACATCCTTGCCTAATATTTCTTTACGTCTTCTAGATCACGATGCGCACTACGTATAAAAAAAATACGAGGCATAACAATAAAACCCTTGCGTAGTAAGTCTTTAAGTTGAAGTTTTAGCTCTTTCAACTACACCAAAGCCATCCGCTAAAGAGGTATTGATATGGGATTTGTATTCGATAACAAGTCAACACCAAAGTATATATCCCGCTCAGGAGGAATTCCAGGCAAGTCATCGGGAAAGACTTTCGGAAAGTCCTTCACTAGGGGGACCAACTCTATAAGAGAAATGTCGAACTCAAGATCTTTGAGTCTTACAATATGGTTCATTAGGAAAATTGAACTTAAGCACTCTTGTTCGACAGTCAGTGGAAGCAAAACAAGCATGAAACCAATTTATTCCCCAATGTGATATCAAAATCAACCATATCAAGCTCTACCAAATCAACCCATGTAACTCTATTGGGAAAAGAAATAGGACAACTTCTAAAGACTCTTCTAGCCACAACGGACCCATCGGGGTTGTAATTATAAATGGTTCAATCAAAATATTTGGTAGTACAATAAATGTTTTATATACTAGAGGAGTTACAAATGATAGTGTAGCACCGAGTTCAAGAGCATAAACATCAACAGAGAAGACTTGTAACATATAGGTGACCACATCGGGGGACTCTTCTTGTTCACCCCTAGAATGGAGAGCATAGAAGTGGTTCCTTTTTGGAGAATCAAAACTAGTACCATATGCTTAATATTGACCACTCCCCTTCTCTTGACTCCTCTCTTTGGTTCAAAACCTAACCTTATGGACTTGTTTTCCATAACTATAGAAATTTCCCGTCCCAACAAGACACTCACCCATATGTTTCTTATCAGACATGGAACAAGTAGGTTTCTTGCTAGGTGAATTGCCACTTCTTGCTTTTTGGGACCTACGATTAGACACCCTATCCTTGTTTGCCTTAGGGAAATTGGAAGGAACTTTGTTGGAAACCCTCTTCTTGAACCTAGGCTTGTCTTGGATCTCAAGCCTACCCTTGGAAGTACCTCCTTCATAACATTTGTCCCTCTTGAACTCCCTATTTTCCTCTTGAGTCAAGTCTTTTCAACTTGTTGTGCATGAACCATCAACCAAGAGATATCCATATTATCATGTAGCATCACCGAACGACACTCTTAAACTAAGTCATCGGTCACTCCCGTCACAAAGCGACTCATCTCATCCATTGGGTTAGACACAAAGGAAGGAGCATATTTGGACAATTTTGTGAACTTCAAGGAGTACTCTTGAACACTCATACCTCCTTAATAAAGGTTGAGGAATTCTTCCACTTTTTCCTCCCTTTCTCCCTAGGAAAAAATTGATCAATATTAGCCCTTCTAAACACATCCTAAGTAATAGAACCCACTCTCAAGACCCTAGTGTCTTTCCATTAGATGTACCATGTTTGAGATACATCCTTGAGTGGATAGAAAGCTAGCTCGGCCTTTACGTTTGAAGTCAACCCCATAGCATAGAGAATCTTGTCAACTTCATCAATGAAGGCTTGGGGATCTTCAGTCACTTTTGACCCAAAGAATATATGAGGGTTAATCCTAGTGAAGTCCCTCAAGAGGGAAGTCGTAGTACTAGTATTTTTTGGAACACGGGGTCTAACTTACCTAATTGCTTAAAACACCATGGCTTGAGCTTGAGTGACTACATCTTGAGCTTTGGTAGTCATATCTTGATCCAAAGTCACAAATGTTGACTTTATCTCTCCATTCGTCATAGGTGGAGGAATAACATGAGCTTGATCCTTGGAGGAACGTTATTGTCTTGTGGAGGGACTTGGTTGCCTTAGGGAGGAACGCCCGCATTATCCAAATCTTCAGTCACAACCCAAAAATACACCCAAGAAGTTATGGAAACCATTGGGTCACAACACGGCTTACTCGACTACTTGGAGGTCTTGTACAAGCCTTTTGACTTCATTACATAACACCATGCATAAACGGAGGAAATTTAAAAACTTTATTTCGATATAACCCAAAAGGTTCTTCATTAAAGCGGAAGCATCTCTAATAACATTGTCTCAAAAACAATCTAACTTTGTCACAAATGAAACATCTTGTGACGCATCCCACATATAGTCTAAAATATAATGAAAAAATGAAGGAACATAACGGTTCATCCTTGAAGTTATGAGGACTCACCACTTCTTCTATTCTTGGAAACCTTGGAACTCTACCCTTGAAAGATACTCAACCCTCTCAAGACCGTACATGGAAAAAATGTAGGCAATATGTGTTAGTACGATATCTACTATGTATGGAAACTATCACACCAAACATAACATATTTCAATGGGTAGGCCTATAATAGACAAAATCATAAGAGATACAGACATAAGCATATCATAAATATCATAAGCATATTAAAGAATCATGAAGTACATAGGATTTCATACTTACTTACTTGTCCTTCTTAATCAAATAAACTACACCACAACCTACCTCCAAGTACACTAGTGCAAGGCTAAGGTAGGATCCCATACTACTACCAAAGCTAAGTACATATCTTTGGTCATCCTTGATCATAATCAACTTTCATACTGAAGACCTAAGTTCATCATGTCATATGAGCACAATGCCCTTATAGCCAACTCAAAACCTACTTGTGCAATGCATGTGAACCATTCCATACTACTTCACACACTAAGCATATCTTTAAGTCACCCTATCATGTTTCATCTAGTCTTTAGTATCCTTACTTCATACTAAGAGTATTACACTATTATGATTTCCTCAAAATATTCTTGTGCAATGTACATGAGGCAGCTCATACTACCTCACATACTAAGCCTATCTTGAATTCATCCATAACATGTTCACTCTCCATATCCCTATCATTATATAACTTCATTTATTAAGATTATATTATGTTTAGTCTACTTTACTAGGAATGGGAACTATAGTCCAATCCTATCTTCAATCACTTCTTCTTTAACTTAGGTTATACCATGTGTAATGCACTTGTGATGCCCCATAACAACATTCATGCAAAGTACTACTTTGGATCCTTTCTCTATTACATCTTACAATGGAGATTATCCCCTATCTTTATCTTTTAAACCCTATGAGATACTTCTTTAAACATTTCTAGGTTCTTAATCATAGGGATCCTACAAGATACTTTTTAAGGTATGTCTGGCTCCCTTAATCATGAACACTATGAGATATCCCCTGGGCATGCCTCTATGTTCATTCACACATTATGAACATTACGAGATACCCCTTGGGCGTGTCTAAGTTCATTCTTTGCTTTGAAGACTATGAGATGCTTCTCAAGAACGTCTAAGTTCATAGGATATATACATCTCTATTAGGATACTTTGACTCAACTACGTGAAGGAATCCCACCTCATGAGACATAATGGGATAGTCTACACAACAACTAGGTCTAGATATCCTTTCTACTTGGAATTTGAACCCTTGATAGACTATCCATCTCACTTTGCATATCCATTTGGGGTCAAGCATATACCCTTGCTAGACTATCCATCTCCATGCTCAATTGAATCTATAACTTTCATTTAATCATCCTAAATCTACAGCCAGCACAACCATCCTAGGGTTTATTATTCATTAATTTATTCTTAGGTAGATTATAGGATCTTCTAGCCGTAGCATTCTCCTCGTATTCTTTAATACTAGGTGAATATAGACATAATTCCTTCTTTAAGATTTATTTCAACCACGACCAATATTAATCAATCGATTCTAGGTACAATTCATACCTAGTTTATTCATTCATGATAAATTAACATAGAATACAATAAAGTTAAGAAGAATCAACACAAAACTTTTATGTAGTCTCTAATGACCTAAGATCACCATGATAACCTTCAATTTAAAGTATTATAATTCACCATGAAAACTCCATAAAAGTAGTATATAATCATCATATAAACATCATTGAATACTACCCACTAGATTGGTATCACAATCAAACTTTACCCACAATGCAATCACAACCCTCTCTAGATTGGGGGTTCTTTAGATTCACAATTAAGGGGAACTAGGGGGCTTCATGGATAGAACAATCCATGAATTCATAATATTAACATAACTTATATTAGATCCTTAAACCAATCTAGAAACCGTGGTGAATTCATCCTAAAATAGCCTCCAATTTCTCTTCTTCTTCAATGGTGATTTTTGGAGAATTTTGGAAGCAAAAGGTTTTGATTTGAAGTCTAGGCTATTATTGGCTATTGTTATGCTTAAATACTCTTTAAATATCTACAACAACCGCCAATAATTAATCTCTAAACTTAAAATAATACACCTGCAACTATTGGACATTTTAACCAACTTAAATTTTACTTAAAAATGACGCAACCAAATCTGGGCACTTACTGCGCGTCGCGGAGGCATTCTTAATTCTTGCTTTAGAAAACTAGTTTGGGACAAAATGGTTTGCGATGTACCTGCATCTCAAGGAAAAAAATACCCTTTACGTGATGGATCCACTTCACACCGCCACTGCCAGATCTAGGTTGCGCGGCAGCTTCACTGGCCTATGTTTGGGTCCTCATAGGGAAGCCTTAGGCTGGTCCCCCGGGCGTTGTTCTTAGAATTTTGGACACTTTACATGTCAGGATATGTATAGGAACCATATATACTCATTTTCACCCTCAAACCAACCTCCAAAACTCTAATACAAAACACTACGACACACAAGTTTGACCTCGACTAGTTTCCGTACGTCTTGGACGTTCTTGGGCGTTTGACATCCAAACACTTCAAAACTTTATATACTTACTCTTAACACTATTTTTAGTAATTTTAGGACCTTATAATCTCATTACACTCATGTTCGACTCTAGCTACACCTAATTCATATCTGGGGTGTTACAATATCCCCAACTTGGGAAACATTTGTTTTCGAATGACACCTTCACAAATACTTCTTTAAAGGATATATTCTAATCTATATGCACATCATATATGTATTATACCTAAATTCACATATCCAAATCAAGGAAGCAATTCATTCTCAAGCTAAACATAAATATATAAAGACCTCATACAAAGGCTCCTTATCCATAATAAGCTACACATGTCTTTCTAACATCTATTCCTCATCATAAGGAAATGTCAAATCAAAAAGGGAAATCATAATCATAAGAGATTCTGGAATTTTGTTGAATAAATTAAGAGACATATTCTAGAAATGCACATAAGAAGATGATTCTTCATCACCCTTGGACTGGAGAGCATAGAACCTATTATTGGCTTTAGGAGCACTTCCCACATTAATAGAGGCATCTCGCTTGCCTCCTCATCCTGTAACCCTAGCCTTAGAGAAATCTTACTAGGTAAAAGTCATAATCTCACATGATCCTAGTAAAAACTTCTCATAGTAACTACACAACTCAAGATAAAAATCTCTATCACGCCTACCTTATGCACATCCACAATACATAACAACCTCATTCCCCCATTTGGAGAAAGACTATGCAAACTCCTTTATAATGATCACTAAAATTTCACATCTTTCACCTAAGGTGACTCTTAAACAGAAGTGAATTACAATTCTACCCTCCTTTGAGGAGCTTATTCACTCACCCCTTCTAGGTAGGACCCAAAAACTCTATTTCACAAATTCTATCAACATACATCATAACACATCATGGCCTTCTAGCAACATCAACATAACCATAGATCAGCTAACTCATACTAAAAAAAACATCATAACCCATCATCTTAACTATATCAAGCAACATAGTCATAGTTGGCATTTAAGCTCACCATTCTCCCTCACTCCTTGTAGCAAAACCCTTCTAATAGTCACATCCTAAAGACCATAGGATAATGGATAACAGAGAGACCTTATAGATCTACGGCACGACTTGAAGAATGAAGAACTGAAACTTTTCATAAGCATCCTATAGCCTCCTACTCATAGGTGTGTGGCGACTAACACCAATAAAAAGACTCTATTACACATGGTTTTGAGACATCCTAAGACCTATTTTTTAAACTTATGCTCTGATACCAAGTTTTTCATGACCGTCAAGTACATACTAGAAGTTAGGGAAACCCTTGGGTGTTAACACGGCATACTCGACCTCTCAGAGGTCTTGTACAAGCCTCCTCACTTCATTACATAACATCATGAATAAATGCAGGTAATTGAAAAACTTTCTTTAAACGTAAACCAAAAGGTATTTCATAAAAGCGAAAGCATCTCTAATAACATTGTCTCAAAAATCATCTAACTTTGTCATAAATGAAACATCTTGGGACGTAGCCCACATAAAGTTTAAAATATAAAGAAAACATAAAGGAACCTAAAAGGTTCGTCCTCGAAGATATGAGGACGTACCACTTCTTCTCTTCTTGGAAACCAAGGAACTCTACCCTTGAAAGCAACCCAACCCTCTCAAGACCCAACATGGAAAATAGGTAGGCAATATGCCTTAGTACGATATGTACTTAGTATGGAAACCATCACACCAAACACAAGATATCTCAAAGGGTTAGTTAATAAAAGACATAATCATAAGATACAAAGAAATAAGCATATCATATGCATATTAAAGAATCAAAAAGTACATAAGAGTTCATACTTACTTAATTGTCCTTCTTACTCAAATGAACTACACCACAAGCTACCTCCAAGTATACTAGAGAAAAGCTAAGGTAGCATCCCATACAACTAATAAAGCTAAGTACATCTCTTGGTTCATCCTTGATCATAATCAACTTTCATAATTAAGACCTAAGTTCAACATGTCATATGAGCACTATGAACCTAGGCCAACTCAAAACATGCTCTTGCAATGCATGTGAAGCATTCCATACTAACTCACATGCTAAGCATATCTTCAAGTCACCCTATCATGTTTCGTCAACTCTCTATTAGACTTATTTCATACTAAAGAGTACTATACTCTTATGATTTCCTCAAAACATGCTTGTGCAATGTATATGTGGCATCCCATACTACCTTACATACTAAGCCTATCTTGAAGTCATCTTTAACATGGTCACCCTCCATAGCCCTATCATTATTCAACTTCATTTATTAATATTCTCTCATCTTTAGTCTACTTTACTAGTAAAGGCAACTCTAGTCCAATCCTATCTTCAATCTCTTCTTCTTTAATGAACCTAGGTTATACCTTGTGCAATTCTTTTATGATGCCCCATAACACCACTCATTCAAGGTACTACTTTGGATCCTTTCTCTATTACATCTTACTATGGAGCGTAGCCCCTATCGTTATCTTTTGAATACTATGAGATACTTCTTTAAGTGCGTCTATGTTCTTTAATCATATTGATCCTATGAGATACGTTTTAAGGTTTGTTTTGATCCTTTAATCATCAACACTATGAGTTACCCCTTGGGCATGTCTAAGTTAATTCACACATTATGAACACAACGGGATACCCCTTGGGCATATCTAAGTTTATTAGTTATTTTGAACACTACGAGATGCTTCTCAAACACATCTAAGTTCATAGGATATGGAGATCTCTACTAGGATACCTTGACTCGAATGCGTGAAGGCCTCCCGCCTCATGGGACCTAATGGGATAGTCATCATAACTACTAGGTGTGGCTCTCCTTTCTACTTAGGTTCTGGACCCTTGCTAGACTATCCGTCTAACTTTTCATATCCACTTAGAGTCAAGCATATACTCCAAGTGTTACTTTTAAATCCTTGTTGAACCTTCTCTAATGGAGGGATGTCCTTGACAATATCTCCATGCTCACGTGAATCTATCACTTTCATTCAATCCTCCAAAATCTACGACCAACACAACCAGGATAGGATTCCTTATTCATCCATTCATTCTATATTCATTCATAGGTATATTATAGGATCTTCTATCGTTCGCTTTCTTCTCACATTCTTCAATATTAGGTGAATATAGCCATAATTCATTTTTTATGGTTCAATTCAACTAGGACCAATCTTAATCAATCGATTCAAGTGCAATTCATACTTAGGTGATTCATTCATGATCAATTTACATAGAATACAATCAAGTTGAGAAGAATAAACACAAAACCTTTATCTAGTCTCTAATGGAATAATATCACCATGATTACCTTAAATTTCAAGTAATATAATTCACCTTGAAAACTCCATAGAAACAGTATATAATCATCGTATGAACATCAATTAATTCTACCTACTACATTGGGATCACAATCAAGCCGTACCCATAATGCTTTCACAACTCTCTCTAGATTGGGGGTTCTTTGGATTCATAATTGAATGGAAATTAGGGTTCTTCATGGATATAATAATATTCACATACCTTAGATTATATCCTTAACCAAGCTTGAATCCGTGGTGAATTCATCCTAAAAGATCCTCCAATTTCTCTTCTTCTTCTATGGTGCTTTTGGGAGAATTTTATGAGAGAAAGCGTTTTGATTTGAAGTCTAGGGTCTTATTAGCTATTGTTCTGCTTAAATACTCTTCAAATACCTACAATCACCCCCAATATTAATCCGTAAAGTGCCCAAAATATCCCTGCAACTATTTTTCATTTTAACCAACTTAAAATTTACTTAAAATAACGAGACCAAATCTAGGCTCTTATTGCGCGTCACCGAGGCCTTTTTCCTTCTTGGTTCAGGAAACTAGTTTGGGACAGAATGGTTCGCAATGTCCCCGCTCGCAGGGAAAAATTACCCTTTACGTGATAGCTCCATGTCGCGCAGCCACTGCCAGATCAAGGATGCTCGGCAGCTTCACTAGCCTATGTTTGAGTCTTCCTCGGGAACCCATAGGCTGGTCCCCGGGGCATCATTCTCGGACGTTTCGACCCTTTACATGAAAGTATATGTATTGTAACCATCTATACTTTCACCTTCAAACCAACCTCCAAAACTCTACAATAAAACACTAAGACACAATAGTTTGAATTGGACTAGTTTTAGTACGTCTTGGACGTTCTTAGGCGTTTGACATCCAAACACTTCCAAACATTATGTAGTGACTTTAATACTATCTTTAGTCATAGGACCTTATAATATCATGACACTCATGTTAGGCTCTAGCTACACCTAATGCATATTTGGGGTGTTACATCGTTCTCCACTCTCCTCGTAGCCGAACTTCTAGTTTTTATTGCCTATATCCACAAGAAAAGGATTAGAAAAAAAAGGACACATTGAGTTTCAACTCTTAAGATTAAGTATAATTGAGAGTTTCTAAGCATCACATAGCCTCTAATTCATAAGTGTAGTACACTTCATACCCATGAACAAGACTTTACGTAGACTTTGTTTAGTGAGACATCAACCCTAATATCATTTCAACCTCATAGAGCACCCCTAGACTCAACCGGTGTCGGTGTCCTCGTAGAGGACTAAGAGTAGCGTCTTAGCAATCGTCATTACATTTCATAGGTTAAAAAGTGCAGAAAATTAAATCTTTTCTTACACATTGAGGTTTAAATAGTCCTCTCGCTTACTAATCATTTATACATATGGAGTTTACTTAGACACCTCCCATAGAAAGCTTAGATAGGCTTATCTTTTATAAAATATTCATAACATCTAAGAATTTAGTCTAATATATAATCTCACATTAAAACCATCTAGAATGAGTAGAACATTCGGGCATAGCCCATACTTCATTACAACAAAAGCCACATATAGGCTTATATAATAATAGTATTCAAATGAAAGACAAGGAAACTAAATGTCTTTATACTATAACCACATCGAATATCTACATAGTGGAATCATCCTCGGATGGTGAGGACCTACCAAACACTTGGGGCATATCTTAGTAGTCTTGCAATTGGCCTTCTAACTTCTGTCCCAAACCTACTTTTTTGTAGAAATATAAAGGAAATAGGTTAGCACATCCACTTGTACTAAGTATGTAAACGTATTCACATATAATTTTTGAAATCATGATTAAATGGACATTTTGTTCGAAGTCATTCTAAGTCACTTTTGAAAGCCGTAATGCACAATTAAGAGCACATACAAGCCAATGATCACAAACTCATTAAGACAAATCCATATTTTAACACAAGAATAACATCATCAATAAAGTCAAGTCAACATGGTTACTACATAGGTCATATCAATATGAATAGTAACATATCAAAATCATATAACCAAACCAACTCCAACATAATGTCATTACAACAAAGCATATACAAGAGTTTATATAATCATCACTTGTAAGAATCTTACCAACAATGCCATCCCAAGAATACAAGTGCAAAGCTCATGTGAAGTCCCATAACCCCATAACATATCATCATGAGTAGTCATCATCATATATAGCAATATAGACTGATAAAATGTTCATAAGTGGAACTTACATCATATTGGATCATCAACATGTAAAGCAAACATATTCATATCATTAAAGTAATGAGAGCATAATTACATCCTTCAAGGACTTCCCTCAATACCAACTAGTGCAATACAAAGGTAGAGTCCCATACCTCTACCTACACTAAAAAGAATCCCTTAAGTCCTCCTAGTAAGTTCACATTATAACATTCATTTTTTACCTTTTGGGAAAAATTGCCTTAACCGACATAGACCATATGAACTAAACATGGAATCCGGTGTCATGAAACCCTACAACAAAAGAAGGTGGTCTACTTTCCAAGATAGAACCAATACATGAACATAGCATTATAGGTAGATCCACTAGAAAGTTTTCTATGGGGGCAACATAAATCAAAGACTAGGAAACATACTTGAGACCCTATTTATGCACAATTGTATTGTAATATATATATCTCATGATAACCATTGTAAACCTACCTTCCCACATTGAGAAGGGACACTCTCTTATAACTTGTTCACTCGGTGCTAATCTGAAGTCCCTATTTGAAATGTCTTTAAGTCATTCTCAAACATCATAACTTAATATAGGGTATGGGATGCTAACCCCTTGTATATCATAGTCATTAGCTAATTAGGTAAGTCATGAGAATGTCCATTTATTACAAACCTTCAATGGTGAGATTAAGACATCATCATCATCATCATAATATCATAATAATGCACATAAATGATTCACAATTATCCCAACATGCCTTAATAATATCTTACAATTGATATAATCAAGACATTTCAATTACATTCATCATTTCATCACTTACTTAATCTAATCACAAGTAGTAGTTCAATTGAACATCATCACCAAGTACAAGCCATCACAATTGATGTAAGGATTCGAAATCACAAGAAATAATCCAATTGTATCATCACTATTCAAGATTAATTCATAACCAGTGGTTAGGGAAATAGGGTCAACTCATGATTTCTTCTGTAGAATTAGGTCTAACATCAAGAAAAACCTTATTATTAAATGATTAATCATAATATGTCCATAATAATTAAAATAAACCAATAATAATACAATTTGAAATATCAATTCGGGATTAAGAATGAAACCCATGTTTTCTTAACTTTTGGAATTCAATTTGAAGAATCCTTTTAGGGAAAGAAGTCTCAAAGGTGAAGACTTCTAATACCTTAGGTATTATTGAAGATTATTGAGAGAAATTTTAATTCTTGCAACCCAATGCCCTTTAACCTTGGTACTCAATGGTGTTCTTTGGGAGAGAGAAAGTACAGAGAAGGAAGAGGATTTTGAATTTGGGAAATTAAGTGAGTTGTGTTAGTTTAACGAGGGTTATGTCTTTATATAGTCTCTAAACTAACTTAATTAGACACCCCCAAAACCTTAATTATCCATCTAAAAAATAAGTAATTAAAAGACTTAACCATAAATTAACATGGAAACCAGGCCCTGACCTATGAGACCTCGACCTATAGTTTTTGGTCTGTTTACGCCACCGTACTATGCAACACCATCATTGGTGTAAAAGACTTGGTTTTTGAGACTTTTTGAAAAATGACTAAGGCATTACCTATGGATCCATCGACGCCTCGTCGACCATACGACGGCTCATCCGTTTGTTTCGTAGGTAGCCACTGTCATTTGACAGCTTTTTTGTCATTTTTGAAGGGTCCTCCTCAAGGACAACAAGGGTGGTCCTTGGGGAATCTTATGTAACATTCCGAAAAATTTACATGCCTAGTGAAGAGCCTAGTAAATTTTTAAGAATGCGTTTTGGGGTAAATAGACAGCCCAATGCCCAATATTGAGAAATATTGGGCATATTATAGAATATTGGCTTAAGAGTGTTAGCTAATTTCTATGTATACACAAGTATTTAAAATATAAACCAAGCTTGTTTAAGAATCGTACCTGCAATGAAGACCCTAAGCTAAAATTATTGATTCTCAACTTAAAACCTTAGGTACTAGGCATCCAAGTGTCAAGCCTAGGTACCATAGCACATGACCACTTAAAATGATCATGTAGATTAAGCAGTGCACAAGGACATTCTGAGGATCCTTGGGACAATAAGTAAAAATTACAAATGAACCTTCTAGAATAGTTAGTTAGGAAAGTACACGCAAAGTTTCTTGAATTTGTCTAATTAATTGCATATTTATGGAGGGCTTTTCCTCAATTGCTGCTCCATTAACTGCTTTAACAAAGAAGAAGGTGATTTTTGAGTAGTCTTAAAAGTGTGAAAAGAGCTTCAAAGAGCTCAAAGACAGACTCACTTCGGCCCCAGTTCTCACATTGCCGAGGAGTGGTGAAGGGTACGTGGTGTATTATGATGTTGACCAAGAAGGTTTGGGATGTGTTCTTACGGAATATGGCAAGGTGATTACATATGCATCAAGACAATTGAAAAGTCACGAGAAAAATTACCCTACTCATGATCTTGAGTTAGCTGTTGTGGTGTTCGCGTTGAAACTTTTGAGACATTACTTATATGGTGTACATGTTGATGTATTTACTGACCATAAAGGTCTGCAGTATGTTTTTACACAAAGAGAATTGAATCTTCCTCAGAGAAGATGGCTAGAGTTACTAAAGGATTATGTCATGAGTGTCCACTATCACCCAGGTAAGGAAAACGTAGTGGTCGATGATTTGATCCGATTGAGCATGGGCAGCATGTCTCATATCGATGACGATAAGAAAGAGTTGCTTAAAGAAGTACACCGATTGACTAGGTTAGGTGTACGGCTGTTTGACACACCAAATGGAGGTGTTACGGTCCATTCAAGTTTAGAATCCTCATTTGTTGTAGATGTTAAAGCCAAGCAGCATCTCGAACCAGTACTCATAGAGTTGAAAGATTCAGTGTTGGGTAAGATGAATGAACAATTCTCCCTAGGGGGGATGGTGTTCTTAGGTACCAAGGAAGATTGTGCGTACCAACTATTGACAAATTACGGCCTTATATTATCGCACAGGCTCATGGCTCTAGGTATTTTATTCATCAAGGTTCCACCAAGATGTATCATGATCTGAAGGAAATTTATTGGTGGGAAGGTATGAGGCGAGACATCTCTAATTTTGTGGAGGATTTTCCCAATATTCAACAGCTTAAGGCCAAACACCTTAAGCCTGGGGGTCTTACACAATCGATTGAGATTCTAATGTGGATGTGGAAGGCTATTACTATGGATTTTGTGGTTGGTATACCTAGAACCCAAAAAATAAATGATTCCATTTGGGTCATCGTTGATAAGATGACTAAGTCTGCTCACTTCATTCCCGTGAAGTCTACTTATAGAGCCGAATATTATGCCAAGCTATATATTGATGAGATCGTGAGGTGGCGTGGGATTCCTTTATCTATCATTTCTGATAGGGGAGCCCAATTTGCTTCTCTTTTTTGGAGATTTTTTCAAAAGAGTCTGGGTACTCAAGTAAATCTCAGCACTTCTTTTCACCCTCAAACGGATGGGATTACAAAAGATACCCTTCAGACCCTTGAAGACATGTTGAGAGCATGTGTTATTGACTTCAAGGGGAGTTGGAACGATTACTTGCCACTAATTGAGTTTTCTTATAATATTAGCTACCATTCCAGTATTGGGATGGAACCTTTTGAAGCACTGTATGGTAGGAGATGTAGGTCCCCAGTTGGATGGTTTGAAGTGCGATAAACTGCAATCCTTGGCCCCGAGATCATATATGAGGCTTTGGAAAAGGTGAGAATAATCACGGATAGATTGGCTACTGCTTACGATCATCAAAAATCATATGCTAATAACCGAAAAAGGGATCTTCAATTTGAAGTAAGTGATCAAGTATGTCTGAAGATATCAGCCATGAAAGGGGGTGATGAGGTTTGGTAAGAAAGGAAAGTTTAGTCCGAGGTATATATGTTATGCCTCGTATTTTTTTTTCATACGTAGTGGGCATCGTGATCTAGAAGACGTAAAGAAATATTAGGAAAGGATGTTATTTCCAAATGTGATATTAAGTATGAGTTGGCTAATGTAAGTGCCATTAACTTTAAGTGAGGGATTAATTAGTGGCTAATTTGGATTGATTTAATCCAATGGGCCCCACCACTCATAATTGGTGGCTGATTAGGATTAATTTAATCCAGTGGGCCCCACCAGTCAAGGCAAAAATTAAAAAGGGATCAGATTGTGGGCTGGCCTTAGTGGACAGGTGTAGAGGGGGGCTGCCTCCACTTCATACTATTAAATGAGGTGGATAAATCCACTCCATGCTAAATAAAGTGGTGAAATGCATTGCTGCATATCATCTTCTTCTTCACCACTTGTCTTAGGCAGCCATGGAAATGGAGAAACCAACCCTGCAACTCTTGGCCAGCAGCTGCAAATAATTTGGTTAGTAATTTCCTTGTTTGGTGTGTTAATTCTTTAGAATACCCTTGTTAATTATCCATTAATTTTAAGAAGGGGGCGTGACCAGTAGCTTAGGAAGTTTGTTTAAGTTATTGAATGTGCTAAGTATGAATGGAAACCATAATCGGATTATTAGTGGTGTCGTGTTGGTGCTTGGGCTGTTTTGATTAAAGCAAACTGCAGGAAAATTCTGTTTTGGCATTATGTATATGTTGAATGTGATTATGAGTATATACTCCAAAGGATGAATACGATAAGGTAGATGTGTTGCAAATTATAAAACGAGTTATCGCTCGGTGCGTCGTTGCTTCGCTAATATGGTTGCCGAGACGGAAGTGTTTTGGGGAGGGGGCTGTTTAATATGATTCTTTGGGTTATATATGTTATTGGTATTGCTGTGGATAATTTGGATTGTTGTCGAATTGGGACGAGGTAAGGAAAATAAGGGAGGTGCTGCCAAATTTTCGTTAGATTATTAGCTAGCTTACAAGAAAGTAAAGCACGATGTTTATCTAATTGCGGCACGATTTTTGCTTGTTATAGATTAATAGCTTGAGCAGTAAATATTGGACGTGCGGCTCGATTATACGGTATGTAACGTTGTCCCTTCTTTATTTGCTTGGCATGACTTTTAAAAATAAGCGAATAACTGACAGATTTGATACTTATCTCTAGAGCGTTTAGGTGACGTATATTCTTGCTTCCACAATTATTTATCTATATATCGGCTATGTCTAAGGCTATGATGATCTGTAATATCTATGGTAATGCTTCTTAGAGTCATTGAGATTTTACGTTTCCATATCGTATTAAAGGTTCATAATCTTGATAAAACATTAATCTTTGGTAATACTCCTTGCTGGTTCACGTTGATTGTTCTATTGAGTTATAAGAAATGATTTTAATTGCATATGGTTGCTCATAATATTCTGCTCGTGCATAGAGTCATTTATCATTTCACCGAGTCCCGGGCCGGGTAATGTTCGTGCGGAGTTTCTTGCATATGTCACCGAGTTCCTCACTAGAGGGCCGGGTATGTATATTATATATATGATTGGTGATGAGGATGGTTATGATCATGATGATGACGGAGATGACGTGCGGATTATTTTGCCGAGCCCCTTACAAGGGAAGCTGGGCACCTTAAATGTTAAATATATGCATGATTTTCTCTTAAAAGGGTATATGTGTAGCCATATTTTGTTTTGACTTGCCATATTGGTATCCTGTCATCTTTACCTTATGCTTTACATACTCAGTACATTGTCCGTACTGACCCCCCTTTCCTCGGGGGGCTGCGTTTCATGCCCGCAGGTGTAGACGCACAGTTCGGTGATCCTCCCGCGTAGGATATCTACTCTGCTGATTGGGAGAGCTCCACTGTTCCGGAGCCCAATCGTTTTGGTACATAACTTTTGTGTAGTCTTTTGCTCGTCTATGGGTATGGCGGGGCCCTGTCCTGTCGAGTTTCACTAATGTACTCTTAGAGGTCTGTGGACATTATGTGGGTTGTATATATATGTTTTGGATAATGGTCTGGACATGGTTTGTTTGGGATGTCCGCTTGTACAAGGGCAGCCTTGTCGGCTGCGTACATCATTGTGTATTGTGTAGTGGCAGCCTTGTCGGCATACGTATGTTATTATTCTTTGAATAGTGGCGGCCTTGTTGGCTCGCGTATGCTGTTAGGGTTGAATGGTTATGACTCCTTATGAGACAGGTCCTCTTATATATATATGACGTTGGGGTTGGCTTGATTTGATTAAATTCCATATTGTCTTAGTTTCAGTTGGTTATACTTAACAGGTTTGTATGGGGGTGTCCAAAACGAGCACTAGTCACGGCCATCGGGTTGGGTCGTGACAAAGAGTGGTATCAGAGCGGTTCTTCCTCGGAAGTGTCTACAGACCGTGTCTGGTAGAGTCTTGTTTATCGGTGTGTTGTGCACCACATCTATAAACAGGAAGCTACATGACATTTAGGATGTCATTCTTTCTTCTTATTCTAGATCGTGCGATAGAGCTATATTAACAGGATAATCCCTCTCTAACAAATCCGTGTGTTTTCAGCTATGCCTCCAAAGAAAGCGACAGCCGCCCAGAAGGGAAAATCGGTAGCAGAAGGTACTAGTCAGACCCGGAGAGTTACTAGGGACCGTGCCCAGTCTATGCCTGGTATTATGCTCCAGTCGGAGAGCTCTGCTACACCCCAACCACCAGAAGAGCTTAGAGCAGCAGCAGCTCCAGTTCGGGGGACACCACCAGCCCCCGAGGCCCCAACATCTGAACCTCCAGCTCCTCAGTCAGGGGCATAGGATAGGGCCATGAGAGATGCATTTCAATTGCTAACTAGATTAGTGGCAGATCAGGCTCGCAGGCATGGACTAGGAGTTGATCATGCGGACAGATCTGATAGCTTAAGGGCTCGTGACTTCTTAAGTTGTAATCCTCCAGAGTTCTTTGGGTCAAGGCCCCAGGATGATCCGCAAGAGTTTATTCGTCAGATGCAGCGTACATTGAGGATAATCAAGGCTTCGGAGACCAGTCTGTTGAGTTGGCTACGTATCATTTGCGGGATGTAGCTATTAATTGGTATGAGTCTTGGGAGTTATCTAGGGGTGAGGGTGCTCCTCCAGCGGTATGGGATGAATTTGTGGAGGCTTTCCAGGGCCACTTCCTGCCTCCAGAGATGAAGCGAGCTAGAGTCGATAGATTCTTGCGTTTGAAGCAAAATGGCAGGAGCGTTCGAGAGTATAGCCTCGAGTTTGATTCATTGGTTAGGCATGCGCCTACTATTGTGGCTGATATGGCAGACAGGGTACATCGTTATGTGATGGGATTGGATCATTATTTGATTGACGGTTGTATCGCAGTGACTCTTCAGCCAGGTATGGACATTGCTCCGGTGCAGGCATATGCACAGGGGGTAGAGGATCGGCACCGGGGACGTCAGCCAGATAGAGATTATAATAGAGGCCAGCATAAGAGGGCTAGATCAGCAGGTTATCCTGACGAGTTTCAAAGCGGGCAGTCTCAGCAGCATGTTAGATTTTCTTCCCAGCCAGCACAGAGTGCACCCCCACGTTTCATGGGTAGGGGGTTTGATCGTATGGGATATTCGGAAGATGGTCAGAGCTCTAGGGCGTCAGGGTCACAGATGGGCAGGGGTTTGAGCTAGTCGAGGCCACCTTTGCCTCGGTGTTCTCGTTGTGGTAAGTCCCATCCTGGGGAATGTCGTTGGGCTACAGGTGCGTGTTTTTCTTGCGGCCGTCAGGGCCATACTTTGAGGGAGTGTCACCTTAGAGGTAGTGAAGGTGGTATGGCACAGCCTACAGGGTCCATTGCTGGTTCAACTTCTTCTGTGGTTATGCGCCCTACGGGGCAGGGTATTCAGGCGCCAGCAGGCCGTGGTAGAGGACGTGGTGGAGCTTCCAGTTCTAGCGGTCCCTCAAACCGTATATATGCTTTGACTAATAGGCAAGATCAGGAGGCGTCACCTAATGTGATCACAGGTATATTATCACTATTCTCCCGAAGTGTGTATGCATTGATAGACCCAGGTTCCACCTTATCATATATATCTCCCTTTGTTGCTAGTAGGATCGGAATAGAGTCTGAGTTGATAGAACCATTTGAGGTAGCTACACTTGTAGGAGATTTTGTTATAGCTACGCGAGTATATAGGAATTGTTCAGTAGTTATATATAGTCGTCGTACCGTAGCAGATCTAATAGAGTTAAATATGATTGAGTTTGATATTATCATGGGCATGGATTGGTTGGCTGCTTGTTATGCTAATGTTGATTGCAGAGGAAAGATAGTTCGATTTCAATTTCCAGGGGAACCGATTATAGAGTGGAAGGGAAGTACAGTATCGCCGAAAGGTAAGTTCATTTCATACTTCAAGGCCGGGAAGATAGTTAGAAAAGGCTATATTTACCATCTGATTCGGGTGCATGACATAAAGGTAGAGGCACCGACTCTTCAATCAGTCCCGGTAGTTAATGAATTTCCCGATGTATTCCCCGAGTAACTTCCAGGCCTTCCTCCAGAACGGGAGATAGAGTTTACTATAGATGTACTGCCAGATACCCAGCCTATATCTATACCTCCTTATAGAATGGCACCTGCTAAGTTGAATGAATTGAAAGAGCAATTGAGGGATTTGCTAGAAAAGGGCTTCATCAGGCCTAGTATGTCACCTTGGGGAGCACCGGTACTGTTTGTGAGGAAGAAGGATGGGTCGCTACAGATGTGCATTGATTATAGGCAGTTGAACAAAGTAACAATAAAGAACAGGTATCCCCTCCCTAGGATTGACGATCTATTTGACCAGTTGCAGGGTGCAAAGTGTTTTTCAAAGATAGACTTGCGGTCAGGTTATCATCAGGTGCGGGTAAGGGAGGCAGATATTCCAAAGACGGTATTTCGGACCCGATATGGGCATTATGAGTTTAGAGTGCTGTCTTTTGGGCTGACTAATGCTCCAGCGGTGTTCATGGATTTAATGAATCAAGTATTTAAACCATTCCTTGATATGTTTGTTATTGTATTTATAGACGATATTCTGGTCTATTCACGTTCAGAAGAGGAGCATGCAGATCATTTAAGGACGGTACTTAGGGTGCTTCAGCACCAGAAGTTGTATGCTAAATTTTCTAAGTGCGAGTTCTGGTTGACTTCAGTGGCATTCTTGGGGCATATTATTGGAGCTGATGGTATTCGGGTAGACACGCAGAAGATTGAGGCAGTAAAGACTTGGCCCAGACCTACGACACCTACTGAGGTACGCAGCTTTTTGGGGTTAGCAGGATATTACAGGAGATTCATAGAAAAGTTTGCCTCAATTTCAGCGCCTTTGACAAGGCTAACTCAAAAGGCAGCCAGGTTCCAGTGGACAGATGCTTGTGAGCGAAGCTTCCAGCTATTGAACGACAAATTGACTACAGCTCCAGTCCTAACTCTTCTGGAGGGACCAGACGGCTATGTTATTTATTGTGATGCTTCGGGTGTTGGGCTAGGATGTGTATTGATGCAGCATGGCAAAGTTATAGCCTATGACTCCCGACAACTTAGGAAGCATGAAAAGAACTATCCTACTCACGATCTGGAGTTAGCGGTCGTGGTTCATGCCTTGAAGATATGGAGACATTATTTATATGGTGTCCATGTGGACATCTATACAGATCATAAGAGTCTCCAATATATCTTTAAACAGAAGGAGCTGAACTTACGACAGAGGCGGTGGTTAGAGTTGCTAAAGGATTATGATGTTGATATTTTATATCATCCAGGGAAAGCGAATGTTGTAGCAGATGCTCTTAGCCGTAAGTCCATGGGTAGCTTGACAGATGTACAACCAGAAGGGAGGGATATGGTTCGGGAGATTCAGCGGCTATCCAGCCTTGGAGTCCGTCTAGCTAATTCGGAAGATAGTGGAGTTTCTATTCGAGAGGTTGCTGAGCCCTCAATCATAGATGAGGTAAAGAGACACCAATACAAGGACCCTATTTTGGCACAGTATAGAGATGCAGCTCTTCAAAAGGAAAAGACCCCATTTAATGTTACACCTGACGGAGTGTTATGATATAAAGGCAGATTGTGTGTACCCGATATTGTGGGGCTACGACGGTAGGTTATGGGAGAGGCACACTCTACCCGTTATTCTATTCACCCAGGGTCAACAAAAATGTATCATGACCTCAGATGCTTATATTGGTGGGATGGCATGAAAAAGGACATAGCGGAGTTTGTTGCTCAGTGCCCAAATTGTCAACAAGTCAAGATCGAACATCAAAAGCCTGGTGGATTATTACAGGAGATAGAGATCCCGACTTGGAAATGGGAGATGATTAATATGGACTTCATTACAGGCTTACCTCGCACTCAACGGAAGTATGACTCTATATGGGTTATTGTAGATAGGCTGACGAAATCGGCCCATTTTCTTCCAGTCAGGACTACTTATTCGGCTGAAGATTATGCGAGGTTATATGTCAGGGAGATAGTGAGACTTCATGGGGTTCCCACGTCCATTATATCAGACAGAGGAGCTCAATTTACAGCCAACTTTTGGAGATCGTTTCAGAAGGGATTGGGGACACAGGTGAACCTTAGCACAGCATTTCACCCTCAGACTGATGGGCAGGCTGAGCGTACTATTCAGACACTAGAAGATATGTTGTGGGCCTGTATTATTGACTTCAAAGGCAGCTGGGATGACCACTTGCCGCTCATTGAGTTTGCCTATAATAATAGCTACCATTCTAGTATCCAGATGGCACCGTACGAGGCCTTATATGGGAGGAAGTGCAGATCACCTATTGGTTGGTTTGATGTTGGCGAGACTAAGTTAATAGGCCCGGATGTGATTCAGCAAGCTGTTGAAAAGGTGAAGCTTATTCAAGAAAGATTATTAGCAGCCCAGAGTCGACAGAAGTCATATGCAGATAATCGGCGTCGAGATTTGGAGTTTCAGATTGGTGACTGGGTATTCCTGAAGGTATCACCCATGAGGGGTGTGATGAGATTCGGCAGGAAGGGGAAGCTTAGTCCGAGATACATTGGGCCTTATCAGATTGTTCGTTGGATAGGCAAGGTTGCCTATTAGTTGGATCTACCATCTGATTTGGAGGCGGTACATCCAGTCTTCCATGTATCGATGCTATGTAAATGTAATTGTGATCCTTCTAGAGTATTCCCTGTAGATGATATTCAGGTAACAGAGGAGTTGTCATATGAGGAGAAACCCGTGGCTATACTTGATAATCAGGTTAGAAGGTTACGTACTAAGGATGTGGCTTCCGTCAAAGTGTTGTGGCAAAATAACAATAGGGAGGAAATGACTTGGGAAGCGGAAGACGAAATGAAGAATAAGTATCCTTACTTGTTCCCGTACCTGCAGGTAATTCAATTCCTAGCTTGACTATATTGAATAGATAATGAGATTATGTAGCTGTGAGGCATCTGTAAGTTACGGAATGCAGGTTGATATGTATAACTTTTAGAGAGACCTCGCTGGAATTTGTTTTTGCAAGACGCTAACTTAACATTCGAGGACGAATGTTCCTAAGGGGGGAAGGATGTTATGCCTCGTATTTTTTTTTATACGTAGTGGGCATCGTGATCTAGAAGACGTAAAGAAATATTAGGCAAGGATGTTATTTCCAAATGTGATATTAAGTATGAGTTGGCTAATGTAAGTGCCATTAACTTTAAGTGAGGGATTAATTAGTGGCTAATTTGGATTGATTTAATCCAATGGGCCCCACCACTCATAATTGGTGGCTGATTAGGATTAATTTAATCCAGTGGGCCCCACCTCTCAAAAATTAAAAAAGGGATCAGATTGTGAGCTGGCCTTAGTGGACAGGTGTAGAGGGGGGCTGCCTCCACTTCATACTATTAAATGAGGTGGAGAAATCCACTCCATGCTAAATAAAGTGGTGAAATGCATTGCTGCATATCATCTTCTCCTTCACCACTTGTCTTAGGCAGCCATGGAAATGGAGAAACCAACCCTGCATTGGTGTGTTAATTCTTTAGAATACCCTTGTTAATTATCCATTAATTTTAAGAAGGGGGCGTGACCAGTAGCTTAGGAAGTTTGTTTTAGTTATTGAATGTGCTAAGTATGAATGGAAACCATAATCGGATTATTAGTGGTGTCGTGTTGGTGCTTGGGCTGTTTTGATTAAAGCAAACTGCAGGAAAATTCTGTTTTGGCATTATGTATATGTTGAATGTGATTATGAGTATATACTCCAAAGGATGAATACGATAAGGTAGATGTGTTGCGAATTATAAAACGAGTTATCGCTCGGTGTGTCGTTGCTCGCTGCTATGGTTGCCGAGACGGAACTGTTTTGGGGAGGGGGCTTTTTAATATGATTCTTTGGGTTATATGTGTTATTGGTATTGCTGTGGATAATTTGGATTGTTGTCGGATTGGGACGAAGTAAGGAAAATAGGGGAGGTGCTGCCGAATTTTCGTTAGATTATTAGCTAGCTTACAAGAAGTAAAGCACGATGTTTATCTAATTGCGGCACGATTGTTGCTTGTTATAGATTAATAGCTTGAGCAGTAAATATTGGACGTGCGGCTCGATTATACGGTATGTAACGTGTCCCTTCTTTCTTTGCTTGGCATGACTTTTAAAAATAAGCG
Source organism: Solanum habrochaites (assembly GCA_027704765.1). NCBI lineage: Eukaryota > Viridiplantae > Streptophyta > Magnoliopsida > Solanales > Solanaceae > Solanum > Solanum habrochaites. The sequence goes on from JAKWJA010002498.1 coordinate 43,651,332, forward strand.
AATAACGGACAGATTTGATACTTATCTCTAGAGCGTCTAGGTGACGTATATTCTTGCTTCCACAATTATTCTCTATATATCGGCTATGTCTAAGGCTATGATGATCTCTAATATCTATGGTAATGCTTCTTAGAGTCATTGAGATTTTACGTTTCCATATCGTATTAAAGGTTCATAATCTTGATAAAACATTAATCTTTGGTAATACTCCTTGCTGGTTCACGTTGATTGTTCTATTGAGTTATAAGAAATGATTTTAATTGCATATGTTGCTCATAATATTCTGCTCGTGCATAGAGTCATTTATCATTTCACCGAGTCCCGGGCCGGGTAATGTTCGTGCGGAGTTTCTTGCATATGTCACCGAGTTCCTCACTAGAGGGCCGGGTATGTATATTATATATATGATTGGTGATGAGGATGGTTATGATGATGATGATGACGGAGATGACGTGATGATTATTTTGCCGAGCCCCTTACTAGGGAAGCTGGGCACCTTAAATGTTAAATATATGCATGATTTTCTCTTAAAAGGGTATATGTGTAGCGATATTTTGTTTCGACTTGCCATATTGGTATCCTGTCATCTTTACCTTATGCTTTACATACTCAGTACATTGTCCGTACTGACCCCCCTTTCCTCGGGGGGCTGCGTTTCATGCCCGCAGGTGTAGACGCACAGTTCGGTGATCCTCCCGCCTAGGATATCTACTCTGCTGATTGGGAGAGCTCCACTGTTCCGGAGCCCAGTCGTTTTGGTACATAACTTTTGTGTAGTCTTTTTCTCGTCTATGGGTATGGCGGGGCCCTGTCCCGTCGAGTTTCACTAATGTACTCTTAGAGGTCTGTGGACATTATGTGGGTTGTATATATATGTTTTGGATAATGGTCTGGACATGGTTTGTTTGGGATGTCCGCTTGTACAAGGGCAGCCTTGTCGGCTGCGTACATCATTGTGTATTGTGTAGTGGCAGCCTTGTCGGCATACGTATGTTATTATGCTTTGAATAGTGGCGGCCTTGTCGGCTCGCGTATGCTGTTAGGGTTGAATGGTTATGACTCCTTATGAGACAGGTCCTCTTATATATATATGAAGTTGGGGTTGTCTTGATTTGATTAAATTCCATATTGTCTTAGTTTCAGTTGGTTATACTTAGCAGGTTTGTATGGGGGTGTCCAAAACGGGCACTAGTCACGGCCATCGGGTTGGGTCGTGACAATATAGGTCCTTATGAGATCTTACAGCGAGTAGGAAATGTTGCGTACAAAGTAAAGTTACCAAATGACTTGGCTTCTGTTCATCCAGTATTTCACATTTTGATGCTTAAGAAGTGTCTAGGCAATCCAGCCTCCATTCTACCTGTCGAGGGGTTAGGGGTCAATGAGAACTTTTCTTATAAAGAGATTCCCGTTGCAATTTTAGATCTTCAAGTGAAGTGACTGAAGAACAAAAAGGCTCCCACCGTAAACTTGTTATGGAGGAACCACCTTGTTGAGGGATAAACATGGGAGACCGAGGCTGATATGAGATCCAATTACCCTCACTTATCCAGTTCTTGAGGTTAGACATAATCTTCCTTAGTCCGATTTCGTTAATGAGACTCTAAATTTTAGTGCATAAGGTGGTTTTGGTGTTCTAAGTCCGTAACTGTGAGTTTTATACTTGCACTATATGAGTTAATATGAGTTCATGATTTCACTCATATTTCCGTTTTTGTATAGCGTTTGCGTGATTTATGTGTTGCATGTGTGTGATGTGCATTAAATTAAAGTAAGATTGAGAAGGAAGTTCCTCAATTTCAGATATGAAGTTTCACATAAGCTTAGAGTAATGTGCATCATCCAGAGTAATTGGTGAATAAGATATTCATAAAGAGTAAAGTTTCAAGTATGTCAACATGTTTTTTTTTAGAAAATACCCTCTTTGATTCAAATGATGTGTAGTGTCATTCGAGGATGAATTTTTCTAAGGGGGGGGGGGATAATGTAACGTTCCAGAAAATGTACATGTCTAGTGAAAAGCCTAGTAAATTTTTAAGAATGCGTTTTGCGGTACATATGCAACCCAATGACCAATATTGAGAAATATCGGGAATATTATATAATATTGGCTTAAGGGTGTTAGTCAATTTCTATGCATACACAAGTATTGAAAATATAATCCAAGCTTGTTTAAGAATTATACTATCAATAAATACCCTAAGCTAAATATATTGATTCTCAACTTAACACATTAGGTACTAGGCATCAAAATGTCAAGCCTAGGTACCATAGCATATGACCACTTAAAATGATCATGTAGATTAAGCAGTGCCCAAGGACATAGTGAGGATCCTTGGGACAATAAGTAAACATTCAAAATGAACCTTCCAGAATAATTAGTTATGAAAGTACACGCAACACATGTGCAACCAGGCAAGACACAAGCTAACCAATTCGGTTAGAGTGGTTGGGGACATGCGCGCATCCGGGTCATCCCACATGGGTCCAAGCTCCCTAACCGGCCTAGGCTCTAATTAATTGACCTAGATAACTAACTAACCTAGTACAAACCAAAAATAACTAACTAAGAAACATCCTAGTATCTAACCTAGGATGGTCCAAAGGGTTGGTTATGGTCCTAACAACTTAGGGGTGCTTTAGTAATTATCCTAAGTTACTTAATTAATTAATTTAATTGGTCAAAACCGAAACGACTAAGCAATTTCAAGATATAGATTAAGTCAAGTTTTCTTATAATTCTAGTCAATTTAGGAGGGGCATTTTGGTAATTAGATTATTTAGTAATTTTCGTTAAGTTGTATAGTATAAGTTGAATTAGTTAAAATTGAGTTCCTAAAGACTTAGACTCACTTTATTCATCATAAACCCTAAGACCGAAATGCAGTGAGTAAACGTAAGAAACCCTAGGCGATTTCAAGCAAGTTCTTCAAGGTTTTCGTCTGAAGTTCAAGGTGATCTTCATAGATTTAATTCTACAGTAAGGTATGGGTTTTACTCCTAGAATCTTTCTCCATGAGTCTTATTTTTAAACGTTTTGAAATCAAGAATATGACAACTAGGGTTGTTCCCAATGAATCGCATGTTCATCTCCCTAGTTCTCCCGATTTCCAATTTTTGCAATTTGTATAATGTAAATTTCGAGCATGTTGTTTGTAGGTGATGTTAACTGATTATTATGTGTTTACGTGATTATAATGTCGAATGAAACATATGTGTTAGATCCACATACTTAGAGCGTTATCTACATGAATGTCAAATGTTATAATGCTTACTTGTGTTTGAGAAGATTAAATTATTATAACTTGTTCATTGAATTATTTCATAGGCTAATCAAAGGTTAAAAGTTGGCTTGTTTAACATGATAGATTATTATAATGTATTTATGAAGTAATTGGCATGGCTAGTGATAATTTATAACAAGTATCTAGTGAAAATTGTGATTTATGACAAAAAAATTGGCTAGCAAAACTATGTACAATCATATTACTTCAAAATCATGTAAAGTCATACCAATCTCAAAAATACGCACATAAGAGAGTGGTAGAGTCCGTGAGACAAGTCTCACTCGCACCATGATGATAATGTAAGACTTAAGTTCATAATCATCAAGCAAAGAAAGGGATGACCAGTCATCCATAGATTTAAGTAAACCTCATATCTAAAATCAAGCTTCCATAATGTTTGAGTAAACTCTAAGAGATAATAAAGTAAAATATATATGAGCTTAGCACCGATAGGCTAGCAATGAACTTCTGCCAACACATGCAAGCCTCATGAGAGGAGATTATCACCCAAGTGGACCAGGGCGTCTTCATACTATGTTTGCCAGCATAGGGAAACTAGCTAGTGGATGCCTCCACCTAAGAATGCTATGCAGTTTGGTTTCACTTTGGCCGGTGATTCCACCTCTTTTTGGTGTGGGGAACACACCGGATTTCATGTTTAGCTCACATGATATATGTCGGTTAAAACTCAGGAAAGTATTCGGTTCACTTTATCTGTGAACCCCACATTTCGATGTGGGAAAAACACTGACTTGGTTTCACTTTAACCGATGAACTCCCCTTTTCAGTGTTGGGTAGACACTAGACTTGGTTCACCTTAACCGGTGAACCACCCCTTTAGATGTGGGGGAGACACTGGATTTTATGTTAGATCGCATATTCTATTTCCGTTAATACTAAACAATTCTTTAAAGAAAGTAAGAAAGAATTTAAAGTAGTATGTGCACAGTGAACAACAGATCAAAGAAGTAGAAACATAAGTTCAAAGTGAGTTAAGTAAGAGCTTAAGAATGTCAATCACCAGCGTTTGATAAGAATAAGTCTTAACAAGTTAGTTGTTTATGCTAATATTGGAGTATGAATATATGCCTCAAAGATTCATATGTTAGGTTAACAACCAATTAATGGGCATAGACAATAATGATTGGCTTATAAATACATTCATGACCTATTTAATAATAATGGAAAATATAACTTGTAAGTAAGGTTGCAAAATAATTTCCTTAGTCTTTTGGATTACTTACTCGATTCATTGTAGGTATGGGCCTACAATAAATGTTTGCACTTGTAAGTAAAATATAATATCAAAGAAGATCATTGAACTTCACAACATAAAGAAGAAAAAGACTAAAAAACAATCTAAGGCTGGAGGGAAGAGCTCTCGGCCTAAGGGAGAATATTTCTTAAGTTTTGTTTAAGTTGTTCTAAAATTATGTTCACGATTCCAAGGTGTTATGTTCATATAGAAAATGAGTTGTATGCATTAATTTAATGAGAACATGTCATATTAATAGCATGAATCATAAATAACGATTTAAGAAAGTAAAGTGACTTAACTTTCCCGAAACGGCATGTTGCTTTAGGAAGAGCTTTCCTTGATCATGCATAGTCCTAATTTATTTATGTGCATACACCCATGCTTAGTATCAGTGTGTCTAACCCCATATATTATTACTATTTTTATAGGTGCAGGTTCTAGGGAAGATTGAGGATTCGACAAAGCTGTTTGGACTAGAAATCTCCAGACTTTGGCAAGTCCTCTTGAGTTCGAGGATGTTACACTTTATTATTCTAGCTCTAGTACAATATACATAGCTGGTGGATGTAGTCCCTAGAGTTTCATTTCAAATTTTTTCAAGCGTTTGTAATAAGGCCGATTGGCAAACTATTAATATTATTATGATTCTCTATTTCGGTTGTTTAATCTTTAATAGATGGTTGCTTTAGTTTGAGCTTATTAAAATATCACTCTTATGCAGTATCATATGAAGTCTATGTACACTACATTAAGTATTAAAAAGTTTTAAATTTTCCGCAAATTTAACTGTATGATTGTGATGAATGCTAAGAAGAGGCTTGTTTGCGACCTCTAAGAGGTTAACGACGCCGGCTGCATTCGGATTCCAGAATCTGAGTATGACATATTACCCGTTCTTTTCCACCCTAAACACTCTAATACATGTTTTAAACCTTTCTACAAAATTTTGTAGAATTTTGGCTCTTAGAACCCCAAGACACATGCCAAGGAACACTAACCTCTATTTCACTAGTCTCCGGACGTCATGGATGTTCCTTGACATTTTGACTCTCAAACTTTTTAAATGTTTCAAATACATTAGTTTAGGTCTTAAAATTGTGTTACAAGGACTATTACATCATGTGAGGCTATAGATTAGGTCACGGACTTTCGAAGTGTTACATAAGACACCTATAAATATCTGATAAACCCCACAACTAATTAAATTAGTTAATTCATTTAAGACCCCAAAAAAACTTATTCCGCCCCAAATATTTCTCACTCTGAACCCTCTAATTTAAAGAAGGAAGAAAAAGTCAAGTTCTAGCTCAAGAACTCACCTTTTCTATTGAAAATCGTGAAGGATCTTCAATAAAGTTATGGTAGTTTTGGTTCATGGTTATCTTTTCATCTATAAAGTCCTTCAACTCTCAATTTCAAAGTAGAAATGTCTCCAAAACCTAATATTTTCATTCCAGGCCATGGATTCTTCTTAAAATCATTTTCAATGATTTTATTGTCTTATATTATGATTGAATAACTGTCTATAAGTGGTTTTATAATAAAATCTTCCATGAATCCATGAGTTCGCCATAACCCTAATTTATGTCTTGTGATTTGGATGAATTGTAGAAAATATGAATTAGCACGTGTAGTAGTTAAGTTTTTTTATTCATGATTCAATATATATCTAATGTAGTGATTCTAGATTGATTGGTTGAATTTTATCTATAGCCTTGTGTTGCAAAACTTGAGAACTAATTATATGTATGAAACTTGGGTGTATTCAATTAGATTACTTTGAGAGTGTGTATTCAATTAGATCGCTTTGAGAGTAACAGTGATACTATTATGATCTAATAGTGGTGTTGATTCAATGACTATCCTCTTGTACACACTTAGGTATGATTTTCATATAATATGAAAGGTTTGTCACATATAGTGATTCTAAGGTTAAAGACTAGTCTCACTTATTGAATCTAGGAGCTTTAGTATGATTTGTTGGATTGGGTGTCAAGACATTCTTCTATAATTATCGACTTAAGTCAAGACTTCATATGAACTCAATGGTAATTGATTCTTAGAGTCAAGTGGATATGAATATGAGACGAAAGCTTTTACACTAGTTGACTGGCTTCCCAAATAGGTTCATGTTACACTAGTTGAGTACAGGTTCCCAAAGTATATATCTCATGAGATGGAAACCTTCTATCATACTTGAGTCTAGGTTTCTAGAAACAATCTCCTTTTCCCATAAAATATGTGCAACATGGGTATTTAGCTAATGGATCCACGTAAGATAAGATTTTGGTTCTACCTTAGGCAAGTAAGGTAACCCCTTTTCAGTGTGGGGTAGACACCGGATTCCATGATAAGCTCTCATGGTCTATATCAGTTAAAGATAATCTCACTATGATAGTATGAACTAGAATTTGAGTTAGACTATAATCACTTGATGAGATATCCTTAGGATGGATATGATTCATATGAGTATGGGATGGTACTCATACATTGCATAAGAACAACATTTAACACGATAGAAACATATAAGATATTACATAAGCATTTTATCACTTTTTAAGGAACATTTAACTAATCATGGCAAATTTACAGTGAATTACTTCAAACATTACAGTGAATTCATTTAGCATGCAATCCTCTTACTAAAGTCTATCCTAAGAGTAAAATAAAGAGATACCACTCATACAACCTCTCTAGGTACACCAAAATGATCCTTAAGACCACATATGATGAGTCAAATACACTAACAATACACCAAACGCATATACATGAGATCCTCCTATCAAAGATGATTCTAAGATTCCATACAATCCCTTCACACACACCCAGAGATTCTTTAGACTACCTAGTAGTATATATATATATATATATATATATATATATATATATATATATATATAAAACTACCTAAGTTTGGATCATGTCTACTTATTCAAGTTATTTCCCTATCTAGTGTCATTCTTAAGACTTCCCTAGGTAAGATATGAAACTGATCATTCCTATGCCGCCTTCACACCATAACTAGACATCCATTAACTACTTTAGGTAAGTACTTATTCATTTATATACTTTCCAACTTAAGTCATTTCCTTTATTAGTTCATTAAGAGACATCCATCACATATAAGGACATTCAAGTAATGGTCTTGGATAAAACCTAGGGACTCACTCACTAACATCTTCAAATCCTAATCGTGCAATGTCTAGATAGTTTCCAATACCACCACATAAACTTCATTGAACTTCTCCAATACTAGAGGGTATCCCATATGATGAGAATAGGCAATAACTTATATAGAGCATGGTAGATAAGTATGAAATCCAGAGTCGTAACCTACTCTGAGAGAGGGTGTTCTACTTGCCAATGGTAGAACTTGCACACATCCCATGTAGGCACATGGTTAAGGAATATCTAATGTTCCTTTGTACTCAAGTATCATACTTAACTAGAGCTACTACCCATGCACACTCACTCAGTGCTAGTCTTTGTTCTCATAGATTAGTTCAATAAAGGAGTACATGAAGAAGTTTCATATCTAGTTCATAACCCATTCACATTAAACCTTACGAAATAGGTCCTCTAGGGTTGCCTTACACTGGTCAAGAGGATAGCTTAATGATTTTCCTAAGGATGACTTCATGTAGTTCCAGACAATCAATCCCTAAGTCCACCATTCACATAAGAAGGATACCATTACCGCTTTCGACTTCAAGGATATTATAACCTTACACCTAGGTTTAAGGCTCCACATAAAGGACCTTCTTAACAACATTCAAGGTTACATGTCCTTCATACATAGAAGACTAAGAATCACTACTATCCTAATTCAAGAAGCCATATTCTCATCATACATGTATCAAGTAAGGGACACAAGTCCGCCAAAACAAGACACTACATACTTCACATATAACGTATCATTCTACAAGCACATAAGGTTAAGCAAGCATACTTACTACTCATCCTACATATTTCTATAGAATCATCAATCTAACCATCATAAGACTCACATATCCAATCAGGAAGAATCATGCATCAACTCTAAGATTACACACATAATGACATAGTAGTCATAGTCTAACATGATAACCTAAAAACATTAATAGAAGAAAATATACTTTCGCATGAATCACATGTAGATAGATATGGTAATACTTCACATAATCAACTACCCAAATAATCATAATATATCAAATAATTCCAACAATTCCATAGTCATCATAATACATAATGTAACACCGACAAGGCCACATTAGTTACATGTAGAGCACATAGCACCGCCACCATAAGTGGATCATACCAATCACAATATAATTCAAGACCTAATTTACATAATATAAAGAGAATTAGGGAAGCTTAACACCAATCAATTCTTACCACTTCAATCTATAGCTAAATCATCCATTAAAAATACGAAAAAGGCCCTTACACATGGCCATGATCACCAATTCAATACAACAATCAATGAATCTAAATCGATTCAATATAGATTTATAATATAAGACATCCTATGCATAAATGTAATACAATTATTACATCATTCAATAACCCAAGGAAAACTACACTAGAATTCATAAGCATTGAGACATGATCATAACTCTCATAATATAACCAATTTGAAGAACTTAAGTTTTCCGTGGGTTCATGATAAAATCATATAATTAACAAAAATTCAATTAATATTGAATTATTCAAAACCTTTTATGGAAGAACCTATGGAAAGATTTAAATTTAGAAAACTCATCTTTTGAGAAGTCTTTGAAAAACACTTTAAAGCTTGGCTCCTTGATGAAAGAAGTTTCAAGGAAGAAGAAACATACCTTAACTGATATTAATCCACCAAAATGGATAGAATTTTTTTGATAAATCAACCTTCAAGCTTCAATCTCCCTTCAAGCTTCAACGGAGTTCTAGAGAGCTCTTTAGAGGTTTTGGGTTTTGATTTTTGAATAATAAATTTATCTAGGTTATACAACCACTTAAAATACCTATAATTCCCTTAGGAAATCGCAATTTAGTTATTTGGATGTTGGGTTAAATTACCATTTCACCCTTGCATTTTATGGTGAAGCTGCAAAATTGCCTACACCTGCCAACCTATGCCCCGTCACCGAACCAATGGACCGTCCTATTGATCTATGGTTTTGTTAAGAGGATGGTCCTTGGATGCCCATCCTACATGACTAAGTTTCATCCTACTCCCTCCACCTTCGGGGCATCGACTGACCTACTGGTCGTTGATTGCCAACCGTAGGTTGGGCTACCTTGACAGCTTTTAGCTCATAGGATGGGTCCTTTGTCAAGGAACTTTGGTTGGTACTTGGGTATGTTTTCCAAGACATTTCCAACTTTAATATATACGTATACAATATTAGGACCTCTCACATTAATTTCACCCAAAACGAACACATAAAACTCAACGAAACACACTTAAACACACAAAGTCACTTCAAGGCAACATTTCAAACGTCATGGACGTTCTTGGATGTTTGACCTCCAAACCTCATGAAACTTTAAATATTACATATAAACACTATTATTACTCATATAATGACCTCATAATATCATGACACAGACATAAACACATAAGGCACATAGGTGACTTAGTCGTCGAACGTCTTGGTCGTCCCTAGACGTTTCACTTCCAAATCACCTAAATCTTTAGACACTAACCCATTACCTCATTATAAACAATTTTAGGACCTTAGACCCTCATGACAAACATGTAGGCTATATTGTTTTTACAGAGTCCAACCTTTTGTTTATTTAGTAACAATTCATACAAATTGTAGGAATTTTACTTTACTGTGAAGTAATAGCTAACTTGACTTTATTTCGGACCATTAGTTTGAAAAGTGATCCTTTAAATTTTAAATTTGTCTAGTTAAAAAAGAACATCAACTTGAGATAAAAGGAGTATGTTAAGCAATTTGATATATTTGACCCTTAAGGTATGGGGATAATGATTTTTGATCATATTTTATATTTATGTTAAGAAACCATTAAAATATTTATAAATTATTGATTGTGAAACATTTTTTATCTTATGTAAACTTGAATTAATTGTAAAATATATATAATTCAAAATGTGGACTAGATTAGTTGGAAACTTTTGATGATATTAGTTATGTTTATTTGATAGGTAATTTATGGATAAATCAAGAAAACATAATAGGAATTTTTTGAAATCAGTATAAATTTCTGATAATTCTATGATGGTGATGCGACGGTAAAACTGCATTTATTCAAACTAAATAAGTTTACCTTGTTCCTCCTATACTATTCTAGTGGGTTCAACACATGTTTTGTCAAAAGGATAAGGGCAATCAATATGTCTATATTGATCCGTCTCGTAACACCAATCTCTTATTGCTTCAGCTATAGGTTATAACAAAGAAAAATTAAACGACGACTTTAATATTTAGAATTGGATTGAAGTAAAAAAAAAATCTAGTACTACACCAATTAATTACCTTGTTGAATAATCTAGGTGAATTCATGCAAAACCAATAGGCTCGTTCTTGAGATTGACAATGTGAAAAGCAAGAGTAGATATAATAGCCTCTTGTTAAAGATGGCCCTATCCCTTCGCTCTAAACCCTATATATATTAATTCTTCAAAAATTATTACACAAAAGCTCATATATATTGACAAATATTTTGTATCAAAAATTATATTATATTTACGAATAAATAATGAGTAACCTTAAAGAATTTTGAGTTGATCTGGTGTGCAATTTTTTATATTAGTTTTGCAGCTTGTCCAGACACCCTTAGTATCACTACCAGGAGCCACTAAAGTGTTTCTAACCTTAATTCAAAGACTAATATATCAAATAACATATTCACCAAATAAATGTTACTAAATCGAACAAAGTCACCTGCCAATGAATTAAGTTGTATTTATTATGATAAGTGGCGTTTAATTGTTGAACAACATTTTCTAGAAAAAAGCATTGCACCATTTAAATAGTAAATAATTTTAGATTTCAAATTTTGTTACTCTGTTTTATATTTCCTAATAAATCAACCAACTCGGGGGGTTTCACTTCTTGATATTATAATGCATTTACAAAACTTGGTTTCAATTTTGAAGTACATGACAGGAGGAAAATTCTTGGCTGAGCCCTGAAATTAAAAAATAAAATTTAAGAATAATATTCTATTTGTTCCAAATTTATTTCAAATATATCCTTATACTCCATGTTTTTTACAGTTACAGTTATTAAATAATGATAATGACAAATATTATTTTTATTTTTAATGAAATCAATTTTTTATAAGGAAAACAAAAATGGTAAATGTGAAGAGAGAGACATACATGTAAAGTGACAACACCATCGAAGGATTGTTCATTATATGGTTTCCCTGATATATCGTTGATGGAAATTACAAACACATTAAATTGTTAACATATACTAAGAAGAATACAATAATTGCAAAGGGAATACTTAAAAAATGAATGAGAATTGAAAAAGAAGAATCGTTACATGTGAATGAAGTAATCAGCATCAGAAAAGCATTTAACTTTAGCATTATTTGGTAATAATGTTATGAAATTATCGCAATGCACAATTCTTGCCAATCCTCCCACTAAACATCCAGAAAGTATAGTCTATCCTTCAAAAAATTAATGAATATTGTTTTCCCCATGGTAGCAATGAGTCCATACATGTTATAATATTCAATAGTTTTGAGAATAAATCAGTATAGTAATAATGTTTTCAAGACTTTTCCACTTTAATATTTTTAGAAGTAATAGGAATAATACTTCTTTAGTTTGGAAGAATTGTATGTTAGGATGGAAGTATTGTGATAAAGGAGTTAGATGGTTACTTGCAATGGGTGAGCGACCAAATATATGGTTGTATAATTGGATTCCTCCTGTGTCAAACGTTAGAGAACTTATTGAGGGACCTATTCATCTCAATGATATTACCAAGACAGTTTCAAAATTAAGAGTTAACAATCAATGGAATCTTAACTCCTGCTTCTTTGTTTTTCCTCTATCAATTTTGGAAAAAATTCACTCTGCTCCTTTTTTCAATTTTCTTAACAATGACAACCTGATTTGGTCCCGAAATGAAAATGGCAAGTTTACAATGAAATTTGTTTATAGGATGGTAAACCCTACCTCTAATGAGTAGCACATTAAAGATTTTAGATGGATCTGGCAAGTCAACACCCTCCCGGAAATCAAGTTCTTTTTATGGCTCTGTTATCATGATAGGATTCCATCAAGTTCTATCTTAATAAGATCAAAATTATTTTTTCAAATAAGTGTAAAGTTTGTAATATGTTCGTTCAAACTACTAAACACATCTTTGTTAAATGTCCAATTGCTCTAGAATTCTGGTGGCGACTTGGTATTAATATTTCTAATATTAGGGATATTAATAATAGTTCAGACTGGATGTTAAACCTTCATAATATAAACCATATTGAATGGAATGTCCTTTATCCATTTTCTATTTGTCATCTATGGCTCAGTAGGAATAATAATGTTTTTAATAACTCCTCAATTTAGACGTCAACCTCAATAGAAGCCCCTTCCAAAATATTTTTACAAACTCAATATAGATGCTTCCTTCTCAAAAATGACTAATATTGGAGGAATAGGAGGTGTCATCTTGGATTATACAGGTACTTGGAAAATTAGTTACAACCAGAAACTGTGGGGATTAAATGCCACGTTTGTGGATGTTCTTTACCAAATTAAAGGGGCTGAAATTGCTTTTCAACACATTTTATTCGCATCATTATTGAAAATGAGCCTAAAGAGGTAATTAACCTGCACATGAATAATCAAGATTTAGTTTTTGCATCTCTAATATCTCAATACAGGTATTGGCTGAGGAAACTGCAGAATCCGGTAAACCAACATAACTTCAGGAGGGCAAAAAAGTAGCCCATGTTTTGGCAAATCAAGCAAGAATCAGTAGGACTAATAAAAGTTGCGTAGTTTTTTGTAATCCTCCTAGTGTAGTGACACACTATCTAGCGGAGGATTTACCGGGATACGTTACTACTAAAAACTGTCCTTAGTAAGTTGTATTAATCTAGCTAAATTTGGGAACTCTAATATCCCCAATGTAATAGTTTAAGTAAGGTTTATATATATAATATAAAATATCTATTATTACCAAAAATAATAATGTTTTCAAACTTCAAAAGAGTGTTATTCTATAATATAATGTGAGTCATACATTTTGTGATGCACTCATTCCTTGGGCAAACAATTCCTCCATAATAGCTTTAAATATCATTTCCCCTGTATAATGAAGTCCTATACCCTGTCAAATTTGGAGTTTTAATAATAAAATTAATTATTAGTAGTTAAACGAAAATTAGAAGCTCTGAAGAATACAATCAAAATGTGACTTACAGGATCAATTGCTTCAACATCTCTGGTAAAGGATCCCCCATTACAATATCTAACGGAAACTCTATTCATATTATAAAATTCTACAATTTCAAAATTGTATAAATAAAAAAGATTTTTACCATAAAATATAAATATATATATATATATATATATATATATATATATATATATATATACTTATTACATGAGGGTATAGTGCTTAAAAACTTTACCATTATCACAAAATTATTTTCTAAAGATGACTATCGATAACTGTATAATATATAACAGTCTATCCGCTATTGGGGCAATGAAATGTATAAAGTTGTATGCATATGTAACACTCCAAAAGTCCAAGACCTAATCTAGAGCCCCACATGAGTGTTTAAGGTGTGTAATACTGTTTTTAACGTCAAAATAATGTCTATAAGTCATTTAAGTAGTTTCAGAGTAAAAAATGTCCATGACATCCTACTAGTAAAAGAGGTGCTTGTGTGCCTTAGCCTATTTCACAATGTTTTAGGAGTCGGAGATTAATGAAAATTTGTGGAAGGGTGTCTAACTAGTACTAGAGTAGGTTTAGAATCGAAACGTCCAGGTACGACTCCCCAAGGAACAACCTAGGGGTCCTTGAGGAGGACCCTTCAAGTTTGGTCAAAAAGTTGTTAAAAGAAAGTGTCAACCTACGGTTGCACGCGACGAGGCATAGGTCAATAGAAGGGGCGTTGATGTCTCCGTCGACCAACACTTAAACATTTTTCTAAAATTTCCAAAAACATGGTCTCTGACCAAGACTACAGATGTGCCAGGATGGTTGGGGACAAGGGCGTAGACTGACCTACGGGACCATAAGTCGAGGTCTCGTAGGTCAAGTTTGTGAGTTTACTGCTATGTTTAAGTTGAATTCAATTAATAAGTTAATCAGTAGGGGTTTAATTAGGGGTTAAGTGGTGGTTAAATAAGTTAGTTAAGTGACTATTTAACCTACCCTCAGTCTAAACTCAACTTAAAACCCAAAAATTCACAAACCCAAATTACTCTACCTTCTCTCTACTTTCTCTATCCCAAAGAAGACTCCATTGAAGGGCAAGTTCTAAGGGTTCTAGGGTAGCAAGAAGTAAAATTTTCTCCATCAATATTAAAGGAATATCAAGGTATGGGAGCCTTTAACCTTTTGGATTCCTTTCCCAAAGGGTTCTTCCAAAATGGTTCAAAAAGATTAGTTTCATATGGGTTTCTTTCTTATCCGAGATTGATCTTTTCAATTGTGTTTTTCTTGATTTATAATGATTATTATTGTCATATTATTATTTATTATTGTTAAATTATGAACAAGTGTCACTTGATTATTTTTATGCAATTGACTTAGTTATTGTGTTAATTACTATTGTATGATGTTATTGCACATATTATTGGATGGAATTGGTTGGTTGATGTTAAAACCATGGATGATGGATTTTGAAGGAGTATGGTAAGACTTTGTTATCCTAAACCTTTACTTCAATTGTGATGGCTTGTATTTGGTGATGAAGTTCAATTGAAGTATATCTTGTAATTGGATTAAGTAGTGTTGGTATGATGATGCAATTGAATTGTATTTATTATGTGGATTGTGAGATTATAATTTAAGATGTAATGATATAAGGTTTGTTATGAAGTACCTATATGTCTTACTATGATATGATGATGTTAATGTGATAATCTCACATATGAGGGTTGTATTGAAATGATTTTCTCATTCAATTCCTATTGAGCTAATGACTATGACTATATAAGGTGTTAGTATCCTATGACCTAAACTAAGTTATGATTATTGAAGAAAGTCATTCCAAAAGGGACTCTACCTTAGCACCGAGTGAACTAGTAGTGAGGAGTGCCCCTTCCCAAGTAGGGAAGGTAGGTTCACTATTGTACTCATGAGATTGGAGACTATAATGCAATGTGCGTAAAAAGGGTCCCAAGTATATCTCCTAGTTCTTGAACTATGTTTCCCTCATACGAATGCTAGCTAGTGGATCCACCTAGAATGTTATATTCATGTTTTGGTACTACGTTGGCAAGTAGTCGACTTTCTTTGGGTGTACGGTTTCATGATACCAAATTCAACATTTAGATCTTTTGGTCTATATCTCTTAAGGTAAGTATTCCCGAAAGTAAAATGTAGTAATAAAGTGAATTCTAACTAGGATGACTTAAGGGAATGACTTAGTCTAAGTAGCGGTATGGGACTATACCTATACATTTCACTATTGTCCTTGAGGGAAGTCTTAGGAGGATACTTTTATTTTCTCATGCTCTTATAAAATAAATGATATGCATTATGTTGACTGTATATGTTGATGATCATATATGATGTTGGTTTCATGTATAAACATGTTATTAGTCCATATTGCTAAATATGATGATGACTATTGTTGATGTTATGATATGTGATATTAGTCATTGCTTGTGATCCTTTGTTGGGTTTACTTGGATGAGTAGGGTTATGGGGATTTACTTGGTCATTGAACTTGTAGACTTAATGGTAGGTCATGAGTAAGGGTCTTGTATATGTTGAAATGTTGAACTCTAATATATGATTTGTTGTTATAACATGATGTTGGAGTTGTATTGATTATGTACTAAAAGATGCTATCACACATGTTGACTTGGTTATACTTGATGATTATGACACTTCAAAAATCCAAGATGTGTTCTAGAGACTAACATAAGTTTCACAGGGTTTAGACATTGTTTTAACGTCTATTTTAATGAATATAAGTCATTTAGGAAGTCTAGAAACAAAAACGTCCAAGAACGTCCATGACGTCCAGAAACTAGTTCAATGAGGTGCTAGCGTACCTTAGCCTATTTGACTATCTTTTAAGAGTTTGGAAATGATTAAAATTGGTAGAAGGGTGTCTAACACGTAGTAGAGTTTGTTCATAGTTTAAACGTCCAGGAATGACTCCCCACAGACCAATCAAGGTCCCTTGAGAAGGACCCTTGCATTTTAGGATCAAAGACTACCTGGGCAGTGTGCACCCACGAGGGGAATCGACGGGGCATAGGTTGATCGACGGGGCGTCGATACACACATCGACCAATAATTAGCCAAATTCTTGAAGGGACTCTTTTGCACATTCCTTGATTTTACCAATGGATGTGCAGCACGTAAAGGGGGACTGGTCATCGATTGAGCCACGATCCATCGATCGTGGTGTTGTCTGTGAGGGCGTGTTTTACTGCACATTTTAGCTTAGGTTAATCATTAAATTGGATTAGTTAGGAAGTTTATTAGGGGTTAGAGGAGGTATAATTAAGTTATTTAATCCCTATATAAAGTCCTAACCTAATAAAGAATAACTAAATACTCTTATAACTCACAAATCCAAAACTCTCTCTTTCTTCTTTCTTCTTTCTTCTTTCTTCTTTCTTCTTTCTTCTTTCTCTCTCTAGTGAAGAACTCCATTTAATAACAAGCTAGGGGATGGTTTAAGGTATGAAAAGAGTCAAGTTTCACCATCAATATTCAACTCTAGTGAGGGAGTTAAGGTTGATCCAAGAAAAATTGAGGCGATGAAAATTGGCCTAGACCATTGACTCCAACCGACATTAGGAGTTTCTTGGATCTAAAGGGTTATTATCGGACGTTTGTGGATGGTTTTGCATCCATTTAACCTCCATTGACTACTTTGACACAAAAGATTAAGAAATTTGAGTGGTCAGAGGCATCTGAGAGAAGCTTCCAAATCTTAAAAGATAGGCTTACTTCCGCTATAGTGTTGACTTTACTGGAGGGTACAAAGGGTTTCGTTGTGTATTTTAATGCATCCCGGGTGGGTCTAGGGTGTGTTCTTATGCAACATGGTAAGGTAATCACCTATGCTTCTAGACAACTTAAGGTGCACGAGAAGAACTATACAACTAATGATCTTGAGTTAGCAGTCTTGTATTTGCCTTGAAAATATGGAGTTATTACTTGTATGTTATCCATGTTGATATGTTTATTGACCACAAAATTTTCCAATATGTTTTTACTCAAAAGGAGTTGAATATCTATCAAAAAAGGTGGTTGGAATTGTTGAAAGATTAAGACATGAGTGTTCTCTATCACCCCCGGCAAGGACAAAGTGGTTGCCGATGCTCTAAGTCATATGACCATGGGTAGTTTGTCTCATATAGAGGAATCCAAGAAAGACCTAGTGAAAGATGTTCATAGGTTGGCTAGATTGGGTGTTAGATTGAAAGATTCTCAAAATGGTGGTTTTATGGTTCATCATAACTTTGAGTCATCCTTTGTAGTTGAGGTGAAATCCAAACATCACATTGATCAACCATTGATGGATTTGAAGGAATCGGTTTTTGGTAAGATTAATAAGTCATTCTCCTTGGGGAATGGTGTCTTGAGGTATCAAGGAAGGTTCTGTGTTCCCAATGTAGATGGTGTGAGGAATTGAATCCTTCACAAAGCATATGGGTCCCCTTAGTCCATTCATCTGGGTTTGACAAAGATGTACAATGACCTTAAGGAAGTATTTTGGTGGGAAGGTTTGAAGAAAAACATAGCGGAATTTGTTGCTAAATGTACAAATTGCCAACAAGTGAAAGTCGAACATCAAAAGTCCGGCGAATTACTAGAAGAAATCCAAGTTCCTACTTGGAAGTGAGAAGACATAAATATGAATTTTGTGGTAGGTTTGCCTCGGACACAAAAGCAATATGACTCTATATGTGTTGTTGTGGATAGGTTGACCAAATACACTCATTTTATTCAAGTCAAGTCTACTTATTTGGTTGAAGATTATGCAAGGATCTTCATAGATGAGATAGTGTGTCGCCGTGGTATTCTGTATTGTTGTTGGTTGGGATGCTAATGTTGAGTCTATTCCATCATTTAATATATTTTTAGTGTCATTAGGGTACGAATGTTCCTAAGGGAGGATAATATAACACTTTGAAAATCCAAGACGTGTTCTAGAGACTTACATAAGTGACATAGGGTTTAGACACTGTTTTAAGGTCCATTTTAATGAATATAAGTCATTTTGGAAGTCTAAAAACCAAAACATTCAAGAACTTCTATGACGTCCACGAACTAGTTCAATGAGGTGTTGGCATGTCTTAGCCTATTTGACTAGCTTTTAACAGTTGGAAAATGATGAAAAATGGTGGAAGGGTGTATTACACGTAGTAGAGTTAGTTCATATTTGAAATGTTCGGGCACGATTCCCCAAGGACAAACCAAGGGCCCTTGAGGAGGACCCTTGCATTTTGGGGTCAAAGACTGTCTGAGCAATGTGCACCCAAGAGGGGAATCGACGAGCATAGATTCCATCCCTCAAACAACACTTAGCCAAATTCTTGAAGGGACTCTTTTACACAGTTACTGAACTTACCAACGGAGGTGCAGCACGGAAGGAGGGGACTGCCCATCGATTTACCCACGATCATTGATCGTGGTTTCATATGTGAGGGCCAGTTTTTACTACATGTTTTATCTTATGTTAAATTAATTAATTGGCTTAGATAGAAAGTTAATTATAGGTTATGGAAGGTATAATTAAGTGAGTTAACCCCTATATAAATTCCTAACGTAATTAAGACTAACTAAAAACGCTCATAACTCACAAATCCAAAACACTCTTATTTCTCTCTCTAGTGAAGAACTCCATTTAAGACCAGAATAGAGGAAGGTTTAAGGTCTACAAAGATTCAATTTTACCATCAATCGTCATCAATTAGTAAGGTATGGGATCTCTTTCACCTTTGAGACCTCTTTCCTCAAAGGGTTCCATCAAATTGATTTTAAAAGTTGGGTTTTCAAGTGGGTTTTCATTCAATACGAATTTGATGTTGTGAATTGATTTGTTTATGATTTAGTTTGGATATTATGAATATATTAACATGTATTCTAACTTAATTATGATATATATTGATGGTTTGGTCTAACTTGTAGAAGATGACCTTTACTTCTTACTAGGTTATGATCTTGATATGAATTGGGTAATGTTGGTTCAATTGACTTGGTTATTGATTGAATTACTACTATATGATGTTATTGTATCCATAATGAGTAGATTAGAATGAATTATAGTCCTATCATGCTAGTTCTTGAGAAGTTGATCTAGGTGACGAAGTAAGTTGTTAATTGACCTAAGTATCTTATCTTAAGCTATGAGCTAGTTGTGAATTGTGATGTAGTGATTCAATTAGCCTTGTTATTATGTTGGATATTGTTTTATGATGAAACTACACTCTTATTGGATTGATTTAAGGGTTTATGGTAAGACCTTGATGATGGACTATGAAGGAGATTTGGTAAGTCTAATGATCCCTATTTTTTACTTCAAATTATGGTTTATTGTGATTACATCATGATGTTGTATTGAATTATGCCTTGTATTGAGAATAATAGGGTGGTATTATGTTTAATTAAAATGTCTTGACTATGACCTGTAAGGTGTTACGTTAAGATGTAAATGTTATAAGGATGGTGAATGATTTACCAATGTGCCTTATTATGAAGTGATATGTAAATATGCTAGCCTCACTTAGATGAATTGTAATGAAAGGATTATACTCATTCAATTCTTATTGAGTTGTGATGATGATGAATATACAAGGGTTAGACACTATGACCTACAATAAGCGATGATGATTAAAAAATACATTAAAGACATTTCAAAAGGGACTTAGCTTAGCACCAAGTGAACTTGACAATGGGATGTGATTACCTCCCATAGAGGAAGATTCACCAATATAGTTCCACATGTGGTGTTGACTCCCCAAAGAAGGATACTCATCCAATGGATTCTCATGAGAGGAGGACCCAATTGCCAAGTGGTATGTAGAGGGATTATACTTATCTCTTAGTTCTTGAACTATGTTGCCCCATCGAAAGACTAGCTAGTAAATTCATTTAGAAATCTACATTTATGATAGGTTTTACTTTAGCGGGTAGACCAACCTTCCATCGGTGTAAGGTTTCACAACACCTGATTCCACACTTAGTTCTTGTGGTCTTTGTCGGTTAAGAAAAGTGTTCCCTAAACTAGAATTAAGTCTAACTAAGGTTACTTAAGAGGTTTGACTTACCCTAGGTAGGGGTATGGGACTCTACCTATGCCTTGCACTAGTTTGACTTGAGGGGAGTCTTAGGAGGTTGTTCTTATGTATGTACATTCTTATAAATTTTAATGGTTATAATATGATGATTTTACATGTAATGACATTTTATGATGTTGGTTCTTCCTATGAACATGTACTTGGTCTATATTGTTAAAGTATGATGATATGTATTTTGAAATGATATGCTATGTCAAGTTGGATACAATTCATAGTTCTTATTGGGTTACTTGATTGGGCAAGGTTATGGAGCGTTGCTTAGTCATTGCACTTGTTGACTTAATGAGGGTTCATAAGTGATCATCTTTCTTTGATTATGTTTAAATAAACTCTTATCTATGCTTGTTGGTATTATGACTTGATGATACAGTTGTTTGATTAAGTGTCCAATTATATGATATGCATGATAACTTGTGGTGTACTATCTTTGGACTTAATGAATGTGCCTAATTCGTTAGTATGGTCTTCTTGAATGTGCATAAGGTTTTCAAACGACAAAATAACATGTTTTCATGAAAGGTCCCTTTTTAGCATGTTTTCGTGATATGTGTGCATATGGTCTCATACTTAGAACAAGTGGTGTACTAACCCCATTTCTTCGTTTTCCCCAATATTTTAGGTTCTGGTTGTTGAAGGGATTTTGGAGACGACTTGAAGAAGACTTGGATTTATTAATCATCCAAGTAGGGTAGGTCCTCACTGTCCAAGGGTGACACCACTATCAAGCCTATGATATTGCTTTAGTGTACAAGACTTATGTTTCATTCCTTTTCATTTGGATATTAAACGTTGTATGACCTATATGTGGTGTTATTGTATTTATATATGGGATAGGCCCAATTTTATATACTCGTATTAGATGGTTATGAGAGGAGACGACTATTTTGAGACTATGTTATATTCTATATATCTATGTGCATTAAAAGTACAAGACTAAGTAATCTTCCTATACGAAAGGTCAATGTATACTCGATATATATATATATATATATATATATATATATATATATATATATATATATATATATATATATATATATATATATATAATAGAGAGAGAGAGAGAGAGAGAGAGGTTTAAGTAAACCTCCAAGTAGAAGTATTGAAAAGTTTTAAATTTTCCACTAAATTTGACCTATGAATGTAATGATGTAAGCTAAGAGGCTAGTCTTAGTCCTCAAAGAGAACGATGATGCTAGTTACGTCTAGGGGGTATTCCCGAATGTGAGATACTTTGTATCAGAGCATGAGGTTAAATATCTTTGAGTTGATGTGTCTCTTAACGACGTCTATATAGGTTTGTATTCATAATTGTGAAGCGCACCACTCTTATGGATAGGAATCTATATGATTCTTAGGAAACTCTCACTTTCTTGGAAGTCCAACATCGTGCCTCTAAAGTGTTAGCTCTTTGTACTTTTGCATTTAATCATCTTATTGTGTTTATAGGCAATGAATACTCGTAGGAATATGGCACGAAGACTTGAAGAAGAGATTGCCAATGCGGGAGTTCCTCCACATGGTTATCAAGTTCTCCTTCTAGAAAAAGATATGAATGATAACCAAGACCCGGTCAATCCTCCTCCTTTGACATATGAGGCCATAAGGGCTGCTTTTTTACAAATGTCCCAAGCCATTACTACCCAAGCGAAAGCCGCCAATACTCAATCCCAAGACATGATGGCCCAAGCTAATCGGGAGGTTGTACCCTAAGAACATTAACAAGTTGCTAACATGGTATCCTATCTAAGGGATTTCACACGGATGAATCTTCCTACTTTTTATGGGTCCAAGCTTGAAGAATACCCCCAAGAGTTCATTGATAAAATCTACAAGATCATTTATGTTATGGGGTTGACTACTAGTGAGAAGGTCGAGTTAGACACTTATCAACTCAAGGATGTGTCTCAAGCATGGTACATCCAATGAAGGTACAATAGGCCTTTAAGAGGTGGACTTGTGACTTGGGAAGTGTTTAAGAAAGATTTTCTTGATCGGTTCTTTCCTAGGGAGAAGAGGGAAGCTAAAGTGATGGATTTCATCAACCTTCGTCAAGGAGGTATGAGTGTGCTTGAATACTCCTTGAAATTCACTAAATTTTCAAAATATGCTCCTTCTTTGGTGTCCGATCCTAGGGATGAAATGACTCATTCTGTGATGGGGGTGTCGAATGATTTGAAAGAGGATTGTCATTCAGACATGCTACTTGACAACAATGATATTTCTCGTCTCATAGTTCATGCTCAACATGTGGAAGGGGCAAGCTCTAAGAGAAAGAGTATGGATTCCAAGAGGGCAAGATCTTTTAATAATGGTTCATCAAAGGGTAGGCTTGAGATTCAAGATAACCCTAGGTTCAAGAAGAGGGTTTCGAATCAAGTTCCTTCCAAGTTCCCTAAAGCTAGGGATTATATATAGGGTGTCTAACCCTAGGCCTAAGAATGGAAGGGATACTAGATCACCAAACAAGAAGCCTACTTGTGTCAAATGTGGAAAAGGTCATAGGGGAATGCTTAGTTGGAACGGGTAATTCATTTGATTGCGGCAAGAATTGACACAAAGTTAGGCATTTCCCTAATGTGAAGGATCAAGACAAGGGTAGTTTTCAAGAAAGTTGTTCAAATGAGGCTTCGAAGAAGAATCTTTTTTGTGCCCTCTTCTCTAGGGGTGAGAAAGAGACTTTTCCGAACGTGTTGATCGGTATGTTGAAAGTCTTCTTTATTGATTTATATGCCTTACTTGATCTCGGTGCTACCTTATTATTTTTTACTCCTCTAGTAGCTAAAAAGTTTTACATTTTTCTTGATATTTTGCATGAACTTTTTATAGTGTTTAGTGTGGTGGGTGAGTCATTTGTTGCAAAAAGGATGATAATACATTGTCATATAATGTTTCCAAATAGAGTTCCTTATGTTAAACTAGTAGAACTAATATGCTTCATTTTGATGTAATTTTGGGTATGGATTGGTTGCATGCTTACTTTGCCTCTATCGATTGTAGAACAAGGGTGGTGAAGTTTAACTTTCCAAATGAGCTTGTTTTAGAGTGGAAGGGGGGAAATTCTATTCCTAGAGTTTGTATCATCTCTTGTTTGAAAGCATGCAAAATGATCTCTAAAGGGTGTTTATACCATGCAGTAAGAGTCCAAGATTTAAAATCTGAAACTCCTCAAATTGATCCGGTCCCCGTAGTGAAGGAATTTCCAGAGGACTTTCCTAATAATCTTCCCAGTATTTCTCCCAAATAGGAAATTGATTTTGGGATCGACTTGTTACCGGATATAAATTCCATTTCAATTCCTCCTTATACGATGGCTCTGACAGAATTGAAAGAGTTGAAGGCTCAACTCAAGGATTTACTAGACGAAGGTTTCATTATACCTAGTATATCTATATGGGGTGCTCCGGTATTATTTGTGAAGAATAAGGATGGGTCCCTTGGAATGTACATTGATTATCGCCAACTCAATAATGTCACTATTAAGAACAAGTATCCTCTCCCTCGGATTCACGACTTGTTTGATCAATTCCAAGGGGTAAGTTACTTTTCTAAGATTGACTTGATATCGGGGTATCACCAACTTAGGGTGAGAGGTGAGGATATAACAAAAATGGCATTTTTGACTACATATGTTCACTATGAGTTCTTAGTAATGGTCTAACTAATTCCCCGGCGGCATTTATGGATATCATGAATAGGGTATTTCGAAGTTACCTAGATTCATTGGTCATTGGCTTTATTGACGACATCTTGGTATATTCGAAAAATGAGGGTGATCACAAGAACCATTTGAGAGTGGTGCTACAAGTGCTTAAGGAGAACAAATTATTTTCCAAGTATAGCAAATGTGAGTTTTATTTGAGAATGGTGGCGTTTCTTGGTCATATCATATCTAGTGAGGGAGTTGAGGTTGATCCAAGAAAAATTGAGGTAGTGAAAATTGGCCTAGACAATTGACTCAAACCGACATTAGGAGTTTCTTGGCTCTAGAGGGTTATTATCGGAGGTTTGTGGATGGTTTTGCATCCATTGCAACTCCCTTGACTACTTTGACACAAAAGATTAAGAAATTTGAGTAGTCGGAATCATGTGAGAGAAGCTTCCAAATCTTGAAAGATAGGCTTACATCCGCTATAGTGTTGACTTTAGTGAAGGGTACAAATGGTTTCGTTGTGTATTTTAATGCATCCCGGGTGGGTCTAGGGTGTGTGCTTATGCAACATGGGAAGGTAATCGCCTATGCTTCTAGATAACTTAAGGTGCATGAGAAAAACTATCCACCTAATGATCTTGAGTTAGCATTCTGTCATTTGCCTTGAAAATATGGAGGCCTTACTTGTATCTTATCCATATTGATATGTATATCCATCACAAAATTCTCCAATATGTGTTTACTCAAAAGTAGTTGAATATCCAACAAAAAAGGTGATTGGAATTGTTGAAAGATTAAGAAATGAGTGATCTCTATCACCCCCGGCAAGGCCAAAGTGGTTGTCGATGCTCTAAGTCGTATGACCATGGGTAGTTTGTCTCATATAGAGGAAGCCAAGAAAGACATAGTGAAAGATGTTCATAGGTTGGCTAGGATTGGGTTTTAGATTGAAAGATTCTCAAAATGGTGGTTTTATGGTTCATCATAACTATAAGTCATCCTTTGTAGTAGAGGTGAAGTCCAAACATCACCTTGATCAACCATTGATGGATTTGAAAGAATCGGTTTTTTGTAAGATTAATGAGTCATTCTCCTTGGGGGGATGTTTCTAGAGGTATCAAGAAAGGTTTTGTATTCCCAATGTAGATGGTGTGAGGAATCGAATCCTTCAGGAAGCATATGGGTCATGTTACTCCATTCATCTAGGTTCAACAAAGATGTACTATGACCTTAAGGAAGTATTTTGGTTGAAGGTTTGAAGAAAAACATAGTGGAATTTGTTGCAAAATGTACAAATTGCCAACAAGTGAAAGCCGAACATCAAAAGTAAGGCGAATTACTACAAGAAATACAAGTTCCTACTTAGAAGTGGGAAGACATAAATATGAATTTTGTGGTAGGTTTGCCTCGGACACAAAAGCAATATGACTCTATATGGGTTGTTGTGGATAGGTTGACCAAATACACTCATTTTATTCTAGTCAAGTCTACTTATTTGGTTGAAGATTATGCAAGGATCTTCATAGATGAGATAGTGTGTCACCGCGGTATTCCATTATCCATCATATCGGATAGGGGTGCACAATTCACATCTAGGTTTTGGAGGTCATTCCAAGAAGGATTGGATAATAAGGTAAGCACCGCTTTTCATCCCCAAACGGATGGTCAAGCGGAGCGTACTATTCAAACCCTTAAGGATATGCTTATAGCTTGCGTTATTGATTTCAAGGGAAATTTGAAATCATTTGCCTTTGGTCGAATTTGCTTATAATAATAGTTTTCGTTCATCCATATTTATGGCTCATTATGAATCCTTGTATGGTAGGAGGTGTAGGTCTCCTATTGGGTGGTTTGAAGTTGGTGAGTTTTTGCTTCTTGGTACTGATTTGATTTATAAAGACTTTGGAGAATGTTTATATCATAAGGAACCGGTTGCAAACGACCTATAGTTGGAAAAAGTCTTGTATAGGAGAAGGGATTTAGAGTTTGAAGAAGGTGATAAAGTGTATTTGAAAATTTTTCCAATGAAAGGGGTGGTTAGATTTGTCAAGAAAGGGAAGTTGAGTCCTTGTTATGTTGGTCCCTATGAATTCTTGCAAAGGGATGGTAAGGTTGCCTATGAGTTAAATTTACCCAGTGAATTGACTTTGATTCATCCAGTTTTCCATGTTTCTATACTTAAGAGGTGTATCGGTGATCCTGAGTCAAATCTTCCTATTGAGGGTCTTGGTGTGAAGGATAACATTTTCTATGAGGAGGTCCCGGTTCAAAACCTTATACGCTAGGAAACAAATTGAGAAACAAAGATGTGGCTTCTGTAAAAGTGTTATGGAAGAATCACCTAGCTGAGCTACACCATAGAAAGTCGAGGATGACATGAAGTCCCGTTACACTCATCTATTTGATAACTAAGGTCAGTTGTCCATGTTAATAATGTAATAATGACTAAAGATTGAAGTTTCTTGAATTTTGGTGAACTTTTGCAAAAAGGTGCATTTTTTATGATGTTACAATGACTTACAATGATGCTAATAATTACAATTTTTCTTTTTTGAGTAATGTTGTACGTATTGACATGTTGAGTCTTTATGAAATGATATGTAGCATGTTGGTAAGTTCAACTTTGACATAATTTACTCATAAATGCTACGTTAAGCTCTTATTGTTGTGAGAAGGATATTCCTCATAATGTAATGTTGAGTCTTGTGTGTGGTAATTGAAGTTTTGAATTGCCTTGTGTATATATCATGATTGATTTTGTTATGTATTTTTGTTGGTTGGGATGCTAGTGTTGAGTCTATTCCATCATTTAAGATATTTTGAGTGTCATTCGGGTAAGAATGTTCCTAAGGGGGGATAATATAACACTTCGAAAATTCAAGACGTGTTCTAGAGACTAACATAAGTGCCATAGGGTTTAGACACTGTTTTAAGGTCCATTTTAATGAATATAAGTCATTTAGGAAGTCTAAAAACCAAAACGTTCAAGAACTTCTATGACGTCCACAAACTAGTTCAATGAGGTGTTGGCATGTCTTAGCCTATTTGACTAGCTTTTAATATTTGGAAAATGATGAAAAATGGTGGAAGGGTGTATAAAACGTAGTAGAGTTAGTTCATATTTGAAATGTCCGGGCACGATTCCCCAAGGACCAACCAAGGGCCCTTTAGGAGGACCCTTGCATTTTGGGGTCAAAGACTGCCTGGGCAATGTGCACCCACGAGGGGAATCGACTGGGTATAGGTTTATCGACCGAGAGTCGATGTCATCCCTCGAACAACACTTAGCCAAATTCTTGAAGGGACTCCTTTACAAAGTATCTGAACTTACCAACGAAGGTGCAGCACGGAAGGGGGAACTGCCCATCGATTGACCCACGATCGTTGATCGTGGTTTCATATGTGACGGCCTGTTTTTACTACATGTTTTATCTTATATTAAATTAATTAATTGGCTTATATATAGAGTTAATTATAGGTTATGGGAGTTATAATTAAGTGAGTTAACCCCCTAAATAAATTCCTAACCTAATTAAGACTAACTAAAAACTCTCATAACTCACAAATCAAAAACTCTCTTATTTCTCTCTCTAGTGAAGAAATCCATTTAAGACCAAGATAGAGGAAGGTTTAAGGTCTACATAGAGACAATTTTACCATCAATCTTCATCAATTAGTAAGGTATGGGATCTCTTTCACCTTTGAGACCTCTTTTCTCAAAGGGTTCCATCAAATTGATTTTAAAAGTTGGGTTTTCAAGTGGGTTTTCATTCAATACGAATTTGATGTTGTGAATTGATTTGTTTATGATTTTGTTTTGGATATTATGAACATATTAACATGTATTCTAACTTAATTATGATATATTTTTATGGTTTGTTCTAGTTTGTAGAAGATGATATTTACCCCTTAACCCTAGGTTATAATCTTGATATTATTTGGGTAATGTTGGTTTAATTAACTTGGTTATTGATTGAATTATCACTAGGTGATGTTATTGTATCTATAATTAATAGATTAGGATGAATTATAGTCCTATCATGCTAGTTCTTGAGAAATTGATCTAGGCTATGAAGTATATTTTTAATTGACCTAAGTGTCTTATTTTTTATGTATGAGCTAGTGATGAATTTTGATGTTGTGATTCAATTAGCCTTGTTATTATGTTTGTTATTGTTCTATGATGAAACTATACCCTAATTTGGTTTAGTTAAGGTTTGATGGTAAGACCTTGATTATGGAATATGAAGAAGATTCGGTAAGTCTTATCATCCCGATTCTTTACTTCAAATTATGGTTAATTGTGATTAGGTCATGATGTTGTATTGGAGTATGCCTTGTATTTGTATTAATAGGGAGGTATAACGTCGAATTGAAATGTCTTGACTA
Source organism: Solanum habrochaites (assembly GCA_027704765.1). Taxonomy (NCBI): domain Eukaryota; kingdom Viridiplantae; phylum Streptophyta; class Magnoliopsida; order Solanales; family Solanaceae; genus Solanum; species Solanum habrochaites. The sequence goes on from JAKWJA010002498.1 coordinate 43,680,386, forward strand.
TGATTTGTAAGGTGTTATCTTAATATGTAAATGTTATAAGGATGGTGAATGATTTACCAATGTGACTTATTATGAACTGATATGTAAATGTGCTAACCTCACTTATATGAATTGTAATGAAATGATTATACTCATGCAATTCTTATTGAGATATAATGATGATGAATATACAAGGGTTAGACCCTATGACCTACAATAAGCTATGATAATTAATAAAGACATCAAAGACATTTTAAAAGGGACTTAGATTAGCACTGAGTGAACTTGACATTAGGAGGTGTTGACTTCCCATAGAGAAAGATTCACCCTATATTTCCACATGTTGCGTTGACTCCCCAAAGAGGGATACTTATCCAATGGATTCCCATGAGAGGAGGCCCCAATTTCCAAGTGGTATGTAGAGGGATTATACCTATCTCTTTGTTCTTGAACTATTCTGCCCCCATAGGAAGACTAGGTAGTGTATCCACCTAGAAAGCTATGTTTATGTTTAGTTTTACTTTGGTCGGTAGTCCACCTTCCATCAGTTTAACGTTTCACAACACTGGATTCCAAACATAGCTCTTGTGGTCTATGTTGGTTAAGGCAAGTATTCACTAAACTAAAATGAAGTAATGAAGTATCCACCAACTAGGGTTACTTAAGAGTTTTGACTTACCCTAGGTAGGGGTATGGGACTCTATCTATGCCTTGCACTAGTTATCCTTGAGGGGAGCCTTAGGAGTTTATTCTTATGTATGTACATGCTTATAAATGTAAATGGTTATAATATGATGTTTTACATGCAATGACATTATGTGATGTTGTTGGTTACTCCTATGAACATGTATTTGGTCTCTATTGTTAAAGTATAATATATGTATTTTTAAATGATATGTTATGTGAAGTTGGATATTAGTCATAGTTCTTATCGGGTTACTTGGGATTTGTTTGGTCATTGAACTTCTTGACTTAATGAGGGTTCATGGGTGATCGTCTTGCTTTGATTATGTTGAAATAAACTCTTATCTATGTTTGTTGCTATTATTACTTGATGATAGAGTTTTTTGATTAAGTGTCCAATTATATGATATGAATGATGAGTTAACTAGACTTAGTATTGTTGGTCTGTGGTGTACTTGCTTTGGACTTAATGAATGTACCTAATTGATTGGTATGGTATTCTCATATGTGTATAAGGTTTTCAAAGGACAAAATGGCATGTTTTCATGAAAGGTCCCTTTTTAGCATGTTTTCATGATATGTGTGCTTTTGGTCTCATACTTAGTACAAGTGGTATACTAACCTCATTTCTTTCTTTTCCCCAATATTTTAGGTTCCGGTCGTTGAAAGACTTTGGAGATGACTTGAAGTAGACTTAGATTTCTTAATCATCCAAGTAGGGTAAATCCTCACTTTCCGAGGGCGATTCCACTATCAAGCCTATGATATTACTTTAGTGTTCAAGAATCTTATGTTTTTTTCCTTTTCATTTAGATATTAAACATTGTATGACATATATGTTGTCATATTGTATTGATGTATGGGCTAGGACCAGTTTGATATACTCGTATTAGATGGTTGTGAGATGAGACGACTATTTTGAGACTATTGTTTATTTTATATACCTATGTGCAATAAAAGTAGAACACTAAGTAATATTCCTATACGAAGGGTCTATGTATACTCAATTATATATACTATGTGTATGTAGAGATTTATGTAAACCTCCAAGTAGAATTTATGAAAAGTTTTAAATTTTCTACAAAATTTGACCTATGAATATAATAATGTAAGCTAAAATTATAGGGCGTATTCCCGGATGTGACAATAATGTTGGTTTTGTGTTGAATATGTTATTCTCTCAAGGAAAATATGATTATTTTCTTGTATGTGTTCTTGGTTGTCCATAAGGCTTTTCAAAGTAACTTCGCATAGTTTTGAACAAATGTCCCCTTTAGCATGATTTCTAAGTTGTGTGTGCATACGTTTCCATAATTATTACAAGTGATGTACAAAACCCTATTTCTCCCTTTTTCCCAAACATTTTAGGTTCCGGTCATTGAAGGGTTCATGACCAATTTGAAAGGGAGGCTTGGATTATTTCTCCATGTGTGGATATGTCCTCAAGATCCGAGGTGATGCCTTTTCTCATTCGATCTATGTGATTTGCTATAGTCTAATGACATTATTTTCACTGTTATTGTTCAACACATTGTTGTAAGCCCTAAGTGGAAATTATACTTTTTGTAAGGGATTTTCCCGAAATGTTCTGTTCTGACTTAGATGGTTTTATATGAGACATCTTTGTTAGACTCTATCTTGTATATTTTATATGTGACATAAAAGTAGAAGTCTATGTAATGCTTCTTATGTGAGGAGTCTAAGTAAACCCTATGTATATATTATGTGTAAGCGAGAGGTCTATGTAAACCTCATGATGGAAATGTGGAGGAAAATTTTAAATTTTTTGCAATTTAACCTATGATATGTACTGACGAATCCTAAAAGGTTAGTCTTACTCCTCTCAGAGAATCAGGTTGAATATCTTTAGGATCGATGTCACATTGAACCCAGTCTATGTAGATTCTTATTCATAATTGTGAAGCGCATCCCACTTATGAATGAGAGACTACGTGATTCTTAGTAAATTATCATTTTCTTGTTCTCCTATGTCATTTCCCTAGAGTCTTACTTTATGCGCTTCATATAATTGTGAAGTGCATCACACTTATGAATGAGAGACTATGTTATTCTTAGTAAATTATCATTTTCTTGTACTCCTTTGTCGTGTCCCTAGAGTCTTACTTTATGTGCTTTCACCTAAATATTTTATCGTGGTTATAGGTATTAAAACTCGAAGGGCAGCAGCATGAAGGGCCAAGGAAGGGATTACTAATGCGAGTGATCATGAAAACCAAGCTTCTCCGCAAGACAATCAAGTCCCTCCACTTGAACAAGTTGCTATGGGTGATAAAATTGCGGTTGTTCCTCACCGATTACTGATGGAGAGAAAAGGGCGTCTTTCTCAGTTTATCCCAAGCCATGACTTCACAACCTAATGTTTTCACTTCTCAAGTACAAGCCATGATGGCCTAAGTGAGTCGGGAAGTTGGACCCCGTATGCCTCCACATGCTAGCACTATTGTTTCTACTTTGAGAGACTTAACTGGGATGAACCCTCCTTTATTCTTCGGTTCAAAAAGCGGATGAAGAACTTCAAGATTTCAAAGATAAAGTCTATAAGATCCTATTTTCTATGGGTGTGACTACGGGTGAGAAGGCCAAGTTGGATGCCTATAAACTTAAAGATGTGGCACAAACTTAGTACACCTTAATAGGGTGCTAACAGGGGGTCCGGTGACTTGAGAGATCTTCAAGAGGGCTTTCCTTGATAGGTTATTTCCTAGAAAGTTAAGGTAATCTAAGGTGGAAGAATTCATCAACCTTCGTCAAGGAGGTATGAGTATACTCGGCTACTCATTTAAGTTTACTAAGTTGTACAAATATGCTTCATCCTTGGTGTCTAACCCAAGGGATGAGATGAGTTAATTTCTTATGCGATTGTCCAATGATTTGGTGGAAGAATGTCGTTCAGCTATGCTTCATGACAATATGAATATCTCTCCTCTAATGATTCATGTTCAACAAGTGGAAGAAAGTAGACTAAGGATGAAGAATAGAGAGGCCAAGAGGGACAAGTCTTTTGAAAGAGGTTCTTCAAAGCGAAGGTTGGAAATTCAAGATAAGCCTAAATTTAAGAAGAGGTTCTCCAATCAAGTCCCTACCAAATTTCCCAAAGCTCGTGATGATCCCTATGTCTCAAAAGGGAAGAGGTACTAGTTCACCAAGCAAGAAGCCTACTTGTTCCAAGTGTGGTAAGAAGCATTGGAATGAATGCCTAGTTGGGACGGACAATTGCTTTGGGTGTGGTAAAAGTTGTCACAAGGTCAAAAATTGCCCTAATATAAAGCGAAAAGGAAAGATCAGTGTCCAAGCACAAGCAAGGGGTTCTAATGTTGATGCTCTAAGAAAGATCGCTTTTATGCTCTTCGCTCTAGAGGTAAACAAGAGAGTTCTCCCGATGTGGTGACCAGTATGTTACAAGTATTCTCTATAGATGTGTATGCTTTACTTGATTTAGGTTATACATTATATTTTGTTACTCCTTTGGTAGCTAGAAAGTTTGATATTTTGCCCGATGTCCTAAATGAATCTTTTATGGTAACTACCCCGGTAGGAGATTTGGTGGTTGCAAAAAGGGTATATAGAAATTGTCCTATAATGTTGACCAATAGAGTTACCCATGTTGAATTAGTAGAACTTGATATGGTTGATTTTGATGTCATTTTGGGAATATATTGGTTGCATGATTCTTTGCTTCCATAGATTGTAGGACAAAAATTGTCAAGTTCAATTTTCCTAATGAACTTGTCTTAAACTGGAAAGTGGGTAATTTTATTCCTAGAGGTTGTATCATTTCTTAACTAAAGGCTTGTAAAGTGATATCTAAAGGGTGTACATACCATATTGTAGGAGTCAAAGATTTAGACTCTGAAGATCCTCCCATTGAGTTAGTCACCGTAGTGAGGGAATTTCCGGATGTCTTTCCTAATGATATTCCCAGAATTCCTCCCGAACGGGAAATAGTTTTTGGTATTGACTTGCTACCGGAAAAAAACCCCATTTCAATTCCTCCTTATCGGATGGCTCCGACCAAATTGAAAAAGTTGAAGGCTTAACTCAAGGACTTACCAGACTAAGGTTTCATTAGACCTAATATTTCTTCATGGGGTGCTCCGGTATTGTTTGTGAAGAAGAAGGATGGGTCTCTTAGAATATGCATTGATTGTCTCCAACTCAATAAAGTCACTATTATTAACAAGTATCCTCTCCCTCGAATTGATGACTTGTTTGATCAAATCTAAAAGGAAAGCTATTTTCTAAGATTAACTTGAGGTCGGGGTATCACTAACTAAAGGTAAAAGGTGAGGATATACCTAAAGCGGCATTTCAAACAAGGTATGGTCACTATGAGTTCTTAGTAATGCCCTTTGGTCATACTAATGCCCCCGACGGCTTTTATGGACCTCATGAATAGGATGTTTGAATGTTACCTATATTCATTTGTCATTGTCTTCATTGATGATATCTTGTATATTCGAAAAATGAGGGTGAACACATAGACCATTTGAGATTATTGTTACAAGTAATTAAGGAACACCAACTATTTGCCAAGTATAGCAAATGTGATCATTGGTTGAGGTCGGTGGCATTTCTTGGTCATATCATCTCTAGTGAGGGTGTAGAGGTAGATCCAAAGAAAATCGATGCGGTTAAAAAGTGACCTAGACCATTGACTCCAACCAACATTAGAACTTTCTTGGTTCTAGTGGGTTACTATAGGAGGTTTATGGATGGTTTAACATCCATTGCTTCTCCCTTGACTACCTTGACCCAAAAGAGTGTGAAATTTGAGTGGTCTGAGGCATGTGAAAGAAGCTTCCAAATTTTGAAGGATGGGCTTACCTCCGCTTCGGTGTTGACTTTAGCGGAAGGTACCAAGGGCTTCATAGTATATTGTGATGCATCTCGAGTGGGATTAGGGTGTGTCTTTATGCAACATGGAAAAGTAGTAGCCTATGTCTCTAGAAAACTCAAGGTGCATAATAAAAATTACCCAACTTATGATCCTTGGTTAGCGGTCATGGTATTTGCCTTGAAAATATGGAGGCATTACTTATATGGTGTTCATCTGGATGTGTATATCGACCATAAGAGTCTTCAATATGTGTTTACACAAAAGGAGTTAAATCTCTAAAAACGAAGGTGGTTGGAATTGTTGAAAGACTACGACGTGAGTATTCTCTACCACCCCGACAAACCTATTGTGGTTGCGGATGCTCTAAGTCGCATGAACATGGGTAGTGTGTTTCCTGTGGAAGAATCCAAGAAATATCTAGTGAAAGATGTTCATAGGTTGGCTCGTTTGGTTGTTAGATTGAAAGATTCTCCAAATGTTGGTTTTATGGTCCATCATAACTCCGAATCGTCTTTGGTGGTGGACGTGAAGTCTAAGAAACACCTTGATCCATCATTGATGGATTTAAAGGAATCTGTTTTTTGCAAGCTTAATGAGTCATTCCCCTGAGGGGACATGGTATTTTGAGGTACCAAGAGAGGTTGTGTGTGCCCAAAGTGGATGATTTGAGAAACCAAATTCTATAAAAACTTCATGGTTCCTATTATTAGATTCATCTGGGTTCCACAATGATGTATCATGACCTTAGAAAAGTATTTTGGTGGGATGGCTTGAAAAGGAACATAGCAGAATTTGTTGCAAAATGTCCAAATTGCCAACAAGTGAAAGCCGAGCACCAAAAGTCGAGTGGCTTACTTTAAGAAATACAAGTTCCTACTTGGAAGTGAGAAGACATTCATATGGACTTTGTAGTAGGTTTTCCTTGTACACAAAATCAAAATGACTATATATGTGTGGTTGTGGATAGGTTGACGAAATCCGCTCACTTTATCCTCGTTAAGTTTACTTATTCAGTAGAAGAGTATGCAAGGATCTATATTAATGAGATTGTCAGTATTCATGGGGTCCTTTAATCCATCATTTCGGATAGAGATGCTTAATTTACGTCTTGATTTGGAGGTCATTCCAAAAGGGTTAGGTACTCAAGTGAAGTTAAGCACCACTTTTCATCCCCAAAAGTATAGTCAAGAGGAGCATATTATTCAAACCCTTGAGGATATGCTTAGAGCTTGTGTAATTGATTTCAAGGGAAACTTGATGAACACTTGCCTTTAGTTGAGTTCTGTTATAACAATAGTTACCATTCGATTGTATCCATGGCTCCTTTTGAGGCTTTGTATGGTAGGAGATGTAGATCTCTGATTGGGTGGTCTGAAGTTGGTGAGTATTGGATCTTTTGTTCCGAATTGATCTACAAAACATTGGAGAAAGTTCATATGATAAGGAATCGATTGAAAATAGCCTATAGCCAGCAAAAGTCTTATGCCGACAATAGGAGAAGGAACTTGTAATTTGAAGAAGGTGATAATGTGTATTTAAAAATTTCACCCATGAAAAGGGTGATGAGATTTGGAAAGAAAGGGAAGTTGAGTCCTTGCTATGTGGGTCCTTATGAAAATTTGCAAAGTGTTGTCAATGTTGCATATGAGTTAAGATTACCTGGTAAACTATCTTTGGTTCATCCGATATTCCATGTCTCCATGCTTAAGAAGTGCATTGGTGATCCCGAGTCCATTCTTCCTATTGAGGGTCTAGGTGTCCATAAAAACATCTCCTATGAAGAATTTCTGGTGGAAATTCTTGATCGTTAGGTGAAGTAGTTGCAAAACAAAGAGGTGGCTTCCGTAAGGGTGTTGTGGAAGAACCACCTAGTTGAGGGAGCAACATGGGGGGTCGAGGTTGACAAGAAGTCACGTTATCCTCATCTCTCCTATTAATGATGAAAATAACGAGTGAATTTGAATTTGACTTGTTTGGCAAAGATAAGCATATTTATGGTAAAGGTTTTATGCCAAAATGAGTATTTATGGAAAATGCTCTTTTGCTTGATTTGCACTAATTTGTGTATTTGGTATGTTGTTGTCTTGATAAAATTATATTAAGCATGTTGATGTGTTTGGAAATGAGTTTTGACATAAGTGACTCTTTATGTGTTGTTGAGCTCAAGTTGTTGTTGAGAGGGAAATTTCTCATGTGTGATGTTGAGCTCTTATATGTGGTAACAAATGTTTTGAGTTGCTATGTATAAATGTCATGTTGTTATGTTGCTTTGAGTAACTCATGTTGACTATGTATGTTGTTGGTTGGGATACTAGTATTGAGTCTATCCTTTCCCTATAAAAGATTTTTAGTGTCATTCGGGGACAAATGTTCCTAAGGGGGTGGATAATGTAACACTCCGAAAGTCCAAGACCTAATCTGGATCCCCACATGAATGTATAAGGTGTGTAACACTGTTTTTAAGGTCAAAAGTAATGTCTAAAAGTCATTTAGAAAGTTTTAGAGTCAAAATATCAAGAAACGTCCATGACGTCCGGAGACTAGTGAAAGAGATTCTAATGTGCCTTAGCCTATTTCATGAGGTTTTAGGAGTCATAAATTGATAAAACAAAATGGTGGAAGGGTGTAAAACTAGTATTAGAGAAGGTTTAGAGTCGAAACTTCCAGGTACGACTCCCCAAGGACCACCCTAGGGTTCCTTGAGGAGGACACTTCTATTTTGGCCAAAAAGTTATCACAAGACAGTATCCAGCTATGGTTACAGGCGACAAGGAATAGGTCAATCGACGGGGCATTGATGCCTCCTTAGACCAACAGTTAGCCATTTTTCAAAGATAGCCAAAAAAATGGTCTCTGAACAAAACTACGGATGTGCATGACGATTGGGGGCAAGGGCATAGACTGACCTACGGACCATAAGTCGAGATCTTGTAGGTCAAGTCTGTGAGTTTACTGTTAAGTTTAAGTTGAATTCAATTAATTATTTAATTAGTTAGGTGTTTAATTAGTGTTTAAGGGGTGGTTAATTAAGTTAGTTAAGTGACTATATAACCTACCCTATGTCTAAACTCAACTTAAAATCTCACAATGCCAAAACGCAAATTACTCTACCTTCTCTCTACTTTCTCTCTCTCAAAGAAGACTCCATTGAAGGGAAAGTTCTAAGAGTTCTAGGACAGAAAGAAGTCAAATTTTCTCCATCAATCTTAAAGAAATATCAAGGTATGGGAACCTTTCACCTTTGGGACTCCTTTCCCCCAAAGGGTTATTCCAAAATCGGTTTCAAAAGGATGAGTTTCATATGGGTTTCTTTCTAATCCGAGATTGATCATTTCAATTGTGTTGTTTTTTATTTATAATGATTATTGTTATTATATTATGATATATTATTGTTCAATTATGGTAGTTTTTGATGTTAAACCTAGTATGTGGATGAGGCGATGAATTGACCCCAATTCCCTAACCCTAGGTTATGAACTAGTCTAGATTGATTCGTGTTGATGCAATTCACTTCGTTATTGGGTTATTATTATTTTATGATTTTATTACACCCATTATTGGATGAAATTGGTTGGTTGATGGTAAGACCATGGTGACGGCTTTTGAAGGAGAATTGGTAAGACTTTGTTATCCTAAACCTTTACTTCACTTGTGATGGCTTGTACTTGGTGATGAAGTTCAATTGAAGTATATCTTGTAATTTTATTAAGTAGGTGTTGATATTATGATTTATTTGAAATCTCTTGATTATGTGGATTATGAGATTATGATTTAAAATGTAATGATATAAGGTTGGTTATGAAGTACCTATGTGCCTTACTATGATATGATGATGTTAATGTGTTAATCTCACATATGAGAGGTGTATTAAAAGGATGTTCTCATGCAATTCCTATTGAGCTAATGACTACGAATATACAAGGAGTTAGTCTCCTATGACCTAAACTAAGTATGTTCCTTACTATGATATGATGATGTTAATGTGTTAATCTCACATATGAGAGGTGTATTGAAAGGATTTTCTCATGCAATTCCTATTGAGCTAATGACTATGAATATACAAGGAGTTAGTCTCCTATGACCTAATCTAAGTTATGATTGTTAAATAAAAACATTTCAAAAAGGGACTCTAGCTTAACACCGAGTGAACTAGTAGTGAGGAGTGACCCTTCCTAAGTAGGGAAGATAAGTTCACTATTATACTCATGAGATTAGAGACTATAATGCAATGTGCATAAACAGGGTCCCAAGTATATCTCCTAGTTCTTGAACTATGTTTCCCTCATAAGAATACTAGCTAGTGGATCCACGTAGATGTTATTTTCATGTTTTGGTACAACCTTGGCAAGTAGTCCACCTTCTTTCGGTGTAGGGTTTCATGACACCGGATTTCACATTTAGCTCTTGTGGTCTATGTTAGTTAAGTCAAGTGTTCCCGAAAGTAATTTGTAGTAATTAAGTGAACTCTAACTAAGATGACATAAGGGTTTTGACTTAGTCTAGATAGGGGTATGGGACTCTTCCTATCCGCTGCACTAGTTGTCCTTGAGGGAAGTTTTAGAAGGATGTTCTTATTTTCTCATGCTCTCATAAAATGAATGATATGCATTATGTTGACTTTACATATTGATGATCCTATATGATGTTGGTTTCATGTGTGAATATGTTATTGGTCGATATTGCTAAATATGATTATGACTACTCTTGATGCTATGATATGTGATGTTAGGCATTGCTTGTGATCCTTTGCTGGGTTTACTTGATTGAGTAAGGTTGTGGGAATTTAATTGGTCATTGCACTTGTATACTTAATGGTGGGTTATGATTAAGGGTCTTGTATATGTTGAAATGTTATGAACTCCTATACACGCATTGTTGTTATAACATGATGTTGGAGTTGTATTGATTATGTACTTAAAGATGCTACCACACATGTTGACTTGGTTATACTTGATAATGTTGGTCTTGTGTTGAATATGCTATGGTATATAGGAAAATATTATTAGTGTCTTGTATGTGTTCTTGGTTGTGCATAAGGCTTTTCAAAGTAACTTGGCATGGTTTTGAACAAATGTCCCCTTTAGCATTATTTTTAAGTTGTGTGCAACCATAGTTCGTACAAGTGATGTAATAACCGCTATTTATCCATTTTTACCGAACATTTTAGGTTTTGGTCGTTGAAGTGTTCGTGACAATTCGCAAGGAAGGCTTGGATCATTTCTCCAAGTGTGGGTATGTCCTCAAAATCCGAGGATGATGTCTTTTATCATTATACCTATGTGACTTGCTATAGTCTAATGACATTCGTTTCACTCTTATTTTTCAAAACATTGTTGTAAGCCTTAAGTGGCAATTATACATTTGAGTAAGGGCTATTCTCGAATTGTTCTATTCCGACTTACATTATTTTATATCATATATCTCTATTAGATTATATCTTGTATATTGTATATATGTGACATAAAAGTAGAAGCATATGTAATGCTTCATGTGTGAGGAGTCTAAGTAAACTCCTTATGAATATATTATGTGTAAGGGAGAGGTCTATGTAAACCTCATGATGTAGATGTAGAGGAAAAGTTTTTCGCAATTTAACCTATGATATGTAATGACAAATGCTAAGAGGTTAGTCTTAGTCCTCTCCGAGGACGACGATATCGGTTACGTCTAGGGGGTGCTCCCCGAATGTGACAGCATAAAATATAAAAATAATAAGATTATCAACCTAGATTAAATTTGGGATCATTACTTATCATCCTGCAGAAAGGAAGTTCCGTTCAATTTTTGCACTGGATCCAAACTTAGTATTCTTTCTAATAAGATAATGCGTAACTACACATTTTTGCACCATCCACCTGTTGAAAAACATATATGTACAACGGAAGCATATGAGGATCTTTAGTGCTTACATGAATAATAACTAACCAATATAGTTTATGCTAAAACATATATCATGCTAGAACACATAAACAAACTGAAATTTAATTCAAGAATTACCTCTTGAAGTGTGAGCGGATACTTTCAAGCGAATCTACAAGATAGTTATAATCTTCTAAAGTGATACCAAATCACAACCGAACTCTGTCAATACTTGGGTGGACAAGAATTGAATAAAAACTTATTCTTCTATTTTATAGGTTAGGAGAATCCCTATTTATAGAGATCTCTTCCTAATCCAAAAAGAACTAGAAAACCTTGTTTTTCTAGAAGACTAGAAAAATTCATATTATTCTTCCTTTTTGCATAGAAATGGGATTTTGAGTTCTAGTTAAATATGGGAACTATAAGGACTACATAATTAACACTACACCATTTTAGGCCTACGGCCGCACTAAATCTAAGCAATGCTTGAAAAGTGTTGCCTAAAATATTTTTAGGAACACTTTTAAAATGTAACCTAAATTCTTAACTTTTGGCAACAATAACATTGGAAAGACTTGTAAAGTGTACCCTTTTATGATATAGGCTACACTTTATAAGTGTTGTCATAATATGAAATAAACGACAACAATTATTTACATATATGACAACACTTTTAAATTGTCCTATCTTTATAATTATAAAAACAACACATTAGAAGTGTGGCCTAAAAGTTTTTCACTAAAATATTAGATTCCCTCCAACATTTTTAACTCTCCCTCTCATTTTTATTGGCCCAAAAAAAACAATTAATAATACATTAAAAAACTTTTGTCTCTGTCTTCTTTCCTAGCTAGCTAAAAATTAGAACATATGCTACTTTAATCTTCTTTCCTATCTGAAAATATACCTTTTCACTTTTCCAGAACATAAAATCGAATAGTAGAAGCTGAAGATCGAAGAGAGGAAACTGATGAACTATAGAGTTAAGCTGATAAACGGAAGAGCTGAGTTAATTCTCTTCTCCAAAACCCAATTTTCTCGAATAGATGAAGTGTTGATGATGACGAAGATCAAGAAAAAGAAGATCAAAAAACTGAAGAGTGGAAGCTGAAGAACCGAATTCGTCTAAGCCTAAGTACCAATTTCGTATAGACGATTGAGAAGGTGATAGTTCATCCGCTTGTGCTTTTCAGCGTCGTAGATAACAACAACAAAGTTGCAAGAGACACAAGAAAACATGTTGTTGGGTCTTTTCTTAATTTAAAGGCGTTGTTGATGTTACAAATTTGTATGGAGGTATCATTGTTGCAAACTCTTTTGAGATCTGTTCAAATTTTTGCTTCATGAGGTTTTTTATTTCTTCGTTATTTTAATTTTTTTGATGAAATTTGAAATATGTTAGGGTTTTTATGAGGTCAAATTAAGATTTGAAATGTGAACAGTGAATAGGTATCTAATGTGCTGGGAAATTATTGGAAATTTGAAATTTGTTAGGGTTTTTATGAGGTGAAATTAAGATTTGAAATGTGAACAGTGAATAGGTATCCAAGAGGCTTACTAAAGGTATCCATCTTAATCAACCAATTTATAGTTATTTTTCATCCTTTAATTTATTTATTACTCAAGAAAAAGCGGATAATGTAGGATCCGCAGCTAAAATAAGGGAAGATTGAGGGTCAGAACATTTATAAAACCCAATTGGTGTGAAAAAACTTCCTCAAATTCAGAACGCAAATGTAGAATCTTCCTCTACTCGTGGGGATCTTGAAAAAGATGACGAAGACCAAATAATTGTCAAATAAATTTCTATTAGTTTGTTTTGTTTATAGTTCTTTTTTAGAATTTGATATTCTTCTTTCTCAATTTGTATTCAAGTCACTATGTATACTATCAATATCTGTATTTATTAAAAATTTCATGTTACATAGTTTATGAATCTTGTAGTTGTCCCTAATTTGTATTCATCCAAAGGTATGTCAACTAGTTATGTATTTTATTTATAGGAAGAACAACTTTATATTAGTTTATTTGTATTTGTATTCGAATACAAATACAAATAATATACATATTGGAATGAATACGTCTTAGAAAAGAAAAGAAAATTTTGAAGAGAAAAATAATACACAGTGGGAAAAAATGTACGAATACAAATGTATTTCTCAAATAGTTACATATTTATTTGACATGCATATTGGAATGAATACAAGCTAATAAAGAAATACAAATTTCATTATACAAATACAACATGAAAACTAGAATGAATACAAATACAATGGTATACATATTGGAATAAATACGATTTAAGCAAGGATACAAACTTCTAAAAATAAACAAATACACTATGAGAGAAGTATGTCAATTAATAGATAAAAGTATAGGTGTTCAAATTTCTGAATTAAAAAATAAATAAATTTAATAGGTAAAACTATAATGTATTATTATAAAGTTTCATAACAATAATTATTGAGAATTGAATATTAAATTTTTTTATTATATGATTTTCATAACAATAATTAGTGAAAAATTGATATTTAAATTTTATAGATGTGGTACTTATTTAATTTCGTGATTTTTATAACAATAATTAGTGAAAATTGGATACTTATTTTGGTAGATAAAAGTGTTTAGAAATAAAAAAAATACTAAGAAAATTGGATATTGAATTTTTTTAGAACAATGGAGAAAGATGTGTTTTTTAGAACATAATGAAAGAAAAAGATAGAGATAAAAGTTGATGCATTTTGATAAATTGTAACCGAAACTTTTAAACATTTGTTCTTTTTAAAAAAATAATTATTATCCCTAAATTCCTTCAATCTGTTATAAAAATTGTATTCTTTAAATAAAAACAAATAATAAGAACAAAAATAAGATACATAACAAACTTAAATTTGTACATTTTTACTAAATATTGAAAGTGTTGTTAATGAACCCACTTAAACGTTAAAATATTGATATTTTAAAAAAATTTCAAAACATATATCACGCTAGAACACATAAACATACTGAAATTTAATTCAAGAATTACCTCTTGAAAAGCGTGAGTAGATACTTTTAACCGAATCCCCAAGATAGACGGAATTTCAAGCGAATCTACAAGATAGTTATGGTCTACAGTGATGCCAAATCACATAGGAACTCTCTCAATACTTGGACGGCAAGTATCTAATAGAAAACTTATTTCTCTATTTTCTAGGTTAGGAAAATCCCTATTTATAGAGATTTCTTCCTGATTCAAAAAGAACTAGTAAACCTTATTTTTTTAGAAGACTAACAAAAATCATATTATTCTTCCTTTTCGCATAGAAATAGAATTTTGAGTTCTTGTTAAATATGGACACTACAGAGACCATAAAATTGATTAGTGAGACTTCCTATTATTAAAATAATTTCAAATAATTAATTTGAATTATTCTTACCATAATAAATTACAAATCATTCCAATAAAAATTCTTAATTGCACTCCTCTATTTATATTTCCTAATTCCCCATTAAACACTTATGTAATTTCTCATGTTAAGATTTCAGATATTAATCAATAAATTAAATTACTGAGGAATTTAACACAATGATTAGTTTTTTTTAGAGCAGTACTTAACTTATTCATGTGTCAGATTCATAAATCCACTAGCAAAATTTGACACGATGAAACTTATAAGTTTCTCATAAAGGCATACCAATCAATATCTATTACGAGACATGGATTCCATTAACTAACTTATTATTTCACCAATATATATTATTATCACTCAACTTACCAGGCATATTGTAACGACCTGTTTAGTCGTTTTTAGCAACAGATTTTATTCTGGAAAAACTGGCAGAGGTGACGGAGGCCACGACGGACCGTCACGGGCATGACGGACCGTCGTGGAGGGGTCGTTGCAAAACACTTGGAAAAATCTGAAATTGGGTACTGAAATCGACTCTCTGACCGTCACGACGAAATGGCAGGACGGACCGTCACAGACTCTTTGATGGAAATTGAGTCTCCGACGGTTGCGACGGACAGCAGGACGGACCGTCGCAGGCACGATGGCCCATCACGGGCTACGTAATCCCAGTCTGGGTCGGATTTCTTTACACGTTTTAAGGGACATTTTTGACTATTCCTGCTTTAATTATAAAGTTAGAGGGTTAATGTTAATAAGTCTAATTACTTGGGGGTTAAAAGAGGTAACCTTAAGTTAATTAGTGGGTTATTATTGCCATCTTTCATTCTTAATTATATACTAATTAGGGTAAAAGAAAGAGGGTTTGAATAAGAAAAATAGAAAGAACAAAGAGAGACAGAAAAAGAAGAAGAGAACGAGTAGAGAGAGAGAGAAACGAAGAAGATAGCTTGTTGATCGCAATTCTTCGGTGGAGGTAGGTTATGGTTTTTACACTATTCGTAGTAAACTCTTAATAACGAATGATATGTGTTGGGTAGTATTATTAAGTCTTCTATATGCTTAATTGTGTGTATGCATGATTGCTCTTATATATATATATATGATTGTGATAAAATAAGCATGATGAAGCTATTGAATCTTAAATCTTGAAGAAACCCTAATCTACTTTGTTAATGATGATGCCTTGGTATAAAAGAAGGCTTAATGAACGAAAGTAGTGAGATTAGGGGATCGGGTGCCACGTTCCGGTACCAGGATAGAATATGAGGATCGGAGTGTCACGTTCCGACACCAGGATAGTATATGGATCGGGTGCCACGTTCCGGTACCAGGATAGAATATGAGGATCGGAGTGTCACGTTCCGACACCAGGATAGTATATGGATCGGGTGCCACGTTCCGGTACCAGGATAGAATATGAGGATCGGAGTGTCACGTTCCGACACCAGGATAGAATATGAGGATCGGAGTGTCACGTTCCGAAACCAGGATAGTATATGGATCGGGTGCCACGTTCCGGTACCAGGATAGAATGAGGAGCGGAGTGTCACGTACCGACACGAGAGTAAATAATATAATGAATCTTGAAAGATACTAATATACTCAATCTAAAGAACATGTTTCCCAAATGAGTATGATGAGGAGGCGTGAGTCCTCATTGATGTGCTTGGTGTTGTAACCAAGGATTATGGTAATCGTAAATGCTGCATGCTAAGGATATTAGTTGATTTTATGATGTTACTTGATATATACTGTTTTCTATTTTGAGTTGGCCGATGATACCTACTCAGTACTTGTGGTTGTACTGACCCCCTACTTTTATGTTTTCCTTTTGTTTATTTGTGGAGTGCAGCAAACGTGCCGTCATCTTCGACTCAACAGTAGTTCAAGCCAGTCTTGTCACACTGGATCTTCAGGGTGAGCTAATGCTTCTAGCTTGGACTGGATCCCCTTCCTCATGTCTTGATGCCTTGAAGTTTCGGCATAGACTAGCTTTTATTTGTTTTAGCTTCTTAGAATACTCTTAGTTTAGTAAGTTGATCATAGATGTTCTTGTGGTGATGACTTCCAGATTTTGGGGAATTAATAGAAGTTGAATTTTAGAAGTTATTGAATTGTCTTTTATTTATGAGTTTAAGTCTTCCGCATTACTTTATGTTGATATTAAATTGAAATGATAAGGTTTAGATTGGTTGGTTCGCTCACATCGAAGGGTAAATGTGGGTGCCAGTCGCGGCTCGATTTTGGGTCGTGACAAACTTGGTATCAGAGCATTAGGTTCGTTGGTCTCATCACACAAGAACAGGTCTAGTAGAGTCTTAAAGAACGGTAGGGGGACGCCTTTACTTTTCTTTGAGAGGCTATAAGACTTTAGGAAAATTCCATTCTTTCTTTCTTTCTTTCGTGCTATTACTTGGATCCAATTGGTATCTAGGTGATACAAATTGGTATCTGACCATCTTCACTCTATTTCGCAGATGGTTAGAACTAGAGCAACGACTACGCCAACATCAACATCAGCAAGACAAGATGCATCTGAGCCAGCCACTGGGGCTGTAGCTCGAAGTGCAACAGTGGCAAGAGGCCGCGGTAGAGGTCGTGGGAGGACGTCCTCTAAAGGGAGAGGACGAGCACCTAGCCCATCTGGTGCTAGGGCGGTGACTCCTCCACCGACTGAGGAAGTAGTAAGAGAAGGGGAGGATGGGGAGGATGCACAAGTACAGAATGAGGAAATGCCACCCCAACCTACCCCAGAGATGATCAACCAGGTTCTCGCTTATCTTAGTGGGTTGTCTGATCAGGGTCAGGCACCACCAGTGTTTTCTGCACCAACACCTCCGGTTTCAGAGGTACAACATGCAGCCACTATGGCTCCTCGTATGGATGCCTCACTGGACATAGGCACGTTTCCACGTCTGACTACTGGGCCTATAATGACAAATGGTCAGCATGAACTTTTCAGTAAGTTCTTGAAATTAAAACCTCCAATCTTTAAGGGTGCAGAATCTGAGGATGCTTACGATTTTCTGGTTGACTGTCATGAGCTACTACACAAGATGGGTATAGTAGAACGGTTTGGTGTTGAGTTCGTGAGTTATCAGTTTCAAGGGAACGCCAAAATGTGGTGGCGGTCACATGTTGAATGTCAACCAACAGAGGCACCACCTATGACTTGGGCCTCATTCTCTAGTTTGTTTATGGAGAAGTATATCCCCCGGACTTTGAGGGATAGGAAAAGGGATGAGTTCTTGAGCCTAGAGCAAGGTAGGATGTCGGTCAATGCATATGAGGCTAAGTTTCGTGCACTATCCAGATATGCCACCCAACTTTGTTTCAGTCCACAAGAGCGGATTCGCCGTTTTGTGAAGGGGTTGAGATCAGAGTTGCGAATTTCAGCCTTACAAGTAGCGGCCACAGCGAAATCTTTCAAGAAGTGGTAGACTTCGTGTAGAGGTGGAAGGAGTGAAGCCAGATGAATTCACCATGGCATCGACATCAAAGAGGTTTCGAAAGGGAGGTGAGTTTAATGGTTCTTACTCTAGAGGACAGGGTTCCGGAGGTTACTCAGTTCGACCCATTCAGTCTTCACTACAGACTGTAGTTGGGGGTCCACCTCAGACCGGTCAACATTTCTCTGAGAGACCTATGCGTGAATCTAGAGAGTGTTATGGGTGTGGGGAGACTGGGCATATCAAGAGGTATTGTCCAAAACAGAGTTATAGACCCCCAACAGCTAGAGGTAGAGGTGGTCATGGCAGAGGCCGTTATTCTGGAGGGCGTGGTAGCCGAGGTAATGGGGGTCACCAAAACGGCCGGGGTGATGGGCAAACTGGAGCCACTACATCACAACATGGTAGGGGCAACGGACAAACAAACGAAAGGGCCCATTGTTATGCTTTCCCTGGGAGATCGGAGGCGGAGACATCTGATGCTGTCATCACAGGTAATCTTCTGGTTTGTGATTGCATGGCATCTGTATTGTTTGATCCTGGATCCACATTTTCTTATGTATCTTCCTCATTTGCTAATGGTCTAAATTTACATTGTGAATTACTTGATACGCCTATTCGTGTTTCTACTCCGGTGGGTGAGTCTGTGGTAGTTGAAAAGGTATATAGGTCTTGTTTGGTGAACTTTGTGGGAAGCAACACTTATGTAGATTTGGTTATTTTAGAAATGGTTGATTTTGATGTAATTCTGGGTATGACTTGGCTTTCTCCGCAATTTGCGATCTTGGATTGTAATGCTAAAACGGTGACGTTAGCCAAGCCTGGGACAGATCCGTTAGTGTGGGAGGGTGACTACACTTCTAATCCGGTGCGTATAATCTCCTTTCTTCGTGCTAAGAAAATGGTTAGTAAAGGGTGTTTAGCTTTCTTGTCACATCTCAAGGATGACACTACCCAAGTACCTTCGATTGAGTCGGTTTCGGTGGTCCGTGAGTTTCTTGATGTATTCCCTGCAGATCTTCCGGGTATGCCCCCAGATAGGGATATTGACTTCTGTATTGATCTTGAACCGGGTACTCGCCCCATTTCTATACCCCCTTATAGAATGGCTCCCGCGGAGTTAAGAGAGTTAAAAGCCCAACTTCAAGAGTTGTTGAGCAAGGCTTCATTAGACCAAGTGCATCTCCTTGGGGTGCTCCGGTTTTGTTTGTGAAGAAGAAGGATGGGAGTTTTCGGATGTGCATAGACTATCGGCAGTTGAACAAGGTAACCATAAAGAACAAGTATCCTCTTCCTCGCATTGATGACTTGTTCGATCAGTTACAAGGTGCTTGTGTCTTCTCTAAGATTGACTTGAGATCCGGTTATCATCAATTGAAAATACGGGCAACGGATGTGCCAAAGACTGCTTTTAGAACCAGGTATGGGCATTACGAATTTGTAGTGATGTCTTTTGGTCTTACGAATGCCCCTGCTGCGTTCATGAGTTTGATGAACGGGATTTTTAAGACATATTTGGATCTCTTTGTGATCGTATTTATTGATGATATACTGATATACTCTAAAAGTAAGGAGGAACATGAGGAGCATTTGAGAATGGTATTGGAAATGTTGAGGGAGAAAAAGCTTTATGCCAAGTTCTCTAAGTGTGAGTTTTGGCTAGATGCAGTGTCCTTCTTGGGGCACGTGGTTTCTAAGATGGGGTGATGGTGGATCCTTCTAAGATCGAAGTAGTGAAGAATTGGGTAAGACCCACTAATGTGTCAGAAATAAGAAGCTTTGTTGGTTTAGCCAGTTATTACCGTCGATTTGTCAAGGGATTCTCTTCTATTGCTTCCCAACTGACGAACTTGACTAAGCAAAATGTTCCATTTGTATGGTCGGATGAGTGTGAGGAAAGCTTTCAGAAGCTCAAGACTCTGTTGACTACTGCACCAATTCTCACCTTGCCAGTGGAAGGCAAGAACTTCATTGTTTATTGTGATGCATCCTATTCTGGTTTGGGTGCAGTACTAATGCAAGAGAAAAATGTGATTGCTTATGCTTCGAGGCAATTAAAGGTACATGAACGTAATTATCCGACCCATGATTTAGAGTTGGCTGCAGTGGTGTTTGCATTAAAGCAATGGAGATACTATTTATATGGGGTTAAGTGTGAGGTCTATACGGATCATCGTAGTCTACAGTATGTCTTTACTCAGAGAGATTTGAATTTGAGACAGAGGAGATGGATGGAACTACTGAAGGACTACGACATCACTATCTTGTATCATCCGGGGAAGGCGAATGTTGTAGCGGATGCTTTAAGTAGAAAGGCGGGAAGCATGGGAAGTCTAGCTCACTTGCAAGCTTCTAGACTCCCATTAGCTAGGGAGGTTCAGATTCTGGCTAACGACCTTATGAGATTAGAAGTAAATGAGAAGGGAGGATTTCTAGCTTGTGTGGAGGCAAGATCTTCCTTCCTTGACAAGATTAAGGAAAAGCAGTTTAATGATGAAAAATTGATCCGATCCGAGATAAAGTGTTTGCAAGGAGAGGCTAAAGAAGCGACAATCGTGAGGAAGGTGTTTTGAGGATTAAGGGAAGGGTATGTGTACCTCGCGTCGAGATTTGATCAACACTATTCTGACAGAGGCTCATAGTTCAAGGTATTCGATACATCCGGGTGCAACCAAGATGTACCGTGACCTAAAGCAACACTTTTGGTGGAGAAGAATGAAGCGTGATATTGTGGATTTTATTGCCAAATGTCCAAATTGTCAACAAGTAAAGTATGAACACCAAAGGCCCGGAGGAACACTTCAGAGAATGCCCATTCCGGAATGGAAATGGGAGAGAATTGCAATGGACTTCGTGGTTGGTCTTCTTTGGACAAGTTCGACTCCATTTGGGTGATTGTGGACAGATTAACTAAGTCTGCTCATTTCATTCCGGTTAAGGTGACTTACAATGCAGAGAAGTTAGCCAAACTTTACATCTCAGAAGTTGTTCGATTGCATGGAGTTCCACTATCCATCATATCAGATAGAGGTACGCAGTTTACTTCTAAGTTTTGGAAAACATTGCATGCGGAATTGGGTACTAGGTTGGATCTTAGTACTGCGTTCCATCCTCAGACCGACGGTCAGTCTGAGCGAACGATTCAAGTGTTGGAGGATATGCTTCGTGCATGTGTGATAGAATTCGGTGGCCATTGGGATAGCTTCTTACCCTTAGCGGAGTTTTCATACAATAATAGCTATCACTCAAGCATTGATATGGCTCCCTTTGAAGCATTGTATGGTAGGAGATGTAGGTCCCCCATTGGTTGTTTTGATGCATTCGAGGTTAGACCTTGGGGTACTTCTTTTGAGGGATTCTATAGAAAAAGTGAAATCTATTCAAGAGAAGCTTCTAGCGGCGTAAAGTAGACAAAAGAATATGCAGATCGAAAGGTTAGAGACTTAGAGTTCATGGAGGTGAACAAGTCTTGTTGAAAGTTTCGCCAATGAAAGGGGTGATGCGGTTTGGTAAAAGAGGCAAGCTAAGCCCAAGGTACATTGGTCCCTTTGAAGTACTTAAGCGAGTAGGGGAGGTGGCTTATGAGTTAGCCTTGCCTCCAGGGCTGTCCGGAGTACATCCGGTATTCCATGTGTCGATGTTGAAAAGATACCATGGGGATGGAGACTACATTATCCGTTGGATTCAGTTTTGCTTGATGAGAATTTGTCTATTATGAGGAGCCTGTTGCTATTTTTTAGATAGAAAATTCGCAGTTGAGGTCAAGGGAGATTGCATCTATCAAGTTCAATGGAAGAATCGACCGGTTGAAGAAGCTACTTGGGAGAAGGAGCAGATATGCAAGAAAGATACCCCCATCTGTTTAACAGATTCAGGTACTTCCTTCACTCTTGGTTTTCTTCTCATGATCGTTCGAGGACGAACGATGGGTAAATTGGTATCTATTGTAACGACCTGTTTAGTCGTTTTTAGCAACAGATTTTATTCTGGAAAACTGGCATAGGTGACGGAGCCACGACGGACCGTCACTGGCATGACGGACCGTCGTGGAGGGGTCGTTGCAAACACTTAGAAAAATCTGAAATTGGGTTACTGAAATCGACTCTCTGAACGTCACGACGAAATGGCAGGACGGACCGTCCAGCGTGACGGACCGTCACAGACTCTTTGATGGAANAACTCAAGACCTGTGGACATACTGCCCAATTTGACCACGTGCAAGTGGAGAGTGGAAGGTAAGAATTTCATTGTGTATTGTGGATGCATCCTATTATGGGTTGGTGCAGTGCTTATGCAGAGAAGAATGTAATTGCTTTCTGCCCGCGAGGCAATTAAAGGTTTCATAAAACGTCATGATCCGACCCCCGATTTGGAGTGGCGGGGCCAGTAGTGTTTGCATTAAAAGCAATGGAGACATTATCTATATGGGGGAAATGTGAAGTCTATCCGGATTCATCGTTGTTTAAGTAGCTCTTTACCAGAAAGATTGAATTGAGGAAAGAGGGATGGATGGAATACTGAAGGACTATGATATCACTATATTGTATCAATCCGGGAAAAAGCTAATGTGTGTGGCCAGATGGCTTAAGTAGAAAGGCGGGGAGCATGGGAAGTAAGCCCATTGCAGGTTCTAGACGCCCATTGGCTAGGGAGGTTCAGACTTTGGCTAATGATTGAATTTATGAGCTAGAAGTAAATGGAAGGGAGTATTTGGGCCTGATGTGGAGGCAAGAGCGTCCTTTCTTGCTGAGATAAAGGGAAAGCAAGTTTACTGATGCCGAAACTGATCCGGAATTCGAGATAAGGTGTTGCGAGGAGAGGCTAAAGAAGCAAAACTCGATGAGGAAGGTGTTTGAGGATTAAGGGAAAGGGTATGTGTACCCGTGTCGATGAGGTTGATTCACTTACTAATCTTAAGAGGCTCCATAGTTAACGGTATTCCAAATCCTGGCTCAACCAAGAGATGTATCGGATCTAAAGCCACCATTTTGGTAGAGTAGGATGACAGCGGACATGTGTTGATTTGTTGCTCAATGACCGAATTGCAGCAGGGTTAAAGTATGACACAGAGGCCTGGAGTTTTGGGACACTCAGAGATAGCCCATTCATGAATGGAAGTGGGAGAGAATTGCAATGGACTTCGTGGTTGGTTCCAAAGACAATGGTTTAAAGACATGACTCCATTTGGGTTAATTGTTGACAGATTAACTAGTCTGCTCATTTCATCCGGTCAAGGTGACTTATTAATGCAGAGAAAGAAGTTAGCCAAACTTTACATCCAGAAAGTGTTCGATGCTATGGAGTTCCACTTTCCATTATATCAGATAGAGTACGAGTTTACTTCTAGTTTTGGGAACATTGGCGTGTGAATGAGGTACTTAGGTTGGACATTAGTACTGCATTTCACCTGTCCAGAACGTGGTCCGTCGAGCGAACGATTTCAAGTTTGGAGGAAGCTTCGTGCATGTTGATAGAAAATTGGTGGTCAGTGGGATAACTTCTGACCCTAGCAGTACTCCATACAACAATAGCTACACTCAAGTATTGTATTGTATGGCCCATTTGAGGCACTGTATGGGAGAAGATGTAGGTTCTCCCATTGGGAGTTTGAGCCATTTGGAGGTAGACCTTGGGGTAATGGACCTTATGAGGGAAATCAATAGATAAGTGAAATGCCTTCAAGGAAAGCTTTTAGCGGATCAAAGTAGGCAGAAGGACATATGCGGATCGAACAGGTTAGAGAAGTGAGTTCATGGAGGGTGAACCAGTCTTGCTGAAGGTTTCACCATGAAAGGGTGATGCGGTTTGGTACAAGAGGTAAGCTAAGCCGAGGTATATGAACCATTTGAAGTACTGTAAGCGATGTAGGGAGGTGGGGTATTTGTCTTTATAAATTAGCCTTGCCGTCCAGGCTCTTACGGCGAGTTGCACCCGGTATTCATGTGTCTATGTTGAAAAGGTGCCCATGGGGAATGGAAACTACATATTAGTTGGGCTTCAGTTCTGCTTGATGAAAATTTGACTTGGGCGGATCTTGTCTCCATTTCTAGAAGCGACAATCCGCTCGAGTTGAGATCAAGGGCGATTGCATCCATCCAAGTTCAATGGAAGAATCGACCAGTGGAAGAGTCCCCTTGGGAGAAGGAGGCGGATATGCAGAGAAAAGATACCCGCACCTGTGTGTTTTACGATTTAGGGGTACTCCATTTGCCCTTGTTTTTCTCTTGTGATCGTGTCGAGGACGAACGATGGGGTAAATTGTATCTAGTTTAACACTGTTAAGTCGTTTTGAGCACAGATTTACTCTGGAAAAATGGCTGAGTCGACGGATACCACGACGGACCGTCATGGGAAACGACAGACCGTCGAGGGCAAGTCTCGTTTAAACCACTTAGAATTTAGAAATTTGAGGTACTGAGAGCGGACTCAGAACGTCACGACGGGGTGGCCGGGACGGACCCGTCTGCATATGAAGGGCCGTCACAGACTCTTAATGAAGTGGAAGTCTTGAACCCTGTGACGTAGCAGCAGAGGATCGTAGCAGGCACGACGGCCGTCACAGGCTGCGTAACCCTGACTGGTCGCATTTTTGTTAAATATTTTAAGGGGCGTTTTGGCCTATTCCTGCTCTTAGAATTATAAAGTTCGTGGTTTAATGTTAATAATTTAATTACTGGGGGTTACGGAGAGAACCTTGGAATAAATAGTGGGTTACTTTTTACCATCTTTTATACTTAATTATATGATTATTAGGGTTAAAAGAAAAAGGTTTTGAATAAGAAAAACTAGGAAAGAACAACAGGAGAGGGAGAAACGAACGAAAGAAAGCGAAGAACGCGGAAGAAAGCAAGGTTTTGCGTAAGATATCTTCTTTGATCGCGATTTTCGGTGGAGGTAGTTTATGGTTTATGCATTCATAGTAAAATCTCTTAATAGCGACTGAATGTATGGGTAGTCTTGTAACCCTTTTCTATGGCTTAATTGTTGTATGCATGATGTGTTTATATATATTGTGATGATAAACTACCATGATGAATGGCTGTTTTGGAATATTAAAATCCTAAATTATTTACTTTGGTAATGATGATGCTTGTTATAAAAAGAAGGCTTGATGAACTTAAAGTAAGGAAGGGATCGGGTGTCAGTTCCGGCACAAAGGATAGGTATATGCATCGGAGAGGGGCGGTCACATTCAGGCACCAGGATAGCTATATGGATAGGGTGTCACGTTCCGGCACCAGGTGTATATGAGATCGGAGTGTCACGTTCCGACACCGGATAGTCTATGGAATCGGGTGTCACGTTCCGGGGACACCAGGATAGTAGTAGTGGAGCGGAGTGTCACGTACTAAATCCAAAGAAATGTTTCCAAAAGAGATGGTGTGGAGGCCTGAGTCCTCATGGATGTTAGTTGGTTTTGTTATAAATGAGTTTTTGACTTTTGCTATCACCGTTTAATAATACTATTTGATTTATGCTACTATCTGAAATATATTGCTTCTATTTTGAGTTAGCGATGATACCTACTCAGTACTGTGTTTTGTTATTGGACCCCTTACTGTAATGGTTTTTCTTTGTTATTTGTGGAGTACAGCCCAAACGACCATCGTCTTAAACTCAACCGCAAACTCCTAGCCAGTCTTATCACGTCGGATCTCAAGGTGAGCTAATGCTTAGAGCTTGGACGGATCCATCTTCTTCCATGTCTTGATGCCTTGAAGTCCGGCCTGGACTAGATTTTTACTTATTTTAGATTCTTCGATACTCTTAGAGTAGTAGTTGCGGATAGATGTTCTTGTGGTGATGATACTGTCCAGCTTTGGGGATGCTAGTCTTGAATTTTAGCATTATTTAATTGATGTCGTAATTGAGTTTTAGTCTTCCCCCTTATATTATTTTTTTGATGGGTTAACTGTTGGGCTTGTAGCTTGGTTGGTTCGCTCACAGAGTAGGATAAAGGGGGGTGCCCCACGCGCGACCCGGGTTTGGGTGCCGTGATAAATAATAATAGTCATAATAAGAATACTAATACTATACTAAGCATCGTAACTAATCAGTAAAATAATAATAATAAGTAATAAAGTAATAATAATAAAAGAGTAGTAATACTAATATAATAAGAATATTTAATTATAAGAAGATAGATAAACAATGAAATCAATATAATCATGATAGTAAATAATAATAATATTAATAGTAATAAAAAAAGAATAATACTAATAATAATACAAATAGTATAATAATAATATAATAATAATAATACCATAATAATAAGAATAAGAAGATACATATTTAAACATAATTCAATAAATAATAATAAATAATCAACCAATAATAATAATAATAATATAATTATAATGAGATGATGTGCCTTGTAAGAAAAGAAGGTTGATGAATTGAGTGAAGGAGATTAGGGGTCGGGTGTCAGAACCGAACGTAGACTTAGGGGATCGGGAGCGTCTCACGACCCGAACGTAGACTTAGGGGATCGGGTGTCACGAACCAACACGTAGAGTTAGGGGATCGGGTGTCACGAACGACATGAGATTTAGGGGATCGGAAGTGTCACGAACCGGACACGTAGAATTTAGGGGATCGGAGTGTCCGTTCCGCACCTAGTAGTAGGGATCGGATTGTCACGTTCCGGACAATAGTAGAGGGGATCGGAGTGTCACCGTACCGACACCAGAGGTTAATGAATATGAGGGCGCGGAGTGTCACGTACCGACATAAGAGAAATACCGATAAAGAACCTTGAAAGCTGTTAATAACTCAATCTAATGAACATAATCCCAAATGAGTCGGTATTGAGGCTTGCGTCAGACTAGTCAAAGATGTGAACTTGACGGTTAATTGTTTAAGTATAGTACTGTGTTGCTTCCCTGTGAGTATATGAGGATTTATGATATTCCTGGTATTATGATTTCTATTTTGGGTTGGCCGATGATACTACTCAGTACCCGGGTTTTGTACTGACCCATACTTGTATGTTTTCCCTTTGTTATGTGTGGAGGCAAACCAAACATACTGTCGTCCAATCAACGCCATCTAGCCATTCTTATTACACCGGATTTCAGGGGAGCTAACGCTTCTAGTGGACTGGATCTGCTTCCTCATGTCTTGAGGCTTGAAGTTCGCATGACTAGCTTTTGTATTTTTAGCTCTTAGAAACTCTTAGTTTAGAAGTGATCATAGATGTTCTGGTAGTGATGGGGAACTCCAGATTTGGGGGAATAATAGATTGTTGAATTTTAGAGTTATTGAATGGGTTTGTATTACTGAGTTTAAGTCTTCCAGCTTACTTATGTTGATATTATATGAAATGTCAGGTATTAGCTTGGTTGGTTTGCTCCACCAGAGGAGGGTAAGTGTGGGGCAGTCGCGGGACCGTTTTGGTTGTGACAAAAACTTGTATCAGAGGATTAGGTTCGTTGCTCGTCACCAAGCACAGGTCTAGTAGAGTCTTAAGGAAACGGTAGGGGGCCGCCTTTACTTTTCTTTGAGAGGCATAAGATTTAGGAAAATTCATTTCTTCTTTCTTCTTTCGTGTATATTGGGTCCCAATGGTATCTAGGTGACAAAATGGTATTGACCATCTTTACTCATTTCGAAGATGGTTAGACGAGAGTAAACGGATGCGCCACCCCCAACATCGGCACGGAAAAAGAAGCGTACAGAGCCAACAACTGGGGCTGTTTGCTTCGGGAAGAATAGCGGCAGAGGCCGTGGTAGAGGTCGTGGGAGACGTCCTCTAGAGGAAAGAGGACGAGCACCCAGCCCATAGGGTTAGGTATAGGAGGTGAATCCTCCACCGCACTGAGGGTAGTGGTAGAAGGTGATGTAAGGGAAAATGAGAAGTGCAGAATGAGGAACTACCACCCCAACCTACCCCAGAGATGATAAATCAGGTTCTTGCTTATCTTAGTGGGTTATCTGACCAGGGTCAGGCACCTCCAGTTAAGATGTTCCTAATGCTCCTAAGGCTAACTATGAGAAGGGTGGTGGTTACACATATATAAACCTACTTTCTCAAATTGTGGGAAGAAACATTTTGTGAAGTCTAGCCAGTACTAGTGGGTGTTATGGTTGTTGAAAGGATGCACTAGGTGAAAGATTGTCCTACTATTGCTGTAAGGGAGAAAGGTCAAGAAAACTCATAGTGAAGGTACATTTTTCCTCAAATTGTTTGGTTCTATCACTCCCAGTAACTCATTCCAGTTGACAGTCACGTAAGTGTCTGAGTTCTCATTTTGGTTGATGTTGATGAGTTTTTCCTAAGTGGGGGAGTAGGTGAATAGTTGGGTTGATGAATCATGTCTCTTCTCTTCTATTTTATTTTATTTATTCTTGGGAGTTAGAACTTTAAGCAGCATGTTTTATGTGTTTAGGAGTATAAGTGAAAATGAATTTCATTGATTTCCTTGCATGTGATAGTCCATGAGGTTATTAGTTTTATGGTAAATGGGGGTTCATGTATGATTTTGTCGGCATATTTTATAGCATTGGATAGTAAATTGCTGATATGTGCATGGTTAGCTTGAAGGACTGAGTAACAATGAAGTTTCTGAAG
Organism: Solanum habrochaites; assembly: GCA_027704765.1. Lineage (NCBI taxonomy): Eukaryota > Viridiplantae > Streptophyta > Magnoliopsida > Solanales > Solanaceae > Solanum > Solanum habrochaites. The sequence continues at coordinate 43,709,183 of JAKWJA010002498.1, forward strand.
TTATGCAAAAACTAGGTTTTATGAGATCTGGCAAATGTTCTTAGAATTAATGTTGATCATATGAGGATATGTGGAGAAGGAAGTTACTCCTATGTGAAGTGAAAAATGTCAAGTCTATGCATGATAAGATGTAGATTTGTTCCCTACGTTCTGGTTGTCATTGAGTCCCCCCCCTTGATCTATGGAGTTGATGTTCAATCATTAGATATATGTGTTTTCGTATGATGTGGTATGGTTATGAGCTGCTAGTCTTGAGTCTTTATCATTTGAAAGTGTTGAAAGTATTTTAGTGTCATTCGAGGATGAATGTTTATCTAAGTGGGAGAGAATGTCACAACCCTCAAAATGAACTAGGTTATAATAGATACTATCATGTGTGTTATGCGTTAATAATGTGTTAAAAATATGAATATTAGCATTAGAAGTCAGGTTGTAGAGTTTGGAATTCAAACATAAAAGAACAACCAAGACGTTTGGAAACTAGTCGTTCAGTGCGACTTTGCATGTTTTATGTATTTTTTGATGTCAAAATTGGTAGGAGAGGACTCGAACACCTATAGTAACATGTTTAGGGTGGAAACATACCGGTACGATTCCCCAAGGACCACCTTAAGGGTCCTTGAGGAGCATCCAAACCTTTGCAAGAAACTGCCAAAAGGCAGTCCAAACCACGACCCTCAAATAACGTCCAGTAGTTCCATCACCGCACCATCGATTGGGTCCTGACTCCACACTTAGTGGTGGCAGATTAGCCCTAAAATACAAGTATCTGACCAAAATGACGCCCAGAAGGATGCCCCATTGATAAAACGACAACCAGTAAATGCAACCGTCATTTGACAACTACAACTTTTTGCATGTGTCTCCTCAACCAAGGTAAGGGTATTTTAGGAAATAAACCAAGGTCATAATTAAGTCCTAGACAGTTAATTTAGGTGTTTTTTAGGTATTTTAAGTTAGTTTATAAACCTAAACCTAAGTTAGACCTCACTTTTCAAAATCAAAACTCAAGATCAATTAAGTTTCTCTATACTCCATTGAAGCTTGAAGCAAGGTTGAATCTAGGATTGAAGATCTTCATTAATTTCTCCATCAATTTCGTGTGAATTCTTCATTAAAGGCATGTTGTTTCTTTCTTGATTCCCTTTCCATTAAAGGAGCCAATTCCAAAGGCTTTTCGAAGATTCATTCGAAACCTTAAAGGCCTATTTTGAAGTCTAAGAATGGGGTCTTGCATGAAAAGATTTTAAGTGATGTTTTATGGGTTGATCAATGTTAATTGAATGTGTTAAGGTCAAAAATTCTATGAACCCATGCATTCTATGAATTCCTAATTTTGCTCTAAAGTGGGTGAATTGACCATGACTTAATCTTATTTAATTTATGTGTAGATCGTATTGGGCTATTTAATTGTGTATTGATCAATGTTAGAATTGTTCATAGCATGCTTTAACGAATTGTTGGCCTAGTCTTATATTCACTATTATTGTAAAGGTCTCTTGATATATGTATTTTTTGGAAAGGCTAGGAATGGTGATTATGGCTATTTGAAGGTGGTGAATTGATATTATTCTTGTGTTCAACACCGAATTGAGATTCAATACTCAATGATTTGTAAGTTCCACTATAATGGCGGTGGTTAATTGTTATATGTTATGTACATGACCTAGTCTGTATTATTAAGTGAACTATTGTATGATCATGATATGGTATATGCAAAGGTAAAAACTGAAGGTACTCATATGATGATCTTGTATGGATATGATTGAATGTATTGCTTCTCTAGTTGTTGACATATGATGATAAAGGACTAGTGAGAGCCTTTAGAAAATGATGATGTATAATGTGTGGTAGACTAGTTTTCCCTACTTGTTACTTGAAAGGTATTAAATGAATGAAATAATAAAAGTCTAGAATCAGTAGACCTAAGTTAGTGTCCTTCCTTTGAAGGATTATATGAGGTATTCTACGGTATGTCTTGACTGGTAGGCCTAAGCATGGTTCCCCTTCTTGATTAATTTACAACCTTAATTTAATGTGAATTCTTGAATACTGTAAAGAAGGTTAATGATAACTTTTTGATCAGTAGGCTTAAGGAGATTTTTCAAGAGTAGTCAAGTGAGTTTTCCTAATAGACATTGTTTGGCAGCCCTAATGGACCCATCCTTAAAAGAAGAAGTATTATGAGTTGGTAAAACATACTGATGGTACCTTCTGTAACACAAGTAGTGAATGATTTACTCCATAAGAAACAAGTCAAACCACCGACAGGATATTCTTATGGTAGTAGCTCTACTTGAGTAGGAGACTAGAGTACAAACAAGCCCTTGATATCTTTTATGCCTACATGGGATGGTTACTAGTTCTACCTTCGGCAAGTAAAACAACTTCCATTGTGTAGGGTCCTTTATGACACCGAATTCCATACCTAGCTCGTGTGGTCTATGTCTGTTAGTGCCTATTCTCATCATATGGTATGTGCATTGTAGTATTGGAGAAGATCTACAACGTGTAGGTATTGGAATAAGACGCTATCTATACATGGAACGAGTAGGCTTTGATAATGCTAGGATGGGTTCCCTAGGTCCTGCAAGACCATTATGTGAAGTCCTCTAATTGCTTATTTGTGTTTTAAATGACTCTAATATATAAGGTTCTATTAGTAAAGAATGTCTAATTGAAAAGGTTCTTATCTAAGGTAGATTTGAGGATAACTTAGGTGTGCTTGAAGAGGGTGTATGGAGACCTCTTCATGTCTTATTCTAGTGATTTTTATAGTAAACTTTAGGTAGAGGGTCTAAAGGAATGAAAGGGCTTATTTAGTTAATGTTGAACATCTCTTATATGTGTTGGTTGAATTATATGTCTTTTAAACTCTTATGAGGAAGATTTCTATCAAAAGAGCATGAAAAGTATATTTTAAAGTAAATGTATGTTTTACCATAGCTTTCTTGCATGTTCATGATACTTTGTACATTCAATGTGCTAATTCCACATGTTTTCTAGGTCTACAAGTGTAGGTGGCAAGTGAAGATTATTCTTTGAAGTTAAATCTTTTGAATAGCATTCTCTCAAGATTTGTATGTCCTCATTTGTTCGAGGACAAGGCTTATGTTTTGTTTTCTTTTCTAAAAGACTTTATAATAGACTATATTTCCTTTTCTAATTGATGTAAGGGACGGACTCTATGATATTATATGTGTCTATAATGGAGTATGTTGATACTTAATTTTTTTTCTTAAATTCTATAAAGATTTAGACTACTGTTGTGAAAATTTTTAATTCTCCACCGCTTTTCATATATATGCGATGAATGATGTCTAAGGGATAGTATAAGATCTGTGAGAGGTTGAGTACACAGTGTAGTGACATGGGGGTGCTCTCGGGTTGTTACACTGTTCCCTTAGCCGTAAGTGTTTGACAATCTATTATCTTACAAACACTCCTACCATAACTTTCTGTAGCATCTAAGCATTTACCCCCAAGTAGACAACAAAGATATACTAACATTTCCTCCTTGAGGTTTAGTATTAGAGACATTATATTTATTCAATCTAGAATGACAACATCCATTGAACCTTTAATGTGAAAAGTAACCATCACCGGTCCTTGCCTTCATTGACTCCTGTAATCTTCCCTTAAGTTTCTGTTATTCTATTTGTGTAGCATGTACTATTAGACAAGAAACGTATCATTGAGAAGCATAGTGATACGATATTCCTTGACTACTATCTCATACAATTCAAACACAAACTTACTCATCCTTTACCTAGACTCATGTTTCCTTGACGAAGGTTGATGAATGCAACAACCTTTGCCTCCCTCATCTTAAGGGGAAACAACCTATCAAGCAATTCAATCTTAAACTTTTCCCAATTGAGAGGACCCAAATAATCTACCCTGCCTTCCTTCCATTGGTAGAACCAAACATGACCAACACCCTTACATTTGTAAAAGAAAAATCCCACATTTTTTGTTGGTGTCATTCCCATTATTATCAGCACCTTATACACTTCATAAATGAATTCTTGAGGATGTTCTCAACCTTATAAAAACCAAACTCTGGGGGTTTAATTCTAGTGAATTCTTACTCTAGATGTCGTCGTACCCATATTAGAGTTCAGCAGAACCAACAACTACCTATTGGATTGAGCCAACACTTTAAAAGCAGCCCGGAACTTTGCATTATTCACTTGCTTGACCAAAGGATCAACTGAAACTTGAGGAGCTTCCTATTCCATATTCTCATTCACATTCCTCCTAACACATGCTTTTTGAGGGGCAATCCTAAAAATTATTTGATAGGGATAGGAGAAACGACATATAGAGTTACACTCTATCGCACGACTGAGAGTAATGAAAGAAGTTGATTTTTCCTAATCATTTTATAGCTTCTCATTAATATATATGACTCTCTTAACACTTATGAACAAGACTCTACTTGACAAGGCTAATGAAAAATAATAAGACCTTCCTAAATTTTATGCTCTAAATACTAACTTTGTCATGACCCAAAGTATACCCTCTTTGTGACATAGTGTATACGACACCAAGAGGCCTTACAAAATCCACTTACAATGCATAAAAAAGATAATAGTCTCAAAATCCATCTATGACATTAATAGTGATCGGGACGTAACCCTTATATCACAATAATACAGAAAATTAGGTATAATAAGAAATGAAGGCACAGTCCAAGTAATATGGGGACTCACCGATCTTCAACATATATTAAGTGATCCCTAGCAACATAGATGGAAAATTTGAATGTCAGACCCTACATTTGGGAAAAAAACAATGAAGGAAAGAGTATGTGTTAGTTTAAAATGTACCTTTGATTATAGAAATGCATACATTTACAAAGTCATGCTAAAAAGGAACTTTTCAAGAAATGCAAATACCAAGTTAAAACCATAAGATAATAGGTTATAAAAGATTGTTGTAACCATGGTTAATGCAAGTAGAATTCATCTTTGAATTGAAGTGTGTCCTTACCTGCCAATTGAAGAACCTTAATCTAGTAGGTAAAATTAGAGCCTCACATCAGAGTTATAGATTTTGATATGTAAGTTAATTTTATTAAATTGATTCCCATACTTAGGATAAGGTGTTTAGGAGTCTAAAATCAAGGTACGAGTCCTCAAGGACAAACCAAAGGGGTCCTTGAGGAGGACCCCAAAGCATTTCCTAAAACTGCCTAAACGAGTGAGCTACGGATGGGAACTAATGGGCGTAGGTCCATCCACACCACATGGGTGAAGACCCCATATTGTGTGCTTCAGGCCACCATATAAGGACCAGAAGGATGCAACATGAGTCTACTCACAGACTATGAGTCCTAGGTCGTGGATCCTTCTTGCAAATTTGCTTAAGTTCAGCCATGGTAAGTTTAATTTTGGTAATTCTTATTTTAATTATTTTATTGTAGGTTAGTTTAATATTGTTTTAGTAATCCTTTACTTTTTATGAAATCACAAGACTGAAATAATAACCACCTTTTTCCCCACATATTTCTCTCACGAAAACCACTATTGTTGAAGAAAAACATCTTAAGGTTTAAGGTTCAAATACTTATATTTTAACTCAATTTCATGAGGAATCTTCATATTTTATGGTATTTTATCATATATGATAGCTTTCACCCCCATAGAGCCCTGAAAGAATTCATTTTGAAACTAGTGTTCTCAAAGATTATGGTTTCACCACTGTCATGGGTTTGTTTACAAAACCATTTCAAGGTGTATTACGATGAGTTATGATAATTGATGAATTCTTGGTTTATGGATATACATACACCAAGAGAACCCATGTGAAATCCCCTATTCCCCAATTTGCATTTAAGTGTGGGTATTATTGGTGTATATAGTTGACATTAAAAGATTTTATATATGATTATACATGTATTCTTTCTTAAAACTGTGTTCTAGGGTGAAATGATATACGTTAGTATTATGCTATAAAAGAGGGAATTGAGGGCTTAGATGCTGACTTTAAGATTGAGCCTTTCTTTTATGGCATGCTTGAGATTAGAACACTTGGATATGAATTACTTAAAATTAAATCTCCTACACATGAATTAAGTATATTGGGGCTTATATCATGGATCATGGTTGAGTAGTATTGAGTTTGAGCACAAACTAATTGCATTGGCTGAAATGTGATTCTATTCATGTCTAGTGTAGTAAGGGCTGGATATGTTGATTTAATATGATGTGTGATCCTTGAATTCAAGATATGAGAATTATGCATGATTAAGATATTATGTACATGTTTTATGAACACTTTGAAAGCGAAGTATGTATAATGATGATATTATCGTAATGTTATTTAAAGGACAACCTCACACACACTTCATGCATGAATGTAATTATGATGTAACTATGATGTTGTTGAAAGGTTATGATTATATAAACCCTTACACAGGTAATAAGGAAAGTTATCTGACTATGGATATCTTGTTGGATTGATGATAAGGCTATTAGCAGGAAATGAACACACAGTGAAAATGATATGAAAGGTTTAGTCACATATAACTGATTCTATGGTTGAAAAGCAATTCTCAACTAATGAGCCTAGAAGATATATCCTCATATTTTTGAGGATTAAGTGTTAAGTCACTCTCCCGTAAACATGAAGTTAAGTCAAGACTCAACCTGAACTTAAAGGGAAATATACCTATCACCGAGTGGATATGAATATTAGATAGAAGCTTTTATGCAGTTAGTCCGACATCCCAAATGAAAGAATTTATGTCACTTAGTCAGGTATCCGAAATGAAAGAGTTCATGTAAGTTAGTCTGGAATTCCAAATAAAAGAGTTTACATTAGTTAGTCCGGCTTTCTAAATGGATTCCTTTTACGCTAGTCAGCGTTCCCAAAAGAGTTATCTCATAAGATTGAAAACTTTTACCCTCAGTTAGTAATCAAGTTTCTAGAAGAAACATTCCTATTTATACTAATATGTCCACTGTAGGTACTTTAGTAGTTGGATCACCTAGTGAATTAAACATCAATTGTACATTAGGCCGTAGGACCAATTTACGGGAGTGTGGGGCAGTGCCCATTTGATTCCATTGTATTTCCCACAGGGTCTATGTTTGTGAAGACTATTTCCCTCTATGAACAAGAACATGAACTATGAACAAGAACATGAGTTATGCACTATGGTTCTATTCAGGGCGTGTTCTATTAATTGTGGTGGGGGTAGGGATTTACATGTTTGAATTGCACAAGTAGGCTTTGAGAATGGTCGTGGTAGGTTTCTCTTATGATACGATGACCTATGAGTTAATGCATGCTTTATATGAAATATGAACATGAATATGAACTATACTTATGACTTTTCAAGGAGCTTTACTAAGTGTAAGTGAGTGTATGAGACTTCATTCATGCATTGCACAAGTAGGCTTTGAAATGTGTTATGGTGTGATTTCCTTATGATATTAAGATATATGAATTATGCCTGTATGATATGGATTGTTGCTAAGAGTAGTTTTTCTTCTTATAAGCTATGAACATAAATGTTTTCTTATCTATGAGTATTAACTATGGATGAAATTAAAGTATGATAAGTATGATCTTGGTGGCCTAAAAGTTGTACTTAGTGTAGATGGGATTATGATATCTTATCTATGCCTTTCACAAGTAAATTTAGGGTTACTTATGTAATGGTTCTATTATGATGAGATGATCTTGATATTTAACTATGTATATGAAATATGCCTTATGATGATTGGGGTATGCATTATGTTTTTGTTGGAGGCTATTCTTGTGATTATGTTGATATCCTTTGTGCTAAGATGAATTGTACATGAGTTTTCTTATGAGTTAGATTCCCCAACTATTTCAAAGATGATGTTCAAAATTGGAATATAGCATGATTCAACTAAAAATATCACCTTTACCGTGTTTTAAGGATTTTTATACATTGTTATAATGCTTAGTGAAATTTTTGTACTAACCCATATTTCTATATTTTCTATGAGTTTAGGGACTGGTTGTTGAGGTTTTATTCTTCTATTGTTCAAATCTTTGATTTATGCTCTCCACACTCTTGGTGAGTCCTCAGAGTTTGAGGACGAATTGTTTTATTTCAAGTGTCTTTCTTACATTGTCTATTGAGAGTATGTTGCAAAGGATTGCGACCCCTACTGATACTTGATTATATTAGATGACTTGTAGTGAAAATGTCTAGACTTCTAATTCATTTTATGAATGACTTCATTTGTAAAAACTTTTAAATTCCGCATCATTTCTATTACTTATGTTTATGATATGCTATGGGCTTTTATGTTATGTTACATCTAAAGTGTACCCCTAGGTCATAACAAACTTTGTATCAGAGAACAAAGCTGGAATGATTCTAGGATTATGTCTCATAATCCACATCTAGTAGAGTCATATTCATATTGTGAAGCATACCACATTTATAAATGAGAGGCTGCAAGTTGCTTAACATTGTTTGACCAATTAAAAAAAGCAAGGTCGTTACAAGAGTGTCCCATAGAATAGGAAAGATTTAAGAATGGGTTTCTTGATTGGTTTTCCCTTTAGAGATGAGAGAGGCAAAGATAGTATGAGTGTTGAGGAGTATTCTCGAGTGTTCACTAAGTTGTCAAGATATGCTCCATTCATAGTTGTCGACTATGAGATGAAGATGAGTAAATTTGTGTCAGGTGTGTCTTGCTTTATGGCAAAAGAATGTTGTATGGTTATGTAGGATTATGATGTGCGTATTTATTTTCTTGCTCAGTCAAGATCTGAAATATACACGATTTAGGCGAGGTCACACTAGATCTTGACAACACTTGTAAAGTGTTGTCTAAAGTACTTTTGGGTACACTTCTAGTCTAAGCCTTAACTTTTCATTTTTGGACCCGATGAACATTACAACATTTAAGCTGCTCTTCAGTGGTATAGGATCCACTTTAAGTTTATCATGTATGGATATAATTGGGAATTGTCACGACCAAAACCGAAAAGCCGCGACTGGCACACATGACCCTTCTATTTGAGGAACCAACCAATCTAAAAACCTTATTTCATTTCAATTTATATCAAATAAAAACAATGCGCATACTAACTATAAATAAAGACAATTCAATAACTTCTAAAATTCAATATCTATTAATTCCCCAACATCTGGAGGACGTCATCCCACAAGAACATCTATGATCAAATTACTAACTAGGAGTATTAAGAAGCTAAAAAATAAAAGTAGTCTATGCCGAAAACTTCAAGGCATCAAAGGAATTGAGGAAGGAGATACAGTCCCAAAGCTAGAAAGCATTAGCTCCCTGAAGACATCCGGTTGTGACGAAAGATGCTTGAAACTACTGTTGAGCGAGATGGCGGCACGTTGGCTGCACTCCACAAATAAACAAAAGGAAAACATAAAAGTGGGGGCAGTACAACCACAAGTACCGGTAGGTATCATCGGCAACTCCAAATAGAACAGTATATATCAAGTAACCATCATAAAAATCAACGAATATCCTTTAGCATGCAGCAGCATTACAATTACAATAGTCCTTGGCTACAACACCACGCACATCAATGAGGACTCACGCCTCCTCATCATTACTCGTTTGGGCGGAAACATGTTCTTTAGATGAGTATATTAGTATCTTTCAAGCTTAATTATATTATTTACTCTCGTGGTCGGTACGTGAACACTCGCTCCTCATCTATCCTGTACCGGAACGTGGCACCGATCCATATACTATCTGGTGTCGGAAACGTGACACTCCGATCCTAATATCTCTATCCTGGTACCGGAACGTGGCACCCGATCCATATACTATCTGGAGTGGACGTGACACTCCGATCCTCATATCTATCATGATACCGGATACGTGGCACCCGATCCATATTACTAATCTGGTGTCGGAAAGTGGACACTCCGATCCTCATATTCTATCCTGGTACGGAACGTGGCACCACGATCCATATACTATCCTGGATGTGAACGTGCAATGCCGATCTCAGATTTATCCTGGTACCAGAATGGTGGCAACCCGATCCATAATTCTCACTACTTCGTCATTAAGCCTTCTTGTATACCAAGGCATCATCATTAACCAAAGTAGATTAGGTTTTCAAGATAAGATCACTAGCTTAATCAGGCTTATTTTATTACAAAACATATACTATATATATATATCTATATATATGAAGATCACATCGTATTGCAATACGCAATAGCATATAGAAGACTTAATAATACTACTCAACACAAGATCATGCGCATTAAGAGTTTACTATGAATCGTGGAAAAACCATAACTACCCTCCACCGAAGAATCGTGATCAAGCAAGCAACTTCCTAATTTTTGTTGTCCTCTTAAGTTCCTCTTCTCTCTCTATGTTCTCCTCTCCTTTTCTTTCTGTTTTTATTTACTTCAAAACCTCTTTCTTTTTACCATAATTATTATGATAATTAAGTTTTAAAAGATGGCACTAATTATCCATAATTAACTTAGGTTACTCTTTAACCCCAAGTATAGACTTATTAACATAACCGATAACTTTTATAATTAAAGCAGGAATAGTCAAAAAACGTCCACTTAAAAGGTAAAGGAAATTCCGACCCGAACTGGGATTGACGTATAGCCGTGCGGGCCGTTGCGCCTGCGACGGTAGTTTACTGTGTGTCGCGCATGATACCGAGACTCGTTTTTAAGTGGATGGCCTGTGACGGTCCGTGCGCCTACGACGGTACGTCCCTGCCACTAGTCACGACGTTCAGAGAGTCGATTTTCAGTACCCAATTTCAGAATTTTCTAATTGTTTTGAAACGGGGGACACCTCCCACGGTCGTCGGCCTCGTGACGTCCGTGTGGCCTCCGATCACCTATGCCAGTTTTTCACGAATAAAAATTGTTGCTCAAAACGGATAACCAGGTCGTTAATTACAATAGATACCAATTTACCATCGTTCGTCCCCGAACGAATCACAGAGGGAAAACAAGGGCGAAAAGGATACCTGAAGCTGTAAAAGATTTGTGGGTATCTTTCTCGCATATTGCTTGCCTCTCCAAGTGGCTTCTTCAACGGGTCGATTTCTTCATTGAACGTTGATAGATGCATCTCCATTGACCTCAACTTGCGAAACTTTCATTATATAAATAGCAAAAAGGCTCTCTCATAAGACAAATCTCATCAAGCAAAACTGAAGCCCAACGGATCATGTAATTTCCATCCCATGGTATCTTAACACGCCACGTGGAATACCGGATGTACTCCGACAGCCTGGAGGCAAGGCTAAAATCATAAGCCACCTCCCCTACTCTCCTTAAGTCCTTCAAAGGGACCAATGTACCTTGGACTAGCTTTCGCTTTTACCAAAACCCATCACCCTTTCATTGGCGAAACTGTCAACAAAGGGACTTGTTCACCCCTCCATTGAACTCTAAGTCTCTAACCTTTCGATCTGCATATTCTTTTTGTTTACTTTAGCGTCGCTTAGAAGCTTCTCTTGAATAGATTTAACTTTTCTATCGAATCCCTCAAAAGATCAGTACCCAAGGTCTAACCTCGAATGCATCCAACACCACCAATGGGGGACCAATCTCCTTACCATACAATGCTTCAAACAGGGAGCCTATCGCGCTTGAGTGATAGCTATATTGTATGAAAACTCCGATAAGGGTAAGAAGCTATCCAAGGCACCGAATTCTATCACACATGCACGAGCAGATCCTACCAACCTGAATCGTCCGTCAGACGAGAACAGCGGTCCCTAGATGAGGATGGAAACGCAGTACTAAGATCACCTAGTACCCACATTCCGCATCGCAATGTTTTCCAAAACTTGGAAGTAAACTGCGTACCTCTATCTTATATGACGGATAGTGGAAACTCCATGCAATCGAAAACACTTCTGAATGTAAAGTTTGGCTAACATCTTTGCATTTGTAAGTCACCTTAACGGAATGAAATGAGCAGACTTGTTAATCTGTTCCACAATCACCACATGGAGTGAACTTGCCCAATGTCTTTGGAAGACCAATCACGAAGTTCCTTGCCATTCTCTCCATTCACATTCCGAATGGCATTCTCTGAGTGTTCCCTACGGGCCTTTGGTGTCATACTTTACTTGTTGACCAATTTGGAAAATTTGGCAATAAAATCCACCAATATCCCGCTTCATCTTCTCACCAAAGTGTTGGCTTTAGGGTCCGGTACATTCTTGGTGCACACGGGATGTACGAACCTGAACTATGAGCCTCTGTGTAAGAATGTGTTGATTCAAATCATCGAGCGGGTGTACACATACCCTTTTCCCTAATCATTCAAACCCACTTCCTCACGATTGCGTATCTTTCGCCTCTACTTGACAACCCTTTATCTATGATCCGGATAAATATGTCTTCATTCATTAAATGCTTTCCTTTAATTTGAAGGAAGGAAGCCTTGCCTCCAACAAGCTAAAAATCCTCCCTTCTCATTTACTTACTAATCTCATAAGGTCGTTAGCCAGAATCTGGAACCTCCCTAGCTAAATGGGATCTAGAAGTTGCAAGTGGAGCTAGATTCCATGCTTACGCCTTTTACTTAAAGCATCCGCTACACATTTGCCTTCCCGGGAGGAACAAAATAGTTGATGTCGTAGTCCTTAGTAGTTCCAGCCATCTCCTCTGTTCTCAAATTCCAAATCTCTCTGAGTGAAGACATACTGTAGACTACGATGATCTGTATAGACTTTCACACCTTAACCCCATTATAATAGGTCTCATTTGCTTTAGTGGCAAAACACTACCGCGCGCCAATCTCCAAATCAGAGGTGGAAGTTAGTTCATGATTTTAATTGTCTTGAAGCATAAGAAATACATCTTCTCTGCATTCGCACTGCCACCCAAAACGAATAAGATTGCATCACAATTACACAATGAAGTTCTTGCTTCCACTGGCAAGGTGAGAATGGTGCAGTATCCAACAGAGCTCTTGAGCTTCTGAAAGTCTCACCTCATCCGGACCATACAAATGGAACAGTTTGCTTAGTCAAGTCGTCAGTTGGGAGGGCAATAGAAGAGACCCCTTGACTAAAGCGGCGGTTAGAGCGAGCTTAACCACAAAGCTCCATTTTGACACATGAGTAGTTTACCCAATTCTTACCTACTTCGATCTTGGAAGGATCACCATCACTCACATATAACTTAGAACCACGTTCCCCAAGAAGGACATGCATCTAGCCAAAACTCACAATTAGAGAACTGGCATAAAGCTTTTTCCTAAACATTTCCGAATACCATTCTCAAATGCTCCTATGTTCCCCCTTACTTTAGAGTATATCAAGTATATCATCAATAAATACGATCACAACGAGATCCAAATATGGCTTAAAAAATCCCCGGTTCATCAAACTCATGAACGCAGCAGGGCATCGTTAAGACCAAAGGACCACTACAAATTCGTTAAGTGCCCATAACTGGTTTCTAAAAGCAGTTTGGAACATTCCGTTGTGGTTATTTTCAATTGTTGACCCGGATCTCAAGTCAATCTTAGAGAAGGGACAAAGCACCTTGAACTGATCGAAACAAGTTCATAAATGCGAGGAAGAGGATACTTGTTCTGTATAGTACCTTGTTCAACTGCCGGTAGTCTATGCACATACGAAAACTTCCCATCTTCTTCTTTTCAAACAAAACCGAGAAGCACCCAAATGGAGTGCACTTGGTCTAATGAAGCCTTTGCTCAACACATCTTGAAGTGGGATGTAACTCTCTTACTCCGCGGGAGCCATTCTATAAGGGGGCGATAGAAATGGGGCGAGTGTAGTACCCGGTTCCAAGATAATACAGAAGTCCAATAGCTATACTGGGTCATACCGCGACGGAAGATCTGTAGGGAACACAATCAAGAAACGCACGGACCACCGAACCGACTCAAGCGAAGGTACTGGGTGGGTATCCTTGAGAGGTCGCCAAGAAAGTAAAAACCCTTTACTAACCATTTATCTTTAGCACAAAGAAGGAGACTAGATACGCCGCACCGTTATTGGAGTGTCCAAGTGTAGTCACCCTCCCCACTAAGGATTTGCTCCCAGGCTTGGCTAACGTCACGTTTAGCATTAAATCCAAGATCGAAATTGCGGAGAAAGCAAGTCATAACCCCAATCACATCAAAATCAACCATCTCTAAGATACAAACTACCTAAGTGTTACTCCCACAAAGTCACAAACAAGACTATATACCTTTTCAACCTACAACAGACTCACCAATGGAGTAGTAGAAACACGAATCGGCGTATCAAGTAATCACAATGTAAATTTAGACACCTTAGCAACTGCGGAAGATACATAAGAAAAATGGGATCCAGGATCAAACAATACAGAAGCAATGCATCACAAACAGAAGATTACCTGTATGACAACATCAGATTGTTCCGCCTTGATCTCCAGGGAAAGATAACAATGGGCACTTTAGTTTGTTATGTCCGTTGCCACTACATGTTGTGGATTGTAGAGTGTACGTGGCTCCAGTTTGCCCATCCCCCCGGCCATTTTGGTTTGACCACCATACCTCGACACTCGTCCTCCGGAATAACGGCTCTGCCATGGACCACCCTCTATTCTAACTGTTGGGGGGTCTATCGCTCTGTTTTGGGAAATACCTCTTGATAGCCCAGTCTCCCCACACCCCATAACACTCTATAGATTCACGCCTAGGTCTCTCAGATGAAAAGTTGGAACGGTCTGAGGTGGGACCTCCAACTACAGTTGTAGTTAGTGAAGACTGATGGGTCGAACTGCGTAACATCCGAACCTGTACTAGAGAAGAACATTAAAATCAACCTCCTTCGAAACCTCTTGTTGTCAGATGCCATGGTGGCATTATCTGGTTCACTCCCTTCACTCTACCACGAAATTACCACTTCTTGGAAGGATTTTGCCATTGAGTCGCTACCTGTAAGGCTGAAATTCGCAAAAACTCTGATCTCAACCCTTCACAAAACGGCGAATTGCTCTTGCTGGATTGAAACATAGGTGGGTGACATATCTGTATGTGCAGAAACTTAGCTCATATGCATTGACCGACATCCTACCTGGCTCAAGGCTGCAAAAACTCATTTCCTGTTCCAACCTTCAAGTACGGGGGATATATTTTCATAAACAAATAGAGAATGCGGCCCAAGTCATAGGTGGTGCCTCTGTTGGTTGACATTCAACATGCGAACCGCCACCACATTTGGCCTTCCCTTGAACTGTAACTCACGAACTCAACACCAAATCGTTATACTATACCCTATTTGTAGTAGTAATGGACAGTCTCAACAGAAAATCGTAAGATCCTCAGATTCTGCACCCTTGGAGACTGGAGGTTTCAATGTCAAGACTATGAAAAGTCCCTGCTGATATTTGTCAATTAAGCCCAGTCGTCAGGGTGGAACGTGCTATGTCCAATGAGGGGCATCATACGAGGGGCCATAGTGGCTGATGTCGTACCTTGACACGGAGGGTGTTGGTGCGGAAAACAATGGGGGTGCCTGTCCTGATCGAAACCCACTAAGAATAAGCGACGCACCTGATTAAATCATGTCTCGGGGTCGGTTGGGTGTTCCCTTCTGAGTGGCAGTTCCCGTCTTGTACTTGTCATATCTCCCCACCTCCCCTTATCTTATTATTCTTCAGTCGGTGAGGAGTCCCCGCCCCTCAGTACCGGATGGGCTAGGTTCGTCATCTTCCCCTAGAGGACCTACCTCCCACGACCTTACCGCGGCCTTTGCGATGTTCCACTTCGAGTACTGCCACAAGTGGCTGGCTCAGATGCATCTGTCTGCTGATGTTGATGTTGGCGAGCGTTGCTCAGTTCTAACAATCTGCGAAAATAGAGTGAAGATGGCAGATACCAATTTGTATCACCTAGATACCAAATTGGATCCAAGTAATAGCACGAAGAAGAAGGAATGAATGAAATTTCCTAACGTACTTCTAGCTTTCACGAAAAAAGTAAGGCGTCCCCCTACGTTCTCTTAAGATCTCTACTAGCTTTTCTGTGTGATGAGACCAACGAACTAATGCTCTGATTACCAAGTTGTCACGACCAAAACCGCGCCTGCGCTGGCACCCACATTTACCTCTATGTTGAGCGACCAACAAGCTAAACCTTATCATGTCAATTTAATATCAAAATAAAAACAATGCGGAAGACTTAAACTCATAACTAAAGACAATTCAATTAACTTCTAAAATTCAATATCTATCATTCCCCAAAATGGAAGTCACACCACAAGACTCTATGATCAATACTAAACTAGGAGGTATTTAAGAAGCTAAACAATAAAAAGCAGCTATGCCGAACTTCAAGGCATCAAGAACATGAGGAAGGAGATCCAGTCCAAGCTAGAAGCATAGCTCACCCTGAAGATACGGTGTGACGGACGGACGGCTTGTGACCTAACTGTTGGTCGGAAACGATGGCGGGCACGTTTGCTGCACTCCACAAAATAAACTAAAAGGAAAACATAAAAAGTCGTGGGGTCATACAACCACAAGTACTGAGTAGGGTATCAGGCCCAACTACAAAATAGGAAAACAGTATTATATAAGTAACATCATAAAATCAACTAATATCCTTAGCATGCAGCATTTACAAACCATAGTCCTTGGACAACACCAAGAACTCAATGCAGACTCACGCCCTCTCATTTCATACTCGTGGTGAAAAAAATGTTCGTTAGATTGAGTATATTAGTATTCTTTCAAGATTAATTTCTTATTTACTCGTGTCGGTTAAGTGAACTTCGATCCTAATTCTATCTGGTACCGGAACGTGGCACCCGATCCATTACTATCCTGGTGTCGGAATCGTGGACACTACGATCCCTCATCTTATCCTGGTTACGGAACGGGCACACGATCCATATACTATTCCTGGTTGTCGAACGTGACACTCCGTCCTCATATTCTATCCTGGTACCGGAGTGGCCACCGATCCATATTACTATCCTGGTGGGTCTGGTGTAGGAACGGACACTCCGATCATCATATTCAATCCTTAGAGGGATACAGGAACGTGGCACCCGATCCATTATATTATCCTTAGTTGTCGAAACGTGGACACTCCGATCCTCAAATTCTATACAAAGGCATCATCATTAACAAGAGTAGATAGGGGGTCTTCAAGATTTTAGATTCAATAGCTTGCCTCATGTTATTACACAACATATATATATATATATAAGATCACATCATGCATACCGCTTAGAATATCAGACGACTTAATAATACTAATCCACACATATCATTGCTATTAAGAGTTTACTACGAATAGTGTAAAAACCATAAACTACTCCACCGAACGAACTCGTGCTCAAGCAAGAGACTTCCTCCATTTCTATGTTGTCCTCTTGTCCTCTCTATCTCTATCGTTTCTCCTATCTTTTTTTTCTTGTTTTATTTATGCAACCCTCTTTCTTTACCCTAATAGTATATAATTAAGTTTAAAAGATGGCACTACTATCCCACTAATTAACTTAAGGGTACTCTTTTAAACCCCCAGTAAGTAGACTTACTTAACATTAACCCATAAAAAACTTTTTATGATAAAAAATTAAAGCAGGAAGGAATAGTCAAAAACGTCCTTAAACCGTGTAAGAAATCCGACCCGAACTGGGATTGCGTTAGCCGTGTGGCCGGTGCGCCGCGCGTTCGTCCTGCTGTCCGTCGCTTTGCTTAAGAGACTCATTTTTAGGGGATTGGCTGTTGAAGGTCCGTCCGGCCTGCGACGGTCCGTCCTGTCCTCCCGTCACGACGGTTCAGAGAGCGATTTTTCAGTAAACCAATTCGATTTTTAATTGTTTTGAAACGACACCTCACGCCGATCAGTCGTTGCCCGTGAGGTCAAGTGCGTGGGCCCTACGTCACCTCTGCCAGTTTTTCACAGATGTTAAAATCTGATGCTCAAAACGACTAAATAGGTTCGTTACAGTAATTTACTTTACACATATGACTACAATTGTTAAAGTGTTTGTTGTTATAAGCTCTATAAAAAACATTGTACAAGTGTTCATGATAGGTGCTTCTAAAATTATCACTAAAATATTGTATTCCCTCCAATATATTTAACACTCCCTCCAATTTCTAATCGCCCCAAAAAAAGAATTTATATATTAAAGAAAAAAGAAACTCACTGTACCTTTTTCCCCAGATCAAAATAGGAGCTGCTTAATCAATTCACTCAGACACAAAATCCTATTTCCATGTCCTTCATATTTAATCACATAAGTTCTCTATTGTAGCTTTATATAGTTTTTCTTTCTACATATCTTGTTTTTTATTGTACATTTCTCTCTTCTTCTACACCTTCGTTTGGGAAAGTGGGGAAACATTTCAAATAACTCGGACATCATTATATATATAAATGAGTGTCTGTATGTATGAGTATTAACTAGTTTTGTTGTAACAACTAAATTTGTATACTTAAAGAGCACTCCGCTCCCTGACTTCTTTCAAGAAGGCTATCACGGACGTTAGTTGTATATTTTGTCCATGAAAAATTATATTTCCTAACTCTTTATGACTCTGAGAACATGTCAATCATTTTTCTAAGTTGTATTTATATTTCTTATATGATAGTAACTTTATATACAATATGATCCCATTATATCTTTCAATATCTAGCTATCTAAATGTGGTATACTTAAGCTCCCAATCCAACAACTAGAATATATTTCTTCCTTCGCATTAATGCTTGATCTTTAGTATGAGCAGAGATTTTTCAACGTCCTGCTGTTGTAGAGTCTACTCGAACAATCTAGTGAAGTCATCCCATAATGCAGTAATCAAATCAAATTCAACAAACAGAGGATGAGCAGATTACATGGTATTAGTCACATAAATTGCTGCTATCAGCTTCTTAATGAATTCCCAAACTAAATAATCTTCCTTTAATTAGAAATATCTTTCCTCCACTTCCAGCTAAAGAATAAATCAATTTTTAGGAATTCTAAATGCAACTCTTAACAACATTTTCTGATTCCAAACAAGCCTAGTTCAAAGAAAAGTTTTGTAACTCAGTACATAGTTTATTATAGTTTTTATTCAAGGAAAGGTTTCTGCTGATTTTGAAAATAGAAGACTGTTTAATAATTACAAGTTTTATTTTAAAATGAGTGGTTAAATTTTTTTCATGCCTCGTTTGAGTTTATTCTGATTTGTATAACTAGAGATTAAGGTGTATGTATAAATATGGAACCAAGATTTCATTGTCAATATACTACTAACCTAACAATTGTTGTTGTTTGTATGTTTTACTCCATTCCTCTTTTTTGTGAAACTTTTATTCAACTATAACGATGTGTGCACACTATATAAACTTAAATATGCTCGTTTGTTTCGCTTTTCCACTGCCAGCTAAAAATTTTCATTCTAAGAAACACGGTAAAATAAAAATCCTACACCTTAATGTATAGTAAATTTTTAATTGTAACCAGTTGACTTTTAATCAAACAATAGTTGTAAGGAGAATGGAGGCATCGTGATTATTAGATATACGTTCACATGTAACCAGTTGATGTGAAGTAAAGTATTTCTATTCAAGAAGTGCCTCAAGCAATGCATCTATGTACCTTTAAAAAAGTGAAGAAGGTTAGTATCAAATATAACGAAATTGAAATATAAGTATTGGTCGAATCTAAGGTTAATTTCTGTTATAGCACCATTATTTAAATAATGTTTGCATTTGTTAAATCACATCTAAAACCAATGTGATAAATAAGGAAGACTATCATATCGAAATTGCATTGAACTCTAATGTGCATTATCTACCTTGTATATTCCAGGAATGATTTTAAGAAAAATCGTATTTCCATTGCCCATATGTATTTGTGGTAGTTACTTTGCTTTAATGGTTTATGTTATCAGTTTCAAAAAAAACTTTGTTTTAATGGCCCCAAAATTATTAGAGATTGAGGTGTAGTTCATTGATAATACATGATGTGGAGAATTTGAATTTACCTGAGATGGCTAACACATAAGGGTACATTTTTAGTATTACATGGACTACTCTTTCTTGCTAGGATATACAGAGGAGAGTAGCACAAGAGAGTAGAAGCATCATTATTGATTGAGGTGTAGTTCAATGATAGTACATGTTGTGTAGAATTTGAGTTTGCCTGAGATGCCTAACAAAGAAGGGTAGAATTTTAGTCTTACATGGACTACTATTTCTTGCTAGGATATACAAAGGAGAGTAGCAGAGGAGAGTAGAAGCATCATGATTATTAGACTTATATTCAAAAGTAACTGGTTGAACTGTAGGAGAAAGTTTCTAGATGAAAAATGCCTCAAAAAATTCATGAATTGTGTTCCATAAATAATATAGGAGAAGTTTATATATTTAATATAATAGAATCATACTAAATGAGTGAGAGTTTCTTCGGACTACCAAGGGTAGTTCCGTGTTCCATAACAATATAGAAGAAGTTAATATATTTTAATATCCTTTTTTCACAAGTATGGAAATCCCTCTTATCTTTTCTTCACGGGGAACATGGTAGGCGGAGGGGTTATTGAGTTCTGTGATGATGGACCTCCGGTAAGAAGTTAAAAAATTATCTAGTATATGCAATGAGTATCTCTATTCCTTTTCCAGTAATATATGTAACCAGGTGAGGAATCTTATACCTCTAGCTGGTCCTCATGTTGGGATAACTTATATTCCCTTCCGTGGTGTATGTTCCCTTTGACTACATGATGAACTAGACATTTTGAACTTCTCTTAGTCATGTTTTGGGGAAACATTATAGTGTCTTGATTCTTCTCTATTTTCACACTGAGGTATCAAAACATTCTTGACTCTTTGCTCAAGTTAGCGATTTACACCAATTTTATCCAGGTCTGCCCTTCTAATTTCATATACCGATGCAACTATGTAGTCCTTTATTAAATGTTATCCTTTAATGCAATTCTTCGCACTTTTTGTTCCTGCAGCTCAAATAAAAATCTTAAATGTAAGTAACAAATTATGTGATTTTGCTATATTTGTATAAAACTAATTTGTTTCAAATGCGAAAGTTATTTATATTAGAAGTATACTAAGCCATTATTTTCTTTCAATGTAGATTTCATCAATAAAAATATTCCTCTTTGTTGTCTAAAACAAAAAATTTAGCTCATCATTCTTCGCTGATCTTTTCTGCATTCTTTTGTGGTATTTCACGCTTTACAGGACATACCTTACTATAGAAAAGTATGTAAGTTTCTTACATTACTCAACAATTAGGTACACAGAAACTCTAATGACAACAAAAGGCTTGGAAGCTTGGAAAATTTAGTACTTAGAACAATGAGAATGGAATATTGTAACATTTTGTAAATTCAAGACAAGTCTTAGTGCCTAACATAAGTGACATGGGGTCTAAGCACTGTTTTAAGACCTATTTTAATGGATATAGGTCATTTAGAAAGTTTAAGAACCAAAACATCCAAGACCATATATGACGTTCGGAAACTAGTTCTAAGGGGTACTAGCGTGTCTTAGCCTATTTGACTAGCTTTTAGGAGACAAAAATCCATGAAATTAGGTGGAAGAGTGAAGAACATGTCTTTAAGGTGATTCGTGGCTGAAATGTCTAGGTACGACTCCGCAAGGAAGAACCAAGGGCCCTTGAGTAGGCCCCTTGCAAGTTGATGTCAACACTGCCTAGGCATTGTGCATCGACGAGATGCAGGCAACGATCCGTGTATGGATCGACGGGGCGTCATTTCCAAACGTTGATCCATACTTAGAAAAATAGTGGAAGCCTCCGCCTGCACAAGTCTCTGACCAAGACGACGGTTATGCAGGACGGAGGCGGGACCAACTGTCAACTCACAGACAGCCCATCGACAGGGTTCCGTTTGTGAGGGTCAAAGTTTTCCTACATGTTTTAATGTTGGTTCATTTAATTAGTTAAGTGGTTAGGAGGTTAATTAAAGGTTTAAATGATTCTAACTAAGTTAATTAACTCCCCTATAAAGACCTCAACCCTCATTAATCTAAACACAACTCCCCAAAATAAACTCTCATCTTTATCGCTCTATTTGAATACCACCATTGAAGACAAGCTAGAGGGAGGTTTTGAGGGATAAAAAAGGATGATTTCACCATCAAATCTTTATCAAATGTTAAGGTATGATATCTAATTCACCTTTTAGACTTCTTTACTTAATGGGCTCCTTCAAGGTATTTCAAAAAGTTGAGATTTCATATGGGTTTCATCCAATTACCAAATTGATGTTGTGAACTGAGTTGTTTATGGTTTATTTAGTATATAATGGATAGATTAACATGTACTTTTACTTTATTATGATCAATTGTGAGAGTTTGACTCAAATTGAAGAATATGATCATTAACCCTTAACCCTAGGTTTGATCCTGATGTAAATTGGGTTGTGATCGATTCAATTGTCTTGATTATGGGTTAAATAACTATTATATGATGTCGTTACAATAATCATTAACAAATTGGAGTGAATTGTAGTCTTTCATACTATTTTTGAGAAGATGATCTAGGTTAGAAGGTGAATTGACCTAGGCATCTTATTTTAAGCTATGATCTAGTATTTAATTGTGCTATAGTGTTTATTCTAGTCTTGTTATCATGTTGAATATTGAATTGTGATGTTCAAAATATAAGTTGGGTTGAATTATGGGTTGATGGTAAGACCCTTATGATGAATTATGAAGGAGACTTGGTAAGTCTTGTTATCTCTAATCGTTACTTCAACTTGTGGTTAATTGTGATTAAGTCATGATGCAATGGAGTATGCCTTATTTAGGATTTATAGGGTGGTATGATGTTGAATTGAAAAGTGATGATAATGGTTGTTAGGTTGATTAAGATGTTAATTTTATAAGGATGGTGATGTATACAATTGTGCATTATTATGAAGTGATATGTAATGTGTTAATCTCACCGATATGAATTGTGAGGAAAGGATTAATACTCATACAATTCTTATTGAGCTATTGATGATGATGATTATACAAGGGGTAGACCCTATGACCTAAACTAAGCTATGATTGATTATTAAAGCCTTAAAGATATTTCCAAAAGTGACTCTATCTTAGCACCGAGGAACTAGATTAAGGAGTATCCCTTCCCACATAGGGATGGTAGAAGCACTAAATTACTCTTGAGATTGGAGACTATAACGCATGGAACTTAAAGAGAGTTCCAAATATATCTCCTAGTTCTTTAACTATGTTGCCCCCAAAGGAGTACTAGCTAGTAGATACATGTAGTTGCTTTTGGTACTAGCTTGGCAAGTAGTGCGCCTTCTTTTTGTGTAAGGTTTCATGACACCAGATTCCACACCAGATCATGTGGTCTATGTCGGTTAAGGAAAGATGTTTCAAAAAGGTAAAATGAATTAAAGGATTTGAACTCTAACTTGGATAACCTAAGGGGTCTAGCTTAGTGTAGGTAGGGGTATGGGACTCTACCTAAGTATTGCACTAGTTAGCCTTGAGGGGAGTCTTAGGAGGATGTTCTTATAAATGATTATGTTATGATAATATATGATATGTACATAATGAACTTGCACATTTGTTAATACTATGTGGGGTTGGAAATTGGTTTTGGTTTCTTGATGGGGCTAGTTGATTGAGTAAGGTTATGGGGATTTGCTTGGTCATTGAACTTGTTGACTTGATAAGGATCCATGAGTACTTGTCTTGGTTATTATGATATAATTGACTGTTAGCATGCTTGTGATGTTATTCCTTGATGATAGGGTTATACTAAATCATGGGTTCAAGTATGTTCAAGTATGTTGGGATACATGTTACTTGTTTGAGTTTTTAAGCATGTTTGATTGATTGGTATGACTTTCTTGATTTTGCATTAGACTATTAAAAGAGTAAAATGGCATGTTTTGACTAAATGTCCCATCTTATCATGTTTTGCTCTTATATGTGAATATGGTCTCATGCTTAGTACATGTGGACTACTAAACCCATTTTCTTTCTTTTTCACAAACATTTTAGGTTTTGGTCGTTTAAGGCTCATTCAAAATGACTTGAAGAAGGCTTTGATATTCTCTATCATCCAAGTGGGTAGGTCCTCATTTTCTGAGCGTGATGCCAATATCTTGCCTATAAAGTTCCTTTGTTTTTCTAATACTTCTATGTCCATTCCACTTCTAATGCGTACGACTTGAATAAGCCTATATGTGGCTTGTTTACATTTGATGTAGGGCTATGCCAAAATTATGATGATCGTTTAGTTGGTATGAGATGAGATTATCTTTATATCTTATATATATGTATATGCAATAATAGTAGGAGGCTATGTGACCTTCCTATACGAAGGGTCTATGTATACTCGACACGTATATATTATGTTTATGTAGAGGTCTATGTAAACCCCCAAGTATATGAAATGAAATGTTTTAAATTTTTCCGCATTTTCAATCTATAAGTGTAATGACATGAGACCAAGAGGCTAGTCTTAGTCCTCAAATAGGATGATGACGCTGGTTTCGTCTAGGGGGTAAACCCGGATGTGACAAACTTGGTATTATAGCAGGTTAAATATTGTTGAGTTATGTCTCTCTCTACCACGTCTATGTAGGTTTGTATTCATAATTGTGAAGCGCCACACTTAAGAATAGGACCTATGTGATGCTTAGGAATCACTCTCTTTCTTGGAAATCTTATATCGTGCCATTAGAGTATACCTATGGTGTTCTTTTACATATAATCCTAGTGTTGTTCTTATATGAAGATTGAACACTCGAAGAAATGTGGATCGGAAACTTGAAGATGAAATTGCCAATGCGGGAGCTCCTCCCCATGGTGATCAAGTTCCTCCACATGAAGAAGGTGCTAACATGGAGCAAGCACTGGCCAATCCTCATCCCTTGATGGATGAGAATATAAGAATCGCTCTTCTTCAAATGGACCAAGCTATCACCACTAAAGCACAAGCGGCCAAGACTCAAGCGCAAGCTATGACGGCTCAAGCAAACAGGGAGGTTGTGCCCCGTCCTTATCAACAAGTCACTACTATGGCTTCCCGTCTAAGGGACATCACTCGAATGAACCTCCTACCTTCTATGGGTCTAGGGTTAAGGAAGACCCCCAAGAATTCATCGATGAAGTCTATAAGATACTTTTGGTTATGGGGTTTTCCTCGAGTGAGAAGGACGAGTTTGCCACTTACCACCAACTCAAGGATGTGGCGCAAGCATGGTTTTTTCAATTGAGGGATAATTGACCCTTGAGAGGTGGTCCTTTGACTTGGGATATTTTTCGGAAGGCTTTTCTTGATCGGTTCTTTCATAGGGAGATGAGGGTAGAGTTCATCAACCTTCGCCAAGGAGGTATGGGTGTTCATGAATACTCTTTGAAATTCACTAAACTATCAAAATGTGCTACTTCTTTGGTTTCTGATCCTAGATATGAAATGAGCCGCTTTGGTACGGGACTGTCGGATGATTTTCAAGAGGAGTGTCATTCGGCTATGATAGACAACAACATGAACATTTCTCATCTTATGGTGCATGCCAAACATGTAGAAGAGGCATGGGCTAGGAGGAAGATTAATTATGCTAAGAGGTTAAGATCTTTTGATTGAGGTTCTTCAATGAATAGGCTTGAGATACAAGATAAGCTTATATTTAAAAAGCGGGTTTCAAGTCATGTCCCTTCTAAGTTCCCAAAAGCTAGTAGTGATAGGGTGTCTAACCCTAAACTCAAGAAGGGAAAAGGTACTAACTCACCAACCGAGAAGACAACTTTTGGAAAGTTTGGCAACAAGCACTATGGTGATTTCCTTAAGGGGATGAACAATTGCTTCGGTTGTGGTAAAAGCGGGTACAAAGTTAGATATTGCCCTAATGTGAGGGTTCAAGACAAGGGTAGCGGTCAAGATCAAACAAGTGGTTCTAGTGATGCTCCAAAGAAGAACCGCTTCTATGCTCTCCGCTCTAGGGGTGAGCAAGAGACTTCTCCCAACGTGGTGACCGATATGTTGAAAGTATTCTCTATTGATGTATATGACTTAATTGATCCCGATGCTATTTTATCTTTTGTTACTCCTCTAGTAGCCAAATTTTTTGATTTTTACCCGATATTTTGCATAAACCTTTTATAGTGTCTACTCTGGTGGATGAGTCTATTGTTGATAAAAGGGTATATAAACATTGTCCTATAATGTTCCCCAATAGAGTGTCTTATGTTGAACTAGTAGAAATCGATATGCTTTATTTTTGAATGTTATATTGGGTATTCATTGGTTGCACGCTTGCTTTGCATCTATTGATTGTAAGACAAGGGTAATGAAGTTTAACTTTCCAAATGATCCCATTGTAGAGTGGAAGGGGGGAAACTCTATTCCTAGAGGTTTTATCATCTCTTGTCTAAAAGCACGCAAAATTATCTCTAAAGGTTGTCTATACCATATTGTAAGAGTCCAAGATTAGACTCCAAAACTCCTCCCATTGAGTTGATCTCCATAGTGAGTGAATTTTTGTTTGGTATCGATTTGCTACCGGATATAAATCCCATTCAATTCCTCCTTATTTGATGGCCCCGGATGAATTGAAAGAGCTGAAGGCTCAACTCAAAGAATTACAAGACAAAGGCTTCATAAGACCTAGTATTTCTCCATGGGTTGCACCAATTTTTTGTAAAGAAGAACGATGGGTCCTTATGAATGTGTATTGACTATTGAGAACTCAATAAAGTCACCATTAAGAATAAGTACCCTCTCCCTCGAATTGACGACTTGTTTGATCAACTCCAAGGGGCGAGCTACTTTTCAAAAATTGACTTGAGATCAGGGTATCACCAACTTAGGGTGAGAGGTGAGGATGTACCACAGAAGGCCTTCCGGACTTATATGGGCACTATGAGTTCTTGGTAATGTCTTTTGGTCTCACTAATGCTCTGGTAGAATTTATCGACCTAATGAATAGGTGTTTGAAGTTACGTAGATTCATTTGTCATTGTCTTCATTGACAACATTGTTGTATCTTCTAAGAATGAGGGGGATCAGATGGGTCATTTGAGGTTAGTATTGCATACCCTTAAGGAACATCAATTGTTTGCCAAATATAGCAAGTGTGAGTTTTGGTTGAAGTTGGTGGCATTTCTTGGGCATATTATCTCTAGTGAAGGTGTTGATGTAGACCAAAGAAAATGAAGGCGGTGAAGAATTGGCCTAGACCATTGACTCCAATCGACATTAGTAGTTTCTTGGGTCTAGTGGGTTATTATCGGAGATTCATCGATGGTTTTGCTTACATTACATCTCCCTTTACTACTTTGACCCAAAAGAGTAAGAAGTTTGAGTTGTCGGAGGCCTGTGAGAAAATTTCCAATTGTTGAAAGATAGGCTCACTTCCGCTCTGGTGTTGACTTTACCGGAGGGTACAAAGGGTTTGGTTTTATATTCTAACGCATCCCGTGTGGGTTTGGTGTGTGTGCTTATGCAACATGGAAAAGTGATAGACTATGCCTCTAGGAAACTTAAGGTACATGAGCGAAACTATCCCTCATGATCTTGAGTTAGCGGCCGTGTTTTTTTCTTTGAAAATATGGAGGCATTACGTGTACGATGTACATGTTGACGTCTTTACCTACCATTAGAGTCTTCAATATGTGTCTATCCAAATGGAGTTGAATCTCCGGCAAAGAAGGTGGTTAGAATTATTGAAAGATTATGACATGAGTGTCCTCTACTACCCCTGCAAGGCTAATGTGGTTGTAGATGCCCTAATTCATATTACTATGGGTAGTGTATCCCACATTGATGAAGCCAAGAAAGACCTAGTGAGGGATGTACATAGGTTGTCTAGGTTGGGGTGAGATTAGAAGATTCTTTGGATGGTTGTTTGATGGTTCACGATAACTCCGAGTCATGATTGGTGGTGGAGGTAAAGTCCAAGCAACACCTTGATAAATCATTGATGGAGTTTAACGAAACAGTCCTCGGCAAGCTTAATGAGGCATTTCCACTGGGGGGATGGTATTTTAAGGTGCCAAGGGAGATTATGTGTTCCCAAGGTAGATGCGTTGAGGGACCGGATCCTAGAAGATGCCCATGGGTCCCGCTACTCAATTCATCTAGGTTCGACAAAAATGTACTATGACCTTAGGGAAATTTATTGGTAGGTAACAAGGACATAGAGGAGTTTATTGCTAAGTGTCCAAATTTGAAAAGTCGGGTGTATTACTACAAGAGATCCAAATTTCTACTTGGAAGTGGGAAGACATTAATATAGATTTTGTAGTGGGTTTACCTCAGACTCAAAAGTCATATGATTCCATATGGGTTGTTGTGGATAGGTTGATTAAATTCTCTCACTTTATTCCCATCAAGTCTACTTATTAGGCGAAAGATTATGATAGGATGTTCATAGATGAAATTTTGTGTCTCCATGGTATTCCGTTATCCATCATATAGGACCGGGGTGAACAATTCACATCTAGATTTTGGAGGTCATTCCAAGAAGCGTTGGGTACTAAGGTGAAGTTTAGTACCGCTTTTCATCCCCAAATGGATGGTCAAGCAGAACACACTAACCTTTGAGGATATGCTTAGGGCTTGCATTATTGATTTTAAAGGGAATTGGGATAAACATTTGCCTTTGGTGGAGTTTGCTTACAGTAATAGTTTTCATTCATCCATTTCCATGGCTCCCTATGAAACCTTGTATGGTAGGAGGTGTAGGTCTCCTATTGGATGGTTTAAAATGGGTGAGTCTTCGCTTCTTGGTCCCGATTTGGTTTATAAGACTTTGGAAAAGGTTCATATCATAATAAACCGGTTGCAAACAGCCTATAGTCAGCAAAATTCTTATGCCAATCATAGGAGAAGGGATTTGGAGTTTTGAAAAGGTGATAAGGTGTATTTGAAAATTTCACCAATGAAAGGGGTAGTTAGATTTTGCTAGAAGAGGAAATTGATTCCTCGTTATGTGGGTCCCTATTAAATTTTGCAAAGGGATGATAAGGTGGAATATGAATGAGAACTCCCTAGAGATTGGGTTTGGTTCATCTGATTTTCCATTTTTCTATGTTGGAGAAGTGTATCGGTGATCCTGGGTCCATTATTCCTATTGAGGGTCTCGGTTTCAAGGATAACCTCAATTATGAGAAAGTTCTGATTCAAATTCTTGATAGGCAAGTAAACAAGTTAAGGAATAAAGAGGTTATTTCTATAAATGTGTTATGGAAGAATCACGTAGTTGAGGGTGAAACATGGGAGGCTGAGGCCTCCATGAAGTCCCGTTACCCTCATCTTTTTAATAATTAAGATTAGCATTCTTTTAATAACATATAGACTAGGCATTGAAAGTTCATGATTTTTGGTGAAGTCTTTGCAAAATGTGCAATTTGTTTGTTTGCAATACATGAGTAGTACCTTTGGAAACTTGAAAATTTTGCCTTTTTAGTTATCTCTGTTTATGTTTGCTGTTTAGACAGGGTGATTCTTAGTGATAAGTTATGTGAACTATTAATAAATTTTAAATTGTGGTAACGCCTCATGTATGTATGTTGAGTCATGTGTGTTGTGGAGAAGGTGGATCAGTACCTCAGATAAAGTATTTTAGCCGTATGTGTGATATTGGAGTTTTTGAAATTTGCCTATTTGAAATGATATGATTTAATGTTGATTTTAGATTGTTTGATTGGTTGGGCTTCTAGTTTTGAGTCTATTCCTTTCTGAAAAAGAGTTTTAGTGTCATTCGGGAACGAATGTTCCTAGGGGATGGGAGGGGGGGGGGATAATGTAACACTTCAAAAATCCAAGATGATTCTTAGAGCCTATTTTAATGAATATAGGTCATTTAGGAAGTTTAAGAATAAAAACA
The DNA here is from genome assembly GCA_027704765.1 of Solanum habrochaites. Taxonomy (NCBI): domain Eukaryota; kingdom Viridiplantae; phylum Streptophyta; class Magnoliopsida; order Solanales; family Solanaceae; genus Solanum; species Solanum habrochaites. Next base: position 43,738,989 of record JAKWJA010002498.1, read on the forward strand.
TCCAAGAACGTCCATGGCTTTCGGAAACTAGTTCTAAGGGGTATTAGTGTGCCTTAGCCTATTTGACTAGATTTTAGGAGTTGGAAATCCATGAAATTAGGTGGAAGGGTAAATAACATGTGTTTAAGGTGATTCACGGTCGAAACTTCCAGGTACGACTCACCAAGGACCAACCCCAAGGGACCTTGAAGAGGAGGACCCTTGCAAGTTGATGTAAACACTGCCTAGGTAGTGTTTATCAACGAGATGCAGGCAATGATCGTGTATGGATCGACAGGTTGTCATTGACAATCGTGGATCATACATAGAGAAATGGAGAAAGCCTCCGCCTGCAACACTCTCTGACCAAGACGATGGTTGTGCAGGACAGAGGGGGTACCAACCGTCGACTCACAGACGGCCCGTCGACTGGGTTCCGTTTGTGAGTGTCAAAGTTTTCTTGCATGTTTTAATATTTGTTCATTTAATTAGTTAAGGGGTTAGGAGGTTATTTAGGGTTTGAGTGAGTCTAACTAAGTTAATTAACTTCCCGTGTAAATACCCCAACCCTCATTAATCCAAACACAACTCACCAAAATAAACTCTCTTCTTCTCTCTTGTTTCTCTCTCTATTTGGAAACCACCATTGAAGACAAGAGAGGGGGTGTTTTGGGGGATGTAAAGGGATGATTTCACCATCAAATCTTCATCAAATGTTAAAGTATGTGATAGAATTCACCTTTGAGTCTTCTTTCCTCAAAGGAGTCCTTCAAAATATTTCAAAAAATTGAGTTTTCATGTGGGTTTCATCCAATTACGAAAGTGATGTTGTGAACTGAGTTTTTTTTTGTTTCTTTAGGATATAATGGATAGATTAACATGTATTTTAACTTGATTATGATCAATTGTGATGGTTTGTCTCATATTGAAGAAGAATGTGATCCTATACCCTAGTCTTTGATCTGAATGCAAAGTGAGTTTGATTCATTCAATTGGTCCTTAAAATGTTTAATTGTTGTGAGGTTGATTAAGATTCAAATGCTAGAAGGATGTGATGTATACCATGTGCCTATAATTAAGTTATATTTAAATTGTTTTTTAACCTCACCTATATGAATTGTGATAAAAGGATTTATACTCATACAATTCTTATTGAGCTATTGATGATGATGATTATACAAGGCTAAAAGACATTTTAAAAAATGGAATCTAGCTCAGAACCGAGTGAACTAGATTGAGGAGTGTCCCTTACACATAGGGAAGGTAGGAGCACTAAATTACTCTTTAGATTGGAGACTATAAGGCATGGAGCATTAAGAGAGTTCCAACTATATCTCCTAGTTATTGAACTATGTTGTCCTCATAGGAATACTAGCTAGTGGATCCACGTAGTTGCTATGTTTTATGTTTTGGTACTAGCTTGCAAGTAGTCCGCCTTCTTTTGTTGTAGGGTTTCATGACACCGGATTCCACACTAATTCATGTGGTCTATGTCTGTTAGGCCAAGATGTTCCCAGAAGGTAAAATGAAATAAAGGATTTGAACTCTAACTTGGATAACCTAAGGGGTCTAGCTTAGTCTAGGTAGGAGTATGAGACTCTCCTAATATTGGCACTATTTAGACTTCAGTGAGTCTAGGAGGATTTCCTTATATTGCTTATAGCTATGAGGATCTTGAATCTGTAATAATGAACATGCACTTGTTCATAATATTGTTATTAGGTTTCACTGATGAAATGGTTAGGTTCTATTGTCCCAAATAGATGAAATTTATATCTAAATGTTTTATACTATGTGGGTTCGCATAGTGGTTTATGATTTTTATTGTTTGGTGATACTTGATTGGTAGATTAGGGGGCTTTTGCTTGGTCTACACTTGTTGTCTTGTTAAGGGATTCATTAGTAGTTGTCTTGCTTTTATGATAAAATTAACTCTTGTCATCTTTTGATGTTCTATTCCTTGACGATAGGTTGTAATAAATCACCATGGGTTCAAGTATGGTGGGATATATATTACTTGTTTGAGTTTGTAGCCTGTTGGTTGAATTGGTATGACTTGCTGATTTTGCATTATTCTTTTAAAAGGGTAAATGTATGTTTTGAACTAAATGGCCCTTTTTATCCATTTTGCTCTATATGTTGTATATGGTCTCAACGTAGTAACAAGTGTGATACTAACCCCATTTTCTTCCTTTTTTTCAATATTTTAGGTTCTAGTCGTTGGAAGGCTCATTCGAACCAACTTGAAGAGGCTGGATCTTCTCTATTCTCCACGTGGGTAGGTCTCACTTTCTGAAGGCGATGCAATATCTTTCCTATGAAGTTCCTTTGTCTTTCTAATACTTCTAGGTCATTCACCTTTCATTGCGTTTGCCTTGTCTTAAGCCTATTGTTGATTCTTTGTACATTTGATGTTGGCTCTGCCAAATGTGATGATCATTTTCAGATGGTACGAGATGAGACAAATCTTTTTGACTGATCTTTCTATGTTATATATATGTATGTGTAATATAGGATTTGAAGGTCTGTAATCTTTTCTTATACGAAGGATCTAGTATGTATAACTCGATACATTCTATATATGTTAATTATCAGTATATATATGAACCCTGCAAGTGTGATGAAAATTACAATTTTTATGTTTTTTTCTGCATTTTCAATCTATGAATGTACTCATTAGACTACGAAGGCTAGTCTTTGTCCTCAAATAGGACGACGACGCTGGTTACATCTAGAGGGGGTAAACCTTTTTTTTTTTATCGCAACACATTGATAGTGAGCATTTATTCTTTATTCCGAAACTTGATAGCTCATAAGTTCACTTCTTGTTGTCTTCATCAGTTTGAAAAAGATGAAATTTTTGTACCAAAGCAGACCTCATGGTTTTGGTACTATCCTGATGTTTCCTTCAACACTGTTTCGCCTGCTCAGAAGGTAATTATAAACATTTATGCGTCACATAATCTCATATGTTTCTACACAATTCACTCTTTTCTGATCATGTCAATCTAAATTTCATTGTGGAAGTACACAGAACATTTTAAATGGGTTTGGAATCCTCTGGATTTTAGAGGATATTCACTGATCTTGAGGTATCATTTGTGGTATTTTGTCAAAGTCTTCTTCTCATTGATCATTTGTTATTGTGTTAGAAGTTTATGCGTAGTGCATCTTTATAGCAATGGCGGAATTGTTTTGCCTTTTTTCTCCTTCAATAACCTTAATCTCTCTTTTTTCTTCCCTTTTTCCTCCTTGCTAGCATGGATTATAACAATTTTCACTTTACCTACTAACAACTATTTGATCAATTTCAATGTTGGAATTCAACTTCAAAGGCTCATGCATGACCTTCAAAAAAGTAAGTTGGATTTCTCTTTTTCATGGTTTGTGTGATCACGCATATAAAATCTGATTGTCACAGAAGTTTGGAAGTTAAATTGAAATATTATTTTGAATCTACTACTATTTCCTTTTAGATAACCAGACTTGACAGATCCTTGTCAAAAAAATTATGGATTTTCAAAATTATTGTTCAGTTAGCATTTTTTCCAGTGTTCTTAACCTTCTTTTGTTTTGTAAATTTGTATTTAAGCTGACATACTAAGTGAAGGTGACTATTACCTTGCTATAAAGAATCATATATCTTAATGTTTATGCGAAATATGGCCCTTGCATATGCATTCCCAGTTCAAGGAAGTATCACCTCATATATATTTATGTGTTTTACTGAATTACTCTGGTTTGACTTAACGGTGTGTTCCATGGAATATGCTTAGTTTGCCATCATTTGGTTTCAAATTTTGTCTAATTTTTTCGTTTCTCGAGCAACATGTGTTGAAATAGGACTCTGATTGCTGGATGCATTGGCAACAACACAAATTGCTATTTATTATTGCGGGAAATGTAGGATTCAATAAGAAAAGACTAAGAAGCCATTGTTGCTACAGATTGTTTGCACGGTCACATTTGTGATATCCAAGTATTTCTTTTAAATTTAGTTGTAGAAAGTACTGAAAGGATTATAATAAGGATTTAATGAATATTTTTTAAAGTGATTGTTTATTTAATCTATCTTATGTAGGTTTCCTTTTTCTAATTGGGATTGCATATCAGCGGTGATACGATGATGAAGGATGATATGTCAAGGGATATTAAAATCGTGGCCACAAGTCAATTCAATCAATTGATGTTGATGCAACTTTTTGAATATTAAAATGTTAAAAATCAACGGACATTTTTGTTATTGCTTCTTCAAAGTAAATTGCAATTATACGTTTTTTGTGTTATTTTTAGATAATCAAGGAGACATAAATAATGTGGATTATTGATAAAATTACTTCATTTACAGTATTAAAGACTACACTTCATAAATGTTACTTTTGATGAGTATCAAATGGAACGTTTGAATGTGTGAAAAAAAAAGGAAGCAAAGTCCACACATAAAAAGTGTTGTTCCAGGTAATAAAAATGTTCTCATATAAGGTTCTAGAAGTGTGGCCTTATTATAATATAGAATAGGGAACACTTTTTAAGTGTTCTGTATAAGGCAACAATTAAAAAAGTGTTGCCTTATCAAAGGGTGCGCTGGTTTAGGCAACCCCTATAACAGTGTTGTCTAAAGTCAAAAAGTGTGTTCTTTGCTAGTTTAGGGTACACTTTATAGAGGTGGACGTGGGCCTAAAATAGTGTAGTGAAAGGGAAAAATTTGAAAAAAGGTCTAGAGGAAAATAGAGGTATAGGCTTGTTGATGATAATTCCTTCGAAGAAAGGTGGCATGGGGCAAGATCATTCAAGGAATAGACAAAGGTTTTATGGAAAAATCTCTCCTAAGGTTCACCCAAAGTTTAATCAAGAGAGTGGCTAGCCCTAAATCTCAAGGACTGAGTAGTGGTAGATCTTATGTGTTTAGGACTACTTGTGCTAGATATGGAAAACGACATGATGGTAAGTGTCTAGCCGGCATGAAGGGTTGCTATAGTTGTGGTGAAAGTAGTCACTAAATGAGAGATTGCCCGATTCTCATGGCTAGAAGAAGAGAATGGAATCAAGCTCCTCCAATTTGTTAGGGTACTAGTACACCAAGGCAAGTGAAGTATTATGCACTTATATATTCATGTAACTTAGAGGGATCTCCTGATAAATGTACCGGTAGGTTAAAAGTTTTCATAGTAATGTATATGCTTTATTGGATCCCAGTACTACCTTATCTTTTGTGATGCCTCATATGGAATTGAGATTTGATGTTCCTACGGAAGAGTTATTAGAACCATTTTCGGTTTATACTGGCTAAGAGAGTGTATAGAAGATGTCCCATTTGCCTATACCATAGAGTTACTATTGTTAAAGCTGGTAGGATTTGGATGCATTGTTATTAAACCTCTATTGGTTTTAGAACTCAATAAGGTTATTTTGAGTTTTGGTGATGCTTTTGGGATTGTGTGAAATGAGTAGTATTTGAGGTCTTAGTAACGGGCTTACTGCAAAGGGGGATAAATATGCTAAGATAGAAATATTGACTGAGAGTCCCGATATACTCATCCCTTTCTTCTATTTTCGTTCTAGCTTGAGACCAAGATTTCTTTTCAGTCTGGTTTTACGTCTTTGGAGTCATGAGTGTTTTTGAAATTTCCATGATCTCCTTATTTTATGCATGTTTATAAGAGAATTCATGTTTAGTACAGAATGAGTATTCCTAATATATATGTTCCTCATGTGTCATAAGATGATTTGATGAACATGCTTTGTATTCTTTTGGAAAAATTCCATATTGTCTCCATAGATGGAGAAGGTAGTTCCTCCTAAGATTATGTGATAGATGATGCTGAGAAGAGTTTCTGTAGCCTTACTCCCAATGTGGAAATGGTGTAGCTAGGTAGCAAGGTTATTATGTGTTTAGGTGTACCCATGATTTCTTTATACTATGAATTTTCATGAAAACTTGTTTTTGACAGAAAATGAGTTACTGGGAATTCTTCTCCTCATTTGTAGTGCAGTGAGTATAAGTTGCTTATTGTACTTCATATGAATAATATATGACCATGCTTTATTACGGAGTCGAGAGATTTCTTCATTAATAAAATGCTTTTTTTATAGTAAATGACATATGAGATCCATGACAGTGTGTTGAGCATGTTATGACTAGGAGAAGCTAGTTCCTTCTGGAACATGACTATTTATGATAATTTCATGAATTATGGGTTGTTAGATGTATTTCCTATTTCCTTATGTTTCATTAATCATGTTGAGATGGAGTTGATGTTCCCTCCATGCTAGTATGTTGTATGCATGATGGTTTGATAATCTTGAGTCTTTAATTCAGAGAGGTATTTAAAAATTTCATTCGAGAACGTTTGTTCCCAAGAGGGACATAATGTAACACCCAGGAAAATAGTAAGTGAAACTGTGTGACACCCTCACATGATATTTTCAGAGTTTGATATGTGGGTTAATGTTGTAAAATGGCTTCCCCGTACTTATGATGAGGTGTTTACTAGTTTAAATTCAAGGTACGACTCCTCAAGGACCAACCAAAAATTTTTCTCTTATAACAAAATATATTAAGATTGAATTAAAGTCATTGTTTATTATAATTAACTTATTTCATCACATCCATGACTTGTATCAAGATATGTAAAGTCTCGGTACTTTTTGTGATGGGTTGGTAAAACTCCAATTTATAGGGGTGTAATCATGGGATTTCATATTGATTTAAATGATTGAGTATGTTGCATTTCACTATTTTATTATTGTTCACTGTAGATTAATCTCTTAGCATGTGATTAATATAAGGGTTAAGGCGAACAACTTAATCCTACTTTACATCTCTAATTAGTTATTGAAAGAGACCAATAAGAGTTGGTAACAGGCTCAATGTTTCCAATGTAGCTGACTTTAGTTGTAAAAGCAAATTAATTGGTTGATATGTGAATCACATTAACGAGACATGAAGGAGATTTTACGAAATAATACTATGAGATCGAAAGAAAGTTATCATTACTGAAGATGACCCAACTTATCTATTGTTGGTATGCTTTGTCGAGCAATGCATTTTACACTTGTTTGCATCAATACAATCCCCTACACCCCCACAATCATGTTAAAAATCAATTGAAATATTTTTTGTTTATCATATTACTAATACTTGATCTTGAAATTGCTTAATTAAATTTCATGGAATAATCTACCCATTTGTCTTATTCGTTATAATATATTAGTCATAATTTAATTTAATTTTTGGATTCTTATCCTTACACTCCTTGTGAGATTTGACCCCACCTCTTAGTTGAGCATTTTCCATTGAAAACTATCGCTCACACTTTAAATTTGTTGCAGAGAATAGTTTGAGTAGTATAAGATATTTGCAATACCTAAAAAAATAAAATCCCAATAGGCATTGTTAAGACGAGTTACCCAAATTTATACAATCATAGATACCTCTATCGAGTGAATTGCCACATGAAGGATGTGGTGATCTTCCAAATCTACCTCTGCCAGATAGAACTACCCCTAGAAAATTGTATTGGGGCATTTCAATAATCTCTAACTGCCACACCCCAACACTCGGTGGGGCGGACAAGTACCACATGAACACATGCTTTAAAAGTAACATATGATGAGAAAATAAACTACTATGCAGATAGATTCATTAATGAGAAGCTTCATAAACAACACATGTCGACTAGTTGAACCAATACACGTGTCAACTAAAACTATGAATACAGATGATAGTTTTAAAAGTCTACAAAGACTCTGCTCTAATCAATGATAGTACGAATATGAAAATGTTCATAGTAAAAATACGGAAAATCCTTGAATCAACATGGAGCTCACCAACAACCGCTGAGTATCATATTCTTCAATTGGGGAAGTCTATTAATTGAGTATTTGTACTTCCAACATAAAATACATTAATGTAAGTATGAATGAATTTACTAAATATGTATGGAATAGTACAATAATATGCAAAATGAGAGCTCGAGCGAAACAAAAAATCAATAGATAGGAATTAGAGACCACCTTTGCTTATACTTTTGGGATCGTGTATGTTACATTCCTTTCTTTATTTTTCGTGTGTGATAATCTTAATATGACATATCATATAAATGAACATCCGATTAGGGTTAGAAGAGGATGACCCATGTTAGGTATTTTAACCCCTAGGATGATGTCCTCATAATTCCACAAATTGGGATTGACCCATCCTAGGCTATCGCCCCTGAGCTGCCACCCTTTTATACCAATTGCGATCGGACCATGTTAGGCTTTGGCACCTGAGCTGCCATCTTCTATACGAATTGGGATCTACCCATTCTAGGAATTTACCCCTCGGCTTTCACCCATAATTATACAGATTGCTTCACATATATTCTTTAATCATTGATACTGTTGTTTATCAGTTCATAAATCTTTTGAAATTGATCTTTATATAACCTTAACTTTTTGAGATTGTTTTTTTAGTGGTCATAATCATTATTGATAATTACAACTACTAACCAGTATTAGAAAACATATGAATATGGACTTGCGATAATACCAATAATTTGGGAAGCAAACATAATAACAACGAAAAACTAAGGAGCTTATATGACTCATTGAGCATGTTGAAATCTCAAATTGGAACACATCAAGTGAAGACATTTAACAGTCAGCCAAGAAATTTGAACTATATATGATATAAAAATACTGACTAACTATAATATTTAATAAGGTATACATGAACGTGGAACCATGGGAGAAAGTGCGCATATTCCACTTAATACTAATAATAGTCCCTGGTAAGACGTATAAAAATGTTAAAAAAAAGAAAAAAGCCAACCCCCCCCCTCCCCCCGCCCTCCCCCCCCCCCCCCCCCCCCCATCCTCCCAACCATCGCCCCCCGCCCGCGCCCCTGCCCCCCCCCACGTTCCCCTCCACCCCCCCACCCCCACAAACGTCCCCAGCCCCCCCCACCAACTCCCCTCGGTCACTGGTGCTTTTTGTGAGGATCAAATTAATAGTCTAAACATGGGAGAGTATACCTAACAAGGGGGGAAACATATTAAACATGTGGAATAATCATGACATTTACGATAGAAATAGAAGCAAGATTGCATGAATGCGCCGCAGATTGTATATCCAACATGTAAACGTATGTACCATATATAATCTAGGATCATTTTGATTTATTTAAGGGGAATACATACCAAGGGTACTTTGATGATAAAATATTTTTAAACCTCCCATGTTAATGCTTGGTAAGTTAAGCAAGTACATTTACTCATAAAATCATATTATTGTACCCACTTTAATTTTCTAGTAAAAACTGCAACTATAGACCAGTCACTACTAAGGGAACTTAGAAATCTTACTTTGTAATACAAGTGTTTTTTATTTATGCCAAAGAAATAGGAAATTGATTAGCCTATCATGATTAATTTAATGTTAGAAGATAATAACGTTAAGGCTCTCAAAAAATAGAAGTTAAACACTTGACGGGAAGTAGGCTCATACAACCATTACACACATGGTGAACCACCACACCCTTCTTCTACTCATTAATACAAGGTCATACTTCATTTGACAACATACCCAAGCTTCCCCCAACAACAATATACATAAGCCAGCCACTATCAATCCCCAAATATCTTTCAGCGTAATAGAAGAATATTGAATTCAAGGATTTATGACCATCCATAAGTTCTCGAAAAATGTAGACAAAATTGGAAGTATCCTTACCTTAGTTTCTTGAAATTCATCCGTTATGCTTCTACTTCAACAACTGAAGATCTCTTCAGATTTTTTACTTGAAAAAAGTGAACAATATTCACTAACCCTAAGGCATTTTAGGGCTGTTGCTTAAATCCAAAAAAAAGACTCATCAATCCAACATCTCTTAACTTACCAATCACATCTTAACAAATTTTTTTTTTTTCAGTTAAAAAAGTAAAAGATTTGATATTTACCCCTTTAAAATGATGGTGCATTTGCCCACTTTCTTGGCCAATTTTGGCCATATATTTTCAAGTAGATGACCCACCTACTTGGCCTTTTAAGTTGGGACTTTTTGACTGCAGCACTTGTTGGGCCTTTCTACCAATTATCCCTATATTTATGTCAATTTGGGCCATAATTAATGAAAGTAGGCAATCCACCTACTTGATCTTTTAAATTAGACCTTTTTGGACTTGAAAATATTGGGCGTTGGCTTTCCAATTCCCTTTATTCTTCTAATAAAGTTGGGCTCGATTAAATCAAGTAGGTGGTAGTGTACTTGTCCCAGTAACATGGTCAAAAGAGTCTTAGTAGGTGATGAACCTACTTGGTCCTTTGGGCTTGTCAATAAGTCAAAGTAGGTGATACACCTACTTGCCAACTACTAGATTAGTCAAGTCAAGCAAGCACCTCACAAATGTATTCAATTTCTAGACCTTAATACCTTTAGCTTAGTTTAAAACTTATATACACTATGTCATTTTAAATACGAGACTCTAATACCACCATCTAAAGTTGCAATACTTCCATCCGTTTCAAATTAATCGGGTCCCCTTAATTGATACATATTGTTCACTTCAAACCTATTTTATTGTCACTAGTCGCATAGGAAATCGAGTCCATGAATATACCAAAAGGTAATTTATAAGTGTCATATAAATAGAACTAGTACACGTAAAAAAGGAATGTTATATTCTCCCCCTCCCCCCTCCCAATATAATCATTTGTCCTCGAATGATAGGTGAAGCTGACTGTTTAATTAACCTTGAAATACCATTAGGTGATTTGTGAGAGTTCCCTTCGTAAACAGAACTATCAAAAAATATATTGACTTATCTAAAACCCGTCTTGCATGACGTCTCAATCGATATGGTTTATGAATTCAGAATATAACAAATTAAACCCTTTTAATGAACATGTAATTCACCGAAGATACACAAATACAACTCATACAAATAAGGAATTTAACAAACCTAAACACAAGACATTCAATTGACATATCAAATATACAAGTGTTAGTAGGACCTATAATCATATAAGGAGATAACATGATCTCAGATCCTTATGTTGATGTTTAGAATGAGGAGGTGTATTTAGCATATCTACCATCTTCTATACCCAAGTATCTTATGTTACATTTTGTCCTTTAACCTTGTGTGCTAGCCTTTAGGCCTTATAAATAGAGAATTACTATGGTATCTCCCAATTTTTATAAGGAACTGACATATAAAATCATAGGCCTGATCTATTGGGGCTCTAATTTCCCTTCTCTTTTATCCTATGATGCTTTTCAAAGGTGATTCTTATAAGAATGCATAACTATTAATAATATCTCTAATGTTTTATGTCTCACCTTCTAATACGAAATCATGATAAAATATTTACCTATGGTTGTGATAAAATTTACCGATATGACCAGCCTTTTATGATCAAACTTTTCACTACATAATGTTACAAGGAAACATTTTCCCTGGTTATTCAAAACTCAAGTCAGTAAGCACAGAGGGGAATACTATACGGATAAACAAGTCACATTGGGTATGACACATGCCTGCATACTAGCCCAAAAGGGAGAGCATGGTACACAAGCATTAAGATATAAAATAATGTGGTGTATGTGCGCATATGAATTGTAGGGTAGCGTGTGAGTGGATAAACTATTATAAGAAATGTAGGAAATTGAATAGATGATCATATGATGCATGAGTAGAAAAGCTAATAAATATATATTATGCAAGCAAGTAGACTATATGACATGTAGACATAAAACAATATGAACTACCATAAAAAAATCACATTGAGCAATTGTGTTATATTGTATGGATTGGTGGAATAATATGTCAATTAAGTACACATGATATATAACAACATGAAAAAGGGCTAGAAAGACTATAAGGCCTCTAATGTTTAAGAAAGTAGGTTGTGAGGCATGTAATATGTATATATATAAATTGGTTATGATGCATATGATATGAAAACAAGTGATATGCGAGTCATATAATCCAAGAGCACTAAATTTTTTAACCATAGCATATGATCTAGCACGCATTACCCACACAATTTGGAAAACTGCTATATGAAAAGTAACATGTGTAAAAAATAACATGTAAGGAAAAGGTCCTACAAAAACATATAACAATAGCAAGGTTTCTTTGAGGCGGATAACAATTACATGTAAGCATTCTACGACATTAGGTAACATTTGAGAAAGTGATCCACAGGGGTAATGATATACAAATAGATAAGTTATAGAACATGCATTGTGCATAATATTTAACAAGAAATCATTGGAAACTACGAAATATCCTATAAAACCACTCTATTATATTAAGGGTAAACACACTATCTTAAGCGCTAAGTCACGGGTGGGATAGTTCTGCTCAAATTTCTTACTCACTATAAAGCACATACAATTTATATCCCCACATACGCTCTTCAATATCCTAAAATTTTAGAGATATTCTGCTAATGGGATTTGGCTTCTATCTAAGTCTATAAAAATAATTCTGTTAAGATTGAAAATACGATCCTTATATTTCATCTTTGAGGTTGGAGTCCAAAAGTCAAACATTGCTTCAGTACTTAGCTTGTTTAATCACCTCATGTCTGGTGCCCAGTCTTGAAAGTCAATATAGAAATCTTTTAATAGTGAAAGCATAGAAATCACCATAAAAATAAGAACTATATTAAAAGTAAGAATGGGGTAGGTACATATTAAAGTTATCAGGACTCATAAAATCTTAGAGTTAGCCGCTTTGGGCTTAAGTAGATATGTCTTTTTATATTTATAGAATTCCTCTTTTTTTGTATAATAAGTGAGGGTGCTCCGACTCATTTACCATGCATATAGGAAATAATAACTACTAGAATGTGGTCAATTTTTCCTCTCCCTTCACTAGACTATAATTGACAAATTAATGCACGCATATGTTAAATGAATCCTGTCGTAACTCTAATCAATTTCATCAATGTAATACATGTGTCTAATGTTGTACTTCTCTTTTATACTAATTACGTTGATGAACTAGGCCCATGTATCTTCTATATAGATAACCTTTCTATTCAACTCTTTTTCTTGTTGTTATCAAGACCTAATATCAAGTCTTGAACCAATGCTAAAATTGACTTCTTTGTGTAACAAAGGTTCACAATGTTTTTCCCAGGTGCACCATATAACTTATTAGGGTTGAAGAATTGATACCATTTTCTTGCCTCATACACTTGAAATCACTCTTTCATAACCACCTAACTCACTCCTCTAGGGCATCCTCATATCACCCCCACCCCTATGTTTATGATATTGACATATCCCATCTCTTTCTAACTAGAATTTTTACGTACAATTTCTGCCCGTGTCACTCAAGCTTCATTCTCACTTGCATTTTATCCATTAAGTACCTTTTGATCAAAACTAGTAGCTTCATATACTCTAACTCCACTATGTACAACCTGACTAATCACAACTTAGGTCTAACCAATAAATTTTCCTTTTGTTAACCTTACCCTTTAGTCACATCCTAATCCTCTGTATCAAAAACGTACATCCTAATAGGAACTAACATACATATATAATTTTCAGAAATTACCATACTTATCCCTAAATTTTATAACCATGAAAAGAATATAAATGTTATTAGTACTTATTTGGGGTGGCTGGTAAAATATACAAATAAAACTATTAACATATTCGGGATGATGTATGGTGAGAATATAGGCCTTGTCAACCAAATAGGGGAATCACTAGTAACACTATACATTCACCTATCAAATTGTGTCACTACTTTCTTCCAACCAAAAGAAACGGGTTAAACTACACCACTTTCTAGTACAGGGGGAATGCCGATAATTCAATGTATAGCACAAACTAAGAACGAGTGTCCTCTATAGGAATATATCCTACAAATATGGAGGAAATATAGAACTCAAGAGTTGGGTATATCCTCCTAGATCTTCCTGGAAATGATATAGCTCATATACATAAACAGTAACCATCCTTTTTTAAAGCTTATATACTTTTATATTTCCCATTGGAAACCATGTTGTAGAAATGGGTACAAATGCAACTTAAAATGCAAATACCATAAAAACGTTTACATATTATATAGAGTGGGACTGTAGAATAAAATGAGCCCAATCTACTTTAAATTTTATAACTTATGATCCTTTCTGTATGTTACATGTTGACACTTTAGCAACGATTAACCTTAACCATAGTAAGCATTATATGAATTAAATGATCAGGTGTGAGTGGAAATTGACTTCTTAACATTTCTCTCACGATTTGGATTATAAAGAAAAGTAACAATTCCTAAATTCCCAAGAAGGCCCTAATTATAATTGTGGCGCTCAACACATTCATAAGTAAGGCTCTACTAGACATGGCTTTATAGACTCCCTAAGATGAACTGCTCAAATAACATTTTTATCACACCCCAACCCTAGATGAAGCCGAAAAGTACCATATGAACACATGCTTTACAAGTGGCCTATGATTAGAAAGTAAACTACTATGCAGATAGATTTACTAATTAGAAGCTTCATATACAACACATGTCGACTAGCTGAACTGATACTAATAGCTTTACAATGTATACAAAGCCTATACTTGAAACAATGACTATAAGACTATGAAAATAAACATAGTAAAGACTAGACAAAGCCCCGAATCAACCTGGAGCTCACCAATAACCATTGAGTATCATGTTCTTCTATTAGGGAGAACTACTTGTTGAGTACATGTACCTACAACATGAAATGCAGTGTCCCGAATAAGGGATGTCAGTACGAAAGAATGTACTAAATATGTAAGATATAATAAAAACATATGTAAAACGAGAACTCAACTTAAACGAAATACCAATAGATAGGGATTAGAGAAAGTCTTTGGTTATACTTTTGAATCGTGTATGTTACGTTCTTCTCTTTACCTTTCTATTTGTCATAATCATTTTAAGACATATGACACAAATGACCTGCATATCAGTGGTAGAAGAAAATGAACATGCTAGGCATTTTAAACCCTAGGATGTTTTCCTCATAATTCCACAAATTAGGATCAACCCATGCTAGGCTTTCGCTTGGGATTGACCCATGCTAGGTATTTGCCTCTCGGCTTCCATCCATAATTATACTGATTGCTTCACATAGATTTTTTTTAATAGTTGAATTGTTGTTTATCAGTTCCTAACTCATTTGAGATTGTTCCTTCAATAACCATAATTCTTTTGAGATTTTTATTTTTGTGGGAATAATTATTGTTGAGATTTAGAACATGGACAAGTAGTAGAAGACATATGAATAAGGACTTGATAAAATAACAATGATATGGGAGCAAGTTACACAAAACAAAATACTAGATCTTATATGACCTCACTATTATTTTACATCTCAAATTGGAGAATATCAAGTGAAGACAAGTAACATTCAGCGATGAGATTTGAACTCTATAATCAAGCCATTTACTCACTAATTAATATCAAATACAATGTATGTATGATAATGAAACCAAGGGAGAACGTGGACAAATTCAACTGAAGGATGGATACATATCCCAAATAAGTACATATAAAAATGTACAATAGAGCAAGTACACATTTTGTGAGGTAGAATTATTGTCTAACATAGTGGGAATAATAACTAATAAAGAGAATATAAGAACATGTTAAAAGATGATATTTACCATAGAATAGAAAGGTTAAACAAGTTGGTTTGATATGGTCACATTGTATATCAAACATGTAAAAATATTACCATGTGCAATCTAGGATCTTTTTTAGTTATATAAGGGGAATATATGTCAAGGGTACATTGACAAGGAAATACGTTTACCTTGCATGCTATTACTTTGTAGAGTAAGCACGTACATCTAGTAATAAACTCATATTAAAGTACTCACTTTAATGCTCTAGGGAGTAGGAAAGACAAATATGGGTCAGTCACTACCAAGAAAACTTATAAAGCTTACTTTGTTATGCAGGAGTCAGATTCATGCCAATGAAATAGAAAATGGAATAGCCTTACATACCTTATTTTCTTACGAATATAAATATCATGATTCATCTACCCTTTTTGGTGCTAATCTACAATATAAGTTATGATTAATATAATGTTAGAAGCTAATCACATTTAGGCCCTCCAAAAATAAGATCTACACACTTTAAGAAACGTAGTCCTATACAACCATTACACAAATGGTGAACCACAAACCCTTCTTCTATCCATTATTAAAACTTCATATATCCTTTGCCAAGATACCCAAGCTGCCTCAAACAACAATATAGTAGCCACTATCAATCCCAAAAGATCTTTCAGCATAACAGAAGAAGATTGAACTAATGGATTTAGGACCATCAATAAGTTCTTGACAATTTTATACAAAATTCTCCCCCCAAAACCTGTATTTATAGAGAGGCAAAAATGGAAGTAGCCTTACCTTAATTTCTAGAAATTCATCTATTAAACTTGTACTTCCAGAATTGAATATCTCCAAATTTTACTTGAAAAGTTGACAACATTAAAGAAAACTACGTGTTTTAGGGATATTGGGTTAATCCCAGAAAGACCAAGAGAGAAACTTAATAAATCTTACATTTCTAAGTTAAAAATGAAGCCAAAAATTTATCTTATCCCCTTAAAAAATAGAAGCGATGCCCACTTTCTTGGCCTATTTTTTGCCATATATTTTCAAGTAGGTGAACCACCTACAAGGACTTTTAACTTGGACTTTGTGACTTCAAACACTTGTTGGGCCTTGCTGCAAATTATCCCTCTATGCTTGTCAAGTTGAGCCATCACTAATGCAAGAAGATATCTACCTACGTGGACTTTTAAAATTGGGGCCCTTTTTGGTACTTGATAATATTGGTCCTTGGCTTTCCCGCTTCCCCTATTCTCTAAAATATGGTCTAGATTAATAGGTGGTAGTGTATTTGCTTTCTGTTTCCCTTTATTCTTCTATTCAACTTGGTCTAGATTAATTCAAGTAGGTGGTAGTGTATTATTCCCAATAACATGTTCGAAAGAGTGTTAGTAGGCGATGCAGCTACTTGGTTCTTTAGGATGGTCAATAACTCAAAGTAGGTGATCCACCTACATGTCAACTACTAGCATAGTTATGTCATGCAAGAATCTCAATATTTTAATCCATTTCTAGAATTTAATACCTTTATCTTAACTTAAAACTTACATACACTATGTCAATTTAAACTTTAAACTCATAAACCACCATCTCCAGTTTATTAACTATTCCATCATTCAACATAATTTGGTGTCTGTCCATTCTATGTATGAACATTAATTTAAACTCATTCTGTAGTCACTAGTCGCATGTGAACCGAGTACATTGCTATACCACAAAGCAATTTATAACTATCCTATAAATAGAACTAGTCTACGTAGAAAATGGGGTTGTGTTACACTAACATAGTTTCCTATCAGCCACAAAACTCGAAGCAATTACCAAAACCTACTGGATGCAACGACCCAACTAGAATAACATGAAACCCAACACAAGAAGGTCCAAAATTACCAACATAAGAATACTCGTATAAACTCTACCTACTGCCTGCAAAATGACCTACCTCACAACTCTATGGAACATGAGATGCCATCTCAATAGGACACATTGGTTGAAAAGAATGAAGGACCTTTGAATTGATACTCACCTCAAAGTTTAATTATGTCACTACTATATTCATGGCAAAGACTGTTAGCACAATCATTGTAAATATCAAGGAATGATTGGTCCACAACCCTCACATGACTCAAAATATGGAGAAAAATATGCTTTGTTTATATTCGATGCTATGATGGTAATAGGAAAGGAAAATCCAACCGTCTTACCAACCCCTAACTCAACTGCTTATGTGAAGGGAACAGTATGAGTTTATACCCTACTCAATCTAGAAATCCCAACACATAGTCAAAAAGGATGACGAACCCTACTTGGGACCTATCAACCCAAATCTTCTCTAAGGAGCACCAACTGCACCAAGAAAAGCACTTACCTAAGGTGTACCCTTGGAGAAGCTCGGTCCTCCTAACACTTAATACCGAGAAACTGACGTAGCCAATGACCCTACCATATTTTGTCCTTCCCCTTAACTCTCTGAATGATAAGGAATACCTGTGACCTCAAGGTCCATACCATAATAAGTCTTCTTACAACGAGTTATGTTCTTGAAATCTTTCAAATTGAGTCTTGATGAGTTCTTCATAAGTTATCTTGAAGTTTCCTTATGGATTAAATATTGGTGTGAGTTTCTACTTGGGTGAAATTAAAATGACAATATCTCTTAGAATATAAGGAGTTACGTGAGCCATAACCTATCCAATTAAGGATAATTGAATCTACTTTCAAGAAAACCCTAAATAAATTTTATTTACTAATTAAAGGTTGGAAAAATTAGATTTTCATCTTTACTAGTGAAAATCCTAATTCTTTGCCATACAGATTTCAAGAAAGTAATTCAAGAATCTCAAGAAAAGTTTTCTTGATCATTTACCTTCAAGCTAGGGCTTCAAGGTTTCTATTCAAGTTTTTAATCCAAGGTTGTTAATAACCTTTTTCTTCCTATCTAAAACTATTCCTGAACATCATGATATTTTTCCAATCACAAATTATGATCCTTGAATTCATGAATTCAATTCAAAGAAAGTCAAGAGTTAAGTAAACAAGTTAAGAGTCAAGTCCAGATATAAAAATTCAAGTCAAGAAGTCGAGACTTAAGTCAATATAAGTTCTTAAAGTTTTTCAAAAGTCATTCACAAACATTTTAACTTGTTTTAAGACTTAAGTTACAAAGTTAAGCAAAGTGTTCAGATTTGACGTTCTTCTCTTCAAAGAAGTATAAGGGAACTAAGTATTCCCAAGTACTTTTTAAAATGTTTTTCACATTTAAATAGGAACGGAAAATGAGATTTCCAAAGAGCCTTTGAGAAAGTTTCCAGAAAAGAGTAAATGTTTTCACAATTAAGCAAGAGGTGAAACATTGATTTCCAAGATAGCCTTTTAGTTATGTTTATGAGCAATTATCTAAATCACATAAAGAAGTATGCTTTCAAATATAAGAGCTAGTATCATTTTTGGGAGTAGTATTGAGCACGGATATGGAGGAGAGCTCATAGAACTCACAGCCCCCATAGACCTTGTAGCCATCATGGGTTAGGAAAGGATCATACTTTTTAGATGATTCCTTTAGTGATATTTAACTTAGACTAGTGGATCAACTTAGTGAGTTAGGTCCTATACCCTGGAAAGGTATAGGATGGTCCTTGGCAGCATGAGGTAAAATATTGTATCATAACTATATCTCTTAAGTGATGGTTGTTGGTAAGAGAAACTCCCATAGAAGTATTTCGTATTTTTATATAAATATGAAATATTTGTATTTTCATATACAAACAGAGTTTATATTGTATCTTTGCAAACATAAAATTTTTTTATTATATTTGTAAATACACTGTTTAAAATAATGCTTCAAAGATTTTCTTTATACTACATTTATTTATACTACTTTATATTGAAATCAGTTGAGTTAAGTAATGGCAGGTAAGTGTTTCTTTCAGACTCTTTTCAAGCCTATGTTATGGTAAACATTCCACACACATACTCGTTCATTCAATGTACTGATATAAGTTGGCATGCATTGCATTATAAAGAACAAGGATTGGCATCCAACATATTTTAATCTAGTGAGCAACTCAGAGTCATTTGGTGAGCCTCCTTGCCTTCTGGAGGGCTCCCTTCATTGTATTAAGTCATATTTCAGTTCATTAGGATGTCGTGGGGTTTGTCTTAACATCCATTTCAATTTTTAAAGGCTTCATAGATAGACAGTCAGATGTTATTCCTTTGGGTGTTTTCATTATTATTCATTTGTTAAGAAATGCTTTGCCATTTTTTACCAAGTTGAATATTTTATCTTAAAATATTCTCAATTAATTATTATTCATTTATATTAAGTTCTACAATCTATATAATTATGAATATTGTTTTTTATGAGTTAAGCAAGCTAGGACAGGGGTTCCCTTGGGGATTGCAATAGTCTTTGAGTGCCAGCCTCCCCCAGTGTAAAGGCTCGGGCGTGACAATTAACTTCCATTTTCAAGCAAGTTATAGACATCAGTCCTAAATTTACTACATAAAACTAATCACCCACTCCAATAAATCTCTTTAACAATGTTTCCTCAGCAATGATAACACTGACATTGATCTCCTCTTTGTTGGTGATATTGCCCACTAGAACTATCTTGCGATGTTGGAGGATTGATTCACCATAAAGGTCCATGTGGTCTGATAATGGACTTGGTGGGGTTCTGCCTAGTTCTCACGAGCTCTCCTATGGATTATGTGTTGGTCCACGTCCTATGAAGGGTCTGGTGGTCCAACACTGCTGGAAGAGTAAAGACTGAAGTAGATGGGCAGATCAATATAGTGGACCCTATCACAGTCCGTGAACCCTATTGTGGTTAACTGGTTTAGGTGAAATTTTTCTACACTTTTCTAAGTCTAGTTTTTGAGGTGTTACATGTCCTTTATTGGCGTAGGTATATTTCTTGTCTATCTTCCTACTCGTTGTGTTTTGAGGTTTGCTTTCTAGCTTCCGCATTATAC
Source organism: Solanum habrochaites (assembly GCA_027704765.1). Taxonomy (NCBI): domain Eukaryota; kingdom Viridiplantae; phylum Streptophyta; class Magnoliopsida; order Solanales; family Solanaceae; genus Solanum; species Solanum habrochaites. The sequence continues at coordinate 43,759,553 of JAKWJA010002498.1, forward strand.
CTGTTTATTTCGGTCTTAGCAAGTTGTTTAGTACTTATATATATTATAGTCATGATATTTTACACCAAAAGATAAAGTAGGGTAAAAGTACCCTATTAACAATAAACTCAAGAATAATTTTGATCCTTTTTTCATAAGTGTAATACCATTAATGCGTCAAAATTAAATGATTAAAACATGATTGAATATTTTTTCTATCTCCGAAGTCATAATTTATGGCATGTGGTCAAACTTACTATTATCATAATATACTCCAATATTCTTTCCGTTTCATTATATTTTATTCTTATATTAAAAGTTAAAAGTGAATGTTTATTTTTTTTATTTTAGTAATTTAAGAAAAAATAGTGTATAGTATTAAAAACACCTATATTAGATATAAATTATTAATTTCATCTCTAAACTGTTGACTAACTTAAAAAACATCATTTTACTTGACTATTGGAACATAAATATACCTCTGATTTTGAAACATGAGTGAAATACACCCCTAAATTATTGCCAAGTTGGTGAATCTAACATTTCTCTCGATTTTTTGTAAAGAGTATCATGCTCAGACAATAGTCCGACAATTTGCTATGTCGTGGCACAACATTGAGGTGTATCGAAGATTTAGTTGTCAAGTAAATAATGTTTTTTAGGGTTTCATTTTGTGCAGCATCAAGAAAAAAAGTTGACAGACAATCAAACCTATACATACCTAAAATTTTGTGTTTTACGTATTAACTTTATAAGAAGTTCAATGACAAGCAATAACTCCACTAATTCTTATTATTAAGTTATATACAAGCCAGAAGCATTGTGGGGTTTGATACGAATAACTGTTTCTTACGCAGCATGATAGCTGTAAAATATTATCAAACAATAATTTAAAGAGTTGTGATCATGTTGATGATTTTTATTTCAAAAATGTTGTAGTGAGTGGTCTTGATGGTGAGTGCAGTCCGATCGAATTTCCATGTTCAAGGATCTTATGGTGTTTGATTCAGACCATAGATCGAAACATTAATATAATGTACTTTTTATATGGTCTAAATCAAACACCACAAACTCCATTAAAATGGAAATTTGATCGGGACTTCACCATCAAAACCACTCTCTAGATCAATTTTTTTTAAAAAATTACCAACATGATCACAACTCTTTAAATCATTGCTTGATAAGATTATACAACTATTTTGTTGAGTAAGAATAGTACCTAATAACAATATTACATTAATTAGACTACGATTAAAGTGAGAGTTAGTTGTCTGGATGGTCATCAAAATTTACGATAAATGATAATCATAGTCCCTCGAAGATTATCATTTATCATTAGTTAAGTGAACATCCAAAAAACTAACACTCACTTTAATCCTAGTTTGAATCATGTAATCTAATTATTATAGGGCTAAATTGTTAGGAATATTATTATTATTTCAAAAGATTTAGTTACTATGAGCCAAAGTAAACCATTTAACATGTGATATTTATTCTACTTTGTCATCCAACTTGGTTACCAAGCATCGTCTTACTTGGTGCCAAAGTGTTCCCTTCAGTTGGTGACCAATGTAAGTTAGTTATTAACATACTTAGAACCTCTATAAAAAGATTAATCGTTATTTCACTAAGAGAGAACTATGTGAGAAAAAATTAGCAAAAAAACATAAAAGACACTTTTCTTTCAAATACTTCCCTTCAATTGTATTGTTTGTTTTGTAGTATTTATATATTGTTGATTCTTGTATCCTATAAATAATTATAGAATATTTGTTTATTTTTGAGAAATATTTTACACTGTTGAAATAGTTTCGTTGGATAGTGCCTAGCACGACTCATGTATATATATTACTTAAAATATTATAATTTTTGTATTATTATATCGATATTATAATTTTCCCATCTATTATATATTTCCAATAAGTCTAATAAAATTATACCAAGAATATATGTGTTGGATACGACTAATAATTATTTATGAGGGTGTCTACATACGACTACAAATTCTAGTCATGCTATCAGAAGGTTTATGGTAAAAAAAACTACCTAATGAGTCTTCAAAAGAAAAGGGAATCAACACTTGCAGCAAACTTAGTACAAGCACCAAAGTATTAAAATCCAAATTGGTAAAAGTTAACTTTTTATTGGTTACTAGCCTTATAATCCCATGTTTAACCAAGTTTACTTGTGGAAAACTTCGTCATCATGTCGCATAGTTTACGAAAAGAATAAAAAATGACACAGAAAAGGGTTATCCTTCAAGGACAATTTAGCTGAAGGAGATGCATGTCACGCCATAGCCTACACCCTAGGCGAGACTGACACTCAGTGATCATTGCTGGGCTCGAGCGGACCCTTTGCCTGTCTTACTTACTCAGCAAAAGACCTAAAGCATTACAAAAAGAATTCAAATTCTTACTAACTCAATTTTCTGGAACTGCAATAAAAATGTTTCAAAAATAAACATTTAACTTATAAAAATTGGCTACTCAAATCTGGACATAAGTCAATAAAAAAAATGATGAATGAACTAACATCTGAGTGACCATCTATGAAGCCTCTAATAAATGAATTTGATCTTGGGAAAGCCCCACAACATCGTAATGAAGTAAACTAGAAAACAATGAAAATTGATGCTCCGGAACGCAAGGAGGCTTAAAAAAACTCTGAACTGCTAGATCAACGATATGCTGGAATACCGATCATAGTTACCTGCATTAATATCATAAAATGATGTAGGCCAATTGGCATCAGTTTATTGTGTGTATGAGTATGTGAGTTGAAATTCCAACAACATAGGCTTGAAATAGATTCAGAAAGAAATACTTACTTTGGCTCTTCTCAACTCGTGAATACTTCTCTAGCTCATTTCAATATAAGGAAGTTTAAGGACATGTGCATTATCATAAAAAGTTTTTTAAAACATGGTTTTCAACTCTGTATCTATGCAAAGATATAAATAACTCTAAGATGTATGTAAAAAGAAAAAATAAATTGATGTCATTTCATAATCATAATAAAGGACATACTGTGCATCCTCTCAAAATCTACATGTGCAATGGATGAATGAAGTCCCATACCCCCATTCATGCTAAGCAGAACCCCTTGAAAAGCATCTATAACTAATAAATGGGGAGTTTTTCCTCTTAAACCACCCCTTAAGATCATTTCCGACTGATACAAAAATTTTTTTTTTTTTTGGCCAAAAGGTTTATGATCTTACCTGCCCTAATGGATCCCAGTATATGTGAAGAGTTCTCAAAAAAGTACTTATCTCGTTTAACCCATGGGGATTGAAGTTATTTGAACTTCTACCCCATATCGGTGGGCAATAAACTCCACTAATATACTATATGTTTGTTTAAAAAATACAACTTCTTTCTGTTAATTTTGAAGATTATTCCTTAAAACCATAGAAGCGATTACCTCTTTTCTAAAACTAGCCCTAAAGGCTCGCTGAAAATATTAGATTTCGTGCTTATTTAAAATGTGAAAACATTTTAAATAGATCTAGGAATACATCGTCCCCCATATACTTTACTCTATTAGAAAAGTACGTCACATTGCTCAACTTAAAAACTTAAGTCTTAAACAATTTTAAAACTTTTGTGCATGACTTTTCAAAAATTTTTAAAGAACTTTCTTGACTAACCCTTAACTTCTCTTTTACTTTGATCTTAACTACTGCCTTTGCCTGAACTCTTAAGTGAGCTTAACCTTGACTCTTCACTGTCCTTGAATTCAATTATGGAGTCACAGATTAAATTTGTGTTTTTGAAGAATCTCATGTTGTGTAGGAACAATTTTTGAGAGCTAAGCATGAGAAAAGACGGAAAGTCAAGATTTGAAAGTGAGTGTGCGACGTGGAGGCATATTTAAATTCTCGTTCCAAAAATGCCTTTAAATGAAGAACATCTCGCGTCAGCTCTGGGATGTAGAGAAAAAATTTCAATTCGGGGAACAGATCACACGACGTGCTCCCATGCTAATATTTCACCCATTGAAGTTTCTTCTCCGTGTTTTCTTCCCCAAGTTATAAAGCTCCGTTCTTTTTCTTAAATCTCTTTTAAATACAGATATGCAAGAAATGTAACTAAGAATGTAGCCTAAAATTACTATATAATGCGACATATCGAATTCAGGAAACTTCTCAACTCATGCAATTCAAGAATAACATAGGAATTCAAGATGTAGGTATCAAATCATAAATATGTTAATACTTCAAGGACGAATCCAAACTGAAATAACATGCATGGAACATGGGAGAACTATCCCTTAATTATGAGAGACTGACTACCCTGATAGGAATAATTCCCTTAGCGAAAAACGCCAACCTTCTTTGATCGAGCCTTGATGAAATTGCCCGTTTCCTTCTTCTTTTCCTAATGTCCTTTCTCCTTAGCCCTAGGTGAAAATTATAATTGTTTTAAAAAACTTGAAAAAGTCAGTCGACTCATCTTAAAATCCTAAATGGAATAAAATCATAGTGGTCGTGAAAAGACTATCATTAAAATCATAGATTTTGGACATTTCCTTAATCCAACAGCCCAACTTCAAAAAGGCGTAACTCACTCATGCATACTTAAAATTGCATAAACAAAGGCGACGTTGGAAAGTTTATTCAAAGATATTTCCAACCATATTCCACAGTTTCTCTAACTCATCTTCAGCTAGAATTTAAGGTCATTTGAAAATGGTAAAATTCTCACTTGAACTTACTTAAAATTTTTCAGTTTTCCTTACACTTCCAAAAATTAACTATTTCAAGATTTTACACGTCCATCAAGTTCGTTCTAATTGGAAGATGCAATATCTCCCTTTTGTGAACATTTGTCCTCAAATGAGATTACTCTGACTATGCTAAGAGTTGTAACATTTAGTTCAAAGACCCAACAACAAAATGCAAACGAACAATCAACATGCTTACTCATAATTTAAGGGGTACTATGAAGAAAAATAGTACATTGGTCACAATAATTTCTCCAGGGTGGATATATTTTCTTCCTATCTCTTTATTTTCTAAAGTAGCTTCTCTACAAATTGATTGCTCCATAGTACTTTGACTTCATGCTACTTCTTTTTTTCTCAACTTGCAAATTTGGCGATTTAGATTCGGAATTTGAATCTCCTCATAAGAAATACTATCCTTAATCTTAATATCCTCAGTTGGCATGATAAGTGTGGTATCTCCCATGCACTTTTTCTACATGGAGATGTGAAACACCGGATTAATTGACTGTTTCTAACTCTAGTAGTAGCTCTAACTCATAAGCTACATTTCCAATCCTCTTCGACATTCTTCAAGGACCAACCTATTGAGGATTGAGGTTCCCCATTTTTCCAAGTCTCATAAAACCCTTCATGGGTGAAACATCCAAGTACTCACTCAACTACCTCAAATTCTAACTCCATTCTTCTAATAATAATGTAGGATTTTTGACAACTCCCTGTTGTTACCAATATCTCTTGAACGAATTTCATTTTCTTCATATCTTGATGAAATAACCCAGGTCCTATCAAACCTGCTTCACCATCATTAAACCATTAAAAGGCGATTTGTTTTTTCTCCCTTGAAGAGCTCACCAGTCAGCCATTTTTGATGCTAAATTGTAAATATTGTTGTAAAGCACTCAATATGCAGATAGGTGATCATCAAATCAAACACACAATCCCACCTTGATATCACAGAACACTATCTCCCCATTGTTCAGAAGCTAATAATTTTTGCATTGAACACGTTCCTTTAATTCAAGCAAAAGGGTACGATTGCTTTCTTTTCTTTTGACGCTAATGATGTTTATCCTCAATATCCGTTAGCACTATTCCCCCTCCTTCTTTTGAACCCTCCTTCGAACATCTAAATCGTGTCGTCTATAACACCCTCTTTGTGCCAACTCTTTCATATTCATACCTTCTCAAAGGGTCAGTACTACCACATGCTATATTCTCAATAGGCCATCAACAACAACAACAAATTAGTCTTACTTAGAATGGTACGATACTCACGCCATATTCTTTTGAACACTTCTAACTACTCCTATTTGTTGAGATTATACTCTTTTCAATTTAAACAAACTGAAGTCTATTTGATCGTGAACACATCTACATGAACACCATAAAGATAACAATGCCCACATTTTTTTTCAAAATGAATCCAACAGCAGCAAACTGTAAGTTTGTGGATTTGGGTAATTCTTCTCCGATAACTTTCAACTAAACCTGGAGGCTTTTTAAGCTATAACTTTGCCATGTCTATATTTAACACAACCCAAAACAAATTGTAGATGCATCAAAATACACCACAAAAACCTGAGTCCTTTTGGTAATCAAACTTTGCGGTCGTCAAATTCTTTTTCAATTCCCTCAAAACTTTTCTCAAAATTATAGACCGTGAACATAACTATATTCTAATTAATTTGGTCCAATAAAACTCTTATCTAGAAATCTTTCATTTTTTCTTTCAAGTCTTTCCATTTCAACTCTGCTGGTGCGGATAGTCAATATTGAAGAATAATTATGACGAGTATCTGGAAGAAAATCTAATACCAAGTCTAATCTCTCTCTAGGTGGTAACTCCGCAAAGATGTTCTTAAGATGACTTTTAAGAATCTCTTTTCTAGTGACATGTGAAACTGACTGGAAGGAGTATCTCAACACTAGAGCCATTAACCTGGAATAAATGCTAGACACACCCCTTAGAAACTAACATCCTTTCCTTAAGGTATGAAATGAAATGACCCTTAGGGACTACTAAACTACTTTTCCACTCTAAGACTAGCTCATTTGGAAACTGAAACTTTACTACTCGAGTCCTAAAATCAACGTAGGCATAATAGGCATGAAACAAATTCGTACCAAGAATAACATCAAAATCTACCATGTCGAACTCAATTAGATCATCCATGGTACTTTGTTATTGATGGAAATGGACACTCACGTTACACTCGCTCTCCTCTACTATCGATGGAGTCACTAAAGGTAGGAAATATATTGAATGGTTTACAAACAAACGTTGTCTAAGATATATTAAAGTTCATAGCAACATATGGAGTTACAAAAGATAAACGCGCTCTTGGGTCTTGTAATGCATAAACAATAAAGTAAAAGACTTGAATCATACCACTGAAGACATCCAACGAATCCTCTTGCTCTTGGTGATTTTAGATAGCATACAAGCGGCTGGTTACTCCGCCAATACCATTCCCTTGCATGTTTTTTGACACTTTCGCATGAAATTCTAGTCTGACTACACTTGAAAAAACCCTTGGAGCCCTCACGACAAATACCTGAGTGGGGTCTACCACACCTAGAATATGTAGGAGCCAAGTTACCTCCTTGTGCCTTACTACCATAAGAATTGGCACGTCTAGCTCTAAAAGGGTTGTGAACTCTTATATTATGCTCACTTTGTTTCTGGGTGTAGGGGCACTAATATATGGCGGATCATGTCCCGAACGTTTCATTTGGAAGTAAGACCATTTCGGTAACTCATTTAGCTTTGCCTCTTCAACCTTTTGCTCATTGATCATAAGACTTGCAAGGTCCATATCCCCTATCAGCATAACGACCTTACATTCAGCCCTTGGCTGACGAGACAACCCAGCAAAAAAATAAATTTATCCTACTTCTCATGTGAACATAATTTATTCGGTCATAGGTTGGTCCAAAGAACGAGAGTTGGCTTCCAACATTAAGTCCGTTATTTCTCAGTAGCTCAGTGGTAGAACAACCATCTCTAGAGCATATCAGGAAAGTTCTGTGAACTGTAGAATGCACTCCTGAACACTGAAAATCTCCGAATTAAGGGTTAGAAACTCTAATATATTGGACACTCGCAACTTAGAGGGAATGAAATGTCTCATGAGAACACTCTAAAACTCGGACCAACTCACTATTGGTTCATCCTAGGCACTATTCTTTTTCCATTAGTCGAACCCGACTCTAGAGACACCCTTTATTTGGTATGCAGCTAGTTCCACCCCCAGCATAAACAACATGCAATATGCCAAAAATTTTCTAATGTACTTCAACAAAGTTATCTGGTCCTCAGGGACACTTAAACCTGTGAAGCCTTGGTGTATTCAGCCCTAAAAACTCAGGGATCCTTGAAGTACCACCCACTTCCTCTTGATTACGTCTCTGTCAAAAATGACGAGTCACAACTTGACATAATAGTCCGGATAGTCTCACAGAATTCAGCGTAGGTAATTTCTCCTTGAGGTTGCACTTCAAGTGCATTTGACAACTCTTGTTCCTCAACATTCCTCCTATCTAGACAACCTTTGACAGTTCTTGGTGGAGGCATGATTCTTTAAAAATACAAGCATGAATAACTTAAAAGGAAACCTTTTAGAGATCATGAAAAAGTGATGGAATTCATAAATATTTGCATACACGACTTCATAAAATCGCTAGGACTCTTAATTATTATGCTCTGATATAAAGTTTATCATGCCTCGAGTTGACACCGTGGGTATGACTTGTATTCGATGACCATTGTTGTCCTCTAGTAGACCCGTGTTCTGGCTTGCTTACTCAGCAAAAGACTAAAACATCACAAAAAGAATTCAAATATAAAATAACTCAACTATTTTGAAATGAAATCAAAATGTTTTAAAAATAAATATTTAACTTAGCCAAAATGGCAACTTAAATCTGGATATAACTCCATAACAAAATGACGACGAATGAACAAACATCCAATAACTATCTATTAAGCCTTTAATAACTGAGATTGATGTTGGGACACACCCCATTACATCCTAATGAAGTAAACTATAAATCAATGAAAATAGATCCTCCGGATGCAAGAACGCTTACCAACAGACTTTGAATTGCTCACTAGATCAACGATGTGTTACATACGTATTCATCATAATACGATGTAAAACAGTTGGAATCAGTACATTGGATATATGAGTATGCGAGTTGGAATACTAGAAAAACATAGGCTTGTAAGAGATTGTGAAAGAAACACTTACCTTGGCTCTTCTCAAGTTATTAATATATAATCAACTCATTTCAATATAAGTCAGTCTAAAATAGATGTGCATTATAATGAAAACTTGTTTAAAACATGGTTTTCAAGTCTTTTTGTAATTAAAATATAAATAACTCTGAGATGTATGAAAAATACAAAATAAATTGATGTCAATTCATAATCATAATAAAAGACACAGTTCTTCCGCTAAAAGTATACTTGTGCAATGCATGAATAAATTCCTATACCCCCATTCATACTAAGCAGAAATCCTAGAGGAAACATGTAATTACTATTGTGGTAGTTTTTCTAAGCGACAACCATCACTTAAGAGCTATAGTGATGACACAATATTTTCCCACACACTGCCTATGGATCCAGTAGTATATTGTGAAAAGGGTTCATCTGAAAAGTATAACCCTTTCTACCCATGGTGGCTACATGGTTCATGGGGCTTGGGAATTATTTGAACTCTCCCCCCTATCGGTTCTCAACAATAGTTCCAAAATACACTAGTTCATATGTTAAAAAAACATTTTTTTCCTGTGATTTGAGAATAATGCTAAAAAACATAGCTCAAAGACTATCTTGAAAATCTCAGTTTTCTCTATCTAATCAATTAGAAAGTTATTATTCTTTTTTGAAAACTAGACTGAAGGATCTTTGGATATTTCAATTTTTGTTCTTATTGAAATGGGAAAACATATTAAATCTTTTTGGGAATTCATAGTCCCCATATACTTCTTAGAAGAAAAAAAACTTCAAATATGAACTCTTTGCGTAACTTTGAAACTGGAGTATTAAAAAAAATTAAAATTTTTGTAAAAGACTTTTGAAAAACTTTATGAACTTATCTTGACTTAACTCGGGAATTCTCTTTTACTTTGATCTTAACTTCTTATGGCCTGACTTTTAAAACGATTGGAACTTGACTATTAACTTATCCTTGATTTTAATTATGGATTCAAATATTAAGATTTTTGTTTAGAAGCATCAGTTCATTGAATGTACGAGTATGCGAGTTGGAGAGCTAAACCATGACTTAAGCTTGAGGGGATCAGATCAAATTACATTGGCTCTTCTCAACTAAAGTGTATAGTTAACTCAAATGATACACATATAATGCAGTTTAAATCACATGGAAGGTGTGTACATATATATATCTTAGATCATTAAAGGAAATGCAAAAAAATCTCAACTTTACTTATATAAGAAAGTAATATCGCCTCTGCTGGAGTTTTTCTAACCGATAACCATCACTATGAGCCTAAGTGATGATACAACGTCTTACCTCACATTGCAATAGGACCATCTTACACCTTCCCATCGGTATAGGATCTTACTCAAATTAGTGAATCCACTAGATCTCCTTACGTGATCATCTAAAAAGTATGACACGTCAATTCTCATGGTGGCTACATGGTTTAAATTGAGACTTCAGTTAATATGAACTCTCATCTCCACATCGGTGCTCATTACTACTCCCAAAAATGTACTTTAGCTCATACTTATAATAAAATTTCCTTTCTTTGGGTTGAGATAATTTACTGAATCCTTTAGCTTTAAAAAAGATTCTTTTGGAAATCAATGTTCCCCTTTTAGTTCAAAGCTCTTTTGGAACTTCTAGTTCCCCTTATTACTCAATTGTGAAACATTTGTAAAACTCTAGGGAATACTTAGTTCCCTTATATGTTTTTTAGAATTGTACTCAACTCTTGCTCTTTACTTAAGTTGAAACTTTATCTCTTAGGAAATACTTAGTTTCCTTATATTTTTTTAGAAATGAACTCAAGTCTTTGACTTGAACTTTTAGTCTTTAAAACAAAGTGAAAACATTTGTCAAAAACATTAGAAAACTTTACCTTGCCTTGCTTCTTAACTTCTAGACTTGGCTCTTAACTTCTTTTACTTTGACCTTAGTTTTCTTGAATTGAAATATGGATTCAAAGATCATGATCTCATGTTTATGGATTATTTCATGATGTTTAGATGAACCTTAGAGTGTTTGAAACAACTACTAATGAGGGGTACATCACTTAGCAAATAGTATGAAAAGCTAGGTAAAGAACGGGGTGTCCAGGGGTTCTGGCACTCTGAGAGGCGCGGATCTCTATAGCCTGATGGAGAGAGTCTGTCCTCAGGTGCTCTGATAGGTGTGGCACACCATATCCTGATGAACAGACTCGGTCTTGAGGTACTTTGGAGGCGTCGTACCCCAACATCCCCTCCAAAGGTTTTTTCAAATTTCTTTATTGTTTTTCAACTCTAAATCTTCCCAAATTTCAATGGATCCCATCCCAAATATCTAGGATCCCTAATTAACTAATAACCCAATGATTTAGACCTAAAAAAGCCCTAAAACATTGTTTACAACTAATAGTGATCAACAACAATCCAATAAACAAGAACGTCAAACTTTCTTTCAAGATTCCAACCTCTTACATGAGTTAATTCTTGAACTTGACAGATTTGACTAAAATTGGTGTGTGGGTGAACTAATCCAACACAAAATATCCCACATACATTATTAGGGATCACCCACGATGAAAATCCATGAAGCTAAACTTGGTGTTCTTGCGTCTTCTTGTTACTTCTCCTCATTTCTTCTTGCTTTCAAAACCCTAGTCTATTTTCTAAGTGCGTAGACTGAATGACATAAATCTAGAGCCCAACATATTACTTCAAATTTAAATAATGAATTGACTTAAGGAGAAGTCCAAAACAACCTTAAAAATCCGTTTTTGGAACATTCATTCCCTACTCAACATACCATCTTTCGAAGGTCATATCTCACTCATACGATCTCCGAAATTTGCAAACTTGGCGTCATTTGAAGTTCTTTACAACGAGCTTTCCATCCACATAAATAACTCAACAAAACTCCTCCTGATCTTGAAGTTATGGCCGTTTGAAAATGGTCAAAATTCACTTTTCAAAGTTTGGAATTTTTCCAGATTTTCCCTTTTTTTTCCAAATTTGTTTTTCCTTGTTTTTCTTACCTAAATTTTAGTCTGTCTAGAATACGAGATGTTACAATATCTCCCCCTTGGTAACATTCATCCTCGAATGAGAATTATTTATCTATGCTAAGGATAGAGATTTCATTTCGGCACTCAACAATACAAATAAGTAATACATGCTTATACATAACCTCATCAAGTGTTAAGAAGAGAGTTTAGTACCTTGATTTTCCCCCTCTCCAGATTCAAAGATATGTAGATATATCTTTTTTATATCCTCCTCTGCTTCAAAAGTCGCTTTTTCATGAAATTGGTTCCTCTAAAAGACCTTGACTGAAGCAACTTCTTTTGTCCTATACTTGAGAACTTGCCGATCCAAAATCTGAACCAGAACTTCTACATAGGATAACTTATCCTTAATCCCCACATTCTATGTTGGTACTTGTAACGATCGGAATCTACACACTAAACATTGCTTAGAATATCCATTTTTAGGGTTGTTACAGTACTGTCAATGAAGGATCACCCAAACACTTCTTCAACATAGAATTATGAAATACCGAATGAACCACTTTTAACTCTTGGGGTAGCTCCAACTCATAAGCCACATCGCCCACTCTTTTGAAGATTCTATAAAGTTCAATATATCGGGGACTAAGTTTATCCTTCTTACCAAACCTCATAACTCCTTTCATAGATGGCACCTTAAGATACAACCAATCATCTACCTTAAACTCTAATGTCCTTCTTCTAACACCTGTGTAGGATTTTTTGCAACTTTGTGTTGTCTTAAACCTTTCCTGAATCACTTTCACCTTATCCATAGATTGGTAAACTAAATCCCGTCCTATCAACCCTGCTTCGCCAACTTCAAACCACCCAACAGGAGCTCTGCATCTTCTCCCACAAACAGCTTCATATGGATCCATTTGGATGCTCGATTGATAACTATTGTTGTAAACAAACTCTATGAGAGGTAGGTCATCATCCCAATTTCCCTTGAAGTAAATCACACAAGCTCACAACATATATTCTATGGTCTGGATAGTGAGCTCTGCTTGTCCATATGTCTGAGGGTGAAAAGCAGTACTCAAATTCACCTTGGGACCCAAACCTTTTTTTAAACGATTTCCAGAATTGCGCAGTAAATTGTACACCCCTGTCAAAAATAATAATGATCGGAACTCCATGATGTCTTACCACTTCCTGAAGGTACAACTTGGCATAATCCTCCCCCGAAAAGGTATCTTGACCCATCAAGAAATGGGCTGACTTTTTCATTCTATTGACAATCAACCAAATGGAATCATGTTGATTTCGCGATCTTGGCAAGCCTATGATGTGGTCAATATTAATCATCTCCCACTTCCACTTTGCAATTTCTATATTCTGAGATAAACCTCTGATCTTTCGTGCTCTACCTTCACTTGCTAAAAAATTGAACATTTTGGAAACAAATTCAACAATATCCTTCTTCATTCCTTCCCACCAATATACCTCTCTCAAACAATTGTACGTTTTGGTGGAACCTGGATGAATGGAATGCCTGGAGCTAATGTCTCCTCCAAGATCCTCTCTTGAAGTCTATCCACATTAGGTACACATAATTTACCTTGGCATTTCAGCACACCATCTCCCCCTTGTTCGAAAACCTATACTCTTTGGCTATGGACACTTGCCTTCAACTCAACCAGAATAGGGTCTTGGTTTTGCTTCTCTTTTACATCTGACACCAAGGATAATTCATCCCCATTCGTCACTACTATGCCTCCTTCTATGGAATCTATAAGACTGAGTCCCAGACGTGAAAGCCTGTGCACATCTTTTCCTAACTCCCTCTTTTCTTCTTCAACATGGGAAGTGCTTCCCACGGACAACCTTCATAAGGCATCAACAACTACATTAGCCTTACCTGGGTGGTAAAGAATACTAATGTCATAATCCTTGAGTAATTCCAACCACCTTCTCTATCTGAGGTTGAGCTTTTTTTAGGAGTAACACATATTTGACTCTCTTGTGATTAGTTAATATATCCACATGAACACTATACAAAAAATGACGCCCTATCTTCAACGCAAACACTAGTGCACCCAATTCTATGTCATGAGTTGGATAATTCTTCTCATGAACTTTCAACTTTCTGGAAGCATAAGATATGACCTTGCCATTCTGCATTAACACAGAGCCCAAGCCAACTATTGATGCATCGCAATACACCACAAAGCCTTGAGTACTCTGGTAAGGTAAAAACCGGAGCGATAGTAAATCTCTTTTTCAACTTCTAAAAGCTTTTCTCACAAGCTCCAGACCATTGAAACTTCACTGTCTTCTTAGTTAACTTGGTCAAAGGAGAAGAGATAGATGCGAATCCTTCAACACATCTCCTATAATACCAAGCCAAGCCAAGAAACTCTTTATATTATTCGGAGATGTGAGTCTAGGATAACTCTGAATTGCTTCGATCTTCTGAGTGTCAACTTTAATACCTTCACCAGAAACAATGTGGCCTAGGAACGCCACAGGCTTAAGCCAAAACTCTCACTTGGAGAACTTGGCATACAACTTTTTATCTCTTAAAGTCTGAAGAACAACCCTTAGGTGACTAGCATGATCTTCTTCATTACTTGAATAAATCAATATGTCATCAATAAAAAACTAAGAGATCCAAATAAGGTTTGAAGACTCGGTTCGTAAGATCCATGAATGTTGCAGGTGTATTAGTCAAACCAAAGGACATAAGCAGAAATTAATAATGCCCATGCCTTTTTCTAAAAGTTGTCTTAGGAATATCACATTCCCTAACTCTCAACTAATGATAGTCTCATCTGAGGTCAATCTTAATAAAGCAAGAAGCACCTTGAAGTTGATCAAAGAGATCATCTGTCCTTGGAAGAGGAGATTTGTTCTTGATGGTTGCCTTATTCAGCTAACAGTAATCTATCTATACACATCCTAAGGGACCCATCCTTCTTCCTAACAAATAAGACCGGAACGCAGCAAAGTGAGACACTTGGTCGAATGAAGACTTCATCTAACAGATCTTTAAGTTCTTCTTTTAGTTCTGTTGGTGCCATTCTGTATGGAGGAATAACGATAGGACGAGTATTTTTGATGACATTTATGCCAAAATATATCTTTCTTTCAAGAGGGACTCCGTGTAGATCATCATGAAAGACTTATAGAAACTGACTAACTATAGGAATTGACTGAAGGGAAGGTACCTCAACACTTGAGTCATTAACTCTCACTAAGTGATAGATACACCCCTTAGAGACTAACTTCCTCGCATTAAGGTACAAAGTGAAGTGACCTTTAGGAATTTCT
Organism: Solanum habrochaites; assembly: GCA_027704765.1. Taxonomy (NCBI): domain Eukaryota; kingdom Viridiplantae; phylum Streptophyta; class Magnoliopsida; order Solanales; family Solanaceae; genus Solanum; species Solanum habrochaites. The sequence continues at coordinate 43,774,796 of JAKWJA010002498.1, forward strand.
GAACTACTGGACCATTTTATAACTGGCTAATTAGGAATCAGAAACTTTATAACTCGAGTTTTGTAATCTATTGATACATAAAAGGCATGGAGCAAGTCCATACCTAGAATGACATCAAAATCTACCATGTCTAAATCTATTAAATTAGTCATGGTACCCTTGTGATTGATGGAAACAGAACAATCAATATAGACTCTTTCTGCTAGAATACACTCCCCAACAGGTGTAGAAATACAGAAAGGTTCATAAAGATTTTCATGAAGAATATAAAATAGATTTGCAACATAAGGAGTTACAAAGGATAAACTTGCTCCTGGGTCTAACAAAGCATAAACATCAAAAATAAAGAATTTGATCATACCCGTGACAACATCTAGAGAGTTCTCTTGCTCTTTGCAGCAAGTGATTGCATAGAGGAGATTTTCCTATCAGTCCGTACCAGAAGTAGCTCCTTCGGGTGCAACCCTATTTGGTGGATCAAACGATGATGATTGGGATCTGTTGCCGAAATTTTCACCGCTTTGCTTATTAGTAGGGCATTCTCTCATGAAGTGACCCTCTTGACCACACTTGAAACAACTTGTTTTACCATCGCGACACTTGTCAGGGTGGATTCTATCACATCTACCACACACAAAACTCCCATTTCCTCTTTGTGCCACACTACCTTGGGATTGGGCCGGTGAAGCATTGGAGTACTGTGAATTGTGACCACTATACTCTCCTTGGTTTGTTGGTGCAGGTGAACTAGCAGATGATGGTGCATGCACCTTTGATTTTTGGAATTGTTGTCGTCTCAAACCACCTTTCTGTTGGCCAGACTCATTCCACGTCTTCGCCTTCTTTTTTGGTAGTCTTCTCCATCCTTCATCTTCTCTTATTCAACTTGTTGAACATATACCATCTGCATGTATATATCCATGTCACCTATCAACATGACTTCCCCACCTTCCTTGCTTGAAGTACGAGCCACACCTACAATAAATAAACTCATCCTTCTCCTCATGTCTTTCACAATCTGCGGAGCATAGCGAGATAGCTGGTTGAACTTCAACCTATATTCATGATCACTCATGGAGTACTGTTTAAGAGTAAGGAACTCCCTCACCTTGGATACCTTCAGTTCACAAGGAAAGAACCTCTACAAGAAGGATTCCTCGAAGCAAGCCCAACTTCAATGTGGTGCATTCTAAACCCTACCATCCTTCTATTGATCAAACCATGTTTTGGCCACACCTTTCAGTTGGTATGCATCCAATTCAATCCTCTCAGTATCGACCACATAAATTACTTCATACACGTTCTTCAACTCCTCTATGAAGTTCTCCGTATCTTCAGTAGTGTTTGATCTAGTGAAACTAGGGGAATTCATCCTAAGGAACTCACGAATTCACGAAGTATAAGCGCCTTCCTGTAGAGCTCCTATTTTCTTCCCAACTTGGTTAGTATCAACCTTACTTAGCATCTAGATAGCTTCCCAGAATTCGGCATTGGTAACCTCTCCTTGAGGTTGTGCCTCTAGTGCATTTGGAATCTCTTGTTCCTCAACATTCATTCTTGGACGACCTCTGACTGCACTTCTTGGAGGCATAATGATCTGAAAATACATATAAGCAGTAATTAGAGGGAGACTTTTTGAGATAAATTCTTCAAACAAAGTAAGATGGACAAAGTGAAACATTCCTAAATATCGCAATCTCTTAATCATAGATGTGGCACGCTTCACACCGATGACTAAGACTCTACAGACACGACTTCATAGACTCCGTAGGACTTTTGAACTATGTGTTCTGATACAAAGTTGTCACGGCCCGAGCCTACACCTTGGGCAGGACTGGAACTGAAAGACTATTTTAGGCCCTCAAGCGAACCCCTGGCCTATCTACTTATATCAGTGGAACACAAACCTCAACTTTGACACAAGTAAAACATAATAAAAGGGAAAAATATGTCATATTTCATAACTTTGGCAAAAATGGCACTTGAGTTTTAATAACTGAAAGCAACTCCAAACTGAAATACTATAGTCTATGGATACTCTTACTGTCTAGAGAGGGATGTTGGGACAGACCCCACAACATCCTACAAGATAAGATAGTATAGAAATAAAAAGGATGTCCTCCATAATGCAAGGAGGCTCACCACAAACTCTGAAGCTCAATACGGATCAAGGAAGCACTGAGTGTTGATCATGGGTACCTACGTCTGCATCATGAAACGATGCAGGCAAACTTGAATCAGTGCATTGAATGCACGAGTATGCGAGTTGGAGAGACAAACAACGACTTAAGCTTGAGGTGATTAGATGAACTTACCTTGGCTCTGCTTAACTCAAGAGTATACTTAACTCAAATGTTATACATATATTGCAGTTTAAATCACATGCAATATATATATATATATATATATGAAGAACCCATTTGGATTGGTGGTGGGGGAGGAAACAGTCAAAAGCTTTCTTTTCATTATGCTTCTATATAATTTTCTTGGCAATATTGACGACTTATCCTATGCTTTGTTAAGATCGTATGGAATTGTAAAATATATGGTGGGACTATATGTCACCTTATTGAGATTTGTAACTTACTAGTATAATATTTACAAAATTAAGGTGGTGGGCCATTTATGCTTCTTGCTTTTTCATAATTGGAAGACAAGTTCATATTGCGTAATTTGTACTATAAAATATAATATGAGTGGACAAATAAGCTCAAATGATATACATATCAAGTTGTTTAAATTTCATTAAAGGAAATGCAATAACAAACTCAACTTTACTTATATAAGATTATAATATCGCATATTTGGGATTATCTCTAACCGACAACCATTACTATGAGTCTAAGTAATGATACAACGTCATACCTCACATTACAAGAGCACCATACTACACCTTGCCATCGATATAGGACCTTATTAAACTTAGTGGATCCACTATCTATCTCTCCTTACGTAATCATCTAAAAAGTATGAAACGTCAATTCCCATGTTGTCTACATGGTTTACATGGAGACTTGAGTTAATATGAACTCTCGTCTCCACGTAAGTGCTTAATATGATTCCTAAAAATGTACTTTAGCTCATACTTTTAATAAAACTTTCTTCCTTTGGGTTGAGATAATTTATTGATTCTTGTAGCTTTAAAAAGCTCATTTTTGAAATCAATGTTTCCCTTTTAGTTCAAAACACTTTTGAAACTTCTAGTTCCCCTTTTTACTCAAATGTGAAATATTTGTAAAACTCTAGGGAATACTTAGTTCCATTATATCTTTTTGAGAATTGAACTCAATCTTGCTCTTTACTTAACTTGAAACTTTAACTCTTAGGGAATACTTAATTCCCTTATAGATTTTGAAAAATGAACTCAACTCTTTACTTGACTTGAACTTTAAGTCTTTAAAAGAAGTGAAAACATTTGAGAAAGACTTTAGAAAACATTACCTTGCCTTCCTTTTTACCTTTTAGACTTGGCTCTTGACTTCTTTGAATTTGATCTTACTCTCATTGAATTGAATTATGGATTCAAGGATCAGGATATCATGTTTATGGATGATTTCATGATGTTTACATGTAACTTAGCCTATTGGAAACAACTAGGAATGATGGGTACATCACTTACGGACTAGTACGAAAAAATAAGGAAAAAACTTGGTCTTCAAGGGGTTGTGGCGCTCTGAGAAGTGCGGAGCACCATAGCCTTATGGACAGAGCCTTTCCTCAGGCGTGGCATGCCAATGACTAATGGACAGACTCTGTTCTGATGGGCTTTGGATGTGCGGCACCCCAGCATCTCCACAACGGGTTTTCTGACTTTCTTCTTTTGTTTCATCTCTAAATATTCCCAAATTCCCGTCGATCCCACCCCAAACACTTAGGATCCCTAATTAACTCATTACCAATGATTTATATCCAAAAATAGTCCTAAAATATTGATTACAGCTGACAGCGATCAACAACAATCCAATCAACAAGAACATCAAACTTTCTTTCAAGATTCCAACCTCTAACATGAGTTAATTCATAAAGTTATCTGATTTGAATAAAATGGGTGTGTGAGTGAAGTAATCCAACCAAAAAGTGACCACATAATTTGATGGGATCACCCCCGACGAAAATCTACGAAGCTAACTCGGTGTTTTTGCGTCTTCTTCTTCCTTCTCCTCTTTTCTACTTGCTTTCAAAATGCTAGTGTATTTTATAAGTGTGTAAACTTAATGGGATCAGTTTAGACCCCCAACATATTAGTCAAAAACGAAATAATTAATTGACTTAACAAAAAGACCAAAATACCCTTACTAAATCCGCTTTTGGAACTTTCCCTGCTCAATAGTCCATCTTCTGAAGGTCATATCTCATTCATACAACCTCGGAATTCGCAAACTTGGCTTCTTTTGAAATATCTTCCAATGATATTTCCATCCATATAAAGAACTCACTCAAATTATTCATAGGATGGATGTTATAACCGTTTAAAAATGGTCAAAACTCACTTATGAAATCTGGAAATTTTTCAGATTTTCCCATTTTTTTCCAAATTTGTTTTTCCTTGTTTTTCTTAGATAAATTTTAGTCTCTCTAACATGAAAAAAGACTGAAAATAAAGATTTGAAGAAGGGTGCACGATTCGTAGGCATATTAAATTTCTCGTTCCAAAAATTTCTTCTAAGGTAGAACACCTCGTCTCAGCACCGTGATACGGAGCATAATTGTCAATTCTAGGAACAAGTCGTTCGACGCGCTTCCATGCTCATATTTTGCTCGTTAAAATTTTTTATTCATTTATTCTTCACCAATTAACCCATACTCGGTTCTTTTTCTTAATTATCTCTTATATACAGATAATCAACAAATGTACGTAAGAACCTAACCCAAAATGTCTCTATAATGCAAGGTAAAGAATTAAGAAAACATCTCAACTAAGGCAATTAAAGAATAACAAATAAATTCATGAAGTAGATATCAAGATCGTCAATATTCTAAGTGTTTCAAGACCAATCCAATATGAAATAACATGCTTGGCACGTGGAAGAACGATCATAAAGTTATGAGAGACTGACATAGCTAATTGGAATAATTTCTTAATGAAAAAGCCAACCTTTTTGATAGATCTTAATGAAATTGCCCATTTTTCCATCTTCCTTTCTCCTTATCCCTAGAATGAAAAATTTAAGGTGCTAAAACTACTAAGTTCAGTCTTTACCCTGTTAACTCCTAAAAATAGAATAAATAATAGGATAGTGACAAGTTAATATCTTTAAACTCCCAGATTTGGACATTGTCTTTAGTCAAACAACCCAACTTCTAAAGGGCGCAACTCATTTATACAAACTCAAAATCACACAAACTTGGCGTCTTTGAGCTAGAAGTAATGGTTGTTCGAAAATGAACAAAACCTCACTCAAATTTACTTTCAATTTGTTGTTGCATGTGTCATTTTTCATGTAAAGATTGCAGCACATATAAAAGAATGAGTGGTAGACTCTAGGGCTACTCAACACATTTGTGCGAATCGAGAAGCATTTACCTCCTACACATCAATAGGGGATGACAATGAAGTAGTCGACCTTGGAGACTCAAGAACTACTAAAGACTTAGTTAAAGGAAAATTATTCCTGAAACTTACTTCGTGAAAAACTTTAGCTCTTATGGATGTGCTAAATTTTCCTACAATGCGTGGAAAACTTTTCCAGATTTACTTACACTTTCAAAAATTAACTATCTCTAGATTTTAAACTTCCTTCTAATTTTTTCTAATTGAGAGATGTTACAATGAAATTGTTGCATGTATCATTTCTCAAGTAAAGATTGTAGCACACATAAAGAATAGCTGGTAGACTCTAGGGCTACTCAACACATTTGTGCAAATCGAGAAGCACTTGGCTCCTACACATCAATAGGGGATGACAATGAAGTAGTCTATCTTGGAGACTCAAGAACTACTAAAGTCTTAGGTAAAGGAAAATTACTCCTGAAACTTACTTCAAGTAAAACATTAGTCCTTATGGATGTGCTAAATGCTCCCACAATGTGTGAAAAATTTATTTCCCTAGCCTTGAGTGATAAATCTATAGTGAATGTTCCATTTTACTTTCAAATGATAATATTAATAAAAGAATAATGTGTTTGTGAGAAAAGAGTATTGTAAGCAAGGACTTTTCGTACAAATTTTGTATATGAAAATATTTCTACTTCTGCTTACATGATAGAAACTATTTATCAATGGCATGGTAGGATAGGACATGTTGATTTCACTTATATAAAAAACATGCAATCACTTGATTTGATATCCGACTTAGATTCAAACACTATAGAGGTGGAGAATATTTATATTTAAATTTATTATGTGAAAAAAAAGGAATTATTCATGAACTAACTCCACCTTACTCTCCCGAATCTAATAGAGTAGCTGAAAGGAAAAAAAGAACATCAAAGGAAATTATGAACTCTATGCTAATAATTTCTAATAAACCTTATAATTTGTGGGGTGAAAATATATATATTATCTGCATGTCAGTTACAAAATAGAATTCCTCACGAAAGAACTAGCAAAACATCCTATGAATGGTGGACAGATTATAAACCTAATTTGTAATAAATAAAAATATGAGATTGTCTTGCTAATGTTCTCTTTCCTGGGCCTAACAAGAGCAAAATAGGTTCAAAAACACCTTATGCATGCTTATTAAATATGTTGAACATATTACTGCATATAGATTTCTCATTTTTAAGGGTGATGTATTTTATTGCAATAATCTTATTGAGACAAAGAAAGATGAATTCTTTGGACATATTTTTTCACTATATGATAAAACAAGGTAAAAAGCATGCGCTTCACACAGGGTATAATTTCTTGTTTTTTTTGGTAATGTGTATGAGTGCCTTGTTAATAGATTTTTTTTGCTTTTTTCTAATCTATCTTTTAAATTTTATGAACTTGACATACAATTAACAAATTGAATATTTGGGAAATTCATACCAATTGGTCACATACAATTAATAATTTTGCTACCCACAAACTCAAAATCAATGCCTACTATTCGTATCAGAGTTTTTTACGTCACATTCAGAATATTCATAAAATGATGTATCCATAGTAGTGCTTAAGTCAATAGGAACATCAAATGCACATTAGTATTCTTCATCTTCATATTAGATTACAGAAGAAATAGTCTTAACACTATTCATACTAGTTGGCCCGAAGATCTCTGCCTCAAATATAAAGTATCAAGAAGCGTGCAAGCATCACATGCTTTTTATTTTTAGTCAATTATTTAATGATTTAATTCATTTCCATTAGCAAAAACACTACATCTTAACTAGGCTTGCCTCTACTGGACAATTCAGATGAATGGTAGAGCAATTAAAAAAGGTATGTGGGCTGAAATTACAATTCTTTGTTTTTAAATATTGTGATTGTGTTCTTATATGTTTGGCCAAAGTTGTCTAGCTCAAATTCAAGATCACCATGCGTACGATACATCACAACGATTTTCATTTAATCATTTATTTATCATTTTTAATAACCTCGCAAAACAGCTAGATGTTAACATTCCCTCGCCCTCTGTTGAGCAATCAGAAGGCATGCCTGAATTTTAAAATGTAAAAGTGTGAAATCTTCTATTTTGAGCAGAGAATGATTTCATTATAGTCTCTTCTGTTCTGACGCTGCAAATTATTGAACCTTTATAATACACATTTTATGAATGTGAATGAACTAATTTAAAGTTTGAGACGGCCGGATATCATAATTTATGCATACAATGTTGTAGGTACAGTTGTTAAAAGTGTTACAAGTCCCAAATGTTTAAATCGAAGTTAAAATCTCACAATCTCCGAATCTGAATCACAAACTCTACTAACAATGTTATACATTGTTGAGAAATTTAAAGACTATAAAAAACTAAGAAGTAAATATTGTGGAACAACTTTTTTTCAATAAAAAATAGTATTTATACGTTCAAACAAATTAAGCACGGAGTCAATGCAGATACCTTCATAATTGATCCAAGTAGACAATAAGTATATACCTTCTAAAACATACTAATGCAAATCAATACCATAATATAAGCTAAAAATTATTCATCTCTGTCTTCAAATTCCTCTAGGTTTCATGCATGATTAAAGACATAAGAATAATACACGTGCTGAAAATGACTGACACATAATAACGTCCAGAAATTCTCTCAATGTAAACTTCTTTAAGATTAATGTGAATAGGAGATCTGTTAAGGAAAATAGTAAATCAAACAAAGCGGAAGAAATTATTGTTCATTTGAATCCGATATGGTGTTCCCCGTAAGTTTAATAAGGACAATGAAATGAATCATAGTAGTTCTTTTTCATGTGTAACACACTCTGGCTAATGACCTTTGAAGTAGACTGTTCTGGAAAAATTATGTTAATGATGGAACAGAATATCAACTAAAGGATATTGACATCATTATAACTCAAGTAGAAACATATTACAAAATATAATAGGAGGTGAGTTTTGTTAAAAAAATTGACTAATAAATTAATGACATAAGGGGTGAATGAAATTTCAGGGGAAGGGTGCGAGTGTCAACAACATAATATTCAAATTTATGAATGTATATCTGGATTGGGTGATTTTCGTATCATATTTTGTTGGGTCCATAGTATCAGGTAGTTTAGTTGCGTCCATAGAAGAAGTCCTGGCAGGAGAAAAAGCAGAATTACACACTCGTATAAAGAGGGGAGAAAATAGGGGATGACAATATGAACCGTATGAGGAGGTAATATTGTCCATATTTAAGTCAGAGTAGGCATAAGTGTTCAATGATAATTTTATATATGTTTACTAGTTCTGACGGGGGAGCGCAGCAGAAATATTATTCTTATCCACATCAAGCGCTTGTTTAGTGCCAAATAGGAATTTTGTTACAGTAGAAAAAAGTTGCAAGAAAATTGGGGATGGAAATATGAAATGCACGAGGAGGCACCATTGTGAAGAGTAGTGTTCACGTAAGCCGTAATGGGTGGTTAAAAAATGAATGAATGTATAGTTGGTTTGATCTGGGGTTTGTTTGAATTCCTTTTCAAAAAAAAAAAAAAAAATGGATCAATACAAATTAAAAAAAAAAAAAAAAAAGGCATTAACTACAGTTGCAATCCGTATGGCATTTCCCGGTAGGGATGACAAGAAGAATAAGATCACAGTTAGTGCCATTGTATTCATACCATTAGTCCATGTATGTTTTATGAAGGGATGGTGTTCTTGGTCTCAGAGGGTAAACAAACAGGGGATCTGAACCCAAAAGCAGGTATATTTGAACTTTAAAACAAACATACCCAGTTTGGATATGCGTTTTGGGGATCCATAGAAGATTAACTAGTAGATGTAAGTCCGGGGAATGAAATTTTATTTTAAGTTCCAAGTGATTAAAAAATATTAGGCAAGGATGTTAATTCCACATGTTGATATTAATATGATTTGGCCTAATGTAATTTCCATTAAACTTTAAGTGAGGGATTAATTAGTGGCAATCGGATTAAATGCATCTAGTGGGCCCCACCACTACAAGGAAAAAATTAAAGGATTAGATTTGGGAGCTGGCCATAGTGGGGCACGTGTATAGGAGGGCTTCCTCCACTTCATATTATAAATGAGGTGGTGAAATGCGTTGCAAACATATCATCTTATTCACCCCTTGGCTTAGACAGCCATGAAAATGGAGAAAACCAACCATGCCACTCTTGGCCAGCAGCTTCAAAGAATTTGGTTATTAATCTCTTTGTTTGATGTGTTAATTACGTAGAATGCCTTTCTTAATTAGCCATTAATGTTAAGAAAGGGGCGTGACTAGTAGCTTAGGAAATTTATTTTAGTTATTGATTGTGCTAAGTATGAACGGAAACCATAATCGGATTATTAGTTGTGTCGTGTTAGTGTTTGGGCTGTTTTGATTAAAGCAAACTGCGGGAAATTCTGTTTTGGTGTTATGTATATTTTAATGTGATTATTGGTATATACTCCAAAGGATGAATACGATAAGGTAGATGTGTTGCGAATTATAAAATAAGTTACCGCTCGGTGTGTCGTATCTTCGTTATTATGGTTGCCCGAGATAGAATTGTTTTTTTTTGGAAGGGTGGGGGGGGGCTGTTTATATGAATTCCGTTGGTTCTATGTGTTATTGGTATGTTTTGTGGAAATTTGGGTTTTTTTCGTATTGTGACGAAGTAATGAAATTAGCGGAAGTGCTGCCGGATTTTCTTTAGATTGTTAGCTACTTACAATTATAGCGCGACGTTTTCTATTGTGGACGCTTTGTTTCTTTTTTATAGATTAATAGCTTGAAGCATTAAAATATTGGAGACGTGCGAATCGACTATACGGATTTACCTATCCTTTCTTTCTTTGTTTGGCATAACTTTCAAAATGAGCGAATAACGTACAGGTTTGATACTTACTTATAGAGCGTGTAGGTGGTGTATAGTCTTGTTTCCACAACTTCCTCTATATATCGGCTATGTCTAAGTCTATGGTGATTTTTCCTAATATCTAGGTAGTGGCTTCTTTAGAGTATTGAGATTTTAAACGTTTCCATATCGTCTTAAAAGTTCATATCTTTGATAAAATGTTAATCTTTGGTAATACTCCTTGCTGTTCATTTATTGTTCTACTTGATTTATAAGAAATGTGTGGTTTTAATTGCATATGGTTTTTCTCATACTAGTCCTGCTCGTGCCATAGATTTCAGTTATAATTTCCCGATCCCGAGCCCGGTATGTTACGTGTACGTTTCTTGCATATGTCACTGAGTCCCCTATGGCGAGGGCCGGTATGTTATATTATATATATGATTGGGTGATGATGAATGGTTATGTTATGATGATGACGGAGATGATGTGATGACTATTTCACCGTTGTGTTGCCCCACAAACTAGAGCGTCGGGTACGTATGAGTTGTATATATAATGATTATTTTGCCGAGTCCTTTACTAGGGAAGCTGGGCACCTTATATGTTAAAGATATGCATGATTTTCACTTATAAGGTACATGTGTAGCGATATCTTGTTTCGATTTATCATGTTGGTATGATGTCATCTTTACCATATGCTTTACACACTCAGTACATTGTCCGTACTGACCCCCTCTCCTCGGGGGACTGCGTTTCATGCCCGCAGGTGTAGACGCACAGTTCGGTGATCCTCCCGCCCAGGATATCTACTCTGCTGATTGGGAGAGCTCCACTGTTCTGGAGCCCAGTCGTTTTGGTACATTAATTTTTGTGTAGTCTTTTGCTTGTCTATGGGTATGGCGGGGCCTTGTCGGCTTGCGTATGCTATTATGCTTTGGATAGTGGCGGCCTTGTCGGCTCGTGTGTGTTGTTATGGTTGAATGGTTATGACTCCTTATTAGACAGGTCCACTTTATATATATATGGTGTTGGGGTTGTCCTTATTTGATTAAATTCCATATTGTCTTTGTTTCAGTTGGTTATACTTAGCAGGTTTGTATGTGAGTGTCCAAAACGGGCACTAGTCACGGCCCATCGAGTTGGGTCATGACAGTTATGTACATGTTTTATGAACAATTTGACAGTAAAGTGAATAGTCTCATGATCTAGTTGTTTTGTTGTTTTAAGGTTATCCTCTTACACAAACTTATGTATGAACATGATATGATGTGAGTAGTTTCCTCACAATATGATTATTCTAAGGTTGGAAGACTTGTCTCACCTAATGAATCTATATTAAGACATGGACGGCAATGAGAATTATGTTGAGCATCGAGTGGATATTGTTATGATATGGGAGCTCTTCCGTTTGTTGAGGTTGGGTTTTCCTAGTAGCAATCTCTTGAGATGGAAGCTACTCCGTTAGTAGAGGTTGGAATTCTAGTAGCAATCAACTTATTCCATAACTATGTGCGCACATAGGTTACTTAGGTATTGGATCAACCTAAAGTGAGACTATGGTTCTACTTTAGGCAAGAAGAACGACCCCTTTTTGGTGTGGGGTAGAGGTATCTACATGTTAGTCTTTGGTTAGCAAAATTAACGTTGAGGGTTGTTTTGTCATTTTATGTATATTAAATATTTTTGAAAGCCACTACATTGGTTGTGGAAATGTGTTATTACAACTTTTCCACCTCATGACTTCTGGAAAATACTCTATTTTGAATATGAATAATTAATATTACCTCCTCCTTAATTTAGTTTTTTTCCCATTTCTTTTTAATTCATGTAGAAAAAAAAATATTTACCCCTTGAATTATAATGAAGTTAAATTCAAAATAATTTCTTTAGTCATTAAATGAAATAATTTAGGGAATACCCCAAATATCTAATAACAGTATAAGAATCATAAATTTCTAAAAAAAAATTATTCGTGAAAACATCTTGACAAATCCAACACCACGTAAAATGATATGAAAGAAGTATTATATAGAAGTCACTAGTTGTCGGTTGGACATGTCTTTTTCTTTGCTAGCGTATTGATAATTTTGTATGTGAACGACTGTTAGTCGTTTTGAGCAACAGATTTTTATTTCTGGAAAAAAAACGGGCTGGGACGACGGAATGTGTAACGACGGACGTTCATAGTCACGACGGCCAGTCGGGAGGGTGTAGTTCCCATGACACTTAGAATTTGAATGAAATTGGGTACCTGAAAATCGACTTTTCGCTGTAAAATGTGACGGACCTGCAGGACGTGCCGTCACAATCCACGACGAACGTCGTGAGTTTCGTTGCAAAAAACAACTTAAACCTTTGAGGAAATTTGGTACAAGGAAACGAGTTTTGACCGTCATGACGGGGAACAGGTACGGACCGTCAACAGCTGTGACGGGCTGTAACAGGCTACGTGAGGTCCGAGGGAAGCTGCGACGACCTGAGTGAAGGACCGTCGCAGGCACGGACGGAACCCATCACAAGGTTTGCGCCCGTCCCAGGCAAAATAGGGATACCTTACACGTTTTAGGAGGCGTTTGGATTATTCTTCCCTTAATTATAAAGATGAGGGTTAATATAATTAGGTCTAATACTGGGGTTTTGAAAAGAGGGTTAACTTAAGTTTAATTAGTGGGTTGTATTGTCCCTCATTGTAACTTAATTATAACTTTAGAGGGGTAAAAAGAAGGAGGGTTTGAATAAAACAAAAAAAAGAAAAAAAGAACAGCAAGAGAGGAGAAACGAACGAGTAGAGAGAGAGAAGCGAAGAGGATAGCAAGGATTTTGAGAAGATAGCTTTTGATCAATTCTTCGGTGGAGGTAGGTTATGGTAGGTATGGTTTTATGTCCGATATTGTATTGAATTATTAATAGTGAATATTATGTGTTGATGTATTGTAAAACCTGGCATGTTGCTTTACGTTGTATGCTTGCATGATTATGATTATATAAAATTGTGCTGATTTAACAAAGCAGTGATGAAGCTATTGAATCCCAAATCTTGTGAAAGAACCCTAATTCACTTGAATATTAGATAAGAGATTGGATGATGCCTTGTTGAAAGAAGGATTTAAATAAATTCAGAATTGGCGAATGATGATGCCTTAAGTTTGTAAAAGAAGGGCTTGATAAATTAGGGGGATCGGGGGCCCGTTCCGGGGGTACAGGAATGATGAATATGAGGATGGATGTCACGTTCCGACACCAGGATAGAATATGGATTCCGGGTGCCACGTTCCGGTACAGGATAGAATGAAATTGAGGATCGGAGTGTCAGTTCCGAACACCAGGATTAGGAATATGGATCGGGTTTGGCCCACGTTCCGGTACCAGATAGAATGCATATTGAGGATCGGAGTGTCACGTTTCGACACCAGATAGAATATGGATCGGTGCCACGTTCGTACCAGGATAGAATGCATATGAGATCGGAGTGACCACGTCCGGCAACCAGGATAAGGAATAGAGGATCAGAGTGTCACGTAACCGACACAGAGGAGAGAAGATAGTGAATCTTGAAAGATAATGAAGATACTCAATCAATGAACTTTAAATCCCCCCCACCAAAGGAGTATGGTATTGAGGCTTGAGTACCTCACGTGTGGAACTCGGTTGTATGTTTAAATATTGATGCAGTATGTGGTTATTGCTACATGTTGAAGTATTGTAGTTATTTACATTATTATTGATATATACTTTCACTATTTTTGAGTTGGCCGATTGAATATCTACTCAGTACGTGTGGTTGTACTGCCCACTACTTCATGTTCTCTTTGTTTTGGGTTAAAAAAAAAATTGCAGCAAAACGTTCTGTCAACTTCAAACTCAACCCCAGCAGATCTAGCCAGTTCTTCACTTTCATCGGACAATTCAGGGTGAGGCTAATGCGTCTAGCTGGACTGGGTCTTCTTATTCAAGCTTGATGCCTGAACTTCCGGCATGGCTAGCTTTTTTAGTTATTTTGTTCTAGGACATTCTTAGTAGTCAATAAATTTGAGATAGATGTTCTTGTGATGATGACTTCCAGATTTGGGGTAAGAATAATAGTGATTGAATTGTTGTTATTAATGAGTTTAAGTCTTCCGCATTATTTTCTGTTGATATATTTGATATGTTAGTTTTAGAGGGGTTGGTTCGTAAAAAGGGAGGGTAAATGTGGGTGGCCAGTCGCGTCCCTGATTTGGTCGTGACCCAAACTTGGTAAATCAGGAAGCATTAGGTTCGTTGGTCTAATCACCACAAGAACAGGGTCTAGTAGAAGTCCGTAAGGGAACGGTAGGGGGACGCCTGGGACACGGCCTACTTTCCTTGAGAGGCTATAAGGGGACTTTAGGAAAAATTTCCTCTTCATTCTTCTTTCGTGACTCTACTTAGTCCCAATTGGTATCGGGCGATACGAATTGGTATTCGACCATCTTCACTCTATTTCGCAGATGGTTAGAACTAGAGCAACGACCGCCAACCAGCAAAGAACAAACGGAAAGGAAAAAAGACAAGAAACGAATGAGCCAGCCACGGTGGGGCTGGTAGTCGAGGAAGGAGAAACGGCCAAGAGGCCGTGGAACGAAGGTCGTGGAGGACGTCATTGAGGAAGAGAGTACAAGCAACTTGGGCCCATTTGATACTAGGGCGGTGGACTCCGTCACCGACCGAGGATCGGTTGCGGTGATTAAAGAGGGGGGAGGGAAGGGAGAATTGAAACAAGGGCAGAATGAGGAAATGCCACCCCCAACATACCCCAGAGATGAATCACCAGGTACTGCGTATCTTAGGGGTTATCCGATCAGGGTCAGGCACCTCCAGTGTTCTGCCCAACACCTCCGGTCAGAGGTACGACATGCGGTACTATGGCTCCCGCATGATGCATCATTGGGAATAGGCACATTTCCACGTCTGACTACTGGGCCTATTATGACAAATGATCAGCATGAACTTTTCAGTAAGTTCTGAAATTGAAACCTCCAGTCTTTAAGGGCGCAGAAGAATCAGAGGATGATGCCTACGATTTTCTGGTTGATTGTCATGAGCTACTAAACAAGACGGGTATAGTTTAGAACGGTTTGGCGTTGAGTCGTGAGCTATAGTTTCAAGGGAACGCCAAAACGTGGTGGCGGTCAATGTTGAGTGCAACAAAAGAGGCACCACCTATGATTGGGAACATTCTCTACCTGTTTATGGAGAAGTATATCCCAAGGACTTGAGAGATAGAAAAAAGGGACGAAGTTCTTGAGTCAGAGCAAGGGAGGATGAAAGTTAACGCGTATGAGGCTAAAAATTTCGCGCACTATCCAGATACGCCACCCAACTTTGTTTCGTCCACAAGAACGGATTCGCCGTTTGGAAGGGGTTGAGTCAGATTGCGATTTCGCCTTACAGGTAGGGATACGGCAAAATCCTTCAAGAGGCTGGTAGACTTTGTGATAGAGGTGGAAGAGTGAAGCCAGACGACTTCACCCGACTCGACCATCGCCAAAAAGGTTTCGCAGGGGAGGCGAGTTTAATGGTTCTCACTCTAGAGGACAGAGCCCGGAGGTTAATCAAGTCGACCCAATTCAGTCTTCCACTGACAGACTGTAGTTGGGGGTCCACCTCAGAACGGTCGACACTACCCGAGAGACCTATGCATGAACCCCGAGAGTGTTATGGAGGTGGGAGGGATTTCGGACACATCAAGAGGATGTTCCAACAGAGATTACAGAAACCCCACTAGATAGAGGGTAGAGGTGGTCATGGTAGAGGCCGCTTTCTGGAGGACGTGGTGGTCGAGTAATGGTGGTCATCCACAACGGCAGGGTGATGGGCAAAAATGGAGCCACTATACGCAACATGGTAGGGGCATGGACAGACAAAACGATAGGCCCATTGATACGCTTTCCCGGGGAGATCGGAAGCGGGGAGCGTCTATGCTGTATCACAGGCTAATCTTTTGGTTTGTGTTGCATGGCATAGTATTATTTGACCCTGGCTCACGTTTTTATATGTATCTTCATCATTGGTAATGGTCTAAAAGGCATTGGGAAGTACTTGACATGCCAATTGTGTTTCTAACACCGGTGGGTTGAGTCTGTGGTGTGAAAAGGTACATAAGGTCCTTGTTGCGTTGAACTTGTGGGGAGCAACAATATGAGATTGGTTATTTTAGAAATGGGTGACTTTGATGTAATTCGGTAGACTGGCTGTCTCCAAATTTTGCGGATCTTGGATGTATGATAAAAATGTGCATTGGCCAAGCCTGGACGATCCGTTAGGGTGGGAGGGTGCACTACACTTCATCCCGGTGCGTATCATCTCATTCTTCGTGCTAATAAAATGGTTAGTAAAGGGTGTTTAGCTTTCGGGCCTTCAAGGATGACACTACCCAAGTACCTTCGATGAGTCGGGTTTCGGTATGGTCCGAGAGTTTTTGGATTGTTCCTCCCCCCCCCCCATGCAGATCTTCCTGGGTTATGCCACCAGAGGGATATGGACTTCTGTATCGATCTTGTTGAACCGGGCACACGCCCCATGTCTATACCCAGTATTAGAATGGCTGTCCCGCGGAGTTAAGAGAGTTAAAGGGCTCAAAACTTCAAGAGTTGTTGGCAAGGGCTTCATTAGTAGACCAAGTGCATCTCATTGGGGGTTGCTCCGCGTGTTGTTTGTGAAGAAGAAGGATGGGAGTTTCGGATGTTGACATAGACTACCGACGTTGTGAACAAGGTAACTATAAAGACAAGTAATCCTCTTTCCTGCATTGATGACTTGTGTCGATCAGTGTACAAGGTGCCTTGTGTTCTTCTCTAAGATCTACTGAGATACGGTTATCATCAATTGAAAATACGAGCAAGGATGGCCAAAGACTGATTGTAGACCAGGTATGGCATTACGAATTTGTTAGTGATGTCTTTTGGTCTACGAATGCCCCTGTTGCGTCATTGAGTTTGATGAACGGGATTTTAAGCCATATTTAGATCTCTTGTGATCTTATTTATTGATGATATACTGATAACTCCAGAGTAGAAGGAAACATGAGGAGCATGCTTGGAGAAGTGTGTTGGAAATGTTGAGGGAGAGAGGAAAAAAGCTTTCGCCAAGGTTCTAGGTGTGAGTTTTGGTAGATGCAGTGCCTTCTTGGGGCACGTGGTTTCTAAGGATTGAGTGATGGTGGATCCGTCTTTAGATCGGTAGTGCAAGAATGGGGAAGACCGACTATTGTGTCAGAAATAAGAGCTTTGTTGGGTTAGCTAGCTACTACCGCGCTTTGTAAGGATCTCTTCTATTGCTTCCCAACTGACGAACTTGACTAAGCAAAATGCTTCCATTTGTATGGTCAGATGAATGTGAGGAAAGCTTTCAAAAGCTTTAAGACGTTGTGACTACCGCACCTATCATCACTGCCGGGTATAGAGGGTAAGAACTCATGTTTTCGGTGTGATGCATCCTATTCGTGTTTGGGGCACGTGCTATGCAAGAGAAGAAAGAACGTGATTGCTATGCATCAAGACAATTAAAAGATGCATGAACGAACTATCCAACTCAGCACTGGAAGTGGCCCGGTAGTGTTTGCATGAAATCAATGGAGACAAGGTAATGGGGTTAAGTGTGAGGTCTACAAAGGATCACGTTAGCCTCAGTATGGTTTTACTCAGAGAAAGATTTGACTTGCGGCAAAGGAGATGGTGGAATACGAAGGACTACGACCTCCTATTTTGAATCGGGGAGAGGCGAATGTTGTGGCAGATGCCTTGAGTAGAAAGGACGGGCGCATGGGAAGTCTAGCTCATGAAAGCCTCTAGACGCCATTGGCTAGAGAGGTCATTCAGATCTGCTAACGACCTGTTGATTGAGGTTGGAAATAAATGAGAAGGGAGGATTGTGGGCTAGTTGGAGTCAAGATCTTGCTTTTCTTGACAAGATTAAGGGAAAACAGTTTTGATGATGAGGAAAACTTAAGGCGAATCGAGAATAAAGTGTTTGCTGAGGAGAAAGGAGAGGCCTAAAGAAAGCAACAATCGGACGAGAAAGGGTTGTTGAGGTTAAGGGAAGGGTTAGTGTTACCCCCCCGACCCAATTGATGATTTGATCAACACTGTGTTCGGCAGAGCTCATTAGTTCAAGTATTCTATACATCCCGGTGCACCTAAGATGTATCGCGACCTAAACAACAATTTGGTGGAGAGCGTGGTGGAGTAGAAGAAGCGCAATATTGTTGACTTATTGCCAAGTGTCCAAACTGTCACAAGGAAATATGAACACCAAAGGCCCGGAGGAACAACTTCAAAAGACTGCCCATTCCTGAATGGAAGTGGGAGAGATTGCAATGGACTTTGTGGTGTCTTCCAAAGACATGGGGAAGTTTGATTCAATGTGGGTTATTGTGGACAGATTGACTAAGTCGCGTCATTTCATTCCGGTCAAGGTGACTCACAATGCAGAAAAGAAGTTAGCAAAAAATCTACATCTCAGAAAATCGTTCGATTGCATGGGGATTCACTATCCATTATATCAGATAGAGGTACGCAGTTTACTTCTAAGTTTGCGAAAACATTGCATGCAGAATTGGGTACTAGGTTGGACCTTAGTACGCGTTCCATCCTCAGACCGATGGCAGTTGAGCGAAGATTCAAGGTGAGGATATGCTTCGCGCATGCGTGATAGAGTTTGGGGGCCATTGGGATAGCTTCTTACCTTGGAGAGTTTTCGTACAATAATAAGCTATCACTCCAGTATTGATATGGCTCCATTTGAAGCATTGTTATGGGGAGGAGGTGTAGATCTCCAATTGGTTGGTGTGATGCATTCGAGGTAGACCTTGGGGTACCGATCTCTGAGGGATTCGTTATTTGTTAGAAAAGGTTGAAGGGCATTCAAGAAAAGCTTTCTAGCGGCGACACAAAGTAGACAAAAGAGTAGCCAGACCGGAAGGTAGAGACTTGGAGTTCATGGTAAGGTGTGAACAAGTCTTGTTGAAGGTTTCAAACCATGAGAGGGGTGAGTGATGCGGTTTGGAAAGAGAGGTAAGCTAAGTCCAAAGGTATATTGGACCATTTGAGGTACTAAAGCGAATAGGGAGGTGGCTTATGAATTAGCCTTGCCCCCAGGTTTTTTTTTTTGCTGTCCGGAGTGCAACGGTTTTCATGTGTCCATGTTGAAAAAGATACCAGAGATGGAAAACTACATTTCCGTTGGGACTCAGTGTGTGTTGGAGGAGAACTTGACTTAGAAGAGGAACCATTTGTTGCTAATTAGATAGAGAAGTTCGCAAAGTTGAGATCGAGAGAGATTGCATCCATCAAGTTCAAGGAAGAAATCGACGGTTGAAGAGGCTACTTGGGAGAAGGAGGCCGGAATATACAAGAAAAATACCCACATCTGTCACAGAGATTCACGGTACCTTTTCGCCATTGTTTTTCTTTTGATCGTTCGGGGGAACGAACACTGGGTACATTGGTTACTTCTTGTAACGACCTGTTCATTCTTTTTTCTCCCACCCCCTTTTTATTTTCTTTGCAAAAACTGGCTGGGAAGACGGATTGTAACGACGGACCGTCATAGTCACGACGGCCCGTAGAGGACGGTTTCGGCACATGACACTTAGAATCTTTGAAAGTGGGTAAGGAAATCGAATAGCGTGGTAAAGTGTGAGGACCTGCAGGACGTGCGTCACATCCACGAATAACCGTCGTGAGTTTTCGTGCAAAACACTTCAACTTTGAAATTTGGTACAAAGAAAACGAGTTTCGACGTCAGGACGGAGGAACAGGACGGAACCGTCACAGCTGTGACGGGGCGATGTCACAGGCTACGTGAGTTCGAGGGAGCTGCGACGACCTGAGTGACGGGACCGTCGCAGGCACGACGGGCCCGTCACAGGTTTCGCAGAAGTCCCAGGCCACCAAATAGCGATTACTCTACAACTTGTAGGGGTCGTTTTGGACTATTCTTTCCTTAATTATAAAGATGAGGGTTTAATTTAATAGGTCTAATCTTGGGGGTTAAAAGAGGTACCTTAAGGTAATTAGTGGGTTTTATTGTCCTCCTTTACACTTAATATACTTTAATTAGTGGTAAATGGTAAAAAAAGAAGGAGAGTTTAATAAAACAAAACAAAAAGAAAAGAACAGAAAGAGAGGAGAACGAACGAGTAGAGAGAGAGAAGACGAAGAGAGAAGCAAGGATTGAGAGATAGTTGTTGATTCAATTCTTCGGTGGAGGAGGTTATGTTTATGTGACGATATTCGTATGAACTTTAATAGTGCATATTATGTGTTGATAGTATTGTAAAACCCTGCTATGTGCTTACCCGTGTATAAACGCTTGCATGATTATGATATAAAATTGTGATGCATTAAACAAAGCATGATGAAGCTATGAATCCCAAATCTTGAAAGAACCCTATTCACGATATATTATATAATGAGATTATTGCTGCCTTAGTATGAAAGAAGGCTTTAATAATTATAAATGAGAATGATGATGCCTTAGTGTAAAAGAAGGCTTGTGAATTAGGGGATCGGGTGCCCGTTCGGTACCAGGATAGAATGAATATGAGGATGGAGTGGTAGTTCCGACACAAGGATAGATAGAATATGGATCGGGTGCCACGTTACGGTACCAGGATAGAATGAATATGAGGATCGGAGTGTCACGTTCCGACACCAGGATAGATATGGATCGGGATGCACGTTCCGTTACCAGGATAGAATGCATATGAGGATCGGAGTGTCACGTTCCGACACCAGGATTTAGAATATGGATCGGGGCCAAGTTCCGGGTACCAGGATGAATGCATATGGGACGGAGGTGCAACGTTCCGGCACCAGGATAGAAATAGAGGATCGCGAGTGTCACGTTACCGATAAAGAGGAAGAAAAGAAAGCATAATGAATCTGAAAGATAATGTGATATAATCAATCTAATGAACTTAATTCCCAAATGGATATGGTTATGAGGCTTGCGTCCTCACGTGTGAACTCGGTTGTAATTATTGATGAATTCATGTTGTTATTGCTACATGTTGAGTATGTAGTGATTTTACATTTTATGGATATATATGTCCCTATGTTGGTTGGCCGATATGAATATACGCAGTACGTGTGGTTGTACTTGACCCCCTTCTTTCATGTTTTCCCGTGTTATTTGTGTAATGACAGCAAACGTTCTGTCAACTTCAACTCAACACAGATCTAGCCCGTCTTCACTCATCGGAAAATTCAGGGTGAGCTAATGCCGTCTAGCTTGGACGGGGTCTTCTTCTCAAGTCTGAGCCTCTTGAAACTCCGGCCATGGAATAGCTTTTAGTATTTTGTTCTTAGACATTCTAGTCAAGGTAATTTGAGATAGATGTTCTGTGATGATGACTTCCAGATTTGGGGATAATAATAATAGTATTGAATTATTGTATTAATAGTTTAGAGTTTAAGTCTTCCGCATTTGTTCTGTTGATATATCTGATATGTTAGGTTTAGTGGGTTGGGTCGATCACATAGGAGGTAAATGTGGGTGCCAGTCGCGTCCACCTGATTTGGGTCGTGACAGATGCCTCTCTATTTTAATTTTGTTTTTCTTATTCTTTTTAATTTTATTTTGTTATACATTTAAAAATTATGTCAAAATACTATAAATCACAAAAATTAATAATTGTCAAATATTTTAAAAAAAAGAATATTAAAAATATGATTGACTCGCCAAATATTATCGATGTCACATAAATTAAAATATAAAATAATATTCCCTCTGTCCCTATTCACTTGTTCATATTTCCTTTTGGATATGTCCCTATTTACTTGTCCATTTTAACAAATCAAGAAAAGACAACAATTCTTTTTCTAATATACCCTTGTTTAATTCTAGAAATTTTCTAGTATACTAAGTTGTAAGTTCATGCATTGAACCAGAAATACATTATTAACTGAGGAGTTGCATAATCTTTTCAAGTTAAGGGTAATATAACTAAACTATGTAATAATGGTACCTGAATATGGTGTGCCTCTTCTAAAGTGGACAACTAAATAGGGACAGAGGGAATAATAAATATTAAACCCCTACTAGCACAGACTTCTATATTTAGTTTGTATGTATTAATCAGTTTTACATGAGGCGTGCCTCAAATCGAAAATTTCTTTAGCTCATCATACATATAGTTGACACTACTTTGTTACATCTCAAATGCTAGTAGTCTAAAATAATGATATCTTACCAAATTGTGAATACTAAAGTCTATAAAAAGAAGTTGAACCGCTCATTAAAAATTATTTTTAGTTTGTAGATAGAAGAAACTAGATTTATGTCATTTTTTCGAGTGAGGTGAATTAATAACTGTTTTTTAGTGAGAAATTTTTTTTCGATCTAAGAAAAACAAGTCAAGTTTAAAAGAAACATTATCTGTTATTTTTATAATTAAATCTGATACAAGTAACAAAAAACAGAATGAATGTTAAAATTGAAATAGCATTAAAGTAATATAGAAGGAAATTAAAACACTACAACATCTTGACTTATTTTGAAGAATTGTTGAAAAGGATTTGTGCTTGAATTGAATTTCATCATCGTTTTTGTCATGAACATTCTCTTTAGTGTTTGAATGTCTTTCATCCTAGAGGAAATAGGTCGAGTTGTGTGATTGAATGAGAGAGATTGTTGAAGTTTATATTTAAAAGAGCGACAACCGGCTAGGTTTTTTAAAAATTACTATGAACTTTTTAAAATTTAATTTTCTCAAAAATTGAGGTGGAAATTTTAGGCAATATTCATAAATCGGTCCATCATATATCTACCCTCACTTTGTCTTGAACCTCTATTTGAGACTTGACTCTTAATCCTAATTAAGATACTAAAACCTGACTACCGACTTCCGATCTTGACCAAGGATCAACCTAATAATCCATACCCCACCTAGGTTCCTATGTCAGAACCCAATATAAAACCACAAACCTGCCCCCATGACCTAACACTAGATCCTGACCCCGACCCTGATACCCGACCTATGACATAACTCCCATCCTTGACAACAACATCATACCCAAGACCTGATTCTCAATCCTGACATCAAATTTTGACTCTAATCAAGGTTTCTATTCCTCACCCGAGCGGTAGGTGTAGGAGTATGGTATGGTGGTTGGAGTAGATGGATGTAAGCACGTAAGGGCCAATTTATTAATATTGGTTAAAATTTCCACCTCTAATTGTGAGAAAAAAAAGTTTTAAAAGGTTTCTACAAAGTTTTGGAAAATCCTAGTCGCTTGCCGCTTTTATAAATATAACACCTCAATAATAACTCTCGTTCAATCATAAAACTAAACCTATTGCGGCTAAGACGAAAGAAATTCAAAATACTAAAGAGGACGTTGATGGCAATGAAGATGATGGAATTTAATTCATGCGCAAATCATTTTCAACAATTCTTTAGAATGGAAAATAAGTCAACATGTTGTAATTTTATTTATCCTGTATTAGTTAAATGGACTATCTCCTACAAATACTCTATTTTATTTAAAAGATTCATTTAAATCAATCTTGCTTTAGTAGTTGTATCAGATTTAACAGAACAAATAACTAATAATATGTTTTTATAACTTAAACTTTTTCATAGATCCAAAAATATCTTAATAAAAAGAAGTGATTAATTCAACATCGAATAAATGAAATAAAATCTAAAATTTTCAATCTAGAGAACTAGAAACTTAAAAAAATAATTGTAATGAGCTATGGGGGCAATTTCTTTATAGATTGTAAAGTTTATTCACATTTGTACGATATAATTATTGAACGATTTTTATTTGTATAACAAAAGTAGTGTCAACTACCTTTAATAAATTAATTAAAGAAAATTTTCAATTTAGCTCAGTCTATGTAAAACTGATAAATACATATAGAAGCAAGATAAGAAATTCATGGGTGATTAATCAAGTTTTATAATAGAAAATTATTTTTTCTTTTTTATGTTACATTAAAATAAATAAGATTTTGATTGGATTTTATTAAAAAATCCAGCTAAAAAATATTTTGTAGCCTAAGTAGAGTTTCATTTTAGTACAATTAAGTTGATTAGTTAATTCACCAATAAGGATTGTGTCGAATTGATAAGTATTTCGTCCTCTTTAACAAGAGGTCTCAGGTTCAAGTCCCCATTCTGTACGAAGTTACCGTTGGGGGAGAACTTTACCCTCTTTTAATTACACTAGTTTTAAATGAATTAACTCCTTGGAGTACATTTCTAAAAGAAAAATAAAATTCACAGGTTACAATTACTAACAAAAAAAGTGTCATTTTTACATATTATAAATTAGTAACTAAAACAAAGTGTCTTTTGTATAAGCATTCTTTTTCTTTCTTATCTTCAAAATTGTTCTCTTGCGCTTCATGTTTGACTCTCTATTTTGCGAATCTTGTAATCTCCTACAAAATAATAAGAAAAGAAAATTGATGACAATAAGAAGGAAAAGGGCAGGAAATATAGTGTAATATATGTATCCCTATATTAAAAAGATTACATGATTCAAATTATGATTAAAGGGAGTGTTAGTTGTTTGGATAATAACTTCAATTATAGTAAATGACAATATTTGAGAGACTATGATTATTTAGCGTAAATTTAGTGACCATCTTGACAACTAACTCTCAGTTAAATCGTAGACTAGTTCATGTAATTTTATTATTTGATACTGTTCTTACTCAGCAATATAGTTGTAAAAGCTTATGAAGCAGTGGTGTAAAGAGTAGATAATTTGTATTTCAAAAATGTTCCAACGAGTGTTCTTGATGGTGAAGCCCCTATCACATTTTAATGGTCAAGGAACTTGTGGTATATTTGATTCAGACCATAGAAACAATACACTATATTATTGTTTCTATGGTCTTAGTCAAACACCAAAGGCTCCTTGAACATGGAAATTTGATCAAGACATCACCATCATGATCATTCACAGGAATTTTTTTGAAATACAAGTCATGAACTCTTTAAATCACTGTTGTATGAGTGTGAAAAATGAAACCAAACATAGGTAACCTGCCAAAATATTAAGGTTTGAGCTCAAGATAATTCAATTTTGGTTCAATCTCAACTCATTCAAGCTTAAATCATTTGAAGAGAATTCTCAATGGAGCCCAATTCAATCTCCAATTTCAACCCATTTTAAAACTTTTTATTAAGATATGTTCCTAATTGAAGGTAGTATTATATTTATTTTAACATATGGTAGAATTCATTTCAATTTGGTATCCTTCCAGTTTAACAAAAAAATCTTCAGCGGAAATTCAAATGTGATTTATAAAATTTAAATATCAATATGTTAAATTATTGAGATTAATTCGGTCAAATTGGACGGGTCAAGACCCAACGCATTTTCTAGCCATTTTGAGCACAACCCATTTGAGTCTAAAGTAAATTTGGGAAGGTCAAGACACAACCCGATTTCTTTTCAATGTATTGTAATATTTTCAATTCCAATCCAACCCGCCCATTTGACACCCCTACATTGTTGCATAAGTTTTTAAAACTATCACAACAAATTAGTAAACGAAATTGTCCAATTTATTAAGTTACTACACATCTAAATGTATACTTCTAACTGTGGCACTTCTACTACTACTCACTCATAACAGCACAACTCATACTATCCTTTAGGTTAAAAATACAACCAAAGCTCTAAGACACACTTCCTCATAAGGGTCTCAGCAAAATAAAGTTTAAAGAAGAGTCTAAGAATACATCTTACTTTTAGATCGAACACACGATTCACATGAATAAGAGTGCATTCTACTGAATCTCAATGCTTAAGCCCTATCAAACCTCATGTTTTTTTTAAGACTGTTGCTTATATTAACTCATCGATAAGGATCTGGGCTTTGATTTTCAAATACCTTATGTGGTAGTCGAGTGAATCTTAGAATCAATGAATTTGAGTACATTCCTTAAGTTATTATAAACTCGTCTTCATATCGATGCTCAATACTAATACAAAAATATAGTAAACTCATAGGTTTGTAAATACAAAACTCTTCCGTAATTTGAGATAATTACTCATAACTTAGCTTAAAATCTCAGAATTGAAATATTAAAATAAAGTTAAAACATTTGTGAAAGACTTTTGGAAAACTCATTGAACTCAACTTGACTTGACTCTTAACATTCCTTAATTGAATTATAGATTCAAGGCTCATGATCTTATCTTTATGGATGAGTCATGGTTTTTAGACATACCTAGAGTTTAGTAATCGACTAGAAAACATAGGTACGTTTCTAGGGAACTAGTACATAAAAAGTGTAAAAGGGTGGGCGAAATGGCGTCCCTGCGCAGGGTGCCAACCTTGAAATTTCGGAGACTGACTTGGAGATATCTTGTTGGCGTGGCGCCCCCGAAGTCAAACTTTAGATCCCTGTTGGGGTGCTCTGGCGGGGTGCACCCCAGGCCCATGCTCAGGTGAATTTTGACCTTTCTCCTTTTTTATTCAACTCTAAAACCTCTAATTTTACATGGTTCTTTCCCTAAACACTTAGAATGAATTAAATCATTAATATGTGTCAGATTCTACTCAAAGTTCACCTAAAATAACTAATCAAACTCAAGAAACTTCAACAAGGACGCACAAGCTTTCAAATGAATTATCATCTCACAATATTCGTTTTCAAAAATACAGAACTACATTGAATTAAATCATGATTGGTGCATGGGTGAGCTAACCCAACACTATGTGATCTCACATACCTCATAGGTATCACCCCTTGACGCAATGCACAGGCTATTTTTAAAGATCTTGACAATTGTCGCTCATTCTCCTCTTCTTTTCTTTCATTTTACTCTTATCTGAAAATCTAATTCAATTTTCAAAGGCATAAACTGACCAGCATAATTTTATACCCCTAAGTAATTACCAAAAACAAATTGATTATATTAGGTATGGAAAAGACCAAAATACCCTTCCACAATTCGGATTCGACTTTCTTCATCCAAACAGCCCGAGTTCAAAATGGCATATATCACTCATACAACTGTAAATCATGCAAACTCAACAGAGTTGGAAAGATAATTCAAAGATATTTCCTATGACATCTATAAAAACACCTAACCCATCTTGTGATAGGAGTAATGGTCTTGCGAAATTGACCAAAAAATCAGAACTAACTTTACATAACAAATTTTCCAGATTTTTCATTCTTTCAAAAAAATGACTCTTTTTAATTCTTTCTCTTTCTAGTTCTTTCAACTAGAGAGATGTTAAATCAGGGAACCCTCATCCTAGCTGACTGCAAGCAGAAGACTAACTCAAGCATACATAAACATCAGAATGAAATAAATGTTTTAAAAAAACTTACTTAATTTAAAAACTTTGATGAATATACTGAGTATGAATAATAATTCTAAATAAAACATTTGTAAACCGAAAGACTCTAAAAAAAATTGTATCATTGAAGCTTCTACTATATAAAAACGAGTGTCGGAGAAAGACCTTCAACTCCTCCAAAGAACTACTACTAACAATTCTTAAAACTTGATTCCTCCGATAGCAATCAGGTCTCACTCACAAGAAAATGAGCTTTTCAAGTGCTCTCAAGAGTTTCTTCTTTAGGATCCTAAAATGATGTTTCTGCATCATTAAAAGATGTAGGTCGAATGACATCAATACAATGAATGTACGAGTAGGTAATATAGTTGAATAATAAATTACTAAAAGAAAGGATTGCAATAGATAACAATGTGCTCAAGATGAATGTAAATAAATAAAGGAGTTATATAATTTAATAGATAAAAAAATACTTTCTCATCTCTCAACTCAACATAATAAACGAGTTAAACCATTTTACAACTATATTGCTGAATAAAAACAGTATCATAACAATCAGGGAATGAACTTGTCCAATTTATTAGGTTAATACACCCTTAAATGTATACTTCTAACTCCAGCACTTCTATTACTACTTACTCATATCACCACAACTCATACTATCTTTTAGGAGAAAATTACAACCTAAGCTCTAAGACACTCTTCCTCATAAGGGTCTCAGCAAAATAAAGTTTAAAGAAGATTCTAAGAATACATCTTACTTCTAGATCGAACACACGATTCGAATGAATAAGAGTGCATTCTACTGAATCTCAATGCTTAAGCTCTCTCATGAGCTTCTCTTAAGCCCCTCTGAAATGTCATGAGTTTCTAAACACTTTTATTTAGAGTAACTCATCGATAATGATCTGTGTATTGCTTTTCAACTACCTTGAGTATGGGTTGCGTAGTCAAGTGAATTTGAGAAACAAATGAGTTTGAGTACATTCTTTTACTTATTATGAACTCGTGCCTTTATCAGTTCTTAATACTACTCCAAAAATATACTCAGTACATATGTTTGAAAAACAAAAATATTTCTTTGATTTAACATAATTACTCAAAACATAGCTTAAAAACTATGAACTGAAGTCTTTAAACAAAGTTAAAATGTTTGTGAAAGACTTTTGGAGAACTCTTTGAACTCAACTTGACTAACTTTCCTTGATTGATTATATATTTAAGGCTCATGATATCATATTTATAGATGACTCATGATGTTTAGATGTGCCTTAGAGTGTAGTAATCGACTAGAAAACATAAGAATGTTTCTAGGGAACTAGTATAGAAAGAAGTGTGAAAGGGTGGAAGAATTGGTGTCCCTATCGCTCTATGAGACGCAAGGCACCAACCTTGAAATTTAAGAGATTAACTTGGGGCTCTCTTGCTGGCCTTGTACCGCAGAGGTCAAACTTCAAAGTTCCTGTTGGGGTGCTCTGACTGGGGCAGCGCCCCAGGCCCCTGCCCAGGTAAATTTCGACCTTTCTCCTTCTTTTATTAACTCTAAAACCTTTAATTTCATATGGTTCTTTCCCCAAACACTTAGAATAAACTAAATAATTAATATGTGTAAGATTTTACTCGAAAAAACACCTAACATCATGAATCAAGCTCAAGAAACATCAACAACAAGGACCCACAGGCTTTCAAATGAATTATCATAAAAAAACTCACAATACTTGTTTTCAAACTACACAACTTCATTGAACTCAATCATGATTTGTGCGTGGGTGAACTAACCCAACGCTATGTGATCTCACATATCTTGTATGGATCACCCCTTGACGAAATCTACAAGCGATTTTTAAAGATCTTGACAATTCTTTCTCATTCTACTCTTCTTTTCTCTTCTTTTACTCTTCTCTCAAATTCCTAACTCAATTTTAAAAAGAGTAAACTTACAAACTTAGGTACCCCTAAGTAATTACCATAAATGAATTAATTTAATTGGTTATGTAAAAGACCAAAATACCCTTCAAAAATTTGGATTGGACTTTCTTTATCAAAAGAGCAAAACTTCAAATGGGCATATATCACTCATACGAACTCTAAATCGTGCAAACTCAGCGTCGATGGAAATATAATTCAATAATATTTCCTATGGAATAGAAAAAACCACCTAACTCATCCTGAGCTCAAAGTTATGTTCGTTCGAAATTGACCAAAAACTCATACCTAACTTTAGTTAACAAATTTTCCAGATTTTTTATTCTTTCCAAAAATGAATCTTTTTTAATTCTGGCTCTTTATTGTTCGTTCAACTAGTGAGATTTTACGTAAGCGTACCCTCATCCTGACTGAGTACAATTGGAAGACTAACTCAAGCATACATATAGCTTCAAAATGAACGAAAAGTTTAAAAACAAAAGAAATCTTTAAAAATTTGCAGCATTTTACACCTTCTCGAGGATTAACGTGATTCTAATAAAAACATTTGAAAATTTATCTCTCTACGAAGCTTCTAATATACAAAAAGGAGTGTAGGTAAAAGACCTACAACTTCTCAAAATAATTACTACTGGTAATTCATAAAATCAAAGTACTCTGAAATCAAGGACCCACTCATAAGCAAACGAGCGGATGAACTGCTCCGAAACGAATCTTGTTGAGGGTCCTAAGAGCATGTATATGTTTCATTAAAAGATGAAGGTTTAATGATATCAGTACATTGAATGTACGAGTTGTAATATAACTGAATAACGAATAAGTTAAAGAAAGTATTGCAATAGAAAACAATGTTCTCAAACTGAATGTAAACAAATAAAAGGAGTTAAATTATTTAATACTTTATAAAATACTTTCTCATCTCTCAACTAAACATAATAATGGAGTTAAACTATTTTACAACTATCTTGTTGAGTAAGAACAATATCATAACAAATCAGGGAATGACCTTGTTCCATTTCTGCTTCTAGTTTTGTATCTACTATTGTTATATATATTGGTGTGATCTTGTTTTGTGATAGAAAAAAAATTTAATATAATATTGGTTGATAGCAAAAAAAAATGTTCTAATTCGCAAAAGATGTATAAGGGACATGTCAAACAAAATTGAAGTTGCATGCATGGTTGGAACTATTTCAAACATAGGTGTATGTAGAGGGTGTCACAAGAATCCATGACCCCCTCTCGAAATCATCTATAGAAATGTTATATTTTCTTTAAAATATTTAAGTATAGAGATGTGTTGTCTCACACTCAAAATATTATATAACGCGATGATGATAGATCGCACCTCTCTTGGTGAGGTTATAAATTTGAATCTTATACCTATCTTGTTTTAATTTTCTTTCTAAATCTCGGTAACACCTTACTAATTGGTTATGTATAGCACGTCTGGCGTTTCAATACACACACAGAGAAAGAGATGTATGTATGTATATATATATATAAAGAATGAAACGAATTAGAAAAATTTGTGTTCCAATTTATTATCTTGGTTGAATTACGTATACTACGGATTAACAAATCTATTATATTAGTCCATAAATCAAACTAGCCTGAAATCATGCTCACTTATTTTTATGCTAGTTTGGATGGACTACCATATGATGGACGCGTTCTAACAAAAATTGTATCGAATTCAGATATAGAATGTTCCATTTCCTACTCGTAGTAAGTTACAAAACACAAAATATTATGAAATAACATTTACCTCTTTTTTGTAACTATTTTAATATTATTTCAATGACAAATAATTAATATCTATGTGATACTACACATTTAAATTCTCGAGGATTGTTTTTACCATATTGCAACTTTTGATATTGATTAGGTGATTATGCTCTTAGGCGAGCTTGTAATAAGAAGGAAAAAATTAAGCATGGTCATGCAATTTTTAGATAATGTTATAGAACATGTGTATGGAGTTCATAAAGAAAGTTTTGCTACGTTAGATAAGATTTTTCCATATACTATTGATCTTTAGAGAAATGTTATTGTTGGATGTTTTGTAGTTCATAATTTTATTAGAAATGAGTAAATAAATGATGACATTTTTAATCAATATGAGTGAACTCGCTTAGTATTTTATGAGGAAGAATGAGTACCCGAAAAAGTGTTGCATCAAAACAAATGGACATGGTTGGACAGCTGTAGATTCATAGATTTTTGTGAGGAACTTCTACTTCAACTAATAGAAAGAAGAGACAATACTTAAGAGTTCTATATTTTCATTAGTTGATGTTTTTTTATAAATATTTGAACTTAGAATTTGATCGTACTATTTTATTATTAATTATTAAATTATCTTATATTTGACCAATTAAATCTGAAAAAGATTTGATCAGTTGAATAATTCTCTTTATTAAGCAATGTTTATAATGAATTTTTAACAGTATTCATGTTACAATAACTTTTATTTGAATGCTATATAATTGAATTTTTTAAAATTAAATATAACACTTATATTTTTTAATCAAAAGTAATATTTATTTGTCAGAATGAAATTTTAATAATATTATTAATGTAAGTATGTTACATTATACGATTTCATATATTGAAAACAAAACAAACAGTCTTAATTTTTAGTGTCAGAGTTAGGAGGCACATCTTAATATTGATAAAGCAAAATGTATCTATAGAACCAATTAAAAGTGACACGATCATAGGTCAATAAAAAAAATCCAACGAAAGTCGATGGTGAATCCTATAGAGAATGGATTCATAGATAAAATACTATCAAGGAGATTTGAATTTTAAGATTGTTCATTAGAAATAGTATGAACAAGTGGTTGGATACTTCCACCAATTTAATACAAATTTTGGTTATCAATTATTACAATTAAACTCAAATGTCGAAGATTTCAAGAGCTAATAAACAATATAAAGATGTGGGAATTGGAAATCTATGTCACATAATGGCAATTGTATTGTTCAATAGTGATAAACAATCATGAAGAGGCTTAGTCATCTTCGTTGACGTAATCATTTCCTTTTTCCAAAAATTTTTCTCCAAAGCTTCTATGCATCTTTCAATCTATCATAATGTCAAGACCTACAAAAACCATGAACGTTACTCTAATCTCTTTCTTCAAGCAACATGCAATAAATCTGATCCATTCGTACTTATTTTCAACGAAGTTACAAAAATCAAACCTTAAATTGACGATAAAAAATAATTTTTTTTTTTTTTTTTTTTTTTTTTTTTTGGGGGGGGTGGGTGAAGGTGGGGGAGTGGGGGGGGGAGGGGGGTGTGGGGGGAGGGGGCGGGTGGGAGGGGGGGGAAAAGGGAGAAGGGGGGGGGGGGGGGGGGGGGGGGGTGGGGGTGGGGGGGGGGGGGGGGGGGGTTGGTGGGTGGGGCAGGGGGGGGAGGGGGGGGGGGGGGGGGGGGGGGGGGGGAAGGGGGTGTGGGGGGGGGGGGGGGGGGGGGTGGTGAGGGAAGTGGGAGGGGGGGGAAGAGGGGTGAAGGGAGGGGGGGCGGGGAGGGGCTGGGGGAGGGGGTGGGCGAGGGTGTGTCACGGGCGGCGGGTGGGCGGAGAGGAAGAGGGGAGGGTGGAGGCGCGGGGGAAGCGGCGGTCGAAGGGGGGGTGGGGCGGGGGGGTGGGGGGGGGGAGTGCGGGGGGCCGCGCGGGGAAGGAGCGGGGAAAGAGGGGGGGGGGCGGGGAGGGAGGGAGGGAGGGAGGGCAGGCTGGCGAGGATGGGGGGGGGGGGGGGGGGGGAGGGTTGGAGTAGCGGAGGAGGGGGGGGGCTGAGGCGAGGGGGGGGGGCGGGGGGGGGAGAGGGGGGAGGGGGGGTGGGGATGGGGGGGGGGAGGGGGGGGGGGGGGGGGGGGGGGGGGGGGGGGATGGGGTGTGGAGGGGGGGGCGGGTGGGGGGGGGGGGGGGGGGGGGGTGGGGGGGAGGGGGGGGGGGGGGGGTGTAGGGGAGGGTAGGGGAGGGGGGGGATGTGGAGGGGGGGGGGGGGGGTGTGCGGGGGGGGGGGGAGGGCGGCCGACGCGCTGCAGGGCGGGGGGGCGGCCGAGGGGGGTCTGGTGATCCCACGGCAAGCGAAGGAGCGGCCAGCGGGGGGAGGGGGAGGGGGGCGCGGCTGCCGCGAGGAGAGGGGGGGGGGCGGGGCCGTTTCTTTGGTGGGAGGAGTCGGGGTCCACGGAGGGGGGAGGCCGTCGACGGGGCGAGGCGGAACGGGGCGCCGCAGGGGGAGAGCAGGATGGGGGGGTGTATGGAGGGGCGTAGGGGACAGGCTGGTCGCAAAGGGACAGGCGGGGATAATGGCGCGGGGTGGGGAGATGAGCGACGTCGAGAAGCGACCGTGAGGAGCTGGGGAGAGGGAAGGTGACGATAGGGAAGGTACGGGTGTGGTTGGGCGGGCCTTGGGCGGGGGGGTCTAGCGAGGAGGGGGGCACTTGACATGGCTCGAGGGGGAGGAGTGGGGGCTGGAGGGGGCGTGGAGGAGCGGGAAGGTGACGGCGGCGGTGAGCGCGCCGGGGGGGCGGGCAGGCGCGAACCGCAAGGGAGGGTGCGGGGGGAGGGGCGAGGGGGGGTGCCAGCGCGATAGGGGGCGGGGGGTGAGCGGTGGGGAGGGGGGCGGGCGTGGGCGTACGGGAAGGGTGCGGTAAAGGGGGGGGGGGGGGGGGGGGTGGGGAGAGAGTGGATAGGGTGCGGGGAGGGAGGCTGGCGGGGGGGGGGTGGGATGCGGGGGGGGGTGGGCGGGTGGGGGAAGGGGGAGGGGGGGGGGGGCGGGGGGGGAGAGGGGGGGGGGGGGGGGGCGGGGGGGTGGGGGGGGGGGTGGGGAGGGGGGGGGGGGTCGGGTTGCGGGGGGACGACGGGAGGGGGGGGGGGGTGGGGAGGGAGGGCGGTGTGGCGGACAGGGGGGGCGCAGTGGTGGAGGGGGGGGGCAGGAGGGGGGCGGCGCCGGGCGGCCTGGCGAAGCGGGGGGGGTGGGGGGCCCAGGGACGTTTGGTGGGGGTAAGTGGGTGGCCACGGCAGCTGCGCGCGTAGTGTGGGAGGACGTGGGGAAGTCGCGGGGGGGGTGGGCGTATGCTGGCGGCGGGGGAGGGAGGAGGGTGCGAGCGGGGGCGTGGCGCGCGCGAGGGGGGAGGAGCTGGAGGGGAAGGGGCGGCAAGGGGGCAGGGGCGTTCGGCGAGCGTGGATGGCGGGGAGGCAGTCTGAGGGGGGGAGTGGGGCGGGAGGGTGCGGCTTGCGGACAGGCGCGGAGGAGGGGAATGCGGGGACGAAGGGGCGGTGGGGCTGGTCGGCGTGGGGGAGGGGGGGGGGAGGGGGGGGGGGGGGAGGGGGGGGGTGGGGTGGGGTTGGAGAGGAGGGGGAGGGGGCGGGGAGGGGGGGGGGGGGAGGGGGGGGGGGGGGGGGGGTGGGGGGAGGGGGGGTGAGAGGGGGGTTGTTGGGGG
Organism: Solanum habrochaites; assembly: GCA_027704765.1. Lineage (NCBI taxonomy): Eukaryota > Viridiplantae > Streptophyta > Magnoliopsida > Solanales > Solanaceae > Solanum > Solanum habrochaites. Next base: position 43,809,861 of record JAKWJA010002498.1, read on the forward strand.
GGGGAGGGGGGGGGGGGGGGGGGGTCGGGGCGGGGGGGGGGGGGGAGAGGAGACGGGGGTGAGGAAGGAAGGAGGGAATTGGGGGGCGCGGGCGAAGAGAGTGATGCGGCGGAGGCTGGGGGGTGGGCCAGAGGGGGCCGGGGAGGGGTGGTTCCGGAGGAGGAAGGAATAGCGGGGAGGGGCGGGGGGGGGGAGGGAGGGGAGGGAGGGGAGGCGTGGAGGGGCGTGGGGGGGGGGGAGAGGGTTGTCGGGGGCGGAGGGGGGGGCGGGGGAGGGGGTGGAGGTGGCGGAAGGAGGGGCATGGGGTGGGGGGGGGGTAGGGGGAGGGGGGTGGGAAAGATGACGGGGGAGGGGAGCGGGGGGGACGCGGGGGGGGTGGGGGGGGGGGGGGGCGAGACCGGCGGGGTTGATTGGGAGTGGGGCGATAGGGGATACGAAGGGCGGGGCCGGGGAGGTCGGGTGGTCGGCGGGGGGCGGCGACGGGGTGTGGGCTGGCGGGAGGTTGAGGGCTTGGGGCGTGAACCGGGTGGCAAATGGTGGCGGGGGAGGGGGGGGCGGGGGGACGGAGGCCGGCGGAGGCGAAAGTGGGGGGAGGGGGGGGGTTTGGGGTGTGGGGGGGGCGGGGGGGGCCGGGCCTGGGGGGTGGGGGAGGGGCGGGGGGGGGGGGGGGGGGAGGGGGTTGGGGCGGTGGAGGCGGTGCGGGCGGGAGGGGGGGGGAGGGGGGAGGGGGGGGGGGGGGGGGGAGTGCGGGGGGAGGGGGGTGGAGGGGGGGCGGGGGGGGGGTGAAGGTGGGGGGGGGGGGTGGGGAGGAGAGGGTGGGGGGGGGGTGGGGGGGGGGGGTGGGGGGGAAGGTGGGAGTGGGGTGGAGGGGGGGGGGGGGGGGGGGGGGGGAGGTGTGGGGGGGGGGGGGGGGGGGGTGGGGGGGGGGGGGGGGGGGGGGGGGGGGGGAGGGGAGGGGGGAAAAAAGGGGGTGTGGGAGGGGGGGGGGAGGGGGGGGGGTAAGTGGGTTTGTTGATATGTTTCTAGTTGGGTTGCTGTTGTGTGGTGTTTCTTTTGTTGTGTTTTTTTTTTTTTTTTTTTTGTTTTATTTTTTTTTTTGTGTTTTTTTTTTTTTTTTTTTTTTTTTTTTTTTTGTTTTAATTGTGTTTTACCCACTCCAATAAATATCTTTACAAATGGTCCCGCAAATTGATAAACGACATTGATCTCTTCTTTGTCGTTGATATTGGCCACTAGCACTATCTTATTATGCCGGAGGATTCATTGACCATAAAGGTCCCCGTAGTCTTATGATGGAGCTTGGTGGGGCCCTTCCTAGTTTTAGGATCTCTCAAAAGGCTCGTGTGGTGGTCCACGGCCCGTGAAGGGTCTCGTGATCCAACTCTGCTAGAAGAGATTGCCGACTTAAGTACACGGTCTAGTCAACGGATCGTGGACCTTATCACGATCCATGAACCCTGCCATGGTTCACTGGTTTACGTGAAATTTTTCTACACTTTTCTAAGTCTGGGTTCTGAGGTGTTAACATCTCCTTTCTTAACGTAGGTCGATTAACAGAACCACGTTAAATTTGTGCCTTTTAGTATATTTCTTGTCTATCTTCTTACTCATGGTCCTTTGAGGTTTTCTTTGGTAGCTTGGACTTTACACCTATTTAATTCGGTCCTAACAAGTTGTGTAATAATCATATGATAATCATGATATTTTTATACCAAAAGATAACATATGGTAAATTAAAGAATAATTTTGATCTTTTTTAATAAGTACACTACTATAAATACGTCAAAATGAAATGATTGAAACATAATTGAATATTTTTTCTATCTCCGGAATCATAATTTATTGCATGTGGTCAAACATACTATGATCATAAGGCCGCAAAGAGCATATTATATTCAAATACTCTTTCAATTTAATTATATTTTATTCTTATATTGAAGTTAAAATTTAATATATATTTTTATTTATTTATTTTAGTAATTTACGAAAAAATGTTATTAAAGTATTTAAAACACCTATATTAGGTATGAATTATTAGTTTTATCGCTAAACTGTTGACTAACATATAAACATCAATTTACTTCATTAAGTAAACTTGAAGCACTTCTAATTTTGCATCATGAGTGAAATACATCCCTAAATTATTGCAAATATTAGGTGCATCTTGCTATTTTCTCAAAATTTTTATTATTTGAGTTCCTGATCTCCAAGAGTTTAGCACCATTAGCATTTGTGCAACAGACAGGGTTTATATCCAAATTAGTAGTCAAGTAGATTAGTGTTTTTATGGTTTTTCATTATGTGCAATATTAAGAGAAAAGGTTGGCTATCAAACCTATTTATGCATTAATATTTTATTGATTTCACTTATTAACTAGCCAGTAGAAAGATTCATGCATGAAGTTTAATGGAGTTCAATGACAAGTAATAACTAGAACATAATTCTTATTATTAAGATTAGATATAAAACCAGAAGCATAAAAGCTTCTAGTTTTTACGATGTTGTACTTATTCGGCAATATAGCTTTGGAAGATTATCAAAAAGTAATTTAAAGATTTGTGATCATGTTAATGATTTGTATTTCAAAAATTTTCCAGTAAGTGTGTTGATGTGAAAGCACGATCGACATTTCCATGTTAAGGAGCTTGTTGTAACACTTCAAAAAGCTAAGACATTTTCTAGATCATAAGTTGAGCGTTCAAAAGGGTTAGACACTGTTTAAGGTCCATTTTAATGAATTAAAATTCATTTCGGAAGTGTAGATAGAACCAAAAGTCCAAGAACGTCCAATGACGTCGGAAACTAGTTCAATGAGGTGTAGTGGACTTCTTAACATATTTGACTAGCTTTTAGGAGTAGGAAAAGATTGAAATGGGGGAGGGTTGTTATATAAAATGTATAAGGGGTAATGGTAATTCATGGTCGAAACATTCTGGGAAGAATCCAAGGACCCAACCATGGGTCTAAGGGAGGACCCATGCTTTTTTTGGGGTCAAGGATGCCCAAGGCAGTGTGAGCACGACTTGTAGTTGACGATCCATGTGTCAATCTACGGGGACGTCAATTTCGTCGATGAAAAAATTAACTCAGTTTCCCAAGACTAGTTTTGGACAAGTCCTGAAAAAAAACGACGGACAATAGGACGGAGGAGTCCGTGTGGCCGTCGTCTCACAGACAGATGCTCGATCGGGGTCTCGTCTGTGAGGGTTCTATTTGGCGCAAGTTTCACTTAAGTTTAATAATGGTTGTCATAGTAGGAGGTTAATGAGAGATTAAGTTAGTTTCTAATTAGTAAATAACAACATATATAAATCCACTAAGCTAATAGACTAACCTAAGCTCCAAATTTCCACAAACCAGAATCTTTCCTTCTTTCTTATTTCTCTCTCCCCAAAGAAACCTCATTTAGACCAAATTTAGTTTTGGTTTTAAGAGCTGCAAGGGGGCGAATTTCTCCATCAATATTCATTCAGATAGTAAGTATGAATCTCTCTCACCTTTGGACATCTTTCCTCAAAAAGGTTCCATCAAAGTGATTTCGAAAGTTGAGTTTTCAAGTGGGTCTTTCCAATCCTTAAATTGATGTTATATAATCACTTTGTTTATGATAATTTTTTGAGATTAGGAATATATTAACATGTATTTGAACTCGATTTGTAAACCATGGCTGAAGTTGTATAAGTTTGTTGAAGTGACCTACGCCACTTAAACCCTAGGTTATGATATGATATGAATTGTGTAATGTTGGTTTAATGATTGGTATTGGTTTGAATACTACTAGATGATATTATTTTCTCAATATAAAAAGATTAATAGGAATTGAGCTCTATCCTGCTCGTTCTTGAATAATTGATTAGGGTATGAAGTATATGATGGAAGTGACCTCAGTCTTTTATCTGAGCTATGAACTGTAATGAATTATGTTGTAGTGACTCATTGACTTTGTTACCATGTTGTTATTTAAGTGATGATTTTATACTCTTTTGGGATATAAAGGTTTATATCGACCTTGATGATGAATTTTTAAGGAGGAGGCTTGGTACGTCTTGTAACCCCTACTCTTAATTCAATTATGGTTATTGGGATATAAGTCCAGATTTTGTATAGGAGTGCCTGTGTATAAAGGATTTAAACTTGGTATGAGGTTTAATCGAAAATGTATGACTATGGTTTGGGGAGGTGTTGGCTCGATATAAATGTTTATAATGATGGGTGAGGATACCACTGCGCCTTATTTGAAGTGCATGTAAATGTGCTAATGTCACTATATAATATAATGAAAAGGACTATACTCATGCAATTCGTTATTAACCTATGATGATGATGATGGACATACAGGATAGACCTTATGACCTACATAAGTTAGATGATAATAAATACATCAAAGACATTTCAAAAGGGAATCTAGCTTAGCACCAAGAGAAGATTAGAGTGAGGAGGGTCCCTTCGCACCTAGGAAGGTTAGGATCACTAATGTACTGTTGAGATTATAGAATATAATGACATGAAGCATTAAATAGGGTCCAACTATATTCTCCTAGTCTTGAAACTGGTTATTCCCCCATAGGGAATACTACCTAGTGGGATCCACGTAATTGCTATGTTTATATTTTTTTGGTAACTACCTTTGGCAAGTAGTCTGCCTTCCTTCAGTGTACGATTCCCATGACAACAGATTCCCATTAGACTCATGTTATCTATGTCGATTAAGCAAGAAGTTTCGAAAAGATAAAAATCTAAAGGATTTGAACCTAAACTAAGACGACCTAAGGGTTTTGCTTAGTATAGGTAAGGGTATGGGACTCTACCGAAACATGCATTATTTAGCCTTGAAGAAGTCTCTGGAATATGTTTATGTATGGAATATATTATAATGGTTACAGATATGTATTATGATGAACTTGCACCATAGTTGAAATGATATCGTCGGTCCTGATTCTTGGGGTTGGATTACATGATTGATTAAAGTTTGGGTCCTTTGCTTGGTCATTACTTGTGACTAATAGGGTTCATGGGTTAATTATTCTTTCTGTGGGATATGTTGAAATAAAACTATTATTAGCTTTTTTTGCTACAACAACATGATGCTAGAGACCTTTTATTATGTTTTCAATGATGTGATATGCTGTTGGCTTGGCTAGACTTGGCTAGTGGTGTGCTGTGAAGTACATGCCTTGGGCTTAATGAAATAGTTTTATTATGGGATGATTTATTGAATGTGCATAAATATTCAAATAAATTGATACCTTTATGGAAATATCCTTTTTAGCATGATTCTAAGATACGTGGTTTTAGGGTCGGGTCGTTTTGAAGGGATTTTGAGATGAATTTGAAAAAGACTTGGAAGTCTTGGCTCATCCAGGTGGGTAGGTCCTAACTTTATGAGGAAAATTCCATATCTAGAGAAGTTGTTTTAATCTTATATGGTCGGAATAATAAAACACACAATCTCACTTGTACATGAAAATTCGAGATTGGGACTCACCAGCAAACCACTTAGTGATCATTTTTGAAAAAAAACAATTGAATAATGATCACAATCAGTACGTCCACTGCTGATAATCTTTTTTACAATTAGTTTTCTGAGAAGAATAGAAGAGAGATTAAGAATTGTGACCAATGTAATGCAGTCATGGGTTGCCAAAGATTCCTTTATATGGTGACAAAAGTAAGTGACTTAAGCTCCTTTTTCACCTCTATATAAAGATCAGTTGTGATTTAACTAATAGAGAACTAAGTGAGAACAAATTACAAAAAAAACATATAAAACAATTGTCTCCCTAGTTTTTTAGTATTTATATTTTGTTTATTCTTGTATCTTATAATTAATTAGAGAAGACTTGTTTAATAATGGGGAATCATTTTATAAAGCTAAAATACATTCTTTGGATACTACCTAACACGATTCAAGTATTATATATATTAGATAAGAATATTATTATAGTAGTATTTAACCTAATTGTTCTATTATTATTTCGATATCATAATTTCCTCATCTATTATGTATTTCCAACAATCTAAGAAATTATGACAAATAATATATGTCTTGATCTGCTGATAATATTTATGATGGAGCTACCATAAATATTACAACTCCAGTGACGCTCCAGAGGTTTCAGAAAGTTATGGTAACAACAAGCTAATAAATGGACATTCAAAGAAAAGGGACCCCCCCATCAACAAAGCAAGCAAATTAGACAGACAAACGGCAGTAAACAAACAAAGGTATGTTAGTAAGTCTAATGGTTACAAGACTTAAAATCCCAATTTTAAACAAGTTTAGCTGTGGAAAATCAGGTCATCACGTTGCACAGTTTACAAGGAAAATAAAAAATGATTAAGGAAAGTATTATCCTTCTAAGGCTAATTAGCTAAAGGAGATGAATATCACGCCCCGAGCTTACACTCTGGGCGTTAGTAACACTCAATGAAAATTGTTGTCCTAGAGTGGACCCTTGGCCTGGTTAATTTACTTAGCGGAGGGCTTAAAGCATAACAACAAAAGAACTCAAATACTAACTAACTCAACTATCTGGAACTAAAATCAAAATGTTTTAAAAATAAACATATAACTTAGTCAAAATGGCAACTCAAATCTAGACATAAGTTAATAACAAATTAATGACGAATGAACTAACATTTAACTGGCTATCTATGACGCCTCTTATAACTGAGATGGATGTTGGGATAGACCCCACAACATCCTAATGAACTAAACTAGAAAACAATAAAAATGTATCTTCTAGAATTTGAGGAGGCTCACCAACTATCTCTGAGCTGTTCACTCAATCAATGATGAGCCGAAAAAACATTCCTAGTTACATGTGTTTGCATCATAATAAGATGTACACAAACTAACATCACTACGTTGAATGTAAGGATTGCAAGTTGAAATGCTAAAACAACATAGGCTTGAAAGAGATTCTGAAAGAAGCACTTACCTTTAATCTTCTCAACTCATGAATATTTAACTAACTCATTTCAATATATGGAAGTTTAAGTACATGTGCACTATAAATAAAAGTTATTCAAAACATGTTTTTTAACTCTGTGTATACAAAGATAAAAAAATTCTAAGTTGTATATAAAAGTACAAAAAAACTGATGTCATTTCATAATCATAAAAATAGACATATCATGCTTCCTCTCAAAGTCTACTTGTTCAATGGATGAATGAAGTCCCTTACCCCCATTCATACTAAGCAGAACCTCTTGAGGAAACATGTAATTACTATTGTAGAAGTTTCTCTAACCAACAATCCTCACTTAAGACCTATAGTAATGATACAACAATTTACCTCATGTTGCCAACGCATCCTATGCCTGGCAAAATGTGTACGACCTGAACTGCCTAATGGATCCACTAGTATACTTGAAAAAGGTTCATCTAAAAAGTATGAATCTTTTCTACCCATAGTGGCTGGGAGTTATTTGAACTCTCCCCCATATCGGTTTTCAATGCTATTTCTTCTGTGATTTGAGATTAGTGCACAAAAGCATAGCTCAAAGGCTATCTTGGAAATCCTCTCTTGCTTCATATATAGAGTGATCACTCTTCTCTGAAAAACTAGCTCGAAGGCTCTTTGGAAATCTCTATTTCCATTATTATTTGGTGAAAACATTCTAAATCTCTTTGGGAATACATAGTACCCATAGACTTCTTTGAAGAAAAGAACTTCAAATATGAACTCTTTGCTTAACTTTGAAACAAAAGTCTTAAAAGAAGTTATTACGTTTCTGAAAGACTTTTGAAATTTTTTGAGAACTTATCTTGACGTCTCTTTGACATTGACCTTAACTGCTCTTGACTTCACTCTTAACTGATCTTAACTTCATTCTTAGTTGATCCTTTAATAAAATAATGGATTCAAAGATTAAGATTTGTGTTTGGAAGGATCTCACGTTGTTTAGGAATGATGTTGGATAGCTAAACACGAGAAAAGACTGAAAATCAAGATTTAAAGTTGGGTCCACAAAGCGGAGGCCTATTTTTGGTTTTGAAAAAGGTTTTTGAGGCAGAACACCTCGTGTTAGTTCCATGACGCTGAGCATAATTATCAATCACGGGAATATGTGGCGCGATGTCCCCATGCTCAGATTTCGCCCGTCAAAATTTCTTCTTCGTGTTTTCTTGCCCAATTCACTCAAAGATGGTTTTTTTCTTAAAATCTCTTTGTTACAAATAACTAGAAAATCAACAAAAGAACCTATCCCGAAACAACCATATAATGCGACATAACGAAATCAGAAAGCTTTGCAACTCATGCAATTCAACAATAATATCTGAATTCAAGAAGTAGGTATAAGGATCATCAATATTCTAATGATTTTAGGATGAATCCGAATGAATAACATTCTTGGAATGTGGGAGAATGATCCCAACGTTATGAGAGACTCACATACCTGATAGTAATAATTCCTTAGCTAAAATGCAAACCCTCTTGATCAATCTTCATGAAATCACCCCAATTTCCTTTTTCCTTTCACTTCTCCTTTATCCATAGCCTTAAAATGGAGATTCTAATTTTCTAAAACTGAATAAGTTCAGTCTTGACCCATATTAAACTCCTAAAAATAGAATAAAATAATTCGGTAGTAAAAAGATTAAAATACCCTTTAAAACCCCGGATTTGGATATTTTCTTAATCAAACAACCCAACTTCCAAAGGGCGTAACTCACTCATAAAAACTCGCAATCACATCACAACCTGGAGATGTTGGAAAGTCTTTTTAAAGAGGTTTCAAAGAATTTCCTGAAGTAGAACTCATCCTGGGCTATAAGTTATGATTGTTTGAAAATGACCAAAAAAAACATTGAACTTAAAATTTTCCAGATTTCCTTACACTTTAAAAAATTAATTATTTCAAGATTTTGCACTTCCATCTAGCTCTTTGTAATTGAGAGATGTTACAATGTATCCTCATTAGGAAAATTAATCCTCGAATGAGATTACTCTTACTATGATAAAGGTGGTAAGATCTATTTTAAACACCCAACTAGAAGATGCAAACGAACAATCAACATGCTTACTCATTATTTAAGGTTACTAAGAATAAAATTAGTACATTGATTAGAAATGTTTTACCAGAGATGTGGATATCTTTTCTTCCTATCCTCTTTATCTTCTAAAGAAGTGTAACACCTCGCAAATTGAAATAGCTATGAGAAGGATTAGAAGTGTAATTAATAGACAATTTTGGAAAAAATTTAAAATATGAAAATTTTCTTAGTTAGGAAAAAGTGGTTTTGGTCACTTCAAAACCATAATTCCTAGCTTAGATTAGTTAGCTGTAATTCCAAGATAGGGTAGAAAAGCTCTTGGATCAATCTTCAAAACACAGTCGAGTTGTGAAATATCAAGTTCAATGAGTAAATATGTCATTTGCAAGTGGGTTGTTGATAAAGGAAAGGTACCAATCCAGGAAATTAAAAGGGTTAATTTGACTTTTTCTTACCTATTAAATTTTAAATTTATCTGGATAATTTATTAAGGGTCTAAACTAAACTTGGTCAGTTTTATACTATTGGAAAAAGGCTAGGGTTGTCAAGAATAACTTGTGGATTTCGTCAGGGATGATCCCTAAAAAGTCATACGAGTCTAACGTTGGGTTTGTTCACCCCATGCCTAGAATGTTTGATTCAACGTGATTTCATCCTAAAAAGATTGGATTTTTGAATGTTGTTTCGTAAATATATTTCCTTCTTGAACATGAGTTGATATTTGGGAGTTCTTTGATGATCTAGGTGTGGTTCTTGAAATCATTGGGTAGGTCCTTTAATATAGATGTAGGTACATAAATCTAAAGTTATTTTGAGAAATGAATCAAATTAAAATGATTTAAGGTCTGAAAATAAGAGGACAAATTCGGCAAATCTTTGCCTAAAAAACATGTTGGCGCTACACTCCCCCCCCCCCATAGCGCCAGGAGGGATGTGGCCGCATGCAAGAAGAGTACCAAAATGGTACCTCATTAAGTGAGGCTTGCGGAGCAAGCCCTAGACGCGCCCCAAAAATCTTTTTTGACCCAATTTACATTATTCTATCCGTTTAAGCTTTTCATAAGTGTTTTAACACTTCCTGTTGATTATAACTACTCTAAGATTAAAACATTAATAATCATTCAAACATAATTACAACTTAAACATCCACTTCAAATTCAAGGAAAGTTTAGGCAAATTATAGAGAGTGTTAGAGTCAATGTGTCTTTTGCAAATGCTTTTAACATTGTTTTAAGACATAAGGATAAAGTTAAGTAAAGAAAAAATATAATGATAAGAAGTTCATTTCAAGTTTCATAAGTCTTTAACAAATGTTTTAACATTTTTTTAAGACTTATGTTTCAAGTCAAATATAGAGTAAAGAGTTGAAGATCTTCTTTCAAAGTCATACAAGGGAACTAAGTATTCCCTAAGAATAGAGTTCATTTCTAAAATGTTATAAGGGAACTTAGTATTCCCTAAGAGTTTATAAATGTTTTCACATTTAAGTTAATAGGAAACTAAGAGTTTCAAAAGTTTGAATAAGAGAAATGGAACAGTTATTCCAAGAGATATTATAAGCTATGTTTTGAGCATTAATCCCAAATCACAGATGAAGATGTTTCTAAAAGCATGAGATTAAGTATATAATTTCAGAGTAGTAATGAGCTCCAATGTGGGGATTAGAGTTGATATTAACTTAAGTCTTCATGTAGATTACCAAGTCATACTTTTTAGATGATCACGTAACTTAAGCTTGTGAATCCACTAAGTGAAGTGCGAGGTGAAGTGCTTTATCATCAATGTAGGTCTTATGTGATGGTTGTCGGTTAGAGAAACCCCAACAACAATAGTTGCTTGGTTCCTCAAGAGGTTTTGCTATGTATTGGTGGGGGTATGGGAATCTATTCATCCATTGCATAAGTAGACTTTGACGGGAAGATGATATGTATGTTATTAATTAGAAATTTAATCAACTATTTTTTATTTCTACATACATCTTTGAGTTATTTACTGTGTTCTTTGCAGACACACAGGTTACACATTTTTAAGCAAATTTTCTTTTATTTTGCACTTTTTTTTAAATTTCTTAATATTTTAAATGAGTTTAGTTAAGTATCATTATCAAAAGAATATCCTAAGGTAAGTGTTTTTCAGAATCTCCTTTAAAGGTTCTAGTTTTGTAAGAAACTTCCAACTCACATACTCGTAATTTAATGTACTCATGCCAGTTGTCCTGCATCAATTTTTGATGCAAACACAGGCAACTAGGGTTATCACGGCCCAGATTGTAGAATCCAGATCCCAATCGGCGTTCTTGACCTCTAAGAGGTTGCAGACAAGCCTCATCTTTCATTCATCACATTCATATGGTTATTTTTAGCAGAAAATTTAAAACTTTAAACGTATGAACTATACATAGACTTCATATAGTTATTTCATGAATTCGTCACATACTAAGATCCACATAAATGTAACAACCATCTATCATAAGAATCAACTCGAAAAAGAATAAGAATTTATCAAAAAAAAAATTTGCTAAACATGGACTTATTACAAAAGCTTTGAAATGGAAGTACGAAAAACATTCTAGGGATAACATGTACTAGCTTTGTTGAAAACTAAGGCAAGACTAAAATTGTAGCATCCTTGAAATCAAGAGGACCTACCAAATGGTCTGGAGAAACGCTGATGTCCAAACCGTTGCAAGAGTCGTCAATCTGTTCCTTAACCTGCATCTATAAAATGGTGAATAGCAGGGGTTAGTACACCAGTTGTACTAAATATTCCTAAACAACATGCTATTTCTGGAAAGCCTAGTCACTAGACTTTCCTAAATCGTTACTTGTGAATTGTGGTATGAATATGATGTATTTACTCAGTCAAAGCCACACAAACTCATTGTCGATATGATTACAAGACATTGTATCCTCAAATAATTCTAGAAAAACTCGAGGGAAGATTTTGAGATTTTTTGATCTCTTAGGCGAAGAGCTTCCTCTTTGTTACACTTAGATTATTTTTCAGGTCTTTTTGTCTGTTGTTATGTAAGTAAATAATCTTGGGTCCTATTGTTGACTTACCAAGTGCAAATATTCATTTGTCTCATCCCAAACAATGATTCAAGTATGTAATTCAAAGATTAAGAGAGACTTAACAAACAATTTGGGCATGAATATATTTATAAGTAAATACTTAGTAAATATACTCATTTTTAGTGATTGCATAGTGTGCTAGTTCTCGGGGGGGGCATATCATTAAAGGCTTATGATCTTGCGTACTTTGAGCATGAATTCTTTATTAGACAATATTTATTGGCTAAATACATAAGTTATTCATTTTGGGATAAGCATATTGGAATTTATTTGTATTTGATATTTGCCTAATAAAGAAGGCCATTATAATCCAATTTTATTGGCTGTTCGTTTTGATGAGATGAAGATTCATTAATATATACTGTTTACTGATGTAAACGTCATTGGACATGCTTTGAGTATTCTATAGGAAGGTCATTCATACACTATGATTATTACATTTCATATGCCATTCTCTATTCCACTTCAATTGATTTCATTACTTTCGGTGTGGTTAGGGAAGTTATGGTTATATTTAACATTTCATATTTTATAGTTAATGTAGCATAATACATCTCATGTGATGGCCCAACATATCGGGGACCTCAACTAGAGGGACTTTTTTAGGAACACAGAGTCCGCTTCAGTCATTAATTCCATACTTCGGATTATTCATTTCATTATTTGTAGGGTGATGTAAAAACAAGAGAAAGAAATACCTAGGATGAAGTAGACTCTTATAGGAATCATGAAGTGCAATGACCAAGCAAGAACCACCCGAAGTCATTACGGAATCTGATTTCACCTCCTAATTGTATTGCACAAATACCTTCGGTATCATTCATGTCATCATCTTTCATACTGGAGAACTCAACCATTAACAGACATAGATCATGTGAGCAGCATGAAAATCATGTCTACTTCCACATCGAAAAGAGTGGAAGCACTAGACAAGGTGAAAAACCCAACAACATCCTAGATGGGATTAGGTGAAAAACCACTGGCTAGTTCCCTATGTTGGCAGCATAGTTCAAAGACTAAGAGATTTAGGGAGACCCATACCCACAGTGGTGGAAAGTCTCATCTTATGATAATTACGTGAACCTCCGTCATTCTCGAAAGAAGGCATCACTACTCATAACTATCCTATCGGTGCTCAATTTAAAGTTCCTATTTACATTCAACTCATACATCGTTGAAGCATGCTTCTAGCATGAGATAGTCATAGATCATTAGATGATTTCTCATCTCTTCTTTACGTATTAACTGTGAAATTTCTATACACTTATAGATAGAATGTGATTGAGATTTATTCACTCTTTTGATGACTTGTCATCCTTACTTTACGTTGATGAAATTGAATTGTCCTTACATATCATCCTTACTTTACATTGATGAAATGTGAATAATCTTACCATTATCATCCTTGTTACATTGATGAATGTGAATGAATTCCTTAAATACATTAATAGAATGGTCTCACAAATTCTAAATCTCCTACGGAGTATTCTTTAAACTAGTAGCTAGGTGTAGTGAGAATTGTCACACTTCCTTTAACACCTCCATTCTAGTCACATACTAATTTAGGGACCCCTTTATTATGTTATAACTCACGTTACTCAATAAAAAATATAGTTTGTAGTTTCATATCATAGTTTATGGGTGAGCACTCATTCAATGGATTTTCATGATTCATAATCATTCATTTAGAGCATGTTGGGAGGTAGCGATGAATGACATGCCTTAGTAATGGATTTCATTGAATTATTTAGATGGGCGTATTCATTTGGAATTCCAACATTTTAGTCATATAAGATAGTAATTTACGGGTGGGACTGGTCACATGATTGGCATACCCTAGGATTTTATTGATTCATTTTTGTTCTAGTGGTTACATGCTTAAATTTTACATTGAATGATATTGGGCATATAATATTTGTGGTTCTATTTTTATGGCATAGGAAATATGTGAAATGACTTCATAGCCAAATTTTTGGCACAAGCTAAACCTTCACTCAATATAGTTTCATTGAGATTCTCATTAGCCAATTTTTCCATTCATTATTCAAGCAATAAGTAACCATTTCCATTAGGTTTGGGCAAAGACATTGTAAGCCATTTTCTAGCATACCCAAACATTCATTAACCGTAGGATTTCATGGAGCTCTATTAGAAGACTTTTATACATAACTTTGACATAACTCTTTTAAACATCTTGGACAGAATCATATTAGCATTTGATGAATATATCATCTTTATAATGTCTACTAACAACAAGTATGCACAACAGGACCATAACATCTTCAAAACATAAACATGTTCTGGACATATCTTTACAATAGTATCGTTCTTTTAAATTCACATTAATAAACTTAGCATCAAACGAGTCCAATTAATAGGTTCATTCAATCTTTATTTAATCAACAACCATACACATGAATATCAGCCAGCACCACTTACCAAGAATATGATATCTAACTTATTCAACATTGAAATTGTAACAAGGATACTAGGAAAAGAAGTTCAACAAGAACGACCGGAAACAACCATAGTTTTCAAGATCTTTGAATCATTCGAAAGAAAGTTCTCTTAGAGAAAGAAGTCCATGAGAGAAACCAATAACTTATGTAGAAATTAATCTACGAAGACCACCTTGAACGAAACTTTGAAGGAACCTTGAAATTGCCCTAGAGAAATTGATAAATTTTCTACCTTTTCCTTGCATTCGTCGCTTATTGTTTTTGCGTTGCCTTTTCATTGAGTTTGAACATTATTTTTAGGTTTAAGAAATGATCTTGAATTATAACACTTAGGTTTAAAAAGTTCATTTAATAAACTAATTAAGCAATTATGAAACACCCCTTCTAAGTTGACTAAAGATAGGAGAACATAACACTTAGTGTCACGACCCAAATCAGGGACGCGACTGGAACCCACATTTACCCTCCTATGTGGAGCGAACCACCCAAACCCATCTAAACCTTAACATTCACGATATATCAACAGAAAAATGCGGAAGACCTTAAAAATCAGTTAATAAAAAAATTCAATACTATTATTATTATCCCCAAAATATGGAGGAAGTCATCATCACAAGAACATCTATCTCAAAGTAATTAACAGGAAGATCTAAGAACAAAATAACTAAAAAGCTAGCCATGCCAGGAAGTTCAAGGCATCAAAGACTGAAGAAGAAGACCCAGTCCAAGCAGACGATAGCTCACCTGAATTTTCCGATGAAGTTGAATGACTGGCTAGATCTACTGTTAGTTGAAGTGACTGAAGTTGCTGCATTACACAAATAACAAAGAGGAAAAAACATGAAAGTAGGGGGTCAGTACAAACCACACGCACTGAGTAGATATCATAGGCCAACCAAATAGGGAACAGTATATACATCAATAATAATGTAAATCAAATTACAATACTCACAGGGTAGCAATAACACATGATCATCAATAACTACAAACCGAGTTCACACATGAGGGACTCAAGCCTAAATACCTACTTATTTGGGAATTAAGTTCATTAGAATTGAGTATATTCAATTCTCTTTCAAGAGTTCATTATCTTTCTTCATCTTGTGTCAGGTACGAGACTCCGGATACTCTATTTTCTATACTGGCTGCGGAACGGGCCTCGATCCTCATGCTATCCTGGACCGGAACGTCGGCACTAAGATCAATATCTATCATTGGTGTCGGGACGTTGACACTCCGATCCTCATATTCATTCTATCATTGGTACCAGAACGTGGCACCCGATCCATATTCTATCCTGGGTGGAACGTGACACTCCGATACTCATAATGTCCATTAATCCGGTAACGGAACGTGGAACCGACATCCATATTCTATCCTGGTGTCGGAACGTGGACATCGATCCTCATATCATTCTTCCTGGTACCGGGGGGGGGGGGGGGACGTGGACAACCCAGATCCCCTATCATCAAGCCTTCTTTTACACTAAGGCATCATCATTCTAATTATATAATTTATCAAGCCTTCTTTCATATAAGGGCCTCTCATTTCTCATTATTAATATATAAAGCGAAGTGGGGTTCTGTTCAAGATTTGGGGATCAATAGCTTCATCATGCTTTGTTAATCATCACAATTCATAACCATAATCATGGCAAGCATTACATTTAAGCCACATAGCTAGGGTTTACAAACTATCAACAACATAATATTCACTATTAAGATTTCACTACGAATACGTAACATAACCATAACCTACCTCCCCACCGAGAATTTGAATCAACAAGCTATCTTTCAAAAATCCTTGCTATCCACTCTTAGTTTCTCTCTCTCTTACTCGTTCGTTTCTTTTTGTTTTGTTTTATTCAAACCCTCAGTCTTTTTACCAATTAAAAGTATAATTAAGGTAAAGGCGGACAATAAAAACCCACAAATTAACTTAAGGTACCTCTTTTTTAACCCCCAAGTAATTAGAACAAGAATATTAACCCTCAATCTTTATAAATTAAGGAAAGAATAGTCCAATCCGACCCCCTAAAACGTGTAGAGGAATCTATTTCCTGGGACTGCGCAACCTGTGACGGCCGTCGTGCCTGCGACGGTCCGTCACAAAGGTCGTCGCAGCTCCCTCGAACTCCACGAAGCTGCTGACGGCCCGTCACAGTTGACGGTTCGTCCTGTTCCTTCCGTCATGACGGTCAGAAACTCGTTCCTTGTACCAAATTCTCAAAGTTGAAGGGTTTTGCAACGGAAAACTCACGACGGTCGTCGTGGAGTGACGGCACGTCCTGCAGGTCCGTCACCAATTTACAGCCGAGTCAGATTTTCAGTACACAATTTCAAAAATTATAAGGGTCAGGACGACACCTCTCGACGGGCAGTCGGACAGTCGGTCCGTCGTTAATCGTCGTCCCAGCCAGTTTTGCCAGAAATAAAATATGTTGATCAAAACGATCTAAACAGGTCGTTACAATAGATACCCAATTTACCCATCGTTCGTCCTCCGAACGATCAAAGAAGAAAAAAACAATGGCGAAAAGGAGACCTGTAATCGGCGTGAACAGATGTGGGTTTATTGTTCTTGTATATACGCATCCTTCTCCCAAGTAGCATCTTCAAACCGGTCGATCTTCCATTCGAACACTTTTGATGGATGCGATTCTCTCGATCTCAACTTGCGAACTTCTCTATCTAATATAGCAACTGTTCCTCTTCATAAGTCAAAGTATATCCAACAACACTTGAGTCCCCAACGGAAATGATAGTTTTCATCTCCATGGTATCTTTTTTTCAACATGGCACATGAAATACCGGATGCACTCCGGACAGGCCCTGGGGGCAAGCTAATTCATAAGCCACCATCCCATTCGCTTTAGACCTCAATGGTCAATAACCTTGAATTAGCTTACCTCTTTTGCCAAACCGCATCACCCTTTCATGGGTGAAACCTTCAACAAGACTTGTTCACCCTTCAGAACTCCAAGTCTCTAACCTTCCGGTCTGCATTACTCCTTTGGTACTACTTGCGCCGCTAGAAAGCTTTTCCTGAATGCCCTTCCCCTTTTCTATGAAGCACCGCAGAGATCGGTACCCCAGGGTCTAACCTCAAATGCATCAACCCAACCAATGGGAGATCTACACTCCTCCATACAATTGCTTCAAAGGAAGCCATTATCAATGCATGGAGTGATGCTATTATGTACGAAAAACTATGTGCCAAAGGTAAGAAGCTATTCCCAATGGGCACACCAAATCTAGCACGCATGCGCGAACATATCCTCCAACACTTGAATCGTTCGCTCAGACTGACCATCGTCTGAGGATGAACGCGGTACTAAGGGTCCAAACCTAGTACCCCATCTGCATGCAATGTTGTCCAAAACTTAGAAGTAAACTGCCTACCTCTATCATGATATAATGGGATAGTGGACCCCATTGAATCGAACGATTTCTGAGATGTAGAATTTTTGCTAACTTCTCTGGCATTCGTGGTCACTTGACCGGAATAAGAGCAGACTTAGTCAATCTGTCCACAATTACCCAAATTGAATCAAAACTTCCCCAGTGGCTTTGAAGGACCAACCACAAAGTCCATGCAATTCTCTCCCAATTCTATTCAGGAATGGGCATTCTTGGAAGTGTTCTCCGGGCCTTTGGATGTTCATATTTCACTTGTTGACAGGTCTGCGAACTTGGCAATAAAGTCAACATATTGACGCTCATTTACTCCACCAAAAGTGTTGTTTTAGGTCGCGATAATCTTGGTGCACCCGGATGTATAGAATACTTGAAACTTATGGCTTATGCCCAGAAAAAGTGTTGATAAATCATCATGCGGGGGACAATCCCTTCCCTTAATCCTCAACACACCTTCCTCGTCGAGTGTTGCTTCTTAGCCATCTCACTCGGCAACACTTTATCTCGGATGCGCCTTAGTTTTCATCATCAAACTGTTTTCCTTAATCTTGTCAAGAAAGAAGGATCTTGACTCCAAACTAGCCAACAAGCTCCTCTCATTATTTCCACCTCATAAGTCGTTAGCCAGAGTCTGAACCTCTCTAGCAATGAGGAGTCTAGAGGCTTGCAAATGAGCTAGACTTACCATGCTTCCCGCCTTCCACCCTTCAAGGAATCTGCCACAACATTGCCTTCCCCGGATGACTAAAAATAGTGAGGTCGTAGTCCTTCAGTAGTTCCATCCACTCCTTGTGCCCTCAAGTTAAAATCTTTCGGAGTAAAGACATACTGAAGGTCGAGGATCCGTGTAGAGCTCACACTTAACCCCATATAAATAGTGTCTCAATTGATTCAATGCAAACACTACCGCGGGCCAATTCAAGTCATTGAGTTGGAAGTTAGTTCATGCACTTTTAATTGTCCTTGAGGCATGAGCAATCACGTTTCTTCTCTTGCATTAGCACTGCACCCAAAAACCGAATAGGATGAAAGCACATAAACAATGAAGTTCGTACCCTTACCGGCAAGGTGAGGATAGCGTGGCGGTTAGTCAACAAAGTCTTAAGCTTATGAAAGATTTCATCACATTCAATCTGGACAATTACAAATGGAACCTTTGCTTAGTCAAGCTTAGTCGTAAATTGGGAAAGCAATAGAAGAGAATCCTTGACAAAGCGCGCCAGGGTAGTTAGTAGCTAGCTACCAACAAAACTCCGGTATTTCTGACACATAGTGGTCTTACCCAATTTACTGTCTCAATCTTAGAAGGATTCTACCATCACCCCATCCTTCGAAACCACATTGCCACCAAGAAGGACACTGCATCTAGCCAAAACTCAACTTAGAGAACTTGGGTAAGCTTTTCTCCCTCAACATTTCAACACAAACCCTCAAATGACTCCTCATGTTCCTTCTTACTTTTAGAATTACCAGTATATCACTATAAATACGATCACAAAGAGGTCCAAAACGGCTTAAATATCCCGTTCATCACATCTCCATGAACGCAGCAGGGGCGTTCGTAAGACCAAAAGACATCACCACAAATTGTTAATGTCCATAACCTCGTTCGAAAAGCAGTCTTTGGCACATCCGTTGCCCGTTATTTCAATGATGATAACCGATTCAAGTCAATCTTGGAGAAGACACAGAAGCACTTGTAATTGATCGAAATAAGTCATCAATGCGAGGAAGAGGATACTTGTTCTTAATAGTTACCTTGTTCAACTGTCGGTAGTCTATGCACATCCGAAAAACTCCCATCCTTTCTTCTTCACAACACAAAACCGGAGCACCCCAAGGAGATGCACTTGGTCTAAGAAGCCCTTGCTCAACAACCTTGAAGTTGAGCCTTTAACTCTCTTAACTCCGCGGGGAGCCATTCAATACGGGGGGTATAGAAATGGGGGTTGTTCCGGTTCAAGATCGATACAGAGTCAATTCCCTATCTGGTGGCATACCAGGAAGATCTGCAGGGAACACCTCAAAAAACTCGCGGAACTACCGAAACCGACTCAATCGAAGGTACTTGGGTAGTGTCATCCTGAGATGGGCCAAGAAAGCTAAACACCTTTACTAACCATTTTCTTCGCACGAAGAATGAGATGATACGCACCGGATGGAAGTTAGTCACCCTCCCACACTAAGGATCTGTCCCAGGCTTGGCCATGTCACAGTTTAGCATTACAATCCAAGATCGCAAAATTTGGGAAAGCCAAGTCATACCAGAATTACATCAAAGTCACCCATTTCTAAAAATAACCAAATCTACATAAGTGTTGCTCCCCACAAAAGTTCACCAACAACAAGAACTATTACCTTTTCAAACACACAGACTCACCCACCGGTGTAGAAACACGAATAGGCATGTCAAGTAATTCACAATGCCAATTTTAGACCATTAGCAAATGATGAAGATAATATGAAACGTGGAGCCAGGGTCAAATAATACAGATGCATGCAATCACAAACCAAAAGATTACCTGTGATAATAGCATCAGACGCCCTCCGCTTCAGATCTCACAGGGAAAGCGTAACAATGGGCCCTATCGTTTGTCTGTCCATTGCCCCTACCATGTTGCGTAGTAGTGCTCCATTTTGCCCATCACCTTGCCGTTTGTGATGACCACCATTACCTCGACCACCACGTCCTCCAGAAAAGCGGCCTCTACCATGACACCTCTACCTCTAGATAGTGGGGTTCTGTAACTCTGGTTTGGACAATACTCTCTTGATGTGTCCAACCTCCACACATCCATAACACTCCGGGGTTCATTGCATAGGTCTCGGTAGCGAGTAGTGTCGACCGTTCTGGAGGTGGACCCCCAACTAAAGTCTGTACGTCGAAGACTTAATTGGTCGACTTGAGTAACCTCGGAGCTCTGTCCTCTAGAGTGAGAACCATAACTCGCCTCCCTTCGAACCTTTTCGATGTCGATGTGTGTTGGTGAAGTCGTCTGGCTTCACTCTTCCACCTCTATCACAAAGTCTACACCTCTTGGAAGGATGTTGCCGTAGCCGCTACCTGTAAGGCTGAAATCCGCAACTCGACCTCAACCCCTTCACAAAACGGCGAATCCGTTCTTGTGGACTGAAACAAGTTGGGTGGCGTATCTGGATAGTGCGCAAAATTTAGCCTCATAGCGTTAACTGTCATCCCCTTGCTCAGGACTCAAGAACTCGTCCCTTTTTCTATCTCTCAAAGTCCTTGGGGATATAATTCTCCATAAACAGGGTAGAGAATGATTCCCAAGTCATAGGTGGTGCCTCTGTTGGGTGACATCAACATGTGACCGCACCAGTTTTGGCGTTCCCTGAAACTGATAGCTCACGAATCACGCCAAACCGTTCACTATACCATCTTGTGCTGTAGCTCATGACAATCCCAGAAAGGGAAAAATACGTATGGCATCCTCTGATTCTGCGCCCTTAAAGACTGGGGTTTCAATTTCAAGAATTACTGAAAAAGTTCATGCGATATTTGTCATTAATAGCCAAGAGTGTCAGACGTGGAATGTGCCTATTCCCAATGATGCATTCCATGCGGGGGAGCCATAGAGCCAGAATGTCGTACCTGCTGAAAATCAGAGAGGTGGTTGGTGCAAGAAAACCAACTGGAGGTGCTGACACTGATCGGATAACCCTAAGAAAGCAAAGTAACTGGTTGATCATCTGTGGGGTAGGTTGGGGGTGGCATTTCCTCATTCTGCCTGTTCATCCCCCTTCCTCCCCTTCTCTTACACCCTCCTCGTCGGTGGAGGATAACACCGCCTAGTATCAGATGGGCTATGTGCGTTGTCCTCTTCACCATAGAGGAGTCCTCCCACGACCTCTCCCACGGCCTTGCGTTGCCTCCTCTAGCTAAGCCCAGTGGCTGGACTCAGTCGTTTCTTGTCGTCAGTTGTTGCTGTGGTGCGGTCGTTGCTCTAGTTCTAACATCTGCGAAATAGAGGAAGGATGGTAAGATACCAATTGTATCGCCCAGATACCAATTGGACTCAGTATAGCACGAAAAAAGAAGAATTAACAGAGTGAAAGTTCCAAGTCTTATAGCTCCAAGGAAAATAAAGGGTCCCCCTACAGTTCCTTAAGGCTCTACTAGACATGTTCTTGTGTGATAGACCAATGAACATAAGGTCTGATAACCAAGTTTGTCAGACCCAAAATCAAGGGACGAGACGGCACCCCACATTTACCCTCCTATGTGAGCGAACCAACCATCTAAACATTAACATTTCAAGATATATCAGAAGAAATAATGCGGAAGACTTAAACTCATTAATAAAAAAACAATTGCAATACTATTATATTATCCCCAAAATATGGAAGTCATCATACAAGAAACATCTATCTCAAATACTTAACTAGGAATATCTAAGAACAAAATAACTAAAAAAGTTAGTCCATGCCGGAAGTTCAAGGCATCAAGACTTGAAGAAGGAAAGAACCAGTCCAAGTAGGACGCATTTTAGCTCACCCTGAATTTCCGATGAGTGAAGACTGGCTAGACTACGTTGAGTTGAAGGTTGACTGAAGGTTTGCTGCATTACACAACTACAAGAGGAAAAATGAAAGTAGGGGGTAGTACAACCACACGTATGAGTAGATATCATTGGCCACTCACAAATAGGGAACAGTATATATCAATAATAATGTAAATCAACTACAATACTCAACAGTAGCCAATAACAACAGTGAATTCTCAAAACTTACAAACCGAGTTCAACAATGAGGATCAAGCCTCAATACCATACTTATTTGGGAATTAAGTTCATTAGATTGAGTATATTCATTATCTTCAAATAGATTCATTATCTTCTTCCTCTTGTGTAGGTACGCGACACTCCGATCCTCTATTTCTATCCTGGTGCCCGGAACATGGCACTCCGATCCTCATTCATCCTGGTCCGGAACGTGGCACCCGATCAATATTCTATCCTGGTTCGAACGTGACACTCCGATTCCTCAGATTTCATTCGATCCTGGTAACGGAACTGGACCCGATCCATTATTCTATCCTGGTGTCGGAAAATGAAAATCCGATCCTCATATTCATTCTATCCTCGGTACCAGAACGTGGCACCCGATCCATATTCTATACTGGGTGTCGGAACGTGACACTCCGATACTCATAGATTCAATCTATCCTGGGGGACAGGAACGTGGCACCCGATCCCCTAATTTATCAAGCCTTCTTTACCTAAGGCATCATCATTCTCATTATATAATTTTATCAAGCTTCTTTCATACTAAGGCATCATCATTCTCATTATATCATATATCCAAGCGAATTAGGGTTCTTTCCAGAGTTGGGATTCAAGCTTCATCATGCTTGTTAATTCATTCACAATGCAAACATACTCAGCTGCAAGCATACAATTTAAGCACATTGCAGGTTTTACAATAATATCAACACTAATATTCACATTTAAGAGTCACTACCGAATATCGTACGTAAAACCATACAACCTACCTCCACGAAAGAATGAAAATCAACAAGCTTATTTCTCAAAATCCTTGCTATCCTCTTCGTTTCTCTCTCTTATACTCGTTCGTTTCTTTTTGTTTGTTTTTATTCAAACCTCCTTTCTTTTTACCCTAAATTAAAAGTATAATTAAGTGTAAAGGAGACAATTAAAACCCACAATTAAATTAAGGTTACCTCTTTTAACCCCCAAGTAATGAGACCTATTACTATAACCCTCAAATCTTTATTAATAAGGGAAAGAATAGTCAAAACGACCCTAAACGTGTAGAGGAATCCTATGTGCCGGGCCGCGCAACCTGGACGGGAAGTCGTGCCTGCGACGGTCCGTCCACACAGGTCGTCGCAGCTCCCATCGAAAGCACGTAGGCCTGTGACGGCCCAGTCACAGCTGTGAGGGTAGTCTGTTCCTCTCTGACGTCATGACGGTCAGAAACTCGTTCTTGTACCAAATTTCAAAAGTTGAAGTGTTGAAACGAAAACTCAGGACGTTGGCGTGGTTGTGACGCACGTCCTGCAGTCCTTGTCACAATTTACAGCGAGTCGATTTTTTTTCAGTACCCAATTTCCAAATTCTAAGTGTCATGGCCGACACCCTCCTCGACGGGCCGTCGTGATATGTCGTCCGTCGTTACATCAGTAGTTCCCAGCAGTTTTTCAAGAAATAAAATCTGGTGCTCAAGACCTATAACAGGTCGTTACACGTAGTCATATTGGAAAGGGTCTGTGACTATGGTTTCTGTCAATATTTTGAATTTATAAATTAATTAATTCCTTAATTTAATAAATTTAGGGGACCTAGGTAAAATACTAAGGTAACCCTAAGTAATTGGAAACCATAGTCAACCCTTAAAGACCATCCAGGTTTAAGTACTAGGATTGCTTCGTTTAAGTATACTAGGTAGTATTATAAGATTAATTTGATCATTTAAAAAAAATTATTTAATTGCTAATGTATTAATAGGTTGACCTGGGTAATTACAAAAATTACCCTTAAGTCGTTGGATCATAACCATCCTTTGGATCAATACTAGGTTAGGTACTAGGTTGTCTTTTTTTTTTAACTGAAATCTGGAAATTATTTTGTGATTTCGGTTTTGACCTTTTAAATTAATTAATTAAGTTGCTAAATTAATTAATTAAGTAGCTTATGGTAATTAATAAAGTATCCATAGGTTGTTGGGACCTTAACTAACTCTTTGGACCATCCTAGGTTAGGTACTAGGTTGTCCCTTTCTTGTATGAACCGAAATCTGGAAATTTCCTTTGTAGTTTCCGTTTAGCCCTTTTACATTTAATTAATTAAATTTCTAAATTTTTTAATTAGGTAAAATAGGGGAATTAATAAAGTACACCTAAGTTTTTAGGATCATAACTAACCTTTTGGACCATCTAGAAGTTAGCTAATAGGGTGGGTATATTGAAGTTAGATAGGGTTAGTGTCAACCCGGTTTTGGTCCTAGGGTCTCGGGTTCACTAATGGGTCAATTTCGGTGAGTGATAGGTTATCTATCTAGTTGGGACAGTAATTTAGGACGTAGAGTTGGTTAGGAAGTTAAGTCCCACATGGAGTGATCCCTTGTGCACGTTTCCCCCTCTAACTACCCTTATCGAATTCAGTTACGGTGATCCCCTCCTTGGACAACTTCTTCAAATGTCTTGCACATGGGTTGATTGTACTTCCCTAACTAACTATTATTTATGGTTTATTTGGGAATGTTTAATTATTGTCCAAGGAGGGAACTATGTCCTTGGGCACTACTTAATTTTACATTATCATTTTAAATGATCATGTGCTATGGCACTAGGCTTGACACTTGGATGCCTAGTACTTTCTGTGGTTGTATGGTTGATATGGCTGCTGAATATTGACCTTAGCGTAGGGTTTCCTGCAGGTAATTATTGAAATAATATTGGATTGGGTATGACAACCCAAAAAGTATATTCTCTATTCGTGTATAGAAAATTGGCTAATGATCCCTTTAGACATTTTTCTATACTATGCCATATTTCTTGACTATTGCGGCAATTGGGGTGCCTATGTACCCCTGATAGTCTATCTAAGGCATACTGGCTCTTCATTAGACATTATTTTCTGAACGTTACAGTATCTCCCCCTTAGGAACATTGTTCCCTGACTAGCATTGATTACATCATTTAAAACAAAGAAGGGTGACTCTTGAAAGTACTTTGTCATACTTAAACGTTTCTCTTTGTGAATATCAATTCACACTTATTTGGATGAGCATATCATGTCAAGATACTTTGAAGCTCTATTTTTTATTGAAGAATATTTAGTTCTCAATCCACTTAACTTAATGCCACAGTTAAAATCATGGAACAAGGAAACATGTGTCTATGTTACACAAAAAACAACACATGAAATGAAAACATAACTTCATTTTAACGTCACATAGTTCATTAACATACGATTAGGACCTATCACACCAATCGACTTAAAGCACTTAAACTTAGAGTTTCTCAAACATAAACCAGACATAGGAAGAGAGTATATCTACCTCTTATATAACATCTTGTTGCCTTAAGATTGGAAACCTAATTGACGCAATCCCAAACTTAATTTCAAACGGACTTGCCACATGCCATCTAACTTCTCTAATACCCTTCTGCCTTAAACACTTTATTCTATGGGTGTTACTAACTAGAAATGGTTCATGGTACGATCCTCAGAAAGTAAGTCAAATTGAGTATGCACCAAGAGTAACCAGGGACAGGTAGATCTTGATTCTACATACTGCATAAACAGGAAAGAAGAAGACAAGCAAGTTACAATTATCCACATCCGCGGACTTCTTTGGTCTCTGCTCTTCTTTTAAACCAGGGTGTAACATGGCGGTGGGAGATATTGGTTCGTAGTGTACAAGGGGTTCTGGGAATAGGAATTATAGAAGTGAAAGGATATAAAACTTATTGGAGAAGGAGAAGTTGCGAGAGGTGAAGTGTTGTGCCACAGCATGCATTGTCGGAAAGAATTGTGAGTTTGATTTGATTTGCTATGAATTGGATGGAGAAGAAGAAGATGTGAGGGGAATTTGTTTTTCGGTGCTTCTATTCTAATAGAGGGGGCAGATCTGTAATAAGGGAAGTGTTTTAACATGTGGGGTCGGAACGAATTGAAATTTCTTGTTGTTTCCCATGGTATAGGGGAGTCAATTTATGGCAAGGTTGGGAGAACAAAGTTTAAATGGAAAATAATTTTAAAACAAATCGCACGTCAGAGATAGTACACCTTGTGAGATAAGAATTGATGACAGTGATGAGACAAGGTAATGTGAGATGACGCCACAGGGTAGATTTTGGTTTCAAGTTTATTTTGCGTTGTTTAAGCCATGGATTGCAATAACATAAAAATACGTAAAGGAATTAGTAATTAGATGATTTTCCAAGTAATTTTTGAAATGGGGATTTATTATCTAGGTTGGAGGTGGGCAGACGGTTGATGAGGCAAACAATGTGGTGACACACGAAAGACTGAAATTGGGTTGGAAGGGACTCCTCATGTAAGATTGTTCTTGCAGTATCAATGATATGGCGATGTCTTCGTTCTGCAAGTGCAACTCATTGAGACATATAAGGTGGGGTAGAATGATTTTCAATGCCTTGAAGTGAAAGGTAGGAGTCAAGACTTTCATGCTCTCCTCCACAATCAGTATAAAGTATTAAAAGTTTGGTGTCAAAATATTTTTCTATAGAGGATAAAATTTTTTAAAGATCTTTTTAACTTCACTTTTTTTAAGTATAAAGCCAAGTATATTGCATAGAACCGGTTTCTCTTGGGGGTTCAACTACAACATAAGGATTTGGCCGAGGCTGAGCATCTACCTTGGCCTGTTGGATTCGAATTGTGCCCTTCTCATTATAACTTAACTCATTTTGAAACTGAAGCCTTACTACCTTGTTTCTATAGTCTATTAAAGCATATCACTTATGAAGCAGATTCATGTCTAAGCCATATTCTTGAGTTGGTATGCAGCCAACTAAGCCCTCTCCTCCTCATCAATACTCATAGCAGGCTTTTAGACATTACAATTCATTCAAATCCATGCAAACAACCATTACTCACCACACGTCTTTCATCCACATTGGGCATTTCCATTATGTCCCCTTCCTGGGAAGGCCAAATCTTGAGTCTGGCACCTTAGACCACTTGGTCATCCTAATTCTTGTGTGTATTCCTCTAAACATTCAGACAAGAAGGAAGTTAAATACTTATATTGACACAAGGTGTCAAACATGTAGATAGCACGATAAAGAGTAGAAAAAATGAGAATTTCCTATCATCGTGTAGTCTCTAAGTCATGATTGTGGCGCGCTTCACAACCATTAGTAAGAAATTACGTAATTTGATTGGTTGAGATTTAGTTCGTAGTTACTTTAACCTCATTCTCTAATACCAAGTTTTCACGACCCGAATTCTAGAATCTGGATTGCAACCGGCATCGTTGACATCTCAGAGGTCACTGGAAATCCTCATCTTTCATTCATCACATTCATATGGTTATTTTTAGCGAAAAATATAAAACTTTTAAACGTATAAAGTGTACATAGGCTTCATATAGTTATTTCATAAAATTCATCATATACTAAGCTCAACATGAATGTAACAATCATCTATCATAAGAATCAATTAGATAAAGAATAAGAATATATCATACATACGTTTGACAAACACTTCCTTATAACAAAAGCTTTGAAATGAAAGTAAGAAAGAAACTATAGGGACAACATCCACTAGATTTCTTAAAAACTAAGGGTAGACTAAAATTGTAGCATCCTCGAAATCAAGAGTAACCTACCAAATGGTCTGGAGAAGCTTTGATGTCCAAACCGTTGCAAGAGTCGTCAATCAGTCCCTTAACATGTATCTATAAAATAGTAAATAGTAGGGGTTAGTACACTACTTGTAGTAAGTATGGGTGTATGCACACATACACATAAGGCTATGCATGATCAAATAAAGTTCTTCCGAAATAAAATGCTATTTCTGGAAAGACTAGTCAGTAGACTTTCCTAAATTGTTAGTTGTAAATTGTGGTATTAATATGATGTATTTCAATGCATTCAAAGAACACAACTCATTTTCTAAATGATTACAAGACATTAGTATCATCAACATAATTTTAGAACAACTAGGGTGAAGATTTGAGATTTTTGATCCTCTTTGGCCGACAGCTCCTCTTTTTACACTTAGATTATTTTTCACTCTTTTTCGTGTTGTTGTTGTGTAGTTCAATAACTCCTTTGGTACTATGTTTTACTTACAAGTGCAATGATTCATTGTAGTCTCACACCCACAATGAATCAAGTAAGTAATTCAAGAGAATAAGGAAATGACTTAACTACAATTTGGGTCATGAATATATTTATAAGTCAATACTTATTGACTATACTAATTCTTTAGTTTATTTCATAATGTATATTGTTCTTGGGGAATATCATTAAAGCTTATGATCTTTCTTACTTTTGGCATGAACTGCTTATAAGTTAGTCTTTATTGGCTAAATACATTAGTTAATCATTTTGGGTAAGCATATTTGAATTAATTATTGTCTTTTATATTTTCCTAATAAAGGAAGTCATTAGAAGCCAATTTATTTGTCTTTGTTAATTTTCATGACATGAAGATTCATTATTAGCAATACCCTTTACTTTTTGTAACCTTCATTTGACATGCTTTAAAGATTCTTATAGCAAATCATTCATTACACTATATATTCATTACATTTCATAAGCCATTCTCTATTGATCATTCCATTGATTTCATTAGTTTCATGTTAGGGAAGTTATGGATTATTTATTTGACGTTTTCATGTTTTATATATTATACATTTCATATCTACGAGACCTTGTAATTTTTGATGTAGCATTAAGATATCTCAAGTGAGGGCCCAACGTATGGGACCTTAACCCAAGGGCTTTTTTAGAAAATACAGAGTCTACTTCATTTGTTCATTCGTACTTCGAATGAAGTTTAAGACTCTCATCGGGATCATGAAGTGGAATGACCAAGAATGACCTAATGTCATTACTTGAGTCTGATTTCACCTTCTCATTGTCTTGCCTAAAAACCTTCGGCATCGTTCGTTTCATTATCTTTCATACTTTGGGAACTCCAACCTTAACAGACATAGATCATGTGAGCATCATGAAATCCGGTGTCTTCTCCACATCGAAAGCAGGTGGAGCTACTAACCAAGGTAAAACGAAAACATCCCTAGCTCGCTTAGGTGGAAAACCACTAGCTAGTTCCCTATATTGGCAGCATAGTTCAAATGCTAGAAAATTTAGGGAGATCCATACCCATTTTAGTGGACAGTATCATCTCATGAGAATTACATCAACCTACGCCCTTCCCAAATGAAGGCATCACCACTCATAACTAGCCTATCGATGCTCAGTTTAAACTTCCTATTTACATCAACTTTCATCATGAAGACGTTGCTTCTAGCATAAGGTGATTCATAGCTCATTAGTGATTCTCACTACTTCTTACGAATTAAGTGTGATTGTCGTCCTTACACTTACATATAGAATGTGATGAGATTTATTACTCTTGATGACCTTGTAATCCTTATTTTACATTGATGAATGTGAATTGTCCTTACATATCATCCTTACTTTACATTGATAGAATGGGAATGTCCTCATATAATCCTTAGGCATTAATGAGACTGGTCTCACAATTCTAACACCTTCATACGTGGAGTATTCTTTTATATAATAGGCTTAGGTGTAAGTGAGATTTGTCTCACTTCCATTAACACCCCATTCTTGTCACTTAATTTAGATCCCTTTAATTATGTTATAACTCACGTTACTTACTTACTTTAGTTTAGTAGATTCATATCATCGTTTGTGGACGATGAGCATTTCGTTCAATTAGTTTCGTGAGTTCATATCATTTAGAACATGTTCAGAGTTATCCAAATGAATGGCATGCCCTTAGTTATGGATTCATTGAACTATTTTAGATGTGCTTATTCATTTGGCGTTCCAACATTTTAGTCATATAAGATAGTACAGGGTATGTTGGGACTTGTCCCATTGATTGACAAACCCTTTGTATGGTTTCATTTTGTTCTGTTGGTCATGCTTAATTTTACATTGCATTATATTGGGCACATAATATTTGTGTAAATTTAGTATTGTCCTAGAAAATTTGGAAATGACTTCATAGCTAATTTATTGGCACAAGCCAAACATTCATTGAAATATAGTTTCATGAGATTCTTATTAGCCAATTTTTCCATCATTATTTAAAAGCAATAATGTAAGACATTTCCATTCAAGTTTTGGGCAAGACATTTTCAGCAATTTTTACTAGCATAACCCAAACATTCATTCAACTTATGATTTCATGGAGATCTGTTTAGCCAACCTTATAACATATTTTTAGGCATAACGTTTTTAACATCTTGGACAGAATCATATTAGCATTTGATGAATATATCATCTTTATAACGTCATACTAACAGCTAGTATGCACAACAGACAGTAACATCTTCATACATAACATTTTCTCACATATCTTTAAAATAAAATCATTCTTTTAATTCACATAATAAAACTTAGCATCAAAGTAGTCCAATTAATAGGTTCATTCAATCATTATTTGATCAAAAACCGTACATATTAGGATCAGCGGGAACCACATGCCAAAAACATGATTCCTAACCTATTCAACATTGAAATCGTAACAAGGATACTAGGGAAAGGATTTCGACAAGAACAACGGGAAACAACCCTAGTTTTCAAGATCTTTGAACCATTCAAAAGAAAGTTCTCTTGAAGAAAGAAGTCTAGGAGAGAAACCCATACCCTATTTTGAACTTAATATACAAAGACCACCTTGAACGAAACTTTGAAGGAACCTTGAAATCGCTCTAGATAAATCGATAATTTTTCTACCTTTTCATGCATTCATTGCTTAATATGTTTCCATCGCCTTCTCTTTGAGTTTGAACGTGAATTTTCGGTTTAAGAACTAATATTGGATTATACCACTTAGTTTTAATAAGCTAATTTAATAAACTAATTAACCAATTACCAAAACACCCCTCCTAAGTTGACTAAAGATAAGAGAACATAACACTTAGTCAATTCTGGAAATTGGTGTTGACTATAGTTTCAGTCAACATTTTGAGTTTATATTAATTATTTAAATCTTTTATTTAATTAATTTAGGGACCTAGGGTAAGTACTAAAGTATCTTCAAGTCATTGGAACTATAATCAACCCTTTAGGAGCATCCTAGGTTAAGTACTAGGATGTTTCTTGAATTATACTAGGTTAGTATAAGGATTTTATTTTGATCATTTAAACCAATTCATTAAATTACTAATTTAATTAATTAGGTGACCTAGGGTTATTACAAAAGTACCCTTAAGTTGTTAGGACCATAACCAATCATTTGAACCATACTAGGTTAGGTACTAGGTTGTCTTTTTCTTGTTTTAACCGAAATCTGGAAATTGTTTTGTGATTTCGGTTTCTCCCTTTTAAATTAATTAATTAAGTTTCTAAATTAATTAATTGAGTAGCCTAGGTTAATTAATAAATAATCCCTAGGTTGTTAGGACCTTAACTAACTCTTTGGACCATCCTAGGTTAGGTACGAGGTTGTCCTTTTCTTGTCTTAACCTAAATAACGAAATTTCCTTTGTAGTTTTGGTTTTAGCTAAATTTATTAATTAAGTCTCTAAATTAATTAATTATGTAAACTAGGTAAATTACTAAAGTACCTCTAAGTTGTTAGGACCATAACTAACCTTTGGACCATCCTAGGTACGCTACTAGGTTGTCTCTTTAACTAGTACTAGGTTAGTGTCAACCCGATTTTGGTCATAGGTTGTCGGTTGCACTAATGAGTCAATTTAGGTTAGTGCTAGGTTATATACCTATTTAGGATAGTTATTTAGAACTAGAGTTGGTGAGGAAGTTAGGCCCCACATGGAATGGTCACTTGTGCCCGTTTTCCCCCCTAACTAGCCTAACCGAATTCGGTTTGGGTGGTCCCCTCCTTTGGCCGCTTCTTCACATGTCTTGCACATGTGCTTGCACATGGGTTGGTTTTAGTTTCCTAACTAACAATTATTTATGGTTCATTTGAGAATGTTTACTTATTGTCCCAAGGACCCTCACTATGTTCTTGGGCACTACTTAATTTACATGATAATTTTAAATGATCATGTTCTATGGTACAAGGCTTGACACATGGATGCCTAGTACTTTGTGTGGTTGTATGGTTGATATGGTTGAATATTGAATTTTATCTTAGGCTCTTTCTTGCAGGTATATTTATTGAATATAAATCTTGGATTGGGGTATGACAATCCAAAAAGTATATTTCTTATTCATATGTAGATAATTGGCTCATAGCCGTTAGCCAATTTTTCTATACTATGCCCACTATTTCTTAATATTGGGCATTGGGGTGCCTATGTACCCCTAATAGTCTATCCTAAGGGCATACTTGCTCTTCATTAGACATATGATTATCTGGAATGTTACAAGGATCAACAATCCACCGCACTATTGATCCAATGAGCAGTTCAGAGTCAGTTGGTGAGCCTCCTTTCTTTATGGAGGATCCATTTTCATTGCTTTCTAGTTTAGTTCAATAGGACGTTGTGGGGTCTCTGTCCTATATTTTTATTTCAGTTCCAGATAGTTGAGTTATTTAGCATCTTAATATTTGTATTAATTATTTAATTCTTTCTTCTGAGTAAGTAAGTAAAGCCAAGGCTTTTCTTGGGGCCAACAATGGTTTCCGAGTGCCAGACATGCCTAGAGTGTAGGATCAGGACGTGACAAACTTATTATTACACACATAGTTCAAGAATCCTAGGGAATCTATGAAGCCGTGTTTGTATAGTCTTAGTCATCAGTGTTAAGCGAGTCACATCTAGGATTGATTATGAGGCTACAACGTTTAGGAATTTCTCACTTTCTTCATTTTTATTTTTCGTGACGTAGATTTTATGTCTAATATGTTTCCTCATAATTTGTGCATGCACATGTTTTTAGAGAATCATGCCTCCACGAAGAGCAGTCATAGGTCATCCAGTTAGGAGAAAAGTTTGGGAACAAGAGTTACTGAATGCACCTGGAGTGCAACCAGAAGTAGAAGTTACTTATGTTGAGCTTAGATAGGCAATTAGGATGCACAATAAAGTTATGACTAACCAAGTTGGTCAAAAAAGAGGAGCTGAACAAGAATGGGGTGACCTTTTAAGGATTCGTGAGTTCTTAAGGATGCATCCCCCAAGTTTTTGTATTTAGTGCAGTACTGAGGATACAAAAACTGTCATGAGGAACTCAAAAAGGTATTCGGGGTGATGCATGTTGGTGACACTAAGAGAGTTAAGCTAGTTTCATATCATTTGAAGGGTGTTGCTAGGACTTGGTTTGATTAGTGGAAAGACGGTTGGAATGAAGATGCACCTCTTGCGAGTTAGGCTTGTTTTGAGGAGGCCTTCTTGCGGCGTTTCTTTTCCCTTGAACTAAAAGAGGCTAAGGTATGAGAATTTCTCACACTTAAGAAGGATTCTCTAGGTTTTCATAAATATGGGTTGATGTTTGCCTAACTATCTTGTTATGCTTTCGATGATGGTTAAGGACATGAGGAGTAGGATGAGTTTGTTTGTTGTTGGGTTAGTTCTATCAAGCAAAGAAGGCCGGGAATCAGTGACTATTGGGGACATGGACATTTCAAGCTTAATGGTCTATGTGCAGTAGGTCGCGGAAGAGAAGCTTACGGATAGACAGGAGTTCAAGAATAAGAGGGCCAAGACAAGGAATTAATTTGGGCAACAGAATATTAATGACAACCAATAATCTTTCCAATTGAAACAAAAGGGACCTACTCCATCATCTTCTAATGCAGTTGCACATAAAAGTAAAGGTGAGTACAGTGGCCAGAATTTGCAAAACTTCAAAGCTAGAAATGTACAATATCAGGTTAGTGTTGCACAAGGAGGTAACTCCGCTCCTTTATGTTCTAGGTTTGGCATAACCCATCCAGGAAAGTGTCGTCAAGGCTAGACAAGTTCCTTCAAGTGTGGACAAGAGGGTCACTTCATGAAAGAGTGTCCAAAGAACATGCAAGGAAATGGTACCAACGGAGGACAAAACCACCTATATGCTACCAATGGTCGCCAAGAGCAAGAGGATTCACCCGATGCTATCACTAGTATAATTCAAGTCTTTGACATTACTATTATGCCTTTTTAGATCCAGGAGCGAGTTTATCTTTTGTAACTCCATATGTTGCTAAGAATTTTAATGTTATTCAAAATCAACTTAAAGAACCATCAGTGTTTACACACCTGTTGATGAGTCTATTATTGCAGAGAGAGTCTATCGTGATTGTCCATTTTTCTTTAATCATAAGAGTACCAAGGCCGATCTAATTGAGTTAGATAGGGTAGAGTTTGTTACCATCATTAGTATGGATTGGCTTCATGTTTTTTATGCCTTAGTTTATTGTAGAACTCGTGTAGTCAATTTTCGGTTTCTAAATGAGACAATCTTACAATGGAAAAAAATTTTAGTGCCTAAAGGTCATTTCATTTCATACCTTAAGGCGAAGAAGTTAGTTTCTAAGGGGTGTGTGTATCACTCAGTCCTAGTTAATGACTCTAGTTTTGAGCTACCTTGTATTCAGTTTAAGTTTCGGTAGCAAAAGAGTTTCCAAAAGTCTTTTTCGATGACCTACCAGGAGTCCCTCTTAAGAGAGGAATAGACTTCAACATAGACATCATTTCAAATACTCGTCGTATCTCTATTCCTCCACATAGAATGGAACCTATATAGTTGAAAGTGCATGAGAAGAATTACCCAAACTATGACTTAGAGTTGATTGTTTTGTAGTATTTGCTTAGCAAGAAGACAACATTATGTTTATGGTGTTCATGTGGAAGTGTTCACCGATCACAAGACTTTTCTGCATGCGTTTAGGGCATGCATTAAGTTAGAAAGATCTTAATCTCAGGCAAAGAAGGTTGTTTATTGGTTGTACTACCCATTTTGAAGAAGATAAGAAAGAGTTAGCAAAGGAGGTGCATAGACTTGCACAATTAGGAATTTGATTAATGAATTCCACATAAGTAGTAGTAGTAGTGATTAATAGGTATGAATCATCATTACTGTCAGAAGTAAAAGGCAAGAAAAACCATGACCCTATCTGGCTTTAATTAAATGAAAATGCTCATAAGAAAAAAGTGATGTCTTTTGAACAAGGGGAAATGTTGTGTTGAGACATCAAGGTAGGTTGTGTGTACCAATGGTAGATGCTTGATTACTTGAAAGTTTTACTCATGAAGGGTGTTATGAGATTTTTTAAGAAGGAAAATCAGTTTGTAGAGAAGCCACTTGAGAAGCTAAAAAGGATAGGAAGAAGAGATAACCAACTTTCTTCGAATATGATATGTTCCAAATTAACATACTAATCCTTTTGTTGGCATTGTTATTAAGTTGGCTTGTTGTGTTTATATCTGAGGACGAATGTTCCCTAGGGGGAGATACTGTATCATCTCACAAATTTAAATATCTAGGAAGAAGCTTAGAAGTTTAAATGGTCAGTTTTGAAAAGAATTAAAAATTGAAAATTTTCTTAATTTAGGAAAAAGTGAGCACCGTCACATGGCCATAACTCCTATCTCAGGATGAGTTAGGTGTAATTCAAGATATGATTGAAAATCTCTTGGAACAATCTTACCAGCGCCACCAATTTTGCAAAATTTTGCGTTCGGATGAGTAAGTTATGCCCTCTAGAAGTTGGGTTGTTAGATTATGGAAATGTCCAATTTGGAAATTAAAAGGGTAATTTCGTATTTATATTACCCAATTAATTAAATTCGTTTCGGGTAATATTATTAAGGGTCTAAATTGAACTTGGTCAGTTTTATACTTTTGGAAAAATTGTAGGGTTTTTGAGAAAGAACGCAGGAGAAGAAGAAAGGAAATGTTGAGCCAAGATCGTCGAGTTCGTAAAAAATAACTTGTGGATTTCATCGAGGGTGATCCTTAAAAAGTTATCTGAGTCTTCCATAATATTGGGTTTGTCCACCCACGTGCCAAGAATGTTTGATTAAGCATGATTTTATCCTAAAAAGATTGGATTTTTAAATGTTCTTGAATGTTGTTCTTGAATTGTTTTCCCTTCTTGAACATGAGTTGAGACTTATGAGTTCTTTGATGATCTAGGTATTCTTATTGAAATCATTTGGGTTAGATCCTTTAATATATGATGTAGGTACATGAACCTGAAGTGAATTTGAGAAAAATAATTGAATTAAAATGATTTAAGGTCAGAAAAAAAAAAGAAAAATTCGGCAATTTTTACCCATGGAACAAGTTAGGGTGACACGCCCCCATAGCGCCAAGTGGGCTGGGGCAGCGTGCCATTAATGCGCCAAAATGGTGCCTTAGTCAAGTCAGGCTTGTGTGGCGTGCCTTGAATGCGCCCGAAATGTCTTTTTAACCTAGTTTTCATTATTCCATCCGTTTAATCTTTTCTAAAGTGTATTGACACTTTCTATTGATTCTAACTACTCTAAATGACTTCTAAACATATACTAATCATTCAGAAACAAGAATTACAACCTTGAATCCATAACTTTAAATTCAAGGAATGTTTAGAGCCAAGTCTAGTGAGTTCTTTCAAGGAGTCTTGTGAAAATGCTTTAAACATTGTGTTAAGACTTAAGGATAAAGTTAAGTAAATAGAAAAGATAATGATAAAATGTTCATTTAAAGTTCCATAAATTTTTAGCAAACGTTTAATCTTTGTTTTAAGGCTTAATTTTCAAGTAAAGTAAGTAAAGAGTTGAAGATCTTCCTTGAAAGTAATATAAGAGAACTATGTATTCCCTAAGTGTTGAGTTCATTTCTCAAATGAAATAATGGAACTAAGTATTCCTTAAAATTTTATAAATGTTTTCACGTTTAAGTTAAAGAGAAAACTAAGAGTTCCAAAGAGTTTTGAATAAGAGAAAGGGAACATTGATTCCAAGAGAGATTTTAAGCTATGATTTGAGATCTAATCTCAAGTCGCAGAAGAAGATGTTTTTAAAAGTACGAGCTAAATTATATTTTGGGAGTAGTATTGAGAATCGATATAGGGATGAGAGTTCATATTAACTGAAGTATCCATGACCTATACTGATGGTAATGTATAGGTCGATCTTTGGCAGAGCGAGGTAAAGTTTTGTATCATCACTGTAGCTCTTAATTGATGGTTGTCGATTAGAGAAACTGCTACAACAATTGTTGCATGGTTCCTCAAGATGTTCTACTTAGTATGGATGGAGGTGTGCGACTTCATCCATGCATTGCACAAGTGGACTTTAAGAGGAACCATGATATTTCTTTTATTATGATTATGAATTGACATCAATTATTTTGTTATATTACATACATATCAGAGTTATTTTGTATATTTGCAGTTACATAGAGTTTACAACATGTTTTTAAACAACTTTTCTTTATTATTCACTTGATTTTAAATTGCTTAATATTGAAATGAGTTTTGTTAAGTATTCATGAGTCGAGAAGAGCAAGGTAAGTGTTTCTTTCAGAATATTCTTCAAGACTATGTTTTTTTAGCACTCCAATTCTCATACACGTACATTCAGCGTGCTGATGCCAGTTGGCCTTCATTGTGTTATGATTTAGACGCAGGTAAATATATAGTATCAACATTTCAACGCATCAACGCACCGTTAATCTATTGAGCAGTTCAAACTCAGTTTGTGAGCCTCCTTGCTTTTTGGAGGTTCCATTTTCGTTTCTTTGTAGTTTAATTCATTAGGATTTTGTGGGTTCTGTCCCAACATCCATCGCACTTATTAGAGGCTCCATATATAGTTAGATAGATGTTAGTTCTTTTGTCATAATTTTGTTATTAACTTATTATTATATTTGAGTTGCCATTTTGGCTATGTTAAAGGTTTATTTTAAAAACATTTTTGTTTCACTTCTAGATAGCTGACTTAGATATCATCTTAATCTTTGTATTAGTAATTTCAGTCTTCCACTTAGTAAGTTGGCTAGGCCAAAGGTTCTCTTGGGGTTCGGAATTGTCTTCGAGTGCCGGCCACGTTGAGAGTGTAGGCTCTGGGCATGATAGTAGCTTCTCTACAAACTTATTTCCCTACAGAACATTGACTTGATCTTACTTCCTTTATTCTCAACTTGTGAACTTCGGGATCTAGATTCTGAACTGGAATCTCCTCATATGAAAAATTATACTCAATCTGAATATCCTTAGTTGGTATGGTTAGTGAGCTATCTCCCATTGTAACGACCTGTTTAGTCGTTTTGAGTAGTAGAGTTTATTCTGGTAATAACTGTCTGGGTCGATGGATGCCACGACGGACCGTCATGGTCACGACGGACCGTCGAGGGGGTCTCGTTCCAAAATACTTAGAATCTAAAAATTTGGGTACTGAGATCGACTCTCTGAACGTCACGACGGGATGGCAGGACGGACCGTCGCAGGCATGACGGTCCGTCACAGACAACATCAACAAAGGCTTGCACGCATTAGCCATGGCGTGTGCGCATCGATTGGAAACATCGATCGTGACTTTTATGCATCGGCGAGGCAATGTCAGACTACGCTAGGTTGTATCAACCAAGGTTTCATGCATCAAACACGGCATGTGCGCATTTGGCTAGCAACATTGGCCAATGAAATGCAGCATCAACTGAGGCATGCACACATCGGTTGTGGGGTGTGTGCATCGACTGGGTGACATTTACATCATCCAATATCAGCCTACGCTTGTGCGCTTCAGGTGAGCGGCTATGGCCAATGGTAGGCAACATCATCCAAGGCATGCAAGCATCAGTCGTGACATTTGCACATCGAAAGGGAAACATCGACATTGTCAAATGCAGGAAGCATCATTGTGTGCTTCAACCAAGCGAATTCAGCCAATGACAAGAGGCATCGGCTAGGAGACATTGGTTCTTGCAACCGTGGCTTTTCTACATCGTTTAGTCGACGTCATGTGTGGACCCTCCGCATCGATCGTGAACTGCGTGAATCACTCAACGGTTATTAGGTTTGTCCTTCAAACATCTCCCTTATCCTTCTTAAATAGTCAAGCGGATGCCGGACGTGGGGTGCTCGAATTGGCTATAGCGTGCACAGTACTCAGCTAATGTCGTCCGTGGAATCCCCGTATTAATCGTGGCCTATGCACATTGCTCTGCCATTGTCGAGAGTGGAATTCCCGCATCGCCTTTGGCCTACATACAACGGTGATCCAATAAAAGTTATTGTCTTTGCGCATACCTTTTTCCTTCACACAATGGTCAGTCGACGTCAAGCATGATGTTTCCTTCCTAGATCACCTTTGCACATAACACAATGGTCACCCGATGTCGGACATGGTTTACCTGCATTCCATATGGTCTTCACACAATGGTCAACAGACGTCTGATGTGGGCAGCCAGGATCGTCCGCACCCTGCACACATTGGTATGCCAACGTTGAATGTGCCATACAATTATCGTCCGTAGCCTACACACATCGGTTAGCCAATGTTGGGCGTGGCCTTCCAGCATCACCTTTGGCTTGCAAAAAATGGTCAACCCACGTCGGATGTGGCCTTCTTGCTTCACCTTTGTCCTACATAGAATAGTCAGCCGAAGTCGAATGTGACCTGCCCGCATGGCCTTTGTCCTGCACACAGAGGGTAGCTAACGTCGGAAGTGGCATACCTGCATTGTCTATATCCTGCACACATAGGTCTACTTACACCTGACGTTTCCTAGATGCATCGCCTTAGGCCTACACACTTCGATTAGTCGATATTGGATGTGTCTACCCGCATCATCCGTGGCTTGCATTTCATAGACGAACGACATCGCACGCGGCGACATTTATCAACGTATAACCTAAAATATGTTGATGTCCATTCCATACAAAATCCAAAGAGTGAGAAACACCCTTCTTGAAAAATAACAGATTCATCTATTTTCCATCTTCTATTCTCAAACTTCCCGTTTCACATGGTTCATTTGTAATAATTTCATTACATTTATGGTTCGTACGATATGAAAACATATTTTATTTGTTCAAATATCTACTCCATGATTATTTTCACATATTCAGAAGTACTTTCAAGCATTTTCATATTTTTTCGACTTCTATTTATTTTTTTAAAAAACAATTACCGTCTTTTTTTTACGTCACATTTAAAAAATGAAAATTGATAAAATATTGAATTCAAGATTACTAATTTATTTGGGAATTTTTGGCATTAATTTTATCATTTTCATATTTTTACTAATTAATTACCCATTTTTGGGACTTACCGATTAAAAAAAAGTTAAAACAATTGTTTAGATTTTTGAATTTAACATTACTACATTATTGGGTAATTTTTGGCGTTCATTTGATTTTTTTCATTTTTTATTAATGAATTACCAATTTTAGGGATCTAGCGAACAAAAAAGAAAATTTATAAAAATTGTTGAATTAAAGGTTACTAGATTTATTTTTAAATTTTTGGCATTAATCTTATATTTCTTAAATATTTTTCCTATTATTTATTCATAAATTACCTATTCTCGAGATTTACTGAACAAAATTAACAATTTTTAGAAAAATTGTTGAAATTTTTCAATTTGAGGTTACTATATTTATTTTTGACTTTTTGGCATTAATTTTATAATTTTTTTATACATTTCCTATTTTTATTAAGGGATTCCCCATTTTTGAGATTTATCGAAAAAAGTAAAAATTAAAAAAAGTTTTTGAAATTTATAAATTAAAGTTACTATGTTTATTTGGGAATTATTGGCGTTAATTATATGTTTTTTTTCATAGTTTTCCTATTTCTGGCTATTGAATTACCTACTATTGGGATTTACCGAACAAAAATAAAAATTTTAAAAATAATGAAATTGTTGAATTTAAGGTTACTATATTTATATGTGAATTTTTGGCATTATTTTTATGTGTTTTTTTTTCTTCATATTTTCCCTTTTTTATATTTATCAATTACACATTTTTGAGATTTACCAAACAAAAATAAAAATTAAAAAATTAATGAAATTGTTGAATTTAAAATAACCATATTTATTAGTGAATTTTTGGCGTTATTTTTATATTTTTTTCATATTTAAATTATGTTTTATTAATATTAACTCATTTTCGAGATTAACAGTAAAAAACAAAAAAATTGTTGAAAACTATTTTTTATATATAAAACATTATTTGTGGAAGCCAATGTGTGTTTTTGCCTTAAAACATGCATATTTGGGTTGTGCATGCTTGTGATGAATCTCTTGAAAGACACGATTTCTACTTCTCTAAGTTAGAATTTGCGTCATAGAATCAAGAACTCCAAGTGGGTCACACATCGGACGGTGCATGTGGGCATCTGGAAAGCGCTTTTGGCCAACTACATGCGGCATCACCAAGGCCTGAACGAATCAGACATGGAATGTGTGCATCAAGCAAGTGACGTCGACTAATTTTTTACGGTATCAACTAACGTATGCACGCATCAGACGTAGCATATGTACATCTATGAAGCAACATCAATGTAAACCAACAGCAAGTAGCATCGTCATAGACAGTGCGCATTATGCAAGTAACGTCGACCAATGACAGGCAACATTAGCCAAGGATTGCACGCATGACGAGTTGCGTCTGTTTATCGACAAGGCAATATTAGCGTTGGAAAACGACAGGTAGCATAAGCCAAAGTCTATGCACTTCGTTCAAGTGACGTCGGCGAACGGCGAGCGACATCAGCCAAGCGACAGTATTCGGTGTCTGCCCGCATCGGTGGTGGCCAATGTCTATCGCTCAGCCGATGTTGATCGTGGACTGCCCCCATTGCCTTTGGCATGTACATGACGGTCTGTCGATGTTTGGCGTTCATCACATGCCAATATCGCCTTTCGCCTGCACATAACGGTAAACCAACGTCGGGCGTTGCTTTCACACTCTGGTCAGCCCACGTCAGATGTGATCTACCAGCATTCCCATTGGCTTGCACACAAATGTCAGTTTACGTGAAACATGGGTTGCCAGAATCGTTTGCAACCTATACACATCAATATCCCGACGTCGAATGTGGCTGGAAAATATCAATTGTAGCCTGCACACATCGGTTTTCCAACGTCAAACATGGATTGCTAGCATCATTTTTATCATTCACATATCGGTGTTCCAACGTTGGATGTGACTTGCCACATCTTATGTAACTATAACACATCGTTCTGAAGATGTCGTTCAATGACATGTAGCAATTACCAAGGCTTGCATGCATCTAGTGTGGCATGTGCGCATTTGCCAAGTGACGTCGGCTAGTGGAATGCAGCTTCAGCGAAGGCCTAAACGCATGGACATGGAATGTTCATATATGGAAACTGACACCAATGGAATGCGACATCAACCAAGGCGGTCTGCATGAACGAACGTGGAATGTGTATCTGGCATACGACGTCGGCCAATTGAATGCATTATCAGCCAAGGCCCGCACACATTGACCGTGTTGTGTGCATATCGGCTGGGCGACTTCTGTCGTGGTCTGAGCACATAGGCCAGGCAACATCGGATGTGGCCAAGGCACATTGGCGAATGACAGGCAGCAACAACCAAGGCTTGCACGCATAAGTCGTGGTGTGTGCATTGATTAAGCAACATCGGTCG
The DNA here is from genome assembly GCA_027704765.1 of Solanum habrochaites. Classification (NCBI taxonomy): domain Eukaryota; kingdom Viridiplantae; phylum Streptophyta; class Magnoliopsida; order Solanales; family Solanaceae; genus Solanum; species Solanum habrochaites. Next base: position 43,853,035 of record JAKWJA010002498.1, read on the forward strand.
TGGCCTGCACCCATAAACGAGGAGAAATTGACCAATGGCAGGCATCATCTTTTGAGGCTTACATGAATTAGATATGGCGTGTGCGCATCAATTGAGCAACACGTGACTTGGCCTTCACACAACAGTCAGCCGATATCAGACGTGCCTTCCCGCATCGGCCTTGCTCTGCACTCAATGGTCAGTAGACGTCGAACGTGGCCTACCCAATCACCTTTGGCCTTCACAAAACGGTCAGCTGATGTCAGACGTCTGCTGCACCTATTGTCTGTGGCCTGCACACATCGGTCATCCAACATCGGATGTAGCCTTCCAGCGTCACTCGTAACCTGTACACATAATCTTGATGAAGTCAAACGTGACTTACATCATCCTAAGCCTACGCACATCGGTCTGCCGATGGACGACATGTCTTGGACACATCACCTATGGCCTACACACTTCGGTCATCTCACGTTAGATGTGTCTACCCTTATCATTCGAGGCTTGCACTGATCGAGGTCTAGTCGACAACATGCGGATGTCCATGCCATATAAAATCAAAAGAGTGTGAAATGACTTTCCGGTATTACAAAATATTCATCTATTTTCCACCATTATTATTAACGTTTCCAGCTCACGTGGTTCACTTGTATCAATTTCATTATGTTTACGGTTCGTTTGATATTTTGTACACATATGTACTCTATCATTAGGTTTCACATGTTTAGAAGTATTTTCAAGAATTTTTAGATTTTTCACGCTTTTTATTTGTTTTTAAAATTCATTTTTGCGTTTTTATTTTACAACACACTTTTAAAAAATAAAGTTGTTGAAACTGTTGAATTTTGTGTTACTATATTTATTTGTGAATTTTAGGCGTAAATTTTATAATTGTTTCATATTTTTCCTATTTTTTATTAATTATTTACTAACTTTTGAGATTTAACGAACAAAAATACAAATGTAAAAAATTGTTAATATTGTTGAATCTAAGATTATCGGGTGTGAATTTATATTTTGTTAATATTTTTCGTATTTTTATACACAAATTAACTAGTTTGCGTGATTTAGCACACAAAAATGAAAATTAACAATTGTTAAAAATTTTATAACAATTTTTTTATTTATGGTTACTATATTTATTTGTCAATTTTTGTCATGAATTTTTTTTTTCTTCAAATTTTTCCTTTTTTTATTCATGAATTACCCTTTTTCGCGATTTACCAAACAAAAATAAAAAATTAACAAAAATTGATGAATCTAAGGTTACTATTTATTTGTTAACTTTGGGCGTTAATTTTATAGTTTTCATATTTTAACTCATGAATTACCCATTTGTGGGATTAACCAAAGAAAAAAGAGAAATTAAATTTTTTTTGAAATTGTTGAATTTATTGTTACTATATTGATGTTAATTTTATATTTATTCATATATTTCCTATTTTCTGTTCATCAATTACACATTTTTCGGATTTACCTAACAAAAAATTGTGGACATTATTCAATTATAGGTTACTATACTTATTTGTGGATTCTTGGCATTATTTTTATATTTTTTCATATTTTTCTATATTTTATTAATCTATTACTCATTTTCGGCATTAACAAAACAAATATAAATAATTTTTTTAAAACTATTTTTTTTATATATATATAAAAGTTATTTGTGGAAGCTAATGTGTATTTGTACCTTAGAACGTGCATATTTGGGTTGTACATATTAATTTTGAATCTCTCAACAAACGATTTCTACTACTCTAAGTCGGAATCCAAACTCGGAATCAACAGGTTCAACTTGGCCAAGCATTATTCGTTGCTACTATGCATCGAGTAAGTAATGTCGGCAAACGGCTAGGATTCATCAGCTTCGGGGAATGGCAGGTAGCTTTATCCAAGGCTTGTATGATTCAGGGAAGCGACGTCGACCAACAACAAGCAGTATTTTCAAGGTGGCATTGGTCGTGGACTGAGCATATCGGTCGTGGCTTGTGCACATTGATCAGTCGGCGTTGGATGTGGACTGCCTGCATAATTCGTGGCTTGTACACATCGCTCAGACATTTTCGGGCGTAGACTGCCTGCATCACCCTTGGCATTAACACAATGATCAACCGATGTCGGGCGTTGCCTTCCTGCATCGCCTTTGTCCAGCACACAATTGTCAGCCGACGTCGGTTATGGCCAGCCCGCATAGCCTTCGAACTACACACAATGGTAGCCGACGTCGGACGTAGTCCGCATTGCTTTTGGACTTTAAAAAATGATCAGTCAACATCGGATGTGGGCTTCCAGTATCTTCCTCAACCTACACACATTAGTTTACCGACTTGAATCTATTATGACAAATTTGACCGTAGCCTTGACAAATAGGTCTGCCAATGTCAAACGTGGCCTTAAATCATCGTCCATAGCTTGCACACATTGGTCTGCAGATTTTCACCAACATTAAGCAAAATTAACCAAGACCTTCTTGCATTTGTTGTGAAGTGTGTGCATCCTGCAAGCGAAGTCAACCGATGGAATGTGGCTTAAGCCAAATCCTACACGCACGGATGTGGTATTTGTGTATCTGTTAAGCGAATCTGGCTAACATAATGAGACATCATCCAAGGCCTGAAAAGACGAATATGGCCTGCACGAATCTAGAAAACGACATTGACCAATGACATGCAACATCAACCAAGTCCTACACACATCATTCACATAACTGATGGTGTGCGCGCATCATATTGGCGACATCGATGTCGGCAAATGGAAGGCACCATCAATCAAGGATTGTGCTCTTAGGGCAAGCGATATTGGCCAACGATAGACAACATCAACCAAGGCATGCACACATATGGCATGGCATGTGTGCATTAGGAAAGCGGCGTTGGCCAATGAAATGTAGCAGAAGCCAAGTCCTGCACACATTGGTCGTGGTGTGTGTTCATTGTCTGGGCGATTTTTGCATTGGCCATTGTCAGATAGCATCAGCCAAGGCTTGTGCACTTCGGGAAAGTGATGTTAGACAACGAAATGCATCATCACTGAAGGCCAGCACTCATCGCCCATCAGCAGGGTGATATAGATATGCCAAAGATAGGAAGCATCACCCAAGGTCTATGTTCTCCTGGCACGCGGACTTGACTAGGCCACATTGGTGGTGCACAGCATTTAGTTGGTGGTGCACAACATTTAGTTGACGTCCAAGGTCTTCACACATCAAACATGTCATGTGCGCATCTAAAAAGCAACGTATGCCAATGAAATGCAGCATTAGTAGAGGTCTGCACACATCGATCGTGGCTTGTCTGCATTGGTTGGGCGACATTTGCATCGTTCAACATCACGCAATATCAGCCAAGTCAAAACCACATTGCCTTCGGCCTACACACAATGGTTAACTGATGACGGATGTGAGTTTCCATGATCGTCCACACCCTGCACACTACGGTATGTCGACGTCTAACGGGGCCTAATACCATCGTCCATAGCCTACACACATCAGTCTTTCGATGTAAAGCGTGGCCTTCTAACATAGTCTTTATCTTTCATAGAATGGACAATCGATGTCAGGTATGGCCTGCCCGCATCGCCTTTGGCCTGCACACAGCGGGCAGCTGACGTCGGATGTTTGTTAAAACTATACTTTGCAGCCTGCACACATCTGTAAGCCAACGTCATATGTGCCTACCTGCATCGTCTGTACGTTGCACACTACGGGCGGTTGACGTCGGATGTGGGTTGCACCTATCCTTTGTAGCCTTCACAAATTGGTCAGCCACTGTCAAATATGGCCTACCTGCTTCGTCTGTATCCTTCACACATCGATCTGCCGACGCTTGACGTGGCCTTCATATTTCGGTTAGTCGCCACGGACGTGCCTATCCACATCGTTTGTGGCGCATTTTTTAGACGAGCAACGTCCCATGCGGCAAAATTTATCCATGTCTAATCAACAACATGGGAATGTCCATGCCGTACAATATCCAAAGACTGAGAAACACCCATCTTGCATAATAACTAATTTATCTATTTTCCATCCTCTATTCTAACATTTCCATTTCACATGGTTCATTTTTATAAATTTTATTGCATTTACAATTTGTACTTTGTCAAAAAAAAAATTATTTGTTCAAATATGTACTCCATAATTATTTTCACATGTTTAGAAGTATTTTCGAGCATTTTAAAATTTTTCCGATTGTTATTTATTTTTAAAAACTATTTTTGTCGTATTTAATTTTTTTTTGTCATATTTAAAAAATTAAAATTTAACAAATTATTGAATTCAAGGTTACTATATTTATTTGTGAATTTTTGGCGTTAATTTTATAAAATTTTCATATTTTTATTAATTAATTACCCATTTTCAGGATTTATCGAACAAAAAAAATTAAAACAATTGTTGACACTTTTGAATCTAACATTACTACATTTGTTTGTTAATTTTTGACGTTCCTTTTTATTTTTTCATTTTTGTATCAATGAATTACCCATTTTCGGGATCTAGAAAACAAAAATATAAATTTTAAAAAATTGTTGAATTAAAGGTTACTATATTTATTTTTAAATTTTTGGCATTAATTTTATATTTGTTAAATAATTTCAATTATTTATTCATGATTTACCTATTCTTGGGATATACTATTGATTTTGAGCTTATTATATTCATTTTTGACTTTTTGGCATTAATTTTATATTTTTCTATATTTTTCCTATTTTTTATTAACTAATTCCCTATTTTTTAGATTTTACCAAACAAAAATAAAAAATAAAAAAATTGTTGAAATTGATTATTTAAAGTTACTACGCTTATTTGCCAATTATTGCCGTTAATTATATGTTTTTTCATAGTTTCCTATTTCTTATTCTTGAATTACCTATTTTTGATGTTTACGGAACAAAAAAAAATTTAGAAAATAATAAAATTGTATAATTTAAGGTTACTTATATATTTGTTAATTTGGCATTTTTTAAATATTTTTTTCATATTTTTTATTCATCAATTACACGTTTTCGAGATTTACCGAACAAAAATAATAATTAAAAAATTAATGAAAATTTTTAATTTAAAATAACTATATTTATTTGTGAATTTTTTACGTTATTTTTATATTTTTTATATATAAATTATGTTTTATTAATTAATTACTCATTTTTTGGATTCACCCAAAAAAATAAAAACAAGAAAATTGTTGAAAATTATTTTTTATATATAAAAAGTTATTTGTGAAAGATGATGTGTGTTGTACCTTAGAACGTGCATATTTGGGTTATGCAAGTTTGTTATGAATCTCTTTAATAATTGATTTCTACTCCTCTAAGTCAAAATCCGCGTCATAGTATCTAGAACTCCAAGTGGGCCACGCTTCAGACGTAGCATTTGGGCATCTGGTAAGCGTCGTTGGTGAACTACACTTTGCATCAACAAAGGTCTGAAAGAATCGGACGTGGAATATGTGCATCTAGCAAGTGAGGTCGACTACTTATAGGCGACATCAACTAATGTTTGGGCGCATCAGATATGGCATATGTACATCTATCAAGTGACATCAATGTCGACCAACAACAAGTAGCATCATATGTAGCCAGTGCGCATTGGGCAAGCAACGTTGACCAACGACAGGCAACATTATCCAAGGACTGAACGCATGATGGGTGGCGTGTGCACATCGACTAGGAGACATCAGCATTGGAAAGTGGCAGGTAACATAATCCAAGTCTTGTGTGCTTCGGGTAAGCGTTGCCGGCCAACGACAACTTGTATCGACCAGGCGATACTGTTTGTGGTCCGCCTACATGGATTGTGGCCAGTGCACATCGCTCAACCGATGTCGATTGTGGTCCGCCCACATCACCTTTGGCATGCACAAAACGGTCAGTCGACGTTGGGCGTGGGCTGTCGACATCATTCGAAGCTTGCACACATCAGTCTGCTGACATCAAATGTGGCCTGAAAGCATCATACATAGCCTGAATACATATTTCTGCCGACGTCAAACGTGTCCTGCCTGCATTTTTCATAGACTGCACACACCAGTCTTCCAACGTCGGATTTGGCCTGCCCGTATCGTCTCTAGGCTACACACATCAATTTGCAAATGTTGTCTAGTGGAAACAAGAATGACCCTAGGACTACACACATCAACCGTGGCGTATGCGCACCGACAGAGAACATCGGCGTCAGCCAACGACACGCAGGATCAACTAAGGCATCTATGCTTCGGGCAATAGACTATAACAAACCGCAAGCGACATCAACAATGCAATATTGGTCATGGTTTGTCGCATCAGCCATGGCTTGTGATTATTGCTTAGCTAACGTTGGGCGTGAACTGGCTGCATTGGTAGTGGCCTGTGCATATCACTCATTGAGCGTTAGGTTTGGCCTTCCCGTATTGCCCTTATCCTACAAAAGAAGTCCAACCGATGTTGGAAGTGGGGTTCCTCCATCTGCCTTAGCCTATATAACACTAAACCGACGTCGTCTATGGACTTCCCATATCGGTCGTGGCTTGTGCAAATCGCTTAGCCATCGTCGGCCGTGGCCTGCACACATTGCTTTTTGCCTACACATTATGGTTAACCGATATCATGTGTTTCCTACCTGCATCACCTTTGGCCGGCATACAATAGTAAGCTTACGTCAAGCGTGGCTTACCCACATCCCTTTTGGACTGACAATAATGGCAATTCGACGTCGGACGTGTTGTGCCTGCATTGTCGTTGGCCTCCATACGATGGTCAAATAATGTCAAATTTGGGCTACCATGATCTTCCACAGCCTACACACATTGGTATGCCGATGTCGAACATTTCCTAATAGTATCGTACGTAGCTAACAGACATCAGATTGCCGACATCGTATATGGACTGCTAAAATAATTTATAGGCTGTATAAATCAGTATATCGACGTTGAATGTGACCTACCAGCATCTTCTGTAGCCTGCATACATCGGTCTACCGATGTTGTAACAACAGGCAGCATCACTCAAGGCATGCATGCATCTTACGTGGCATGTGAACATCTGGCAAGCGACGTGAGACAATGGCATGCGGCTAGAGACAAGTCCTTCACATACAGACGTGGAATGCGCATATTTGACAAGCGACATCGGCCAATGAATTGCAATATTATTCAAACACTTTATCCATGTATGTGGCATGTGCACATCTAGTAAGAGATGTCGGTAAAGCGATATTAAATACTTCATGCCCCCATCACCTTTGACTAGCATAATATGGCCAACCAACGTCGGGCGTGACCTGCCCATATCGCCTTTTAACTACACACAATGGTCAGCCGACATCATACGTAGTCTGCATTTACCGCCTTCGACCTGCACATAATGGTCTGCAAACGTGAGACATGGTCTGTCGACATCGCCTCTAGCCTACATAAAATGGTCAGCCGACGTTAGACGTAGGACAATGACATAATCCTTAGTCGGTATACATCGGGCAAGGGACGTCGAACAACGACAGACAGAATCTACTAAGGCTTACATGCATGAGCTGTGACGTGTGCGCATCGGTTGGTGACATCAACATTGGGAAACGACAACTAGCATCTTGAAAGGCATGTGCGCTTTGGGTAAGCGTCATAGGCTGACATCAAGAAACTTCAACAAGGAGACATTGGTCGTGGAGCACCATCATCGGTCGTGGCCTTTTGCAAATCATGCATCTGATGGATGTCGTGGATTGCCCGCATCGGTCGTAGCTTGTGCTCATCACTTACTCATTGTCGGGTGTAGGCTACCATCATCGCCCTTGGCCTGCACATAATGGTCAACAAACGTTGGGCATTACCTATCCGCATCACCACTGGACTGCACATAATGGTCAACCGACGTCGGGTGTGGCATGTGAGCATCACCTTTGACCTGGACGGATGGTCTGCCCGCATTGCCTTTGGCCTACACATAACAGTCAATTGACGTCGTACATAGGTGACCTACATCGTCCGTAGCCTGCACACAAAGGTATGCTTACGTCAAACGTGGTCTGACAACATCATCCATAGCCTACACATATACATCTACCGACATCGAACATGGCCTTCCAACATCATTAGTTGGCTACACAGATCGATCTGTCAATGTCGGATGTGGCGTGCCAACAATATCCATATCCTACACACATCATATGTTGGCCAACAACAACCAACATCAGTCAAGGCATGCACGCATGTTACGTGGTATGTACACATCTGGCAATCAACATTTACATTGGCATGAAGCTATAACCAAGGCCTACATGAGCAGACGTGGAATGTGCATATAAGGAAAGTGACTTCGGCTAATGCCTTCATGCACATATGTGGCATGTGCACATCTACCAAGAGATGTCGTCCAATGACATGTAACATCATCCATGGTCTACACATATCATCCGTGCCGTTTCTGTATCGACTTGGCAATATCGGCATGTCTTACATACTTGGTCCAAGCAACACCATCCACCGATAGGCAGCATTAGTCAAGGTCTTCAAACATCTGACATGTGTTGAGCGCATGGAAAGTGCAGTCGAACAACAACATGCTGCATCATCTAAGGTATGCAAAATCATCAAAAGCATGCACACATAATTCATGGTTGTGTGCATCGGCAGGGAGACATCAAAGCTGTACATCAAAAGGCACCTTTTGTAAAGTCTTGCTCGCTCCAAGAGAGCGACGTCAGCCAAAGACAGACAACATCAACCAAGTCCTGCACGCGTAACATGTTCGCATATGGCAACCGATAATGGCCAAAGGAATGTACCATTAGCCAAGGCCTACACGCATCGGTCGTGGCGAGTGTGCATAGGATAGGCGACATTTGCATTGGCAAACAATGGGAAAAATAGTCAAGGTATGTGTGTTTTGAGCGAGCGAAGTTAGCCAACGACATGCAACATCAGCCAAGGCCTGCACGCATAAGTCAAGGCATCTACTCATCGGCAAAGTGACATCAACATCATATTACAACATGGAGCTTCCTCCTAGGCTTGTGTTATCTGGAAAAGATACATTGACAACTTTCAATAAGAATCCTCCATGAGACATTGGTCGTGGCCTGTGCGCATCGCTCAGCAGACATCAAGCATGGATCAACTGCATCAATCGGGGCCTCTTCAAATAAACTCAGAGGTTGTCAGGCTTGGCCTTCCAGCATCGCCCTTTGCCTGCACACCAGGGACTGTCATGTCAGACCTGGGGTGCTCGCATTGGTCGTAGTCTGCTCATTGCTCAGATGACGTTGGCCGCGGACTGCCTACATCGGCCATTGCTTCAGTACATCGATCAGTCATCATCGGGCGTGGACTGCAAGCATCGCCCTTGGCTTGCAAAAAATGGTAAGGCAACATCATGTGTTGCCTAACCCATCTTTGGCTTGCACAAAAGTCATCCGACATCGGCGTGGCCTTCCAGCATCGCCTTTGGCTTGCACACTTTGGTCAGCCAACATTGGTTGTGGCCTTCATGCATCGCCTTTGTCCTGCACACATGGTCAGCTGACGTGTGACTTGGCCTGCCCGCATCGCCTTTGGCATGCACACAATGGTCAACCGTGTCGGATATAACCTTATTGCTTTACCTTTGTCCTACATAGAATGGACAGCCGATGCGGATATGTCCTACCCACATCGACTTTGTACCTGCACACAACGGGTAGCATACGTTTGATGTGGGTTGCACCTATACTTTGTAGCCTGCACACATTGGTGAGCCAACGTCGGACGTGTCCTACCTGCATAGTCTATATCCTAATCACATTGGTCTGCTGACGTCGGGCATAGCCTGTCAACATTGTCCATAGCCTGCACACATCGGTCTGCCGACACCTAGTGTGGCCTAGACACATCGCCTATGGCCTGCACACTTCGGTTAGTCGATATCGTACATGTTACCCGCATCGTCTATGGCTTGCATTTATTAGACGAACGACGTCGCATGCGGCGACATTGAACGAGGTCTAAGCGACAACATGCGGATGTCCATGTTGTACAAAATCGAAAGAGCGAGAAACACCAAACTTGCATAATGACATATTCATCTATTTTCCATACAAATTTCATAAGATTTACTGTTTGTACGATATCAAAAAATATTTTATTTTTTAAAATATGTGCTCCATGATTATTTTCACATGTTTAGATTTACTTTCGAGCATTTTTATATTTTTCCAACTTTTTTCATTTTTAAAAAATTATTTGTTCTGCTTTTTTTTTACTTCACATTTTTAAAATTAAAATTGATAAAATTATAGATTGCATGGTATCGATATTTATTTTTGAATTTTTGGCGTTAATTTTATTATTTTGTCATAGCTTTACTAATTAATTACCCATTTGGATTTACCAAAAAATAATAATTGAAACAATTGTTGAGATTTTTGAATTTAACATTACTACATTATTTGTTATTTTTTGGAGTTAATTTTATTTTTCATTTTTTATTAATGAATTACCCATTTTACGGATTTAGCGAACAAAAATAAAATTTTTAAAAAGTTGTTGAATTAAAGGTTACTATATTTAACTTTAAATTTTTGGCAATAATTTTATATTTCTTAAATATTTTTCCTATTGTTTATTCATGAATTACCTATTGTCGCGATTTACTGAACAAAAATAATTATTTTTAAAAAATTGTTTAAATTGTTGAATTTGAGGTTACTGTATTTATTTTTGAATTTTTGGAATTAATTTTATATTTTTTTGTATTTCTCCTTTTTTTTTATTAAGAATTCCCCTTTTTCGTGATTTATCGAACAAAAAAAAAAAGAAAAAAAGTTGTGGAAATTGATAATTTAAAGTTACTAATTTTATTTGCAAATTATTGGCGTTGATTAAATTTTTTTCATAGTTTTCCTATTTATTTTTTAGAATTACCTACATTCGGGATTTACCGAACAAAAATAAAAAATTTAAAAAATAATGTTATTATTGAATTTAAGGTTACTATATTTATTTGTGTATTTTTGGAATTATTTTTATATTTTTTCATATTTTCCCTAGTTTTTTTATCAGTTAAACATTTATGAGATTTACCAAACAACAATAAAGATTAAAAAATTGATGAAATTGTTGAATTTAAGATAACTATATTTATTTGTAAATTTTTGGCGATACTTTTTATTTTTTTTCATATTTAGATTATGTTTTATTAATTAATTACTCAATTTCGAGATTAACCGAAAAGAATAAAAATAAAAAAATTGTTGAAAACTTTTTATTTATATAAAAATGTTATTTGTGGAAGCTAATGTGTGTTTTTACCTTAAAACGTGCATATTTGGGTTTTGTATGCTCGCTATAAATCTCTTGAAAAACATAATTTGTACACCTCTAAATTAGAATTTGCGTAGATTCAAGAACTCGAAGTAGGCCACTGATACGCTCAAACTTACTTCTCAAATAAGAAGTAAAGCGGTCGCGTCAAGTAAATAACCCAACTAGTGAGGTTGGGATCGTTCCCACGAGGAAAATATTCTAGACTTAACTTCAACTTGTTATTACTATTGTTCGGTTGATGACTTCCTTAGAAAGTAAAAACATAAAAAGGGGGGTTTGTATTTCCTAATGAGTAAAAATAACTAATTGAAATTGAAAGAGACACTTAACAGTTTTGAAAGTTGGGTTTTAATCAATTAATCAAAGTAACTAGGGTTTACGTGTTCCCCACAGGTTCATAAATTGATAATTCTAACTATAACAATTCTTTCCTAGTATCTTGCATGCAAAGTGATAAGTTATGTATTTCTAAATCCTTGGTCCGACATCTAGAAAATCTAACTCCTCACCTTGGTCCGACTACGTGTGTTGCTTTCCTAACCCTTATCTTTACCTCATATTAAGCATCGTATTCGATATTTGACTAAGTTATTACCTCGTACCAATCAATACTAGCCTATTAGATAGTATACACTAAATCTATGTTAATAATTCTTTTTCTATTATCTACCTCCTTTGTCCGGCAAGTAGCATTAAGGCGAGTTCTAATGTTGATCATCCGTTAAAAAGACTTCTAAGCGAAAGAATTATTAATACATGCAAGACACTATTCTAGAACTGTTATTTTAGTTAGGATTTATCTCATTATTTGCCTATGGTTCCCACAACCCTAGTTATGGAGTTTAGTTACTCATAGCCATAAACAAAATATTCAAATATATCAAATAAGAATTCATTTACTTACTTCAATGAGAAAGAATAAAATCCAAAAGGTTGCTTGATTAATCACCAAAAATCACTTGCAATCAATGATAATTCGAAAAATCTTACACTAATACAAAGAGTCTAAGAATATGATGTCTAACTATTTGGTGTCTAACCTCAAAAACGAGGTTTTTCGAACTATTTATATAAAAATAAAAACCTAATTACACAAGAACTCTAATTGCTGGAAATCTGCCAAAACGCGGCTGGGTCGACGGACCGTCGTGGTCATAACGGACCGTCATGGACTCCGTCGTCCCATACTTGTACACTTTCTTCTGCTGCTTTCTTCATTCCCCTCGACGGCAAGTATGACGGACCGTCATAGGCACAACGGTCCATCGAGGGTCTTCGTTTCAAAATACTTCAACACTCGGAATCTGGGTACTGAGATCACTTCTCTGAACTCCACGATGAACCTGCAGAACGGAACTTCATATACATGACGGACCGTCGCAAGCTCCGTAATCCCACACTTGGTCAGACTTCCCCATCTTCCTTCAGCAGCTTCTCTACAGTGCCACCTACGGACCGTCATCAGCTCCGTAGGTGGTCTTTTCTGCATTTCTTCTCTCAAAATCTCCGCATTTGGCTTTGGCCAGATTTCCTGCAAAACAAAGAGAAACTTATATAAAAATTAGCACAAAAAGGCTTTTGGACGCACTAAACTTATGGAAAAAGTATTAATTATATCGTGAAACCACGGTATATCAGCCACACATCTAACGGTGCATGTGGGCATCTGGCAAGCGCTGTCAGCCAACTACACGCGACATCAACCAAGGCCTGAATGCATTAGAAGTGGAATGTGTGCATCTAGGAAGTGACGTCGACTAATTATAGGCCGTATAAACTAAAACTTGCATGCATCAGACGTAACATCTGTACATCTATCAAGCGACATCATCATGAACAAACAGCAAGTAGCATCGTCTGTAGCCATTGCACATTTGGCAAGTAATGTTGAGAAACGATAGGTAACATCCACCAAGTAATGCACACATGACGGGTGGTGTGTGCGCATCGACGAGGCGATATAAACGTTGGAAAATGGTAGGTAGCATAATCCAATGCTTTTTTTGCTTCAGAAAAGTGACGCTGGCCAACAACAAGTGGAATCGTCCAGGAAAAATTGCTCGTGGTCTGCCAGCATCGATCATGGATAGTGCTCATCGCTTACCCGATGTTTATCGTGGACTGACCGCATCAGCCATGGCTTGTGCACATCGCTTAGTCATTGTCAATCATGGACTGACCGCATCGCCCTTAGCCTGCACACAACGGCAGTCGACGTGAGGCTTGCATGACATGCCAACATCGCCTTTTGCCTTTACATAATGGTACACTGACGACGGCATTGCTTGCATACTCTATTCAGCCGATGTTAGACATGGTCTGCCCGCATTTCGATTGTCCTGCTCACAAAGATATGATTGTGTCAGACGTGGGCTGATAGTATTGTCTGCAACCTATACACGTCGGTCTGCCGATGTCGAATGTGTCCTGACAACATCGTTTCTAGCCAGCAAATATCGGTCTACCAATGTCAAACGTTAATTGCCAACATCATTGGTATCCTTCACATATCGGTCAACCGACGTCACATGTGGCTTGCCAACATCTTCTCTGGTTTGAACACATTAGTCATTAGATGTCGTCCAACGACATGTAGTATTTTTCCAAGGCTTGCACAAATCTAGTGTGGCACATGCGTATCTGGCAAGCGACGTCGACCAATGGCATGTAGCTTTAGCCAATGCCTGCACGCATGGACATGGAATGTGCATATATGGAAATTACGTTGACCAATGGAATGCGACATCAACCAAGGCCTGTATGAACAAAAGTGGATTGTGCGCATTTGGCATGCGACGTCGGCAAAATGAATGCAGCAGCATCCAAGTCTCGCTTATATTAGTCGTGTTGTGTGCACATCGGCTGGGTGACTTCGGTCGTGGTCTTAGTACATCGGCCATGCAACATTGGATGTGGCCAGTGCACATTGGCGAACGATAGGCAGAAACAAGCAAGGCTTGCACGCATAAGTTGTTGTATTTGTACATCTATTTAGCAACATCAGTTGTGGCCTGCGCGCATAGGCCAGGCGACATTGACCAAGGGCAAGCATCATCTATTAACGTCTACATGCATCAGCTATGGATCGTGCGCATCGACTGGGCGACATTGGTCTTGGGCTGCACACAATGGTCAGTCGATGTAAGACCTGGCCTTCCCGCATCGGTCATGGCCTGCACTCAATGGTTAGTTGACGTCAAACTTTGCCTACTCGATCACCTTTGGCCTGCACACAATGGCCAGCAGATGTGAGACGTGGGATTATCTATTGTCTGTGGCCTGCACAGATCGGTTATCCAACATCGAATGTGGTATTCCAATGTCGTTCATAACCTGCACACATCGGTCTACTGATATCAAACAAGGCTTGCATCATCCGTAGCCTGCACACATTGGTCTGCTGATGGAAGACATGACCTGTACACATCACTTATGGCATACACACTTCGGTCAGCTAACGGTGGACGTGTCTACCCACATCGTTTGAGGCTTGCACTTCTTAGTCGAGCAATGTCACATGTAGTGACATAGATCGAGGTCTAGTCTACAACATTCGGATGTCTATGCCATAAAAAATCAAAACAAATGTGCAATACCCTTTCGGTATTACAAAATATTCATCTATTTTTCATCATCTATTATTAATGTTTCAGCCTCACGTGGTTCACTAGTACCAATTTCATTATGTTTACAGTTCGTTCGATATTGAAACATCATTTATTTGTATACATATGTACTCTATCATTAGGTTTACATGTTTAGAAGTATTTTCAAGCATATTTATATTTTTTAGACTTTTATTTTTTTGAAAAATTAATTATTTTTACGGTTTTATATATTTTACAACAAATTTTAAAAAATAAAGTTGTTCAAATTGTTGAACTTTATGTTACTATATTTATTTGTGAATTTTAGGCGTAATTTTATGACTATTTCATATTTTTCGTATTTTAAATTAATTATTACATATTTTTGAGATTTAACGAACAAAAATACAAATTTAAATATTGTTAAAATTGTTGAATTTAAGATTATCAGGTGTTAATTTTAGATTTTTCTAATATTTTTCCTATTTTTATTCATGAATTTACCAATTTCCGTGATTTAGCGAACAAAAATGAAAATTTAAAAATTGTTTGAAATTTTTAATTGAAAGTTACTATAGTTATTTGTCAATTTTTGTCATTAAAATTATTACTTTTTTTCATATTTTTCCTTTTTTTTAATTCATGAATTACCCTTTTTCGGTATTTATATAACAAAGATAAAAATTAACAAAAATTGTTGAAATTGATGAATTTAAAGTTACTATTTTTTTTTGTTAATTTTATAGTTTACATATTTTTCCTATTTTAACTCATTAATTACCCATTTGTGGGATTAACATAAGAAAAATAAAATTAATATTTTTTTGAATTTTTTGAATCTATTGTTATTATATTGATGTTAATTTTATATTTATTCATATTTTTCCTATTTTCTATTCATCAATTACTCATTTTCTGAATTTACCTAATAAAAAAATATTTACATTATTCAATTTAAGGTTACTATATTTATTTGTTAATTCTTGGCATTATTTTTATATTTTTTTATGTTTTTTATATTTTATTAATCAATTAATCATTTTCGGGATTAACCAACAAAAATCAAAATAAAAAAATTGTTGGAAACTATTTTTTGTATATACAAACGTTATTAGCTTTGTGGTTCGTACATTTTCATTTGTAATCTGTTTACAAACGATGTCTACTCCTCTAAGTCAGGATCCCCACACAGAATCAAGAGCTCCAAGTGGGCCAAGCATTGTTCGCTGCTACTATGCATCGGGTAAGCAATGTCGGCCAACGTCATGCAACATCATCCAAGGCCTACACGCATGATTCTTCGCATGTGCGCATCGACTGGGCGACATCAGCGTCGGGCAATGGAAGGAAACATTATCCAAGGCTTGTGTTCTTCAGGCAAACGACGTCGACCAATGAAAATCAAAATTTTGCAGGCATTGGCTCATTGCTCAGTCGGCATTGGCTGTGGGTTGCCTACATTGGTCGTGGCTTGTGCACATCATTCAGTCATTTTCAGGCGTAGACTGCCTGCATCACCCTTGGCATGAACACAACATTCAACTGAAGTCAGGCGTTGCCTTCCTGCATCGTCTTTGTCTTGCACACTATGGTCAGCCGACATCGGTCATGGCCTACCGGCATCGCCTTTGGAGTACACACAATGGTTAGTGGAAATCGGACGTAGTCCGCATCGCTATGGGCCTGCACAAAATGATCAGCCAACATCAGAAGTGGGCTTCTAGTATCCTCCGCAACCTGCACACATCGTTCTACTGACTTGAACGTATCGTGATAAATTTGTTTGTAGCCTTGATACATAGGTTTGCAAATGTTGAACGTGGCCTTACATCATTTGTCTATAGCCTGCACATATTGGTCTGCAAATTTTAGCCAATATCAAGAAGAATTATCCATGACCTACACACATTTGATGTGAAATAAGCGGATGTTGCAAGTGATGTCGGCCAATGGAATGCGGCTTCAGCGAAATTCTACATGCATGAAAGTGGAATTTGCGTATATGGTATGCGTAAACTGTTAATATAACGACTCATCAGCCAAGGCTTGAATGCACGGAAATGGCATATGTGAATCTGGCAAACGACGTTGGCCAATGACATGCAACATCAACCAAGGCCTTCACGCATCATTCGTGTCGGGTGCACATAAGCTAGACGACTTCAACCGTGGTATAAGTGTATCGTGTAGGAGACATCTTCTGATGTATGCGCACATCGGCCAATGGAAGGCAGAAATAGACAAGTTTTGCACGCATCAGTAGTACTCGGCGACAGTGCATGGATTGTGATCATCTGCCAGGCGACTTCAACCAAAGGTACGAAACATCATCCAAGGCATGCACACATACTTTGTGGTATGTGCACATCGAGTGGGAGACCTCGGTTGTGGACTTCATACATCGGCCATGCGACGTCGGCCAACTATTGGCAAAATCAACAAAGTTCTTCACGCATCTGCATGGATTCGTAGTATCTGGCTAGTAATTTCAGACAACGACGTGCAAAATCATCCAAGGAATGCATACATAACTCATGGTGTGTGCGCATCAAATTGGCGACATCGACGTCGGCAAATGGTAGGCACCATCAATCAAGAATTATGCTCTTAGGACAAACGACATTTGTCAATGATAGGAAGCCACAACCAAGGCATGCACACATTTTTCATGGCATGTGTGCATCTGGAAAGCGACGTTGGCCAATGAAATGCAGAAGAAGCCCAGTCCTGCACGCATCGCTCGTGGTGTGTGCTCATTCGTTGGTTAACATTTGAATTGGCCAATATCAGATAGCATCAGCCTGTGCACATCGGGCAAGTGACGTTTGCCAATGAAATGCATCATCAGTGAAGGCTAACACGTATCACTCGTGGAGTGTGCCCATCATCAGGGTGATATACATCATCCAAAGATAGGCAACATCACCAAAGGCCTATGTTCTCCGGGAAAGCGGCATTGACGGGGCCACATTTGTGGTGCACAGCGCTCAGCTGACGTCGGGTGTGTACCAGCCTCATCATTTGTGGACTTTGCAAATAAATCAGATCTCAGTCAGGCTTGGCATTCCCACATTTACCTGTGTCTACACGTAACGGCCAGGCTATGTCGGACGTGGGCTGCCTGCATCGGCCGTAGCCTGCTCATTGGTCAGCCAACATTGGCCGTGGATTACTTGCTTCAGCCATGGCTTGTGCACATCGCTCAGCCGTCGTCAAGCGTTGACTGGCCACATCGCTCTTGGCGTTCAAACAATGGTCATGCGACATTGAGCGTTTCCTAACCCATCGTCTTTGGCCTGCAGAATAGTCACCAGACATTAGGCATGGCCTTCTTGCATTGCCTTTTTCTTGAACATAGTTGTTAGTCGGTGTCGAATGTGGCCTTCCTGCATCACCTTTGTCCTGAAAAGAGGGGTCAGCCGACGTCGGACGTGTCTTGCCCACATTGCCTTTGGTTTGCACACAATGGCAACACCTATTATTTATGGCGTGCACATAATTGGTCAGCCAATGTCGGACGTTGCCTGCCAGCATTGTCTGTTGCCTCCACAAAGTGGTCTCTCGATATCATAGTTTCTTGCCAACATCATGTGTAGACTTCAAACATCGGTTTGACGTAGCCAGAACGCATCGCTTGTTGCCTACACACTTCTAAAATTTTGGCGTTAATTTTATGAATTTTTTTCGTATTTTCCTTCTTTTTTATTTACTAATTATTCATTGTCGGGATTTATGGAACAAAAAAAATAAACAAATTTTTGAATTTAAGATTACCATATTTATTTGTGAATTTTTTGCATTAAAAATATATCTTTTCTTCATATTTTTTTTACGTAATGGTTTACCCATTTTTGAGATTTACCAAACAAAAAGAAAAATAACAAAAATTATTGAAAGTGATGAATTTAAGATTACTATATTTACTGTGAATTTTGGAATTAATTTAATATTTTTTCATATTTTTCTGGTACCATATTCATATTTTACCCATTTATGAGATTCACCAAACAAAAATAAAAATTGTTAAAAATTTTGTTGAAATTGTAGAATTTACGGTTATTATATTTATTTTTGAATTTTTGGTGTTAGTTTTTTATTTTATTCATGTTTTTCCTATTTTTAAACATCAATTACTCAACTTTAAGATTTTTCGAAAAAATAAAAGAAATTGTTGAAATTATTGAATATAAGGTTACAATATTTATTTGTGAATTATATATTTTTTTCATATTTTCCAAGGTCTTCACGCATCAAACATGGCATGTGTGCATCTAACAAGCACCATTGGCCAATGAAATGCAGCATTAGCAGGTGCCTGCTCACATCGGTCGTGGCTTGTGTGCATCGACGGGACGACATTTGCATCGTACAACATCAGGCAATATCAGCCAAGGTTTTTGTACTTAAGGCGAGGAGCGTTGGCCAAAAGTAGGCAATATTAGCGAAGGCGTGCAAGACTCAGCCATGGCGTGTGCACATCGACGGGGCAACATCGATGTTCGCCAACAGTAATTAGCATCAACTTGTGCTTCAGGCAAGCGACTTCAGTCAACAACAAGAGCATAGTCTATGCAACATTGGTCGTTGCGGCCTTGGCTTGTCCACATCGTTTAGCCGACATCATGTGTGGACCCGTCGTATCGATTGTGGCATGTGCATATCACTAAGCGGTCATCGGGTTTAGCCATCATGCATCGCCCTTATCCTTCATAAAACGTCCAGCGGACGTTGGATGTGGGGTGCTCGCATTGGCTGTAGCATGCACAATACTTAGCTAACGTCGTCCGTGGACTTCCCATATAGGTCGGTGCTTGTGCACATCACTCTGCCATCGTTGAGAGCGGACTTCCCGCATCGCCTTTGGCCTACACTGAACGGTCATCCAATAACGCACATTGTCTTCCCGCATCACCTTTGGATTTCACACAATGTCCAGTCGACATCGGACATGGCATGGCCTACCCAAATAACCTTTGGAATACACACAATGGTTAATCGACGTCAAATATGGTTTTCCTACATTGCCTTTAGCCTACACACAATGCTCAACTGATGTCGGATGTGGGCTGCCATGATCGTCTCGAACCGTGTACACATCGGTATGTCGACGTCGAACGGGGCGTAACACTATAGTCCTTAGCCAACACACATCAATCTGCCGATGTCAAGCGTGGCCTTCCAGCATATCCTTTGCTTGCACACAATAATCAACCAACATCGGACGTGACCTTCTTGCTTCACCAATGTCCTACATAGAATGGCCAACCGACGTTGGATGTGGCCTGCCCGCATCGCTATTGGCCTTCACACAGTGAGCAGCTGACGTCGAATGTGGGTTGCAACTATACTTTGCAGCCTGCACACATCGGTCAGCCAACGTCAGATGTATCCTACTTGCATCATCTATATGTTGAACACTACGGGAAGTTGACGTCAGATTTTGGTTGCACCTAACCTTGGTAGTCTGCACACATCGGTTAGCCAACGTCAGCATGGCTTTCCTACATCATCTGTATCCTGCACACATTGGTCAACTAACGTTAGGCATGGACTTCCTTCAATGTCCATAGCCTCACATATCGGTCTGCCGGCACCTGACGTGGCCTAGACGCATCGCTTGTGGCCAGCACATTTTGGTTAGTCGACATCGGACGTGCCTACCCACATCGTTTTTGACTAATCCAGAAATATTAGACTCGAAGGATCTTTCTTGCCAAAATGAGACCATTCATATGCGTGCCACAAACTCCAGCACGTATCTATTTAATAAGTTTCACAGCTTCATTAACATCGACACATCTGAGAAGACCCAAATCTTGAGTCCTCCTATAAAGGACTTCTCCGCTTAGAATGAAATTAAGAGACATACGGCGTATTGACTTCTTTTGGTTGGATGTATCATCTTTTTTATAATTCTCGGACTCCAAATACTTTTTTATATCAAAATACCATGGCATACCATCTTGTTCTGCTTCAACATGTGAACAATGAAATGAATGTTCCTTCAGTTCTTTAGTAAAAGGATCAATATAATCTCTATCTAGATGTTTAATAATTGAAGCGATGGTGGCAAGAGCATCAGCCAACTCATTCTGTATTCTGTGAGTATGTCTGAATTCGATCTTACAAAATCTTTTGCACTACTACATGTAAAGTATAATCTTCGGGTTCTTCATGTACCATTTTCCTTGAACCTGATGAATCAACAAATATGAATCTCCGATAACCAATAGCTCATAGAAGTTCATGTCGATGGCCATTTTTACTCCAAGAATGCAAGTTTCATATTCAGCCATGTTATTTTTGCAATTAAAACGGAGTTTAGCTTTCATGGGATAGTGCTTACCAGATTCTGACACTAAAATTGCTCCAATGCCTTGCCCTTGATGGTTTTCCGCTCTATCAAAGAATAGTGTCCAACCCGGAAATGCTTCAGAAATATCTTCACCCACAAATGACAGTTCTTCATCGTGAAAATAAGTCTTAACTGGTTCATACTCTTCATCAACGGGATATTCTACAAGATGATCAGCCAAATACTGCACCTTTATCGCTTTTTGGGTCACATACACAATATCAAATTCACTCAACAACATTTTCCACTTAGCTAGTTTTCCGGTCAACATCACCTTGTGGAAGAAATATACTTCAATGGATCCATTATGGAAATGAGTTATGTTGTATAAGAAGACAAATAATGTCTCAGCTTTTTGGCAAGCGATGTCAAAGTACAACACGTTATCTCCAACAAAGTGTAACGAGACTCGTATGGAGTAAACTTCTTGCTTAGATAATAGATAGCCCTTTGCTTCTTTCTTGTCTCATCGTGTTGACCAAGTATGCATCTTAATGCACTATCTTTGACAAACAAATACACCAACAAAGGACTCCCTTCTGGCGGAGGAACCAATACCGGTGGATTGGACAAATAGTTCTTAATAGCATCAAAACCAGTCTGACACACTTCCACAACTTAAAGATAGTCTCACACACCACGGTTGATTGACCTATGAATCGACTGATGTAGTTAAACCTCCCTAAGAAACTCATCACCTCTTTCCTCGTCTTCAGCGGAGGTAAATCTTGAATTGCTTTAATCTTAGAAGGATCAAGCTCAATACCCCTTGTTCTTACTCCAAATCCCAATAACTTTCCTGTTGAACCTGCAAAAGCAGATTTTGCGGGAATTAACTTCAAGTTGTAACGACGCAAACGATCAAAGAATTTGCTTAGACGTGTCAAATGGTCCGAACTCTCACGGGATTTGATTATGATGTCATCCACATACACCTCAATCTCTTTATGAATTAAATCGTGAAATAGAGTCGTCATAGCCCTCATATAGGTAGCGCCAACATACTTGAGGCCAAATGGCATCACCCTGTAATGATATACACCCCATAGTGTAATAAAAGCTGTCTTTTCTGCATCTTCCTCGTCCATCATAATCTGATGATAACTTGCGTAACAATTCACAAATGATTCCATTTCATGCTTAGCAGAGTTTTCAATCAAAATATGAATATTTGGAAATGGAAAATATGCATTGGGCTAGATTTATTGAGATCCCTATAGTTGACAAAAATTTTGATCTTCCCATCTTTTTGGCAACCGGAACAACAATGGCCGACCAAGTCGGGTGTTGAGTTACTTCCACCAATCTTAAATCAATCTGCTTGGTGATCTATCGTTTAATCTTTAGACTCAACTCGGGCTTGAACTTCCTAACCTTTTGCTTTACTGGATTGAACCCCGGATTAATCGGCAGTGTATGAGATATAACATCAGTTTTCAGCCCTTGCATGTCACCTACTTCCCAGATGAACACATCAATATATTCAGTGAGTAAATGAATCAGGATCTTTCTTTGATCCTCATTCAAGGGAGTGCTGATCTTGACCACTTTTACACACTCTTCATCTCTTTGATTTACAGTTTCTATT
Organism: Solanum habrochaites; assembly: GCA_027704765.1. Classification (NCBI taxonomy): domain Eukaryota; kingdom Viridiplantae; phylum Streptophyta; class Magnoliopsida; order Solanales; family Solanaceae; genus Solanum; species Solanum habrochaites. The sequence goes on from JAKWJA010002498.1 coordinate 43,875,811, forward strand.
TCCTCTAGATTTGGCTTGTGCTGGTTTTCAAACTGCCGAAATTCCTTGCCAACATACTTTGGTTCCTTACGTTCTTCTTCGTAATCATCCACCTAGTCATTACCTCCCTCATTTTATTCATTCAGCTTGTGACATGACATGTCATTGGCAGGTTTAAAATTTATATTACTGAAACTGTAAACAAACAAAGTTAGGAAAGCAAAGTATAACAGATGAGTAAATAAAAAAAATTTAAAATAAAAAAGGCTTTCATTCAAATTGGAAAATACGGTGCAAATTTGGTCCATGGCATAGGGTCATGTTGCCTTTTAAATATCACGATGGAAAATAAAAAATTTAAACGGTTAAGAAAAATGAAAAATGGTGGGTCTCGGGACTCTTTCGGGCTACCACCATTTTAAATATGGATAAAACGATGCCAACCTACAAAGGAGTTCGGGTGATCAGGAAGGGTGTGGAGGTCCAATTCTGCAGCATCTCTCCTAGCTCTGCATCACGGAATCCTGTCAGCTCGACTTCTTCTTCAATGATAACATCAATCTCTTTAAAAAGGCCATAGATTTCTTGCCCAAAGTCCTCCTGCTCGGAATATTCATGGACTGAAAAAGGATTTATATAGATGAGGGATTGGCTTGGTCAATGCTTGATCCTTCTTGTTCTTTGTCCTCTCATCCTCATCTGCGGAGATGTACCCCAAGCCATACCTTGCTCCTTTGATGGGAACTTGAATGGACTCAACAATTCCTTGGAAATTCCTTCCCAATCCGAAACCTGGTTCAAATCCAGTTTGCAACATCACAGTAGCAATCATCTTATACCCAGAAGACATGAGAGGTTGTGGGGCCAAGTCTTCACCGGTGGCATTTACAAGCTCCACCGTGTATAAAAAAGTGCCTCAAGACACTTCATCGATAATTGGTTCCTGTATGCTGAAGTGACTCCCTTTGCCATTAATAACCAGCTCTTCGTTTTTTCAAATAAGTTTCATCATCTGATTCAAAGTAGAAGGGACAGCTCCAGCCATATGGATGAAAGACCTTCCTAGAAGAAGGTTATAGCTGGTATCAATGTCCATGACTTGAAAGTGTGCACTGAATTCTGGTGGACCCATTTGAATGATCAGATTAGCCGCTACAAACGTATCTCTCTGTACTCCGTCGAAGGCTCTTACATTGACTTGGTTTTGTTCAATCTTTCCCAAGTCAAACCTTAGATTCCTTAATGTTTACATTGGGAAAATGTTCTGACCAGATCCATCATCCACTAGGACGTGATTTATGACCTTCTTGAGGCATATGACATTGATGTGCAATGCGTTGTTGTGTGACCTCCTTTCAAAAGGCAACTCAGCGTCGCAGAAACTAATATGATGCCCTCTGATAACATGGTTATTCATAGCGGCCACATTATTGTTGCTTTTGCCGACGGGCACAAACGTATTATCAAGATCCTTCATCAAAGCCTGCCTGTGCTATTGAGAACTCATCAGTAGGGCCCATACAAAAATCTGGGATGGAGTCTTCTTCCAATGCTTGACTATATAATAATCTTCCAGCTGCATTCTTCTCTAGAATTCCTCTGCCTCACCCTCACTTATTGAACTTTTAGCTTGATCCTTCTTTTGAAATACGAAGAAAGCCCCTCAGGAGTATAATATCTTCTGGATTGGGTCATACCTTATGCAGCAGTAGTCTCAATCACAAATTTTGGATTTATAAGAGTTTTTGATGGCACTAATGCAACAACCTTTTCGGGTGTCAACACAACGAACTCCTTCTCTTTTATGTTCAATGAAGCTACATACTTTTCAAACTCGTCATGCACAATTGGATTTATCACTTTTGTCCCACACCAATCGTCGTTTGTGTCTATCTTGCTGACGTTGCCGCCTCCATGATTCGGCAAAGGATTGGTATTGACATTAGGTGCTGTTGGTTGGAGAGAAACCATCTCTTGGTCAATTAAATCCTGAATGTTGTGCTTGAGTTTGGTATAGTCCTCAGTATCATTCCCAATACTGTTGGAATAATAAGCACATCTGTTATCTAGCCTATAGAATTTCGAATTGATATCCACAGGTTTGGACCCCACAGGGTGGATATATCCAGCCGCAGCCAGTCGCTCGTACAACTTTGTTCATCTTTCTGTAAGCGCGGTGAAATTTCTCAAAGGTTTCTTCTCGAATTGAGGTCGAGGGGGATCATAAATTCCTTGTTTGGGAGGCATCTGTTGATAACCTCAATTATTCGGGTGGGCAACTTGATTTTAGGGATATGAGTTTGTGTGGTAGTTTGGCATTGGAGCTTGGTAGTTTGGGTGGGGATTTTGATATGGTGGAGCTTGTACTTGATATGCAGGAGGGGGTGCTCGGTAGCTCGACTGCACGTTAGCACTGTTGGGAGAAACACCCTAGTAGGGAGATGGAATTTGGTAGGGTGGAGGATGATTTGGGTAAATGGGCGATAGATTTTTGTAATTCGGGGGTGGACTTTTGTATAGTGGAGCTTGGACGTTTGGATAAGTGGAGGTAGCATTCTGATAAATTGGAGGATTATTGGTATGACTAGCTTGCGTGTAGCAAGCTTGGTAGGAATTTTTGTTAAGTTCGGGAAAGACCTTGGGAATATGATATGCTTTTGGGGGTTTTCTTTGCCCCATATGAAACAACAACAATTTCTTCTCTTTTCTTATTCAACGTTGCTGATGATCTGAGTGATGCAGCAACATGGTCTATCATTGACTATCTCGGCAAATTTTGATCGTACGAGCAATAGGATTCGATCATAATACTCAGACTCTTGTACCCGCACAAACACTTCTACAATTTTCTTTTCTGACATAGGCGGTTTAACCCTTGCTGCTTCCTTTATCCACCTATAAGAAAATTCTTTGTAGCTCTCGGTATATTTTGACTTCATCTTCTCTAAAAAATATTGATCAGGAACGATTTCGACGTTATATGCAAACATGTTGATAAAATCCTTTGCTAGAGTATTCCACCTTGGTCATTGTCGGGTTTCATGGGAGGTGAACCACTCTAGAGCCTCCCCACACACACTTTGGCTGAAGAGCCCCATCAACAAAGTTTCATCCATTCCTACTCCCACGAGCTGGTCATAATAGGCTTTCAAATGAGTCATAAATTGCCCACTCCTCTTAAGGTATCAAACTTCAAGATCTTGAACACTTCCGAAAGGTCCAAACTAGGGTAAATTCACAAATTTTAATAGTTAAGTACGGTGGTATCGCGGGCGCATTGAAGCTCTTTCACAGCCTTCTTTATCTATTCTTTTATGTCAACCTTTGATTCTTCCTTTTCCCTCCATTCCCTTTCCTGTTCCTAATAATGGAACAACTCAGAACTTTGCACATCGTGTTCGGGAGGGAAAGAAATATCGAAAGTGTTTCTTTTAGGGAAGGGTAGAGATACAGAGGGACTCTGGACATTTTGAGCGGTTTGATAATTCTTTGGGTAAGTCTGCAGATTGTTATTCCGATTTAAGTGGTTGTGGGGTATTTGAGGATTGAAAGTATTTTGGTTTTGATTTTGGTTCTGATTTTGCGGTGGTGGAGCAGTTTGATGGTGGGTATTTTGAGTATGGGGTGTCATTTGAGGGTTGTTGTTTTGAGGAGAGGGTGGAGTTTTGTAGGATGCGAAAGCAAATTGGGGATTTTGGGTAGTCAGATCTATAACCGACGGATTCTTAGCAGGTGTAGATGGTTGGTTCTAGGATGGATCCATATTTGAGGTAGAGATATAGATTGGAGGTCTCCCATCAGCACCGTTAGCAACCAATCCTGGTGGAGGTAGATCCTGTCTCCTGTGCATTTCTACCCTCATCTCCGCAATCTGTTGCATTAACTGCAAAATCAACTCATTCTGCTCCGCTACGGTGAGTGGAGCCACCATGACATCACTAAGATTTATTTCTTTATTACTATCCCCCATAACTGTCTTTCCTTTGTCTGAATTTCGTTTAGGGAAGGAATTTGCGGGACCTTTTGATCTAGTGAAAGAAGGATGATTTGCCAGCTTTCAATCGACACAGATCTGTTTCAAAGTACCTGAGAAGGAAAAAACTCAAAGGCATATTTGTCAGTGCATATTCAGAATAAAAAATGCATAATATCACGTAGAGAGCAGATAAACACTAAAGTTGCTTCGTTTGAGGATATCTTCAACTCACGAGTAAGGACGGAAACACATTTTTAATGAACATGAGTTTGCTTGTTTTAGTTTTGACACTGTCTCAGATAGGCTAAATCCCCTTAAGCTAAAATCTTCTTGCAGCTAGTCTTTGACGTCCATTGATCTGGCCTTCACATTTTCCTCATAATATGAAAGAGGAGAATGATAATTTTTAAAGGTAGGGGCAGGGCCTAGGAAGGCTACCTACATATCTCACGAGGAGAATTTAGGCCCAACATAGTTCAAGTACAAGATAAAAGCATTCATTTGTTCTTTACGATTACAAGGATTTTGAAAGGCAACAATATAGCTTTTATAATATAAAATGATGATGACAAATTAGTCATTTCTTTTCTTGTTGCAGCATTACTCTCCTTCTTTCAGATGGCCTAGGAATGGAGGTTTGTAGACGATTTCCTCGTCGCCGTCTTTCCCACTCGCTTTAGGGTGAGCATTATCGGGACCATTATTACCTCCTTGCTCTTAGACGAGGTTTTTTTTATGCTTTTTCTGAAGTTTATTAATCATGTTGCTATGGATGGTTTTATTCTTCTTCTTCAGTGTGACCATCCTTTCTCTCATGGAGGTGAATTCTTCAACTTCCACTGTCAAATCTTCATAAAGTGACATTCTTTTAGGTAACAGAGCGGCGGTCTCCGATTCTATCCTCGCCTCTCTCGCTTCTCTTTCTTGTTCTTTCAACCGATGCGTGTCCATCTTCTCTTGCAAGTCCTCTATTTCCATCTCAACATGTTTATTTCTCTTCATCTGTGATTCGAGAACCTCATCCAGCATCATGGTTGAAACTTTGCAGAATGCGATGTCCATGTCAACTCTAAGTCATTCCTCCTTGGCTTCTTGAATTTCTTGAGTGATTTGTTCGTTATTTCTTTGTAGTTCTCCTCAAGTGAGTTCCATCTGGATATTATTACCCTTGTCCATAGCAGTGATTTTTTGCCATTCCAGAAATGGTAGAATAGAGATTTAGGATTTGTAGCATAGGAGGAGGTCTTTTGAGAGAGAAACTTAAACTTAGAAAATTTGGTCGGACATTTTGTAATAGTGACTTCTGTATATTTTTTTGGAAATTTCATGATAGGAGTAGGTTTACGCTATCCTCATTCATACCAACATAAAAACTAAGCAGTTAACCACACATATATCGCGTCCTAACACATACAGAGGGACCCTTTTGTGCCAAGGGTAGGCCTAATGAAATTGAATGATGTACATGTGAATTCGAACCAAATAAACAATTCCCCCCAATTTAAATTTTACTCGTGAATAATAATATTTACAAAGGGGAAAATAAAGGATAAAATATTAAAGACAAACCAACGCAGGGGCTATTTGAATGTGCAATAAAGGCAGGCCCACGCAGGGGTTAAAAACAACGTAAATACATATAAAAACCTACACATGGGCCAAATCTACTATGTTGTGCCTGATGGTCCTGCTCCGTCGCCATCCCCCTGAGTCTTGAAATGCTGAAACATATATCCTAGCATCATCAAGAATCCATCACCTAGGCGTCCTTTGTCTTCCATGCTTTCGTATCGCATCCTCTCAATTTTCTCCCTTGCCCAAGTATCGAAATCATCATAACCACACCTTAGTAATTCCACCTATTGAGTCGCCTTCTTAAGAGTACCTTGGTTCTTGAAAAACTTCGCGTACACCTCTTGGGCCTCTTTCTTTACCTCTTGTAGCTCGGTCACTACTTTTGGATTCTCTGTTCGTTACGCTGCAAAAGTTGTGTGGGGTTTGGGAGAAGACGCTTTGTATGTCCTTCTTCGGCAATTCTTTGTAACCCTTGTCATATATATAATTGAATCGGTTAGGAAAGATGGTGTCTTTATCGATACATTTGGCCCTATTCTATTCTCTGAACATTTCAGACACGTTGTGCACTCTATCGTCTCCAACATCGTATACATAAGAGCCATAATACGCCTCTTTGGGTACAATTTGACTCCTCCCGAACTGTCACAAGACTTTAAAAGGTGCCTAAGGAGAATTCTCGGAATACCTAGTAGAGGAAGCACAATCTGTCTTCTGCTCTCCACGACGACTTCTTTGGAGATGAAACGGTCAAGCATCCATTGGAGATCTTCTTCTTCCAATTCGGAGAAAATCAGATCCCATCTCCTCCTTATTTTCCGATTGTCCATATTCACCTAGTACTACATGTCATTCAAATCCTTAAGGGTGTTCTTGTTGTCAAGAGTATGAAGCTCCCGAGTCGCAGCACCCTTCAGTAAATTGCTAAGGATCCACCACTAAAGGAGCAAGTTGCATCCTTGGAAGTAACAATGCCCCTCTTTGCATTTTCCCAAGGCTCGATATATATCAGACAGGATGACCGGAGCTATAGAATATTACTTTGTTGTCCCTTGGTTCTCATACCTTTTGAGCAAAGTATGGGCGAGTGTTGTAACTCAGGTATTGACATTCAGACTTAGGCCATGGGGGAAGACCTTGAACTCTCGGGTGAAGTGGAGTAGAATCTTTCATGTCCAAATTGGATGTAAAGATTCCTGAATGCTACATGGGATTCTTGGCACCAGTAGGCAAAGTCTTTCCCAAACCCGAACCAGTCTGCAATATCTTCTATGGAAGGATTATTAGAGATGAAGATGTCTTCTTGCTTTCTTGCCTTCCTTTCAATACCTGTCCCTACGGTGTCTATGCACTCTCTAATCTACTCCAAAGTCAGGATAATTTCAGTGATTCTGAACTGGAAAACCATTCGTTTGCTATTGCAATATCCTCTGAGGACCTCAACCAATTTCGCCCAGCCGTTCATGTAGATCAATTTTGTCAGAGAACCCACATATTTGTTGAGGTTTCTTCTATGATCTCTGTCGAGATCATCATGCAACATTTTGATTTGGGGTGGCGCTACTATGACCGTATCAAATTTTGGGAAACGGTCCATATCTACATAACAAAAGCTATTTAGTTTTACCCACCCCAAATTGGTTTTCACATGTACATCATTCAAATGTCAAATAAATGTTATATGTGGTGAGGTCGAAGACCTTAGACACGGTTTTGGCGGTTTTCTACTAAATGGACTTAATATACCTTGGGTATTAAGCCGTCTTAGGCTAATGCTTCATTTTTTGTTTTGGTTTCGCTCTAGCTTAGGCTTACTAGAATAGTTTTCAAGTTGACGGTTACCTGAGTCAGAAAAATATTGGGGTGAATCTACCAAGCAACTTTGGATGACCGCATTTCAACTATTTGTTTGTTAATTCCAAATGAATTTTTGTGTATTTCTTAAGAAAGTCGTGAAAAGCCACGTAACTTTTGTTTTCCTAATGTACACTACTTTCCTTTTGGCGGAAGAATGTAATGAAAAAACAACAGTTTCAAAACTAAGGTAAACTAGACAAGTAAACGATTATCACAAATAGCCAAATAACGTTTGTTTTAAGGTCAGAATCTTCAAACAACCCCAATGTAGTTGCCATTTCTTTTTTATTTGAAAATATATTTTCAACATTTTTTTCATGACTTCTTTATTTTGAAAGTCGCCACTTAATTTTAGGTAAAATCATGAAAAAAACGCTTGTTTTCAAAAGACTTAAACAGAAGAAATCATTTTGAAAACTGTAAAGGGATTCAGGGATTCCTATTAATAACTTGGGAAGGTTTTGAAAGTACCTAAGAGGCCCTCTAACTGGCGGTTATCCGACAACTAACTTTGTTTGTCTAAAATTTGATTTAACTTGAAAAATGTTTAATGGTAAAGAGTTAAACTACTAATTTATTATCTAAGTCATTTTATATGCAAAATTATTATTTTAATTTTAATTCAATAAAACATCTACGACATTTGCGGGAGGTTCTCATTATCTAACTTAAAGATTAACGACAAAAAAAGCAGATAAATAATGAAAAGCATGTAAAGAGACAGGGAGACAGATTTGGGTCCAAATTTTGGTTCTCGTCCGCCTTGATTGGAATTTTGGACCCACCTGTTATGGGTTTTTGACCCATTTGACTTTTTGGGTTTTCTATCCATTTTCTTTCGTACCTATCTTAGACTAAACATACAAAAATAAATAATAATTACGGAAAATAAATAAGACAAGGGCTTACGCCCAAAAATAACAAAATACAAGTATGAACGAATAAATAAAATGGGCCTGCTAATCCCAGCTTCTTCGACATTCTTCAATTTTTTATTTTTGAGCCCTTCCAAATGGGGCCTGTATGTTGATTTTTAGAGCTAATTTATTCGAGGGAAAGAAGTGCAAGTCTTTAAGACTTTCTCCAAATGCAAAGGATAAGTGATTTCTCGGCATACTCGGACAGATTCATATGCAAACAACAACAAAAAAAATTTAAAAAGATGTAAGTATACAATGAGCACATAATTATATAAACAACAAAAGGGAAGAGAGGTATATGTGGATTCTTCTAAGAGATAAGTAAGAGTATAAACTGTCACACCTTAAAATGCAAAATACAAAGAATTGTATCCCAAAGAAATGATGATTAGAGATAGCAATCACAACTAGGATATATCATTCGTTAAAAAACTTCTTAACCAAACAGAAAAAAAGATCGATGAGGCATAAAAAATCACAAATACTAGGAAAGAAAATAAACATCTATATACATCCTGTAACTTGACAGAAGGATGAACCAATGGGTGCAATTTTAAACTGACTAAATTTTACAGAAACTAAACAATTGCACTTTTTCGGCAATCCATGAAAAACAGTAGCAAAACACGACATGGCATCACTTTATTCAACTATAACAAAAGATTAACTATCATTTATTATTATTGAGCAGTTACAATTGGTAACAATTAATATGATCTAAATAGAGAGGGAATATTTTTTATGCTATTAATAAACTATAAACACATTATGCTTCTATCTAAATTAAAAAAAAAATAACGGACATACTCCTTCACAATATCATCACATTAACAATAGATTACTTGCGTACTTCAGACACGATACTCTCTTACAATATCATATTAATTTCAATGCGAAAATGATAACGTCTTACAACATGTATACATATAACAACGATCTTCAAACTAGACAAATAACATAAAAAAATAATATTTGCTTTCATCCTCAAAACAAAAGTGAAGAAAATAAACAGTAATTATCAACGATATGCTACCTGAGAATGACAAAAAAACGTAACACACCAATACGAGTGGTGACAAACCTTATCAATCTTGAACAATAAAAACTGGTATATGAAATAAACTTAGCGGACTTAATATTTTAAATTCACAGTGAACTCCAAATCAAGGAAAACAGAGAGACGAGGAAAACATTAAGCAACCAACCCATAATGCTTTAATTCAAAATTGCAAAATGATTTAATGAAACCAAACTAGAATACACATAACATGTGAAACAACAACAAGTCATTGATAACCAAGCTTTCCAACATTGAAACATCAAAACTAAATAAGGTTGAGGCGGAGAAGAAGTTAAAGGGAAGAATTGTTACCTTTAACGAGGCACCAAATTGGGCAGTAGTGAGCGAAGAGTCAACGAGCTTTCGAGACTTCGAACACGATCTTAATTCTGACAAGCCAAAGAGAGATATAGAACCAGACTCTATTCAAGGACTCTCCTGCTATTTGGGAAAGGTGTCTGAGAGTTTCAACGCCTAAGAGATTTGCCACTAAGAATACCACACTTTGATTAATATTTTGTAGAAAATATTTCACTTCATTTCTTCTTTCCACCTGTCTCTTTTCTAACTCTCAAGAACCCCAAAAAAATCTGAAACATTCCCCTTTTTTATATGTTTTCTCAAAACCCCCCAAAAAAAACCTTTTTACTCAGAGTCTCGAAGTTAATATATAGGGGGGAGATTACGGTTTTGCGAAAATAGGCGGAAAATACAAGGGCAAAATCTTGTTTTCAACCACAGGTTTGAATTTCAACTTCAAATCTTCCCCACAATCTTCGAATATTCCTGAATGATTCTCCGATTGAATGGATAGCAATTTGGATGGATGAATGAGATTGATTCTTTCGTCCTTAGATACGACGTTGTCTTCATCCTAAGGTCGCAAGGACAAAAATGGCAGGCGCGACTAGTTTTCCTTGACATTTCGTACGAGACGGAAGAGAGAAAAAGCGAAGAAGGTCAACACAACTAGAGAAGTCGCGTATCTCACGCGTTTTCCAAATTCTCTGCGCTGAGGAAGAAGGCAAGAGTACGGGTTTGTTCATACTGTTGCTGCTCGCTGCTGGTGAGTGCCTGGTTTTTCGTCTACGCGTGGATCAGAGTTTTGGAGAAGAAGAGGAAAGATAGGGATGGGTCAATTTTTTGGATCAATTTGCGCTGGGGAAATTTCTGGGCTTCTAAACAAACAGGAAAATAGTGATGGTCCTAGGAGAGGAATTGAAAGAATGGGCTCACAATTTGAAAAGGACTTGGTCAATAAAAAGAGGGGTGGGGAAATATGGACATTTTTAGTTAATTTAGGAAATTGGCGACGGGCAGATATCCCTTACGGCCAAATAGAGTTGGTCTTTAAATCCTATTTGAGTTTAAACGACTACATTGTTAATATTTGTACATAAGAAAAATTTAATAATTTAATTAATCCATGAGCTTCTTGATTTTAATGAGGTAAAATAGCTAACTCAATTTTAAACTATAGGACTCGAAACATGAGATACTAACTTTAACAAAACTAATTTAATAAGCATTAAGTAAAACTAAAATCTTTTAAGACGATTTTTGAGTATTTTTTACAAAATGAACTAACTATATATATAAAAACTGAAGTTACGACTAACATTATTTCAAAATGATTAGAAGAACATTTTGAATATTTTAAAGTCAATTATTTCAACTTGTTAGGAGATTAAGAAACTCGAGAATTAATTATTATCGGGGAGGGTAAAAATTTGGGTATCAGCACAGGCACGGAATCAAGAGCTTTAAGTGGGCCAAGCATTGTTCGTAGCTAGTGTGCATCGGGTAAGCAATGTTAGCCACCGACACACAACATCATCCAAGGCCAACAGGCATGAGTCTTGGTGTGTGCCCATCGGCTGGGAGACATTAGCGACGGGCAATGGACGGCAACATTATCCATGGTTTGTGCGCTTTAAGCAAGCGATGTCGGCCAAAAACAAGTGGCACTTGCCAGTTGATATTGGTCGTGGATTGAGCTTATTAGTTGTGGCTTGTGCATAACGCTCAGTAAGTGTTGGTTGTGGACTGTCTGCATCAGTCATGGCTTGTGCACATCACTCAGTCATTTTTGGGTGTAGACTTCCTGCATCACCTATGGCATGAACACAACGGACAACCAAAGTCTGGCGTTGCCTTCCTGCATAGCCTTTGTCCTGCACACAATGATCAGTCGAAGTCGAGTGTAGACTGCCTGCATCTCCTTCGGACTTCACACAATGGTCAGCCAACGTCGTACGTGGGCTTCCAGTATCGTCCGCAACATGCATACATCGGTCTGCCAACGTTGAACGTGTCGTGATAGTATTTTCCTTAGCCTTGACACATAGGTCTGCCAATGTTGAATGTGGCCTTCCAACATTGTCCAGAGCCTACACATATTGGTCTTCAATTTTGGGCAAACGACAAGCAAAATTAGCAAAGATTTCCACGCATTGGATATGACATGTGCGCATCTTGCAAGCGACGTCAGCCAATGGAATGTGTATTCACCCAAATCCTTCACGCATGGATGTGGCATTTTTGTATCTGCTAAACTACGTAGGATAATACAATGCGGCATTAGCCAAGGTTTGCATGCATGGACGTGGCATGTGCGCATTTGGAAAATGAAGTCGACCAATGACATGCAGCATCAGCCAAGGCCTGCACACATCATTCGTGTCGTGTGCACATCGGCTGGGCAACTTCACTCGTGGTATGAGTGTATCGTCTAGGCAATATCGACTGATGTCTGCGTGCATCGGCCAAGAAACATCAGCCAATGGTATGCAGTAACAGACAAGTCCTGCACGCATTAGCCGTGGTGTGTACATTTCTACTCGGTGACACTTGCGCGCATCTTCTAGGCCACATCAACCAAAGGAAGGAAATATTATCCAAGGCATGCATAAATCAGCTGTTACTTGTGCACATCAATTTAGAGACAACTGTCATGGACTGCATGCATCGTCCAGGCGACGTAGGCCAACGGTAGGCAGCATCAACCAAGGTCTTCATATATATTACGTCGGTTGGGCTTATCTTGATAGTGAAATCGAACTACGACATGCAACATCATCAAAGGAATGAACACATAACTAATGGCGTGTATACATCAGCTTGGCTAGATCGACGTCGGCCCACGACAGGAACCAAAAGCCATGTCTTGTGCAGTTCGGGCAAACAACATTGGCTAGTGATTGGTAGCATCAGCCAAGGCATGCACACATATGGAATGGAATGTGCACATATGGAAAACGACATTCACCAATGAACTGCAGCAAAAGCCAAGGCACGCACGCATCGGTCATGGTGTGTGTTTATTTGTTGGGCAACATTTGCATTGGCCAATGTCAGACAACATCAGCCAAGGCTTGTGCACTTAGATCAAGCGATGTTAGCCAACGACATGCATCATCAGTGAAGGCCTGCACGCATGCGTCGTTGTCTGTGCCCATTAGCAAGTCAACATATGTCGGCCAAAGACAGGCAGCATCATCCAAGGCCTATGTTCTCTGGGCAAGAGACATCGGCCATGACACATTGTTGGTGCACAACGCTCAGCTATTGTTGGGCGTGGATTAACCTCATCGGTCATGAACTCCACAATTCACTCAGCGATCAGTTAGGCTTGGCCTTCCTATATCTCCCTTTCCTCCACATAATGGCAAGGCAATGTCGGTCATGTGCTGCCCGCATTAGCTAAAGCCTACTCATCTCTCAGCCGACATCAGTCGTCGATGCTTGCATTGGTCATGCCTTGTGCACATCGGTCAACCATCATCAAGAGTGGACTTCCCCTATCGCCCTTGGCCTTAAAAAAATTGTTAGCCAACATCAGGCATTGCCTACCCCTATCGTCTTTGTCCTGCATAGTGGTTACCAACTGTCAGATATGCCTTCCCACATCGGTTGTGGCTTGCACATAGTGGTCAGCCGATGTCGAACGTGGTCTTCCTGTATCGCCTTTGGCCTGCACAAAATGGTTAGTCGATGTAGGACTGGCCTGCCCGCATCACCTTAGGTTTGCACAGAATGATCAGCCGACCTCGAACGTGGGATACACCTATTATTTTTGGCCTGCACACAAAGGTCAGCCAACGTCGGACGTGACCTTCCACCATTGTTTATTTCTTCTCCACAATAATTTTTCTACGTCGTAGTTGCTTGCCACCATCTTTTGTAGCCTTCAAACATCGGTTTGGCATTGCCAGAACGCATTGCTTGTGGCCTGCACACTACTGAATTTTTGGCGTTAATTGTATATTTTTAAAATATTTATCTTCTATTATACTGATTAATTGTTCACTTTCGATGTTTAACAAATAAATATGAAAACTAAAACAAATTTTTGAATTTAATATTATCATATTTATTTGTGAATTACCATTGCGTTAAAAATGTAATTTTTTTCTTCATATTTTTTCTTTTTAATTAATGAATTACCCATTTTTGAGATTTATCAAAAAAAAAAAGAAAAATATTAAAAATTATTGAAATTGATGACATTAAATTTACAATATTTATTGTGAATTTTTGCATTAGATTTATATTTTTCCTATATTTTATTCGTAAACTATCCATTTGGAGATTTACCAAATAAAAAAATTAGAAAAATTATTCAAATTGTTGAATTTAAACTTAATGTATTTATTTATGAATATTTTTGTGTTAATTTTTAAATTTATTCATATTTTTTATATTTTTATTCATCAGTTACTCATTTTCAGGATTTATTGTAAAAATAAAAAATTGATTAATTATTAAATTTAAGCTTAGAATATTTAATTGCAAATTTTTGGCATTATATTTATATTTTTTTCATATTGTTGCTATGTTCTATTAATCGATTGCTCTTTTTTGGGATTAACCAAAAAAATAAAAAACAAATTGTTAAAACTAGTTTTTATAAATAAAAAAGTTAATTGTGGAAAATAATGTGTGTTTGTACCTCAGAACGTGCATAATTAGGTTTTACATGTTCATTTTGAATCTCTAGAAAAAACAATGTCTACTCCTCAGAGTCAAAATCCACGCCACGAAATTAAGAGCTCTGAGTGGGTCAAGAATCTTCCGAAGCAAGTGAACATAGCAAAAGCAATGTTGGCCAACGATAGGAAGCATCATCCAAGGCCTTCACGTATGAGCCATTGCATGTGTGCATCAGAAGGGCAATATCAGTGTTATGAAACGGTAAGCAGCATTATCCAAGGCTTCTGCGCTTCAAGCAGACGGCGTCGGGCAACAGCAAGTGTCATCGACTAGGAGACATTGGTCATGAACCGCTTGTATCGATCGTGGCTATTGCACATCGTTCAGTCAACATTGGTCGTGGACTGCTCGCATCGGGTATGACTTCTGCACATCACTAAGTCATTTTTTATAGTTGACTGATCGCATCGGGTATGACTTTTGCCTGGACACAATGGTCAGACGACGTTGGGCAAGGCCTATCTGCATAGCCTTTGTGCTGCACACAACTGTTAGCCAACATCGAATATGGTCTTCCCGCATCGCCTTTTAGCATGCACAAGACGGCCTGTCTACGTCGGACCCTGCAGCCTACCCACATCGATATCTTGAAGTCAAATATGGCTTGACAACATCATCCGTATCCTGGACATGGACTACAAGCATTGCTCATAGCCTGCACACACCGGTCTTACAACGTTGGATGTGTGCTACCGGCATCGTTTCTAGGATGCACATATCGTTCAACAGATGTTGTCCAATGGCAAGAAGAATCAACCAATGTCTTCATGCATCTGACGTGGTATATGCGCACCTGGAAAACAATGTCAGTCAATGGCATGCGACTTCAGCTAAATCCTGCATGCACGGATCTGGAATGTTCTTATCTTGAAAGCGACCACAGCCAATGGAATGTCGCATCAGCTAAGGTTAACATACATGGAAATGGCATGTGTATATGTGTCAAACAACGTCGGCAATGAAATTCAACATCATCCAAGGACAGCACGCTTCATTCGTGTCGTGTACACATCAATTATGCGACTTCATCCATGGGATGAGTGCATCAATTGTTGTTGCACATATGCTAAATGACAACGGGCAATGGAGGATGCAACAACCAAGTCATGCATGCATTTGCCGTTGAGACCTTTAAAGGATATTTTTATGGTCAATAATGTTCTATATATATCCAATATGACCAGATATTCTTCACCCATTTTAACACATAAAAATAAAAATTAACTCCTTCTCTCTCTCTCTTTTCTCTTAAGGATTAAACCAGCAACCTTAAAGTTTTCTAGGGTTCTTGAAGAAACCCTCATATCTGCAAACCAAGGTAAGTGAAAACTCGTGGATTTAGATTAATTCTCCCATGGATGATTAGGAAAACATGTTAAAATACCTTTTTTTCTTCTTTGGTTCAAATGTCAAGGGAAGCTGAAGTTCTAATAGATTTCAAGTTATAAGGAGAAGTTGCAGAAATTGAGGTTAGGTGACTACTCTATTGTCTTCCTTATGTATGAATTTGATTAGGGAATTAGTGGTGTGCTTTCATGAAGAACTCAAGGGGGTGGTGAGCTCAATACAGGTTGTATAATAAAAAAAATTTAGGGTTGTTCTATGTATATTATTGTTGGCTCGGTTTGGTTGATCTTGGGGGAAAGGATGTACAATGTATGTGATGGATAGAGAATGAGGGTGTTGTGATACACATTATGTTAAGGGCTGTATGGGCTTATTATCAGTCAAAGTTAGCAACTGTTTTACAAGGCTCATGGTGTGATAACTGCTAATATTAGTTTACCATGACTTATATTGTAGATTAAAACCAAAAAAGAGAGGCTGAATCGTGACAGTATATCAGTCCGAGGATAAGGTATGTAAGTGTATTTGATTATATTATCCTTTGGCATGAAATATGATACTAGAATTAATATGAATTCAGTGAATATCATAAGTTCTATTCCTATAAAAGGAAACAAAGTGGCAGCGTACTATCTCCAAATACCTAACAATATTTCCCCCTCTCTGTAGTGTATAGGACAACTTCATTATCTCTTCACTATTATATACTTTTGTAATTATCCCCCATGTGCTGGTATAGAAATGGTGTTTTCAAAAGCAAGTCTGTGAATCCTACTTTGTGTTGTTTGAATTTAATTGTGTCATTAATCTCTTAAAGTAATTTTTTGATGTTACATAACTCCTTATGTCATTGTTATTTCCTTAAAATATTATTTTCATTTGTTCTTTTACTGGTCCATACATGCATATCTCCAAAATAATTATGACCACCAAAATAACATCTCAAAATAGTTATGAACTGTTAGACAACAATATCAAAGATTAAAGAATCTAAGTAGCCCAGGGGCGAAATCCTAGCATGGGTCAATCCCAACTAGTACATAAGGGTGGCAGATGAAGGGAGAAAGCCTATCATGGGACGATCAATATTGGTATAGAAGGGTTGCAGCCCAGGGAAGAAAGCCTCGCATGGGTCGTTCCCCCGTTGTGTAATTATGAGGACCGCATCCGAGGTGTTAATACGCCAAGCATGGGTCATCTTATTTTACCACTAATTAGCTGGTCACTAGTATCACATTCCCTACAAAGATTATAGCATACAGAAAAGTAAAGAAAAGAATGTAACTTACTTGATCCCTCAAGAGTAAGAAAAGGTTGTCTTCTCTCCTAATCTATGCACTCATATGTTGCTATTTGATTTCATTTGATCTCTCCTATAACATATGTTATTGCCTTACATATTCAGTACATTTTTTTGTACTAACGTCCCTCACGGGGGACGCTGCATTTCATGCAGCAATCATATGTACTCAAGCTAGTAGACCTCCTCAGTAGAAGCACAAAAAACTCTGCTACTTTTGGGTGAGCTCCAAGTTGATTTGAAGCTTTATTGAGTCCTTGGTAAATTCATTTTGGTATTGCATCGCAGTTAAGGGTTAGGCGGGGTCTGTCCCGACCTACTCAAGTCTTCTATCTTTTATAGACTTTGGTGATGTATGTACATGGTTCAGTTCTGTCTTAAGGAGTTGTCGCCTCAACAACCAAGTCTTTTATATAACTTTTGGACCTACTTATGTTATTTTGTATCGCTGCATTCTAGGTGAACATGTCACAATTGTTATTGTTATATGCACAGTAAGAGCAGGATGCAGTTTGGTTCTCTCGGGCCTTTAGGGCACCGGGTGCCTGTCCGTCTTAATGGGTTTTGAGGCGTGTCAAAAAGTGGTATTAGAGGAGGTCATCCTAGGTAGTCTACAAAGACGTGTGTAGAATCTTGCTTATGGATGTGTTCTGCACCACATCTATAAACAAGAGGCTACGGGACATGTAGAAGTTGTCTCATTTCTTAGATCATGCGACAGATCCAGTGTTGTAGGGGAATCATATCTAATTTATCAATTGTTTTATTATAAGAAAGATGCCAATAATAAGAAGGAGTAAAAGTATTGGTAAACAAGTCTATGTAGTTGCCCAAGAAGGGACCAACCAACCACCACCAAATCAAGCTTTTCAAAGTGGGGCTCAAGATGAATCTCTAGCGTACATTTCCCGATGCCTCCATATCCTGAAGAACTACGATGGGAAAATGAACCTTAGGAACCGTCTATCAATGCTACCGACCAAGTCTTAAGCAATGCAGTTCATTTATTGACTTGTATAGTTGCTGGTCATGGACAAAGTCAAGTAGGTCCAGTTACCAGTACTAGTGGTGTACAAAGATTAGATGAAGCACGGATACGTGATTTTCTTAACTTGGACCCTCCATCATTTACCGGGTGAGATCCTAAATAAGATTCGCAAGACTATATGGATCAAATCAAACGCACTTTGGATATTATGCATGTAAGTGGTAAAGAAATACTTGAGCTACATGCATACACATTAAAGGGTTCAAAAAGACTTTCCTTCAGCTATGTGGAAAGAGTTCAAAAAGGCATTCCTTGATCATTATCTTCCATTGGAGATCTGAGAGTCCCATGCGATTCAGTTCTTAAATCTCCGCCTAGGAAATATGATTGTGAGAGAGAATATTCTAAAATTTAATTCCTTGGCACATATTCTCCTAATATAGTAGCTACTATGGAGGATAGAGTTCATCGATCTGTGGATAAATTAGATTCATATATGGTTAGAGACTGTACATTTGCTTCGTAGATTAAAGATATGGATATAGCAAGGATGCCAGATTTTGTGCAAAAGTTAGAGGATGAAAGGCAAAGAAGAAGGACACAAGAGTCGGAAACAGGGTATTGAAAGAGAGACAGATCCATGGGGAAATTTACACCATCCCAAGGTGAGTTTAGGCCTCAGTTCTCTTACAAACCCCCTAGGCCATCATATTTCTACTCTACGACTAGTGCTCCTCCACGGTTCCAAGGGTTTAAGGAAAATCAGTTTGGGCAAAGAAGTGAAATCCAAGGCTCACAAATAGCGAGTCATCAAGAGAAGGGATGTATGAGCCAATCAAGGCCTCCACGACAGCCTTTTAAACAGTGTGGGAGGAATATCCTGGTGCATGCAGGTTTGGGATGGATGTTTGGTTTTGGTGTGTCACACAAGGGCATATGATTAGAAACTGCCCTCATAGAGGAGTGGGTGGCGTTGCATAATTAACTAGATTAGTTGTTGCATCGACCTCCCAACCCCTTCTTTAGGTAGGGGACTACATATGCCTACAGTTCGTGGTAGGGGAGCTAGGGGAGCAGGTAGTTCTAGTGGAGGTAAGAATCGCACATATGCACTAGGGGATTGACAAAATTCAGAAGCCTCGTCGAATGTGGTTACAGGTACATTGTCCATCTTTTCACATATTGTATATGCACTAATTGATACGGGGTCTACACTATCATATGTTACACCATTGATTGCGGGAAAGTTCAAAAGAACACCAGAATTGTTAGTGAATCCATTTGAAGTATATACACCGATTGGTGAGTCTATTATAGCTAGAAGGGTTTATCGTAATTGCATTGTAAATGTTTGTAGTCGCGATACATTGGCTGAACATGTTGAGCTAGACATGGTAGATTTTGATGTTATATTGTGTATGGATTGGTTAGCTTCTTACTATGCCACGGTCGATTACCGAATTAAGATAGTGCATTTTCAGTTTCCAAAAGAGGTAGTCCTCGAATGGAAAGGTAATATTGGGGTGCTAAGAGGTAAATTTATTTCTTATCTTAAGACAAAGAATATGATTTCCAAAGGATACATATGCCATCTGGTTAGAGTGAAAAATGTAGATGCGGAGCCACCAACCATTAAATCCATTCCGGTGGTAATTGATTTTCCAAATGTGTTTCCTGAAGATCTTCTAGGTTTTCTTGCAGATCGAGAAGTAGAGTTTGGTATTGATGTGCTTCCAGATACTCAACCTATATAAATTCCTCCTTATAGAATAGCTACCGCAGAATTACAAGAGTTGAAGGAGCAATTAAAAGACTTATTAGAAAAAGGATTCATGAGGCCTAGTATGTCACAATGGGGAGCACCAGTTTTTTCTGTACTAAAAAAAAATTGCTCGTTAAGAATGAGTATCGACTAGCGACAGTTGAATAAGATAACGATTAAGAACAAATATCCCCACCCTAGAATTGATTATTTGTTTGATCATTACAAGGTAGTAGGTGTTTTTCAAAGATTGACCTAAGTTCAGGTTATCACTAAGTGAGGGTCAAGGACAAAGATATACCCAAGACAGTTTTTCGAACATGGTATCGTTATTTTGAGTTCTTAGTCATTTCATTCAGGCTAACAAATGCACGAGCATATTTTATGGATTTGATGAATAGGGTTTTAAAGCCATTTTAGATGTGTTCGTGATAGTTGTCATAGATGACATTCTGGTGCATTCAAGATCGAAAGAGGATCATGCTAATAACTTGCATTAGGTTTTAGAAATTCTCTATGATCATAAGTTGTATACAAATTCTCTAAATGTGAGTTTTGGTTGAAATCTGTGGCATTCCTAGGTCATATCGTATCTAAGGAAGGAATAAGGGTTGATAACTAGAAAATAGAAGGCGTGAAAAACTGGCCAAGACAAACAATGCCTACAGAGATCGGTAGTTTTCTTGGATTGGTAGGTTATTACAAAAGGTTTGTTGAAGGATTCTCTTCGATGACTACATCCTTAACAAAGCTACAATACAAACAAACCATGTTTCAATGGAGAAATGAGTGTGAAAGAAACTTCCAAGAGCTGAAGAGTAAATTAACTTCTACACCTATGTTGGTACTTCGAAAATGTACAAAAGGCCATGTATCATACTATGATGCTTCGGGAGTGGTCTTAGGTTGTGTATTGATGCAACATGGTAAAGTTATAGCTTATGGATCAAGGCAGATGTGGCCACATGAGAAAAATTATCCAACCCATGATCTATAGCTAGCAACAGTTTTGTTTGATTTGAAGATATGGCGCCACTATTTGTATGGAGTTCATGTTGACATATACACTAATCACAAAAGCTTTCAATATATCTTTAAGCAGAAGGACTTAAATCTGAGTCAGTCAAGGTGGCTGGAGTTACTTAAAGATTATGACATTGACATCTAATATCGTACCGATAAAGCTAATGTGGTAGCTGATGCTTTAAGCCGTAAAATAATGGCAAGAAGTTATGGGAAGTCTGTGGAAAGACAAGGAATGACTAAGGATATGTGCCAACTAATGAACATGGACATTCACCTTCTTGAATCTCAAGACGAAGGGGTTATTGTGTAAATTGCGGTAGAATCCTCATTAGAAGTGGAAGTGAAAGAGAAGCAGCACACTATTCCAATTCTTATACCACTTAAAGAGAATGTACTGCATGGTATTACAAAGGCATTTGAGCTTAAGAAATACCGAGTACTTCGATGTCAAAACAGATTGTGTGTACCTAATATAAATGAACAATGAAAGAGGATCATGATGGAAGAAAATAATTCAAGATATTCTGTTCATCCGGGTCAACTAAAATGTATCATAACTTTAAAGAAATGTATTGGTGGGGGAAATCAGGAAGAACATTGCAGAATTTGTGGCTCAGTGTCCCAATTGTCAACAGGTAAAAGTAGAACACCAAAATCCTGGAGGTTACATGCAACGTAGAGAACTTCTAATTTGGAAATGGGACATGATCAATATGGATTTTGTCACTGGTTTGCCTCTCTCATTCTGGATTTTTAACTTCATATGTGTAATAGTTGACAGACTAATAGTGAAGACTACTTATACAACTGAAGAGTATGGGAGGTTGTACATTAAAGAGATAGTTTGACTACATAGAGTCCCAATCTCTATAATATCTGATAGAGGAGCTCAATTCAGTGAAAATTTATGGAATCCGTTTCAAAAGAGTTTGGGAACACAAGTGAATTTAATTATAGCCTTTCATTCTCAAACGGATGGCCATGCAGAACGTACAATTCAGACACTTGAGGATATGATGCGAGTTTGTATATTAGATTTCAATGGTCGCTGGGATGATCACCTACCACTTATTTAATTTACTTATTAAAATAGATACTATTTGAGCATTAAAATGGAACCTTATGAAGCTTTATATGGTAGAAAATGTAGATCACCAATTAGCTGGTTCAAAACACGTAAAACTGCCTCATTTGGGACACATCTTGTTTATCAAGCTATGAAAAAAGTCAAAGTGATACATCACAGACTAGAAATAGCTCAAAGTCGACACAAATCATATGCAGATATTAGAAGGAGAGGACTAGAATATTATATAGGGGATTGGGTGTTCTTGAAGGTGTCTCCGATGTAAGGGGTAATGAGCTTTGGTAAAAGGGGAAAGCTGAGTCCACGTTATATAGGGCCATATAAGATTATCCAAAAATTCGGCCAAGTAGCCTATGAGTTAGAGCTACCACAAGAGCTTTCATCAGTTTATCCGGTGTTTCATGTCTCAATGCTACGAAAATGCGTAGGTGACCCATCTCGTATTACTCCAACTGAAGATGTTCAAGTTACGGGAGATCTCACTTATGACGAAGTACCCATTGCTATTCTGGATCGACAAGTTAGCAAATTAAGAAATAAAGATGTAGCTTCTATAAAACTACTATGGAGAATCCAACAAGTAGATGAATTTACATGGGAAGTGGAAGAAGCAATGAAATTGAAGTATACTCACCTCTTCCAGACTGGTGAGAAATATCAAAATGTTAGTGGAGGCGTTGACAAGGAATTATAAGTTTAAATGTTCAATAGGATAATAGTAGTAATAACTTAAGCTTGAACTTTTTTGTGCTTACAATACTGCTAACATTTGAGGACGAATGTTTTAGTGGAGGAAGGATGTGACAACCTGTAGTATGTATATGCTAGTTCTATTCATCTGATACTTGACATAGACTTATAGTGTAGGTGCGGGATCATGTTTCTTATATGGTTAGTGTTGGTTAAAACTAGCTCGGAAGGTGATGTAACGCCTTTCAAATTTCAGCATGCGTGTTGCAAGTTAACTTTGACGGAATGTATTTAAGTAGATATAGTAAGGTGGTAATTGAGCTTAAAGTTAAAATTTAAGTTCTTAGTTGAAGAACAAGGGATTAATATTTAGAAATTGAAATAAAATAATTGAGATGCTTGCTTTGCGTAATTTATGCTAGCAGCTGCATCACCTACTTAAGTTATAATATAGTTAAAGGGTCATGTTTGATTGGCCAAATTTAGGCTTATATTAATGGGCTGTCACTTGAAGTCCAAACCTATTAAATGAAAATAAAATTTGAAAGAAATCCCAGCAGCCAAATCTACCAAGGCCCAACAGTTACTGCTCACTTCCTTAATTATTAAAATACCTTTCTTTACTCTTTGGTTCAAGTGTGAAGGAAAGCTGAAGTTCTAAAAGAATTCAAGTTATAAGGAGAAGTTGCAGAAATTGAGGTAAGGTGACTGCTCTATTTTTTCTTCCTTATGTATGAGTTTGAGTGAGGAAATGGTGGTGTGCCTTCATAAAGAACTCAGGGGGGTGAGTTCAATAATTGGTTGTATGATAAAGCATATTTGGTGGTGTTGTATGTGTTTACTGTTGGCGCAACTTGGTTGATCTTGGTAAAAGGATGTATAATGTATGTGATGGACGGAGAATTAGGGCTTGGTGATACTCATTATTTTGAGGTATGTATGGGGTCATTATAAGTCAAAGTTAACTACTATTTTACAAGGCTCACGGTGTGATATCTGCTAATTTTAATTTAGTATGACTTAAATTGTAGATTAAAACTAAAAAGGGGAGGCTGAATCGTGATAGTATATCAGTCCAAGGATAAGGTATGTGAGGTTATTAGATTCTATATCCCTTTGGCATGAAATCTGATACCTGCAAGTAATATCAATGAAGTGAATCTCATAAGTTCAATTCCTAAAAAAGGAAACATAGTGGCAATGTACTATCTCTAATATAGCTAACAATATTTCCCCCTCTTTGTAGTGCATATAACTACTTCATTATCTGTTCATTATTTTATACTTGTGTAGTTATCCCCAATGTGCTGGTATAGAAATAATAATTCCAAAAGAAAGTCTATGAATCCTCCTCTTTTATGTTTGAAGTTAATTGTGTCATTAATCACTTAAAGTATTGTGTTGATGTTACATAGCTCCTTATTTCATTTTCATTTCCTTAAAGTATTATTTTATTGTCTTCTTTTACTGGTCCGTACTTCCATATCTCCAAAATGATTATAACCACAAAAATAACATCTCGAAAGAGTTATGATTGGATAAACAACAATATCAAAGATTATAGAATCTAAGTGAAGAAATCTATATGATTACGAGTGGCAGCCCATGAGAGAAAGCCTAGCATGGGCCGATCCCTATTGGTATAGAAGGGTGGAAGCTTAGGGGAGAAAGCCTAGCATGGGTCGATCCCAAGTTGAGTAATTATGAGGACCGCATCCAAGGGGTTAATACGCCAAGCATGGGTCATCTTGTTTTACCACTGATAAGATATTCACTTGTATCACATGCCCTACAAAGATTATAACATACATAAAAGTAAAAAAAGAATGTAACTTACTTGATCCCACAAGAGTAAAAAAAGTTGGTCTTCTCTCCTAATATATGCACTCATATGTTGCTATTTGATTTCATTTGAGCTCTCGTATTACATATGTTATTGCCTTACATATTCAGTATATTTTTTCGTACTGACATCCCTCATGAGGGACACTGCATTTTATGTTGCAGGCACATGTACTCACCTAGTAGACCTCTTTAATAGGAGCACACAAAACTCGTCTACTTTTGGGTGAGCTCAAAGTTGATTTAGAGATTTATTGAGTCCTTGGTAAATTCATTTTGGTATTGTATTGTAGTTAAGGGTAAGGCGGTGTCTGTCTCGACCTACTCTAGTCTTCTATCTTTTAGAGGCTTTGTAGACATCTGTACATGGTTCAGTTGTGTCATAAGGAGTTGTGGCCTCAACGGCCAAGTCTTGTATATAACTTTTGGACCTACTTATGTTGTTTTTTATCGCTTCATATTAGGTCAACTTTTCACAATTGTTATAGTTATATGCACAGTAAAACCAAGTTGTAGGTTTGTTCTCTTAGGCCTTAAGGGAATCGGATACTTGTCCATCTTAATGGGTTTTGAGGAAATTGACTTTATTTAATGGAAAGTGGCATGAGCAAGGCGACATTAGTCATTGTTTGCTGCATCGACCTAGGCTTGTGCACATCATTTATCATCGGCCATGGTGTGTGCACATTACTAAATGGTTGTTGGGTTTGACTTTCTAGTATAGTACTTATCTTCCACAAAACGTCTAGCGAATGTTGTATGTGGGTGGCCTTCATTGACTGTTGCCTGCAAAATACTCAATTGGCATCATCCGTAGACATCGGTATGCCAACGTCCAACGTGTCTTGACAGCATCGTCTGTATTCTACAACATTGGGGTGCCGACATCATATGTGGCTTGTCAACATCATTCATAGGCTGCACACATTGATTTTTCGACGTCGGATATGCTCTGACAGCATTGTCCGTAGCGTGGACACATCGTTCTGTAGATGACGGCCAACACTAGGCAACATCATCCAAGGCATACACGCATCTTCCGTGGCATGTGCGTATTTGGTAATCTATGTTGGCCTATGGCATGCTAGTAGAGACAAGGCCTGCACGCACAGACGTGGAATGTATATATCTAACAAGAGACGTCGGCCAAATGTATGTGGTATCATCTAAGGACTACATGCAACACGTGGCATATGTGCATCTAACAAGCAATGTCGATCAATTGACATCGAGTGTCTCCTGCCCTTCACCATTGACCAGCACAATATGGTCAACCAATGTTAGGCATGGCCTGTCCGCATCGCCTTAAGACTACACACAATGGTCAATAGATGTCGGATGTAGGTAGGAAAAATTTTCCTTAGCCGGTGCGCATTCGGCAAGCAACATAGGCCAACGACAGGAAACATATGCCAAGGCCTACACTCATGTTCAGTGGTGCGTGCACATACACTAGGCGACATAGGTCGCGACCTGCATGTATACGCAAGGCGATGTCGGCCAACAAAAAGCTGCATCAGCCAAGGTCTTCACATATATAACATGGCATGTGCACATTTGGCAAGAAATGTTGGCCAATGAAATGCAGACTCAGGCAAGGATTGCACACATTGGATATTGCATGTGTGTATCGGCTCGGCAACATTTGCATCGTCCAAAATTGGGCAACATCAGCCAAGGCTTGTGCTCTTCATGCAGCTGATGTTTGCTAACATCATGAAGCGTTAGCCAAGGCGTGCACATATAAATTGTGGCATATGCGCATCGACAGGGCAATAACGGCGTTAGCCAACGACAGGCAGAATCAACTAAGGCATGTTTTCTTTAGGCAACCGACATCAGCCAACACCAAGCGGCATCAACCATGAAACATTTGTCATGGTTTTCCGCATCGCCCATGGCTTGTGCATATTTCTTAGCCGACGTAAGGCTGGATTTACCGCATTGGTCGTGGCCTGTGCACATCACTCATCGATCGTCAGGTTTGGCCTTCCCTCATCGCCCTTATCCTTCACCAAAGGTCCATCCTAAGTTGGACGTGGGGTTTCTCCACAGTCCTTAGCCTATACAATATCAATCGACATCATTTGTGGACTACCCATATCGATCAAGGCTTGTGTGAATTGTTCAGCCAACGTTGGGCGTGGACTGCACACAGCGGTCAACAAACATTAAGTGTTTCCTACCTGCATTGCCTTTGGACAACACATAATTGTCAGCCGACGTTAGTAATTTCCTTTGGCTTCACACGATGGTCAAGTTATTTCAGATGTGGGCTAAAAGGATCATCTGCAACCTAAACACATAGGTAAGACGACGTTGAACATTGCCTTAAAACATTATCTATAGCCTACACACATTGGATTGCTGATATTGAGCATGGACTGCAAACATCATCCATAAGCTACACAAATTGATATGTAAACGTCAAATGTTTCCTACCAGCATTGCCCGTAGAGTGCACACATCGGTCTGCACATATGGGCAACAACAGGCAGCATCAGCCAAGGCATACGTGCATCTTACGCTGCATGTGAAAAATTGGAAAGCGACATTGAGCAATGGAATGTGTCTAGAGACAAGTCTTGCACACACACATGTTGAATATGCGTATATGATAAGTGATGTCATCCACTTAAATGCATTATCATCCAAAGCCTTCATAACGGATGTGGCATTTGCACATCTAGGAAGCGATATCGGTCAAGCGACATTGAGTGTTGCCTACCCCATCACCTTTGACCAGCATAATATGTCCAGCTAACATTGGGCATAGCCTTCCCATATCGCCTTTTAAATACACTTAATGGTCGGTCGATGTTGAACACAGTCTACCTGCATCACCTTTGGCCTGCAAACAATGGTTAGCCAACGTCAGACATGGCCTGCCCGCATCGCCTCTGGCCTGCACAAAGTGGTAAGCCGACGTCAGACGTAGGAAGGCGGCATAATCCTTGGTCGGTACACATCGGACAATGGACTTGAAACAATGATAGGTAGAATTTGTCAAGGCCTACATGCATGAGTTGTGGCGTGCGCATCGATTAGAGACATCGACATCGAGCAACGACAAATGGTCTCAGCCAAGGACTGTTCACTTTGGGCAAGTGTCATGGGCTAACAAAAAGTAGCATCAACGATGCGACATTGGTCGTGAACCGCCATTATTGGTAGTGGCCTTTGCAGATCGCTCCTTTGATATTGGTTGTTGGCTGCCCACATCGACTATGGCTTGTGATCATCGCTCAGTTAATATTGAGCATTTGCTGTAACCATCGTCCTTATCCTACACAATGGTTAACCAACATCAGACGTTGACTGGACGCATCACCTCTGGCCTGCACACAATGGTCAATCAATGTAGGGCGTGGAACGTGAGCATCACCTTTGGCCTGCACGCATGGTCAGCCAACGTCGAACATAGTCTGCTCGCATTTCCCTTGGCCTGCACATAACGGTCAAACGACGTCGGACATGGGTTGCCTACATTGTCCAAAACCTACACACAATGATATGCCGACGTCGAACATGGACTAAAAGCATCGTTTGTAGCCTACACACATCAGTCTGCTGATATCCAACATTCCTGCCATTATCATCAGTGAGCTGCACACATTGGTTGCCACCAAATGGTCATACCTTGTACACATCATATGTTAGACAAAAACATGTAACATCATTCAAGGTCTGCACGCATTAACCATGTCGTGTTTATATAGACATGGTAACATTAGTCATAGCTTACATACTTTGTCCAATCAACACCATCCAATGACAAGAAGCATTAGACACGGTCTTCACATATCAAACATTGTTTGTACGCATGGAAAGTGAAGTTGTGCAACGACGTGATGCATCATCCAAGGTATGCATCATCCTCCAAGGCATGAATACATAACTCGTGGCGTGTGTGCATCAGCTAGGCAACATCGATGTTAGCCAATATAGGCACCATCAGTCAAAGATTATGATCTTCAGGCAAGAGACATCGGTCAAAGACAAGCAACATCAGCCAAGGCCTACATGCATTTTACATGGCATGTTCGCATCTGGAAACCGATATTGGCAAAAGGAATGCAACATCAGTCAAGGTTTGCACGCATCGGTTGTGGCGAGAGTGCATAGGTTGGATGACATTTGGATCGACCAACATAGGCAATATCATCCAAGATATATGTATTCAGGCCGAGTGATGTTAGCCAATGACATGCACTATCAGCCAAGGCCTACACGCATAAGCCGAGGCATCTAATCATCGACAAAGTGAAATCGACGTCGTTGAACAACAGGAACAATCCTTTTAGGCTAGTGTTCTGTGAACAAGCTACATTGACATTTTGTAAGAAGAATCGACCAGGCGACATTAGTCGTGGTTAGTGCACATCACTCAGCCGACATCGAGCACGGATCGACTGCATAGACAATGGACTTTTCATATCAGTCAGATGTTATCAGGCTATGCCTTCCTACATCGCCCTTTGCCTGCACACCATGGCCCGTCGATGTAAAACATGAATTGCCCACATTGACCGTAGCATACTCATTGCTTAACGGATGTAGGTCGTTGACTGCCTGCATCGGTCGTGGTTAGAGCACAACGATTAGTCGTCATCATGTGTGACTGCCAACATGACTCTTAGCTTGCAAAAACATTCAGGAAATATCGGGCATTGCCTGGCCCATCGCCGTTGGCTTGCACAATAGTCACCTGAAATCAGCGTGGCCTTCCAACATCGCCTTTGGCTTGCACACAATGGTCAGCCAACATCTGTTGTGGACTTTATGCATCGCCTTTGGTATGGACACATGGTCAGTCGACTTTTGATGTGGCCTGCCCAAATCTCCTTTGGCCTGCACACAACGGTTAGCCGACGTCAAACGTAGCCTATGACTATTATATGCGGCTTATTTGTACCTATTTAATTACATTTACGGTTTGTATGATATCGAAACATATTTTATTTGTAAAAATATGTAATCTACAAGTATTTTCATATATTTAGAAGTACTTTCGAGCATTTTCATATTTTTATGACTTGTATTAATTTTTTAAAATTTATTTTTATGATTTCTTATTGTTTATGTCAGATTTAAAAATTTTAAATTTATTAAATTATTTAATTTAAGGTTACAAGATTTATTGGTGAAATTTTAGCGTCAGTTTTATAATTTTTTCATATTTTTAATCAATTAATTACCTATTTTAGTGGTTTACCAAATAAAAATTAAAATTGAAAACAAGTGTTGAAATTAAGGTTAGCATATTAATTTATGAATTATTGGTGTTAATTTTCGATTTTTTTTCATAATTTGCTTTTTTGTTCATCAATTATTAATTTTTGAGATGTACCGAACAAAAATAAAAAATAAAAAATAGATTGATGAAATTGTCAAATTTAAGGATACTACATTAATTTGTGAATTTTTGGAGTTAGAATTTTATTTTTTATTCATATTTTTCCCTTTTTATTAATGAATTACCCATTTTCAACATTTACCAAACAAAAACAAATATCAGAAAAAATGGTGAAATTATTGAATTTAAGGTTATTATATTTATTTATGAATTGTGGCATTAATTTTATATTTTTCTTATTTTCCTGTATTTTACTCATGAATTTCCCATTTTCTAAATTTATCGAACAAAAATAAAAATTTAAGAAATTGTTGAAATTTTTTAATTTAATTTTTTTATGAATTTTCGGTGTTAATTTTATATTTTGTTCATATTTATCATATTTTTAATGCCACAATTACTCATTTTTAAGATTTACCGAATAAAAATAAAAAAAATAAAAAAATTATTGAAATTATTGAATTTAGGGTTAAAATATTTATTTATGAATTTTTGGCTTTTATTTTATATTTTTTTTCATATTTTTCATATGCTTTATTAATCAATTACTTATTTTCAGGATTAACCAGAAAAAAAATATATTGTTGAAAACTATTGTTCATATATATATAAATTTTATCTGTGGAAGCTAGTGTGTGTTTGCACCTTAAAACATCCATAATTGGGTTGTAAATGTTAATTATGAGTCTCTAGAAAAATGATGTCCACTCCTCTACGTCAAAATCTGTGCCTAAAAATCAAGAGCTCAAAGTAGACAAAGCATCGTCCGTAGCCAGTGCGCTTCGGGAAAGTGATGTTTGCCAAAGACATGCAACATCAGCCAAGGTCTGCACGCATGAGCCATGGTGTGCGCATAGGCTAACTGACAGGAGACATCCGTATTGTCCAACGGCAAGCGACATCCTTCAAGCGCCATTGGTCAGGGAAGAACTTTATCGGTCGTGACTTGTGCATATCTCTTATTCGTTGTTGGTCGTGGTCTGCCCCTATCGAGTGTGGCTTGTGCACATTGTTCAGTCATTTCGAGTATGGACTCCCTGCATTGCCAATGGATTGAACACAACATTTAATCGACATTGGGCATTCCATACCCGCATCGCTTATGTCCAACCTACAAAGGTTAGATGACATCGGGCGTGGCCTACCCGAACTAGCTTTCTACTAACACATAATGGTTAGTCGGACGTGGGCTTCCTGATTTGTCTGTTGCTTGCACACATCGGCATGCCAACGTTGAACATTGCCTGACAACATCATCCGTAGCCTGGATAGGTCTATTGACGTCAAAGGTGGCCTGCCAACATCGTTAATAGTTGCACACACCGGTCTGCGAACGTCAAATGTGGCCTCCCACTATCGTAAGTTACCTGCACACATCAGTCTACAGGTGTCGACCAATGCATGCAGAATCACCCAAGGCCTGCATGCATTTGACGTGATATGTGCACATTTTAGAAAGCGACATCTGTTAATGGCATGCGGCTTCAGCCAAATCATGCATGAACAAACGTGGAATGTGTGTATTTTTCAAGTGACGTCGACCAATGGAATGCAACATAAGACATGTCCTGCATTCATTGATGTGGCATGTGCGCATATGTCAAGCGACATTGGCCAACAACATGACATCATCCATGGATGCATGCATTAGCCATGTCGTGTGCACATAGGTTGTGCAACTTTCGGCGTGCTATGAGCGCATCAGCTAGGCGATATCGGTTGTTGCATGCGTGTATCGGCCAAGTTTCACCAGTCAATGGATGAAAGAAACAACCAAGGCCTACATGCATCAAACGTGGTGGGTGCGTATCGACTCGGAGACATCGATCGTCGCCTGCACGCATCGTCTAGGAGGCATCGAATAATGGCAGACACCATCACCCAAGGCTTGCAAGCATCAGTCATGGTGTGTGTATCAACTAGGAGACATCGACTGTGACCTTATGCATAGTCTAGATGATTTGGACAACGACGGGATGCATCTGCTAAGGTCTTCACACATCTAACTAGGCATGTGTGCATCAGGCAAGAAACGTTGGCCTTTCTTGTTCAAACCAACTCAACATACGATTTATTACAAGTACATGCATGCATCATCCAAGCGACATCGACCAATGAAAGACAAAATCAACAAAGACTTGCATGTGTCAGCCATGTTGTTTGCAAAACAACTAGGCACCATCGGTCATGACCTGCATGCATGAACAAGAGATTGTCAAAAAACGGTAGGCTACATCAACCAAGGTCTTAATGCATCAAACATGGCATATGCGCATCTGGCAAGCAACATTAGCCAATGAAATGCAACATCAGACCTGCACACATCGGTAATGACGTGTGTGCATTAGTTGGGCGACATTTGAATCATCTAACATCAAGCAACATCAGCCAAGGCTTGTACGATTCAGGCGAGCGTCGTTCGCCAATGGTTGGCAACATCAACCAAGTCCAGAAAGCATCAGCCGTGGTATGTGCACATTGACAATGCAACATCGGTGTTGGCCAATGGCAAGAAGCATCAATGTGTGCTTGACGCAAGCGACTTCATCCAATGGAAAGTGGCAACGACCAGGCGATATTGGTTGTTGTGGTCGTTGCTTGTCCATATGGTTTAGCCGACATCATGTGTGGACCCAGATGCATCGGTATTGGCCCGTGGACAACATTCAGCGGTTGCCGTGTTTAGCCTTCTAGCATCGCCCTTATCCTTCACAAAGCGTTTAGCCGACATTGAACGTGGTGTGCTAGCATTGTCTGTAGCCTGCACAATACTCACTGAGGTCATCTGTGGATTGCTCGTATCGACAGTGTCTTATGCATATCGTTTTGACATAGTCGAGAGTTGGCTGCCTGCATCGCCTAGGCTTGCACACAAGGGACATCCAACAACATGCATTATCTTCTCGCATTGTCTTTAGCTTGCCCAAAATGGTAAGCTAATGTCGGGCATGGTGTGTCCTACCCAAATAACCTATGGACATGACATAATGGTTAATCGACGTCGGACATAGTTTGTATGCATTGCCTTTGTCTTGCTTACAATGGTCAAATGGCGTCGAAGCAGGCTACCAAGATCGTCCCAACCCTGCATACATCGATATGTTGATGTCGAAGTGGCCTAACAACATTGGTCATAGCCTACACACATCGGTATAACGATATGAACATGGCCTGCCAACATCATCTGTATATTCCACACATCAATCTTTCCACGTCAAATGTGGCCTGCCAACATTGTCCATATCTTGGACACATCGGTCTGCACAGGTCGGCCAATAGCAAGCAGCAACATACCAGGTATGTACGCATCTTACGAGGCATGTGCATATATGGCAAGTGACGTCAACCAGTGGATGTGACTAGAGCCAAGGCCTGAAAACACAGATATGGGATGTGCATAACTGACAAGTGATTTTGGCCAATGGCATGCGACATCACCCAAGGCTTGCATGTGTGAAAATGACATGTGCGCATCTAGCAAGCAATGTTGGTCAAGTGACATCGAGTGTTGCTTGCCCACATCACCTTTGGCCTACACAATATGGTCATCGGCGTATGGCGTGGCCTACCTACATTTCCTTTGGGTAACACACAATTTTAAGTCGACATCAGACGTATTGTGCCCGCATCGTCTTTGGCCTGCACACAACGGTCAGCCGACATTGGATGTAGTCTGCCCATATCGCCTTTATGTTGTACAAAATAGTCAGCCAACGATGGACATAGGCAGGAAACATCTTCCTTGGCATGTGCATATCGAGCAACCGATGTCAGCCAATGATAAGCAGCATCTGCCAAGGTCTACTACATGCATTAGTCGTGGCATGTGCGCATCAATTGGGCGACATGGATTGTTACCTTCAATCATCGGCTAGGTGATGTTGGACAACACCAGGATACATTAGCCATGGTATTCACACATCTAACATGTCATGTGCATAATAATCAAACAATGTTGGCCGATGAAATGCAACATCAGCCAGGGTCTACACACATTGCTCAGCCGTCGTCAACCGTAGACTGCGTGCATCTACTTTGGCATGCAAAAAATGGTCATGCGACATCAGGCGTTGCCTCCCTCCATCACCTTTGGCCTGCACACCGGTCAGCCAATTTTGAGAGTGGCCTTCCATAATCTCCTACGACTTGCACACAATGGTCAACCGACGTCGAGCATGGACAGCCTACATCACCTTCTTCCTGCATATAAGGGATAGCCAACGTCGGATGTGGCCTGACTGTATAACCTTTGTCCAGCATATAATGGGCAGTCGATGTCTGATATAGGTTGCACCTATCCTTTGTAGCCTGAACACATTGGTTAGCCAACGTCAAACGTGGCCTACCATCATCGTCTGACTCCTGCACACAGTTGTCTACTGACGTCGGATGTGGCATGCCAACATCGTCCATAGCCTTCACATATCGGTCTGCCAATATCAGATGGGGCCTAGACGCATCGTCTGTGGCCTGCATACTTCGGTTAGTCGACATCAGACATGCCTACCCGCATCGTTGTGGCTTGTATTTGTTAGATAAGAGACGTCGCATTGGACGACATTGATCGAGGTCTAATCGACAACATGCAAATGTCCATGTCGTACAATATCCAAAGAGTTAGAAACGCGCTTCTTGAATAATAAAAGTTTCATCTATTTTCCATCCTCTATTCTCAGCTTTTCCATTTCACATTGTTCATTTGTACCGATTTCATTACATTTACCGTTTGTACGATATTGAAACTTATTTTATTTGTTCAAATATGTAATATATGATTATTTTCACATGTTTAAAAGTACTTTCGAGCATTTTCATATTTTTCCAACTTTTTTTAATTTTTAAAATTTATTTTTACCTTCTTTTATTTTTATTTCACATTTTTAAAATTAAAATTTATAAAATTATCGAATTCAAGGTTACTATATTTATTTTTGAAATTTTGGCATTACTTTTATAATATTTTCATATTTTTTATTAATTAATTACCCATTTTTGGGATATACAGAAAAAAAAATTAAAAAAGAATTGTTGGGATTTTTGAATTTAACATTAATACATCTATTGTTCATTTTTTGCGTTAATTTTATTTTTTGTTATTTTATTATTAAATTACCCATTATTAGGGTCTAGCGAACAAAAATAAAATTTTTTTAAAATTGTTGAATTTAAAGTTACTATATTTATTTTTAAATTTTTGGCATTAGTTATATATTTCATAAATATTTTTCCTATTATTTATTCATAAATTATCTTTTCTCGAGATTTACTGAACAAAAATAATAATTTTAAAAAAATTGTTGGAATTATTAAATTTGAGATTACTATATTTATTTGTGACTTTTTGGCATTAATTTTATATTTTTAAATATTTTTCCTATTTTTTATTTAAGGAGTTCACCATTTTTGGAATTTAACGAATAAAAATAAAAACTAAAGATTATTGAAATTTATAATATAAGGTTACTATGTTTATTTGCGCATTTTTGCAGTAATTATATGTTTCTTTCATAGTTTTCCTATTTTTTATTCTTTAATTACTTACTTGCGGGATTTAACGAACAAAAATAAATTTTTTTAAAAATAATGAAATTGTTCAATTTAATGTTACTATATTTATTTGTGAAATTTTGGCGTTATTTTTACATTTTTCATATTTTCCCTATTTTTTATTCATCAATTACTCATTTGAGATTTACCAAACAAAAATAAAAATTAAAAAAATTAATGAAAAGAAATTGTGAGTTTAAGATAGCTGTATTTATTTGTGAATTTTTAGCATTTTTTTTTAATATATTTTTCATATTTAAATTATGTTTTATTAATTAATTACTCATTTTTGGGATTAACATACAAAAATAAAAGTAAACAAAATTGTTGAAACAATTTTTTATATATAAAAAGGTTATTTGTTGAAGCTGATGTGTGTTTGCACCTTAAAACATGCATATTTGGGTTGTACATGTTCGTTATAAATCTCTCAAAAAAACGATGTCTACTCCGCTAAGTTAGAATTTGCACCATAGAATCAAGAACTCCAAGTCGGCCACATATCAGACGTGGCATGTGGGCATCTGCCAAGCGATGTCGGCTAGCTACATGCGGCATCAATCAAGGTCTTAACGCATTAAAGTGGAATGTGTGCATCTAGCAAGTGACGTCGGCTAATTGTATGCGACATCAATCAACGTCTGCACACATTAGGCGTGGCATACGTACATCTATCAAGAGACATTAATGTCGGCCAACAGCAAGTAGCATCGTCTCTAGCCATTCCGCATTGGGCAAGCAATGTCGACCAACATCAGACAATATCAGCCAAGGACTGCATGTATGACGCGTGGCATGTGCGCATCGAACGAGCGACATCACTGTTGGAAAACAACATGTAGCATAAGCCAAGGCATGTGTGCTTCGTGCAAGAGCACCGGCCAATGGCAAGAGGCATCAACCATACAACATTGTTCGTGGACAGTGCCTATCGCTCAGTCGATGTTGATCGTGGGCTGGCGCATCAGCCATGGCTTGCGTACAT
This sequence comes from Solanum habrochaites, assembly GCA_027704765.1. Taxonomy (NCBI): domain Eukaryota; kingdom Viridiplantae; phylum Streptophyta; class Magnoliopsida; order Solanales; family Solanaceae; genus Solanum; species Solanum habrochaites. The sequence continues at coordinate 43,912,100 of JAKWJA010002498.1, forward strand.
CTCTTAGTCATTGTTAGGCATGGACTGCCCGCATCTCCATTGACTTGTACACAATGGTAAGTTGACGTCGGGCATGTCTCGCATGCGAACATTGCCTTTGGCCTGCACACAATGGTAAACTGACGTCGGCATTGCTTACACACTATGGTCAGTTGACATTAGTTATGGTGTGCTCGCATTGCCATTGGCCTACACACAAAGGACAATTTACGTCTGACGTGGACTGCCTTTTCCACAACCTACACACATCGTTCTAGCGACGTCAAATATTGCCTGACAACATCATTCATAGCTTGCACACTTCGGTCTGTTGATGTCAAACGTGGATCGCCAACATCGTTTGTATCATTCACATATCGGTCTTCCGACGTCGAATGTGGCCTTCCAATATCTTTTGTAACCACCACCCATCTACGTATAGATGTCAGCCAACGAAATGCAACACTGCCAAGGCTGCACGCATCTAGTGTGGCATGTGCACATCTAGCAAGCGACGTTAGTGAATGGCATGCAGCTTCAGCCAGGGCCTTCACGCTTGGACAAAGAATGTGCATATCTCAAAAGTGACGTCGGCAAATGGAATGCGACATCAACGTGGAATGTACGCATCTGGCAAGAGACGTCGGCTAGTTATTTGCAACATCTTCCAAGGCCTGCACACGTCAGCCATGTTGTGTGCACATTTGTTGGGCGACTTTAGTCATGGTCTTAGCACATCAGCCAAGCAACATCGGTTGTGGCCAACACACATGGGAGAATGGCAGGTAGTAACAGTCAGGGCTGCACGCATAATTAGAGGGGATGTGATGATGGACTCAGTGACATCGTTCGTGTCCTGCGCGCATCACACATGCAACATTGACAAATGGTAGGCATCATCTTTTAAGGCCTGCATGCATCAGCTATGGAGTGTGCGCATCTAGTGGGAAACATTGGTCATGTCTTGCTCACAACGCTCAACCGATGTTGGTCGTGGCCTTCCCGCATCGATCTTGGCCTGCATTAAATGGCCAGCTGACGTTGAACAAAGCCTACTCGAATCACCTTTGGCCTGCACACTGATATACCGTGGCTTCACGGTATAATTATTACTCTTTCCTTAAGTTTAGTGTGTCCAAAAGCCCTTTTTATGCTAATTTTTATACAAGTTTCTCTTTGTTTTGCAGGAAATCTGTCCAGAGCCAAATGCGGAGATTTTGAGAGAGAAGCTGCTGAAGGAAGATGGGGAAGTCTGACAAATATGGGATTACGAAGCTTGTGACGGTCCGTCATGGATATGACGGCCCGTCCTGCAAGTTCGTCGTGAAGATCAGAGAAGTGATCCCAGTACCCAAATTCCAAGAGTTGAAGTCTTTTGAAACGAGACCCTCGACGGACCGTTGTGCCTATGACGATCCGTCACACTTGCCGTCGAGGGGAATGAAGAAAGCAGCAGAAGAAAATGCACAAGTATGGGACGACGGAGTCCACGACGGTCCGTCATGACCACGACGGTCCGTCGCGTGATTCGTCGACCCAGCCGCGTTTTGGCAGATTTCCAGTAATTAGAATTCTTGTTTAATTAGGTTTTTGTATTTTTATAAATAGTTCGAAAAACCTCGTTTTTGAGGTTAGACACCTGATAATTAGACTCTACAATATTAGAACTCATATTATTATTAGACTTTATTGATTAGTGTTTGATTCTTTAGAGATTCTTACAAGTAATTTTTTGTGATTAATCAAGCAATCTTTTCGACTTTACTCTTTCTCATTGAAGTAAGTACATGAATTCTTATTTAATATATTTGAATATTGTGTTTATGGCGATGAGTAACTAAACTCCATAACTAGGGTTGTGGGAACCATAGGCAAATAATGAGATAAACCCTAGCTAAAATAACAATTCTAGAATAGTGTCTTGCATGTATTAATAATTCTTTCGCTTAGAAGTCTTTTTAACGAATGATCAACGTTAGAACTCGCCTTAATGCTACTTGCCGGACCAAGGAGGTAGATAATAGGAAAAAAATTATTAACATAGATTTAGTGTATACTATCTAATAGGCTAGTATTGATTGGTACGAGGTAGTAACTTAGTCAAATATCGAATATGATGCTTAATATGGGGTAACGATAAGGGTTAGGAAAGCAACACACGTAGCCGTACCAAGGTGCGGAGTGAGATTTTCTAGATGCCGGACGAAGGATTTAGAAATACATAACTTATCACTTTGCATGCAAGATACTAGGAAAGAATTGTTATAGTGAGAATTATCAAGTTATGAACCTATGGGGAACACGTAAACCCTAGTTACTTTAATTAATTGATTAAAACCCAACATTAGAAGTTGTTAAGTGTCTATTTCAATTTCGTTAGTTCTTTTTACTTATTAGGAAGTACAAACCCCCCTTTTACATTTTTATGTTTTTTTTACTTTCTAAGGAAGTTATCAACCGAACAATAGTAATAACAAGTTAAAGTTAAGTCTAGACTACTTTCCTCGTGGGAACGATCCCAACCTCACTAGTTGGGTTATTTACTTGACGCGACCGCTTTACTCCTCATTTGAGAAGTAAGTTTGAGCGTATCACACACAACGGTCAATCAATTTTAGACTCGGGTTGCACCTATCGTCCTAGCCTACACACATCGATCATCCAACATCGGACGTGGCCTTCCAGTGTCGTTCTTAACCTACACATAATTGTGTACTGACGTCAAACGTGGCCTACCGACATTGCTTTTGTCCTGCACATAACGGTCAAACAACGTCACACGTGGGTTGCCTACATCATCTGCATCCTATACATAATGGTAAGCCAACGTCGAACGTGGCCTGACATCATCATTCGTAGCCTACACACATCAGTCTGCCAATATCGAATGAAGCATGCTAACATTATCCGTTGGCTGCACACATTGGTCTGTCAATGTCCGATGAGGCCTGCTAGCAATTTCCATACCCTGCACAAATCATATATCAGAAAAATAACAGGAAGCATCAACAAAGACATGCACCCATGTTACGTGGCATGTGCACATCTGGCAAGAAAAATTTGCATTGGCATGCAGCTATAGCCAAGATCTAGATGCACAAACGTGGAATGTGCATCTTTGGAAAGCAATGTCGGCCAATGGCATGCGGCATTAGCGAATGCCTGCATGCATAGATGTGGCAGGTGCGCAACTACCAAGCAATGTGGCTAACGACATGCAACATCATCCATGCTCTACACGCATCAACCATGTCTTGTGTGTATTGACTTGGCGACATCGGTCATGTCCTTCATACTTTGTCCAACCAACACCATCCAATGACAGCAGATATTAGCCAAGGTCTTCACACATCTAACGTAGTATGTGCGCATGGAAAGTGAACTTGGGCAACGATTTGATGCATCATCCAAGGTATGCAACATCATCCAAGGCATGCACACATAACTCGTGTTATGTGTGCATCACCTGGGCGACATCGACTTTGGCCAACTACAGGCACCATGAGCAAAGGCTTATGCTCTTCAAGCAACCGACGTCGGTCAAATATGGGCAACATCAGCCAAGGCCTATACGCATTTCACAGGGCATGTTCCTATCTGGCAACCAATATTGGCCAAAGGAATGCAACATCAGTCAAGGTCTGCACGCATCGGTCGTGGAGAGTGTCCATCGGTTGGGAGACATTTGCATCGACCAACATCAGGCAATATTAGCCAAGATATGTGCATTTTGGGCGAGCAACGTTAGCCAACGACAGGCACCATCAGCAAAGGCCTGCATGCATAAGTCGAGACATCTAATAATCGCATAGGAGACATCGACATCGTTAAAGAAAAGGCGCCATCCGCGCGTGCTTGTGTTCTCCAGACAAGCTACATCGACAACCGGCAAGTAGAATCGTCTAGGAGACATAGATCATGGCATGTGCACATCACTCAGCTGGCATCGAGCATGGATCTACTGCGTTGGCAGTGGACTCTTCACATTACTTAGAGGTTATCAGGCTTGTCCATCCAGCGTCGCCCTTTTCCTGCACACCACGACCCATCGATGTCGGACGTAGGCTTCCCGCATTGGGTGTATTCTACTCATTTCTCAGCCGACATAGGTTGTGGACTGCCTGCATTGGCCGTGGCTTGAGCACATCAATATGTTTTTGTCATGCGTGGATTGCCCACATCACCTTTGGCCTTCAAAAATGATCAGGCAACATCGGGCGTTGCCTGGCCCATCGCCTTTGGCGTGCACAATAGCCACCCGACATCGGCGTGGCCTTCTTACATCGCCTTTGTCTTGATTACAGTGGTCAACAAACATCAGTTGTGGCCTTCATGGGTCGCCTTTGGTATGCACACATGGTTAGTCGATATTTGATGTGGCCTGCCCGAATTGCCTTTGGCCTGCACACAACGGTTAGTAGATGTTGGACGTAACCTGCAACTATCATTTATGGCTCATTTGTACATATTTCATTACGTTTACGGTTTTTACTATATCCAAACATAATTTATTTTTACAAATATGTACTATACGATTATTTTTAGGTATTTAGAAGTACGTTCAAGCATTTTCATATTTTTCTAACTTGTATTAATTTTTTAAAATATATATTTACGATTTTTATTGTTTACATCAAATTTTAAAATTTAAAATTACTAAATTATTGTATTTAAGGTTACTAGATTTATTTGTGAAATTTTCGCATTAATTTGATAATTCTTTTCATATTTTTAATTAATGAATTACCCATTTTCATGATTTTCCAAACAAAAATAAGAATTCAAAAATGTGTTGAAATTAAGGTTAATATATTAATTTATGATTTATTAGCGTTAATTTTCTACTATTCTTTTTCATATTTTATTTTTTAGTAATTAATTATTCATTTAAGAGATGTACTGAAAAATAAAAAATTAAAATTAATTGTTGAAATTGTTGAGTTTAAGGATACTATATTTATTTGTGAATTTTTGGCGTTAAAATTATATTTTTTTTCATATTTTTCCTTTTTTATTAATGAATTACCCATTATTCAAGATTTACAAACAATAAGAGAAATAAGAAAAATTGATGAAATTGATGAAATTTAAGGTTATTATATTTATTTGTGAATTTTGGCATTAATTTTCACATTTTTTCTTATTTTCTTGTATTTTACTCATGAATTACCCAATTTCGAGATTTCCCAAATAAAAATAAAAATTAAGAAAATTATTGATATTTTTAAATTAAGGTAATTATATTTACATACGAATTTTTGGTGTTAATTTTACATTTTATTCATATTTATTATACTTTTTATTCAACAATTACTCATTTTTGAGATTTATTAAAAAATAAAATAATAAAATAAAAATTTGAAATTATTAATCAATTACTCATTTTTTGGATTAGTAGAAAAAATAAAATAGATAGTTGAAAACTATTTTTTTATATATAAAAGAATATTGTTTGTGGAGGCTAATGCGTGTTTGTACCTTAGAACATGCATAATTGGGTTGAAAATGTTCATTATGAATCTCTAGAAAAACGATGTCCACTCCTATAAGCAAAAATACGCTCATCGAAATCAAGAGCCACTAGTAGGCCAAGCATTGTCCATAGCCAGCGCGCATCGAGAATGTGATTTTGGCCACCAACAGGCATTATCAGCTAAGGCATGCACACATGAGTTGTCGTGTGTGCGCATAGGCTAGGCGATATCCGCGTTAGGCAATGACAAGTATCATTTTCTAAGGCTTCTACGCCTCAAGTAAGCGATGTCGGCCAACGACAAGTGTCTTTTGTAAAGCGACATTGGTCACGGACAACCTTTATAGGTCGTGACTTGTGCACATCACTCAGCCGACGTTGGTCGTGGACTGCCCGTATCGGTTGTGACTTCTACACATCGTTCAGTCATTTCGAGCGTGGACTGCCTACATTGACCTTGGCATGAATACAACGGTCAACCGACATTGGAAATTGCCTGCCAGCATCCTGCCTGCATCACCTTTTTACTACACAAAATGGTCAATTGAACGTGGTCTGCCCCAATTGCCTTTGGCCTTCACAAAAGACACAGCTGACGGACGTGGGCTGTCAACATTGTCCGCAGCTTGCACACATCGGTCTGTTGACGTCAAACATGGCCTAATAACATTATCAGTAACTTGGACAAGTCTATCGATGTCAAACATGACCTGTCAACATCGTTCATTGCCTGCACACACCGGTCTGACAACGTCGCATATGGCCTGCCACCATCGTCCCTAGCCTACAAGCATCAGTTTACATATGTCGGCCAATGGCATGCCGAATCACCCAAGGCCTTCATGCATCTGACGTGGTGTATGTGCATCTTAAAAGCGACCTCGGCCAATGGCATGCGGCTTCAGGTAAATCATGCACGGACAGATGTGGAACGTTTATATCTTGCAAGAAACGTCGGCCAATGGAATGCGGCATAAGCCATGTCATATATTTATGTATCTTGCATGTGCACATATTTCAAGCAACGTTAGCCAACGACATGTAACATCATCCAAGACTTCACGCATCAGCAATGTCATGTGCACATCGGTTGTGCAACTTCAGCTTTCCTTTGAGTGCATCAACTAGTAGACATCAGTTGTCTCCTACGCGCATCGGCCAAGAGATACTGGCCAATGGATGAAAGCGACAACCAAGGCATTCATGCATCAAGCGTGGTGTGTGCGTATCAACTTGGATCATCGATCGTTTCCTCGTGCATCGTCAAGGAGACATCGAATAATAGCAGACAACATCATCCAAGTCCCGCTTGCATCAGTCATGGCGTTTGCATATCTACTGGGCGACATCGATCGTGACCTACATGCATCGTTAGACGATTTTTGCCACCGACAAGATGTATCAGCCAAGGTCATCATGCATCTAACAAGGTATGTGCTTTTCAGGAAAGCAATGTTGGCCTTTCTTTGTCAAACCAACCCAAATCGGCGATTTTTGATAACTACATGTATGCATCATCCAGGCAACATTGACCAATGGCACAAAAAATCAACAAATGCATCCACACATCATCCACGTCGTGTGCATATCAATTGGGCAACGTCAGTCATGACCTGTATGCATCGGCAAGGCAATGTCAGCCAACGGTAGGATACATCAGCCAACGTATTCACGCGTCAAACATGTCATATGTGCATCATGAAAGAAACATTGGTCGATGAAATACAACATCAGTAGAGGCGTGCTCACATATGTTGTGGCGTGTGTGCATCATCTGACGACATTTGCATCATCCAACATCAAACAACATCATTAAAGGCTTGTGCACCTCTGGTGAGCGGCGTTGGCCAAGAGTACACAACATCAGCCAAGGACTTCAAGCATCAGTCGTGGCGTTTGCACATCGACAGGGCAACATCGGCGTTGGTCAACGATAGGCAATATCAATGTCTTCTTAAGGCAAAAGACTTCAGCCAACCGCAAGTGGCATGAACAAGGCGACATTAGTCGTTACGGCCATGGTTTATCCACTCTGTTTAAACGACATCATGTGTGGACCCACCGCATCTGTTATGTCTATGCACATCACTCAGCAGTCGTCGGATTTGGCCTTCCGACATCGCTCTTAGCCTTCACAAAGCGTCTAGCTGACATTAGACATGGTGTTCCCGCATTGGTTGTAGCCTGCACAATACTCAACTGACGTCATCCATGGACTACCCGTAACAAACTAGCTTGTGCAATTGCTCTGCCATCGTCGAGATTTGACTGCCTGCATTTCCTTTGGACTGCACAAACTGGTCAGTCAACAATGGGCATTGTCTTCCTGCATCGACTTTGGCCTACACAGAATGGTCAGTTGACGTCAGGAATGGCGCGACCTTCCCAAATCACCTTTGGCCTGCACAATGGTTAGCTAACGTCGGACATGGTTTTCCTGCATTGCCTTTGTCTTGCACACCATGGTCAACTAACTTCGAACGTGAGGTTCCATAATCATTCGCACCATGCACATATTAGTATGTCGACATCCAATGTAGCCGATCAACATTGTCCGTACCCTACAGACATCGTTCTACCTATATCAACGTGGCCAGCCAACATCATCCTAGGTTTCAAACATCAATATGTCGACGTCGGATATGGCCTGCCAATATTTTCCACTAGACACATTAATATTCAAAGGTCGGCCAATATCAAGCAGCAGCATCCAAGGTATGTACGCATCTTACGTTGTATGTGCACATATGGAAAGTGACGTCAGTTAGTTGCATGCGGCTAAAGACAAGGCTTGACTGCACATATATGTAATGTATATATCTGACAAGTGATGTCTGTCAATGGCATGCGATATCCCAAGGCTTGCATGTACGAATGTTACATGTGCGCATCTAGCAAGCAATATTGGTCAAGAGACATTGAGCATTGCCTACTCCCATCCCCTTTTTCCAGCACAATGTTGTAACCCGGCGTCGCATGTGGCCTACATGTATAACCTTTTATTACACATAATTTTCAGTCGACGTCAGATGTGGTATGCTCTCAATACCTTTGGCCTTCACATAATTGTCAGTCAACGTCGGACGTGGTCTACCCATATTGCCTTTGGCCTACACCAAATGGTCAGCCAACTTTAGACGTAGGCAGGCAACATCGTCCTTCACCTATGCACATCGGGCTAGCAACATTGTCGAACGACGTACAACATCTGCCAAAACCTACATGCATTAGTCATGGCGTGAGCGCTTTAACTTGGTGACATCGATTGTTACCTTCATGCATCAGCTAGGTGATGTTAGTCAAATCAAGGCTGCATCAGCCAAGGTCTTCATGCATCTAACATGCCATGTTCGTATCAATCAAGCAATGTTGTCCAATGAAATTCCGCATCAGCCAAGTCCTGCACACATTGCTCAGCCATCATCAGGCGTGGACTACACGCATCGCCCTTGGACTACAATAAATGGTCATGCGACATCAAGATTATCCATCCCCCATTGCCATTGGCTTGCACAATGGTTACTCAATGTCGGATGTTGCCTTCCTGCATCGCCTTTGTCCTGCACACAATAGTAAACCAACATCGAACGTAGCCTTCCAGCTTCACCTTTTTCCTACATAGAATGGCCAGCCGACATCAGATGTAGCCTTCCCGCATCACCTTTTTCTTGCATACAGCGGGCAACAGATGTCGAATATGGGTTCCACCTATCCTTTGTATCTTGCACACATCGGTCAACCAACGACGGATGTGTCCTACCATTATAATTTGTATACTACACACATTGGTCTTCTGACGTCGGACATGGCCTACCAACATCGTTCATTGCCATCATGCATCGATCTGCCGACACTTGATGTGGACAAGACTCATCACCTATGGCCTGCTCACTTCGATTAGTCGACATCAGACGTGCCTACCCGCATCATTTGTGGCTTAAATTTGTTAGATTTGTAATATCGCACGCGACAAAATTGATCGAAGTCTAATCAACGACATGTGGATATCCATGCCGTAAAAAATCCAAAGAGTTAGAAACGCCCTTCTTGCATAATAACACATTCATCTATTTTCCATCCCCTATGCTAAACGTTTCCATTTCACATTGTTCATTTCTACCAATTTTACTACATTTACCATTTGTACGAGATCTAAACATATTTATTTGTTCAAATATGTACTCTATGACTATTTTTACATGTTTAGAAGTACATTCAAGTATTTTCATATTTTTCCAACTTTTAGTAAGTTTGAAAAATTATTTTTCACATTTTTTACTTTTTACGTCACATTATAAAAACTAAAATTTATTAAATTATTGAATTCAAGGTTACTATATTTATTTCTGAATTTTTGGCATTAATTTTACAATTTTTTTCATATTTTTACTAATTTATTACCCATTTTTGAGATTTACCAAAAAAAAATTGAAAAATTATTGATCATTTTGAATTTAATATTACTACATTTAACTGTTAATTTTTGGCGTTATTTTTATTTTTTCATTTTTTATATTAATGAATTACACATTTTTGGCATATAGCGAAAAAAATAAAAATTTTAAAAAAAATTGTTGAATTTAAGGTTACTATATTTATTTTAAATTTTTGGCATTAATTTTATATTTTAAAAATATTTTCCTATAATTTATTCATGAATTACCTATTCTCGAGATTTACTGAACAAAAATAATAATTTAAAAAAATTGTTAAAATTATTGAATATGAAGTTACTATACTTATTTGTGACATTTTGGCATTAGTTTGTATATTTTAAAATATTTTTCCTATTTTATTAAGGAATTCCCCATTTTTGGGATTTACCAGACAAAAATAAAAATATGTTGAAGTTTATAATATAAAGTTACTACGTTTAATTGTGATTTTTTGGCATTATTTTTTTTTTATATTTTCCCTTTTTTTATTCAACCATTACTCATTTTTGAGATTTACTAAACAAAAATAAAAATTTATAAAAATAATAAATTGTTGAATTTGAGATTACTATATTTATTTGTGAATTTTTGGCGTTATCTTTTTATTTTTTCAGATTTAAAGTATGCTTAATGAATTAATTACTCATTTTCTGGATTAATAGAAAAAAATAAAAATAAAAAAATTGTTGAAAACTATTTTACATATATATATATATATATATATATATTATATATATATATATATATAAAACTTATTTGTGGAAGCTAATATGTGATGGTACCTTTAAACGTGCATATTTGGGTGGTACATGTTTGTTATGAATCTCTAGAAAAAACGATGTCTTTTCATCTAAGTTAGAATCCGCACCATAGAATCAAAAACCCCAAGTGGGCCACATATTGGATGTGGCATGTGGGAATCTGGCAAGAGATGTCGGTCAACTACACGTGGCATCAACAAAGGCTTGAACGCATCCAAGTGGAATGTGTGCATCTAGCAAGTGATGTCAGCTAATTGTAGGCGGCATTAACCAACATCTGCATGCATCAGACGTGGCATATGTAAATCTATCAAGCGAAACAATAGGTAGAATCATCTATAGCTAGTGCACATTAGGGAAGCAACGACGACGAATAATATGCAACATCATCCAAGGAATGCATACATTACATGTTCCATGTGCGCATCGATTGGGTACATAATCATTAGAAAACCACAAGTAGAATAAGACAAGGCTTGTGAGCTTCGGGTAAGCGACACCGGCCAACGGCAAGCGGCATCGGCCAGGCAACATTGTTTGTTGTCGCCCCACATCGGTCTTTGCCAATGCACATCACTCCGTCGATGTTGATTGCGGATTGTCGCATTAGCCATTACTTTTGCATATCACTTAGTCATTGTCAGGCAAAGACTGACCACATTGCCGTTGGCCAGTACACAATGATCAGTCAACGTCGAGCGTGCGTCACATGCCAACATCGTCTTTGTCCTGTCCACAATGGTAAACCTACGTCAGGCATTCCTTGCACACTATGGTCAGCCGACATAAAGCCTGGTCTGCTTGCATTGCCATTGGCCTACACACAAAGTTCATTTTACATCAGATTTGGGTTGCCTGCATCGTCCGCACCCTAACACATCAATCTTCCAACATTGAATGTTTCCTAAAAACATCGTTCGTAGCCTACACACATGGGTCTGCCAATTTCATACGTGGATTGCAATCATCATTTGTATCCTGCACATATCGGTCTACCGACGTCAGATATGGCCTGCGAACATCATATGTAGCCTGCACACATCCATATGCAGATGTCGACCAACGGCACACAACATCTGCCAAGGACTGCACGCATCTGGGGTGGCATGTGCCCATCTAGCAAGCGACGTCAACTAATGGCCTGCAACTTCAGCCAAAGCCTGCACGCATGTACATGGAATGTGCTTATCTGGTAGGTGACGTCGCCCAATAGCATGTGACATCAACCAAGGCTTGAATTAACGGACGTTAAATGTGTGCATCAGACATGCAACGCCGGCCGACTGCATGCATCATCAGCAAAGGCCTTCACACATCAGTCGTGTTGTGTGAATATCGGCTGGGTGAATTTAATCGTGGTCTGAGCACATCATCCAGGCAACATTGGTTGTGGCCAGCGCACATCTCCAAAGAAAGGCAGCAACACCTAAACCTACACGTATAAGTCGTGGCGTGTGTAGATCGACTCGGCGACATCGGGCTTGACCTGCGTTCATAAGGCAGGAGACATCGACCAATGGAAGACATCATCTTTTAAGGCCTGCATGCATCCATTTTGGCGTGTCAGAATCAAATGAGTGACATTGGTATTGGCCTGCACACAACGGTCAGTCAATGTAGGACGTGGCCTTCCCACATCGGCCTTGGCCTGCACTGAATGGTCAGCAGACGTCGAACGTGGACTACCCAAATCACCTTTGGCATGCACGCAACGGTCAGTTGCACCTATAGTTTGTGGACGACACACATCGATCATCTAATATTCGACGTGTCCTTCCAACATCATTCGTTACCTACACATATGTGTCTGCTGACATCAAACGTGGCCTTCCAACATCATCCGTAGCCTGCACACATCGGTTTGCCGATGGAAGACGTGTCCTGGACGCTTCACCTATGGCGTTCAAACATCGGTCCATTCCAGTATTACAAATTTGTTTTTATCTAATTGCCATCTTGTATTATTAATGTTTCCGCCTCACGTGGTTCATTCGTACAAATTTCATTATGTTTACGGTTCGTCCGATATTGAAATATCATTTACTTGTACACATATGTACTCTATCATAAGGTTTCACATGTTTAGAAGCATTTTCAAACATTTTGATATTTTTTAGACTTTCTATTTTCTGAAACTTATTTCTACGGTTTTATCTTTTTTACAACACATTTTAAAAAATAAAGTTGTTGAAATTGCTGAATTTTATGTTGCTATATTTATTTGTGATTTTAGGTGTACATTTTATAATTGTTTGGTATTTTTCCTATTTGTTAATAATTAGTTACCAATTTTTTAGATTTAACGAACAAAACTAAAAATTTAAAATATGTTGAAATTGTTGAATATTAATAATACTATATTTTTTTTTGAATTTTCGATGTTAATTTTAAATTTTGTTAATGTATCTCATATTTTTTATACGTGAATTTACCATTTTCCAGGATTTAGTGAACAAAAATTAAAATTAAAAAAAAAATTGTTAAATTTTTTTTTATTTAAGGTTACTATATTTATTTGTCAATTTTTTTCATTAATATTATATATTTTCTTTTCCATATTTTTCCTTTTTTTCATTAATGAATTGCCCTTTTTTGAGATTTACCAAAAAAGATAAAAATTAACAAAAATTGTTGAAATTGATGAATTTAAGCTTACTATAGTTACATGTTAATTTTCGGCGTTAATTCTATAGTTGTCATATTTCTCCTATTTTAACTCATGAATTACCCGTTTGTGGGATTAACCAAACAAAAATTTAAAAAAATTTAAAAATTGTTGAAATTATTTATGAATTTTTGACGTTAATTATGTATATTATTTATATTTTTCATATTTTTTATTCATCAATTTCTCATTTTCCGGATTTACCTAACAAAATAATGTTGAAATTATTGAATTTAAGTAACTACATTTGGTGAAGCTAATGTGTGTTTGTATCTTAGAACGTGCATATTAATTGTACATATTCATTTTGAACCTCTCAAAAAATGATGTGTACTCCTCTAAGTAAGAATCCACGCACGGAATCAAGAGCTTCAAGTGGGCCAAACATTGTTTGTAGCTAGTGTGCATCAGGCAAGAGATGTCGGCAACCGACATTAAATATCATCAAAGGCTTACACACATGAGTCTAAGCATGTGCGCATCGGCTGGGAAACATAACCGTCGGGCAATGGGAAGTAACATTAGCCAAGACTTATGTGTTTCACGCAAGCGACGTTGACCAACGACAAGTGGCATTTGCCAGGCGACATTGGTCGTGGACTAAGAGTATCGGTTGTGGCTTGTGCACATCGCTCAGTTGGCGTTGGATGTGGAATCCTACATCATTCATGGCTTGTGCACATCACTTAGTCATTTTCGGGCGTAGAGTGTCTGCATCACCCTTGGAATGAACACAACGGTCAATCGAATTCAAGCGTTGCCTTCCTGCATCTCCTTTGACCTCACACAATGGTGACCTTACATCGGGTATGGCCTACCCGCTTCGCCTTTGGACATCACACAATGGTCAGCCGACGTCGGATGTAGTCCGCATCACTTTGGGCCTGCACAAAACAATCAGCCAATGTCTAACGTGGGCTACTAGTATCATCCGCAGCCTACACAAATTGGTCTGCTGACGTTGAACATGTCATGAAAACATTGTCCGTAGATTTCATATATAGTTCTGCCAATGTCGGACGTGGCCTGCCAGTGTCGTCTATCGCCTATGCACATTGGTCTGCATATTTCAGCCAACGGCAAGAAGAATTATCCATGACCTGCACGCATTTGACGTGACATGTGCGCATCTTGCAAGAGACGTCGGCCAATGGAATGTGGTTTCACCCATATCCTATATGCACGGGCACTGACTTTGTGTATCTGGTAAACTACGCCGGCTAACAGAATGCGGCATCAGCCAAGGACTGCCTGCACGTACGTGGAATGTGCGCATCTAGCTAATGACGTCGTCCAACGATATGCAGCATCAGCCAAGGCCTGCACACATCAGTTGTGTCGTGTGAACATCGATTAGGCGACTTCAGTCATAGTATGAGTGTATCGTCTATGAGACATCGACTGATGTCTGCGTGCATCGTCAAAAAGCAACATCTATAATTGGTAAGTAGTAATAGACAAGTCCTGCACGCATTAGCCGTGGCGTGTGCGCATTGACTCGGCGACAGCAGTCGTGTCTTGAACGCATCTGCCAGGTGACATCAACCAAATATAGGCAACATCATCCAAGGCATGCACATATAAGTCGTGGCATGTGCACATCAATTAGGCGACATCGGTCGTGGATTGCATGCATCATCTAGGCGACGTTTTCAAATGGTAGGCGCATCAACAAAGGTATTCACGCATCTGACGTTGTTTAGGCTTATATGGTTAGTGACGTCGCAAAATGTCATGTAACTCATTTCTAGATTAACAGAAAAAAAATTGTTGAACACTATTTTTTTATATATGTAAAAGTTATTTGTGGAAGCTAATGTGTGATGGGGCCTTAAAACGTGCATATTTGGGTTGTACATGTTCGTTATGAATCTCTAGAAAAAACGATGTCTACTCGTCTAAGTTAGAATCCGCACCATAGAATGAATAACTCCATGTGGGCCACGTATCGAACGTGGCATGTGGAAATCTAGAAAGCGACGTCAGTCAACTACACGTGGCATCAACCAAGGGTTGAACACATCCAAGTGGAATGTGTGCATCTAGCAAGTGACGTCGGCTAATTGTAGGCGGCTTTAACCAACATCTACACGCATCAGGCGTGGCATATGTTCATCTATAAAGCGACATCACACAAACAATAGGTAGCATCGTCCATATCAAGTGCACATTAGGCAAGCAACAACGACGAACAATACGCAACATGATCCAAGGACTGCACGCATGAAAATTTCGTGTCCGCATCGATTGGTTGACATGATCATTGGAAAACCACAAGTAGCGTAAAACAAGGCTTGTGCGCTTCGGGCAAGAGACACCGGCAAACGACAAGCGGCATCGGCAAGTCAACTTTTTTTGTTGTCGCCCCGCATTGGTCGTGGCTAATGCACATCGCTCCTTCGATGTTGATCGCGGATTGTCGCATCAGCCATGGCTTGTGCATATGGCTTAGTCATTGTCATGCATAGACTACCACATCATTGTTGGGCTATACTCAATCATCGGTCAACATCGAGTGTGCATCGCATGCCAACATCACCTTTCCCCTGCCCACAATTGTAAACCAACGTCAGGCGTTCCTTGCACACTATGGTCAGCCGACCTCAAGCGTGGTCTGCTTGCATTGACATTGATCTACACAAAAAGGTCAGTTTACGTCAGATTTGGGTTGCCTGCATTGTCTGCACCCTACACACATCGGTATGTCGATGTCTTATTTGTCCCCATAACATTATTCGTAGCATGCACACATCAGTCTACCAATATCATACATGGATTGCCAGCATCGTTTGTGTCCTTCACATATCGGTCTACCGATATTGGATGTGACTTGCCAACATCTTATGTACCTTGTACAAATCCATCTGCAGATGTCGACCAACAGCATGCAACATCTTCCAAGGCCTTGACACATCTGGTGTGGCATGTGCGAATCAAGCAAGCGATGTCAGCCAATGGCATACAACTTCAGCCAAATCCTGCACGCATGTACATGGAATGTGCATATCTGGAAAGCGACGTTGGCCAATGGCATGCGACATCAACCAAGTCCTGCATGAACAGACGTGGAATGTGCGCATCAGACATGCGACATCGGCCAACTGCATGCAGCATCAGCCAAGGCCTGCAGACATCTGTTGTGTTGTGTGAACATCGGCTGGGTGACTTTAATCATGGTCTGAGCATATCAGTCAGACAACATTGGTTGTAGCCAGCGCACATCCCTTAAAAAAGGGCGTAAACCTGCACGCATAAGTTGTGGCATGTGTGGATCGACTCGGCAACATATGTCGTGACCTGTGTGCATAAGGTAGGAGACTTTGACCAATGGAAGACATCGTCTTCTAAGGCCTGCATGCATCTACTATGGCGTCTGCGCATCAAATGGGCGACATTGGTCTTGTACTGCATAAAACGGTAGTCGATGTAGGAAGTGGCCTTCCCACATCGTCCTTGTCCTGCACTCAATGGTCAGCACACGTCGAACATGGCCTGCCCAAATCACCTTCGGCATGTACGCAACAGTCAGTTGCACCTATCGTCTGTGGCCTAAACACATAGATTATCTAACATTGGACGTGTCCTTCCAACGTCATTCGTAACCGTACAGACGTGTCTGCTGAAATCAAATGTGGCCTGCCAACATCATCCGTAGCCTGCACACATCGGTCTGCCGATGGAAGACGTGTCCTGAACACTTCAACTATGGCTTTCACACTTCGATACCTTCAGTATTAAAAAATATTCATCTATTATTAACGTTTCCGCCTCACGTGGTACACTCGTACCAATTTAATTATGTTTACGGTTCGTCCGATATTGAAACATCATTTATTTGTACACATATGTACTCTATCATTAGGTTTCACATGTTTAGAAGTATTTTCAAACATTTTGATATTTTTTAGACTTTTAATTACTTTCTAAAACTTATTTTTATGGTTTTATCATTTTAACAACACATTTTAAAAAATAAAGTTGTTGAAATTGCTGAATTTTATGTTCCTATATTTATTTATAAATTTTAGGTGTACATTTTATAATTGCTTCATATTTGTCCTATTTTTTATGTATTAGTTACCCATTTTTGAGATTTAACGAACAAAAATACAAATTTTAAAAAATATTGAAATTGTTGAATCTTAATATTATTATATATTTTTTTAATTTTCGGCGTTAATTTTATATTTTGTTAATATTATTCATATTTTTTATTCGTTAGCTAACCAATTTCCAAGATTTACTGAACAAAAATGAAAATTAAAAAAAAATTAAAATTTTTAATTTAAGGTTACTATATTTAATTGTCAATTTTTTTCATTAAAATTGTATATTTTCTTTTTCATATTTTTCCTTTTTTTTATTAACGAAATGCCCTTTTTTTATATTTTACCAAAAAAAATAAATAGAAATTAACAAAAATTGTTTAATTTTATGATTTTATGGTTACTATGGTTACTTGTTAATATTGGGCGTTAATTCTACAGTTTTCATATTTCTCCCATTTTAAATCATGAACTACCCATTTGTGGGATTAACAAACAAAAATAAAAATTTTAAAAATTGTTGAATTTATGTATGTCTTTTTGACGTTAATTATATATATTTTTTATTCATCAATAACTCATTTTCCGGATTTACCAAACAAAAAAATGTTGAAATTATTTAATTTAAGGTTAGTATAGTTGGTGAAGCTAATGTGTGTTTGTAACTTAGAACGTGCATATTTGGTTGTACATATTCATTTTGAATATCTCAAAAAAGGATGTCAACTCCTCTATGTCAAAATCCACGCATAAAATCAAGAGCTTCAAGTGGGTCAAGCATTGTTTGTAGCTAGTGTGCATCGGGTAAGCGATGTCGGCCAACGACATGCAATATCATCCAAGGCCTACACATGATTCTTGGCGTGTGCGCATCGGGTAGGCAACATAACAGTCGGGTAATGGAAGGTAACATTAGCTAAGACTTGTGTGCTTCATGCAAGCGATGTTGGCCAACGACAAGTGGCATTTGCCAGGCGACATTGGTCGGGGACTGAGCGTATCGGCTGTGGCTTGTGCACATCGCTTAGTCATTTCAGACGTAGACTTTCTGCATCACCCTTGGAATGAACACAACGGTCAACCGAAGTTGGGCATTGCCTTTCGGCATCGCCATTGACCTCACACAATGGTCAGCTGACCTCGGGCAGGGACTGCTCGCATCGCCTTTGGATTTCACACAATGGTCACCCGATATCGGACGTAGTCCGCATTGCTTTTGGCCTGCACAAAACAATCAGCCAACGTCAAACGTGGGCTACTAGTATCATCCGTAGCCTACATACATCTGTGTGCTAACGTTGAACTTGTCGTGACAGAATTATCTGTAGATTTGACATATAGGTCTTCCTATGTCGGACGTGGCCTGCTAGCGTCGTCTACAACCTCCACATATTGGTTTGCATATTTCGTTCAATGGCAACAAGAATTAGCCATGACCTGCACGCATTTGACGTGACATATGCTCATCTTGCAAGCGATGCCGGCCAATGGAATGTTGTTTCACCCAAATCCTCCACGCACGGGTGTTGACTTTGTGTATCTGGTAAACTATGCCATCTAACATAATGCGGCATCAACAAAGGTCCGCATGCACGGACGTGGCATGTGTGCATCTAGCAAACGACGTCTGCCAATGACATGCAGCATCAGCCAAGGACTGCACACATCAGTTGTGTTGTGTTCACATCAATTGGGCGACTTCAATCATTGTATGAATGTATCGTCTAGGCGACATCGGCTGATGTCTACGCGCATCATCCAAGCAATATCTGCAATTGGCAGGTAGCAACAGACAAGTCCTGCACGCATTAGCAGTGGCATGTGTGCATTAATGCGGCGACATCAGTCGTTGCTTGCACGCATCTGCCAGGAGACATCAACCAAAGAAAGGAAAGATAATCCAATGCATGCACATATAAGTTGTGGCATGCGTACATCGACTGGGCGACATCGGTCGTAGAATGCATGCATCAGCCAGGCTACGTTGAACAACGGTAGGCAGCATCAACCAAGGTATTCACGCATTTAACGTGGTTTAGGTTTATATTGTTAGTGACGTTGCAAAATTGCATGCAACATCATCCAAGGCATGCACACAAAACTCATGGCGTGTCTGCACCAGCTTGGCGACATCGACGTCAGCCAATGGATGGCACCATCAGCTAAGGCATGTGTGCTTCGAGCAACGATAGATAACATCAGCCAATGCATGCACACATTAGGCATGACATGTGCGCATATGGAAAGCGACATTGGCCAATGAAACACAGCAGAAGACAATGCCTGGATGCATCGGCCGTGGTGTGTGTTCATTGGCTAAGCATAATATGCATTGGCCAATGTCACTGTCCGCATCGGTCGTGGACTCTAAAAATCGCTTAGCGGTCAGTCAGTCTTGGCCTTACCACATCTCCCTTTGCCTGCACATAATTGCCAACCGATGTCAGATGTGGGCTGCCTGCATCAGTTATAGCATGCTTATTGCTCAACCGATGTCGGTCGTGCATTGACAATATCATCCATGTCTTGGAACATCTCTCATCCATCGTTAGGTATGCACTGCCCGCATCACCCTTGGCTTTCAATAAATTGTCAAGCGCATCGGGCGTTGCCTACCACCATCGACTTTGGCCTACATAACGGTCACCCGACGTCAAGCGTGGACTTCCCGCATCGCCTTTGGCTTGCACATAGTGGTCATCCATTGTCAAACGTGGCCTTCCTTTATCGTCTTTGTCCTGCACAGAATGGTCAGCCGACGTCGGATGTGGTCTAACCGCATCGCCTAAGGTTCGCACACAATGATCAGCCGACGTTGGAGTGGGCTGCATGTATTATTAGTGGCCTGCACAATGTTGTCAGCTAACATCAGACGTGGCCTGCCAGCATTTTCTGTTGCCTCCACACACTGGTATGTCCACGTCGTAGTTGCCTGCCAACATCGTCTGTAGACTTCAAACATCTGTGTGGCCTTGATGCATCGCGTGTGGACTGCACACTTATGAATTTTGGCGTTAATTTTATATATTATTGTCATATTTTCCTTCCTTTTAATTGATTAATTATTCATTTTTTCATTTAGGATCAAAAATTAAAATTAAAACAAATTGTTGAAATTGTTGAATTTAGTTAACCATATTTATTTGTGAATTTTTGGCATTAAAAAAATATTTTTTTCTTCAAATTTTTCCTTTTTAATTAATGAATTACCTATTTTTAGATTTACCAATCAAAAATAAAAAGAAAAAAAATTATTTAAATTGATGAATTTAATATTACTATATTTATTGTGGATTTTGGCATTAATTTTATATTTTTTCATACTATTCATATATTTATTCATATATTATTCATTTCGAGATTTATAAAACAAAAATTAAAAATTAAAAAAATTATTGAAATTGTTGAATTTAAGGTTGCTTTATTTATTTGTAATTTTTTTAAGTTTATATTTTATAGATAATTTCCTATTATTATTCATCAATTACTCATTTTAGGGATTTACTGAAAAATAAAAAATAAAAACTATTATTAAAATTATTGAATTTAAGGTTTCAATATATATTTATTAATTTTGTGGTGTTAATTAAATATATTTTTTGATATTCTCCTATATTTTATATATCAATTGCTAATTTTTTTCGATTAACCGAGAAAATAAAAATAAATTGTTGAAAACTCTTTATTTATATATAAAAAAAGTTAATTGTGGAAGGTAATGTGTGTTTGTACCTTAGAACGTGCATATGGATTGAACATGTTCATTATGGATCGCTAAAAAAATGATGAAAATTACTCAACGTCAAAATCCATGCCACGATATTAACAACTTCAAGTAGGCCAAGCTTCGTCTGTAACTAGTAAGCATCGCGGATGTAATGTCGGCCAATGACACGAAGCATCAACCAAGTCCTGAACACATGAGCCATGGCGTGTGCATATCGGCAGCGCAATATGGACGTTAGGAAACAACAAGATGCATTAACAAAGGTTTCTACACTCCAGGCAAGCAGCGTCAACCAACAACAAGCGACATCGGCCATGTGAAATTTGTCATAGACCTCCTGTATAGGTCATGGCTTGTGCATATCACTCAGTAGAAATTAGGCGTGGACTACTGGCATCATGGATGGCTTGTGCATATGGCTCAGTCATATTCAAGAGTGGACAGCCTGCATCGCCTTTGGCCTGAATACAACGTTCAACCGACATGGGGTGTTAACTTCCTGCATCGCCTTTTTCCTGCACACAATGGTCAGACAACGTCAGGAAGTGCCCACATCGCCTTTGTGCTACACATAATGGTCAATTGAAATCGAACGTGGTCTTCCTGTATCGCCTTTGGCATGCACAAAAGGGTTAATCGACGTTCGACATGGGATGTCGGCATCTTTCACATCTTGCACACATCACTAAGATAATGTCAAACGTGGCATGACAACATCACCCGTAGCCTGGATACATATTTTTGTCGACGTGAAATGTGGCCTGCCAACATTGTTCATAGCCTGCACACACCGGTCTTCCAACGTTGGATGTGGCCTACCAGTATCGTCTCTATGGTACACACATCGGTCTGTAGATGTTGGCCAACGGCAAGAAGAATTACCCTAGGTCTGAATGCAGTTGATGTGGTGTATGCGCACCTTGAAAGCAATGTCGGCAATAGCATGTGACTTCATACAAATCTTGAACACACGGACGTGGAGTATTCTTATCTTGCAAGCGACCTTAGACAAAAGAATGTGGCATCAGCCAAAGGCCTATATGCATGGACATGGCATGCTTGCATGCGTCAAGCAACGTCGGTCAATGACATTCAACATCAGCCAAGGCCTACACGCGTCTTCCGTGTCATGTGCAAATCGGTTTTATGACTTCAGCCGTGGTATGAGCGCATCGGTTGTGGCTTGCGTGCAACTGCATGCGACAACAGCCAATGGCAAGATCTAACAGCTAAGGCCTGCATGCATTAGCCATGGTGTGTGAGCATTGACTCAACGACATCGATCAATGACAGACAACATAAGCCAAGGCTTGCACGCATCTGCCATGGTGTGTGCGCATCGACTTGGGTGACATCAGTCGTGATCTACATGCATCGTTTAGGTGATGTCTTCCAATAGCAAGATACATCAGCCAAGGTCTTCATGCATCTAACATGGCATGTAGGCATCAGGCAAGCAATATTGGCCTTTCTTGTTTGGATCAACCCAAGTGGTGGTTTCCAAAAAGTAATTGCATACATCTCAATGGGACATTGACCAATGGCACACAACATCAACCAAAGCCTACGCGCATCATCTATGACATGTGTGCATCGACTAGGCAACATCGATTGTGACCTGCAGGCATCGGCCAGGTGATGTCAGCCAATTGTAGGCTACATCAACCAAGGTCTTCACGCATCTAATGTAGCATGTGCGCATCTGGAAAGCAACGAGTGTCAATGAAATGCAGAATCATCCAAGGCTTGCATGCATCGGTCGTTGCTTATGTGCATCGGCTGGGCGACATGTATTGTCAAACATAAGTCAACATCATCCAATCCTTGTGCACTTTAGGAAAGTGACGTTGGCCAACAACTGGCAGCATCAGCCAAGTCCAGCACACATCAGCTGTGGTGTGTGCGCATTGACATAAAACATCAACATCGACCAACGGCAAACAACATCAGCCAAGGAAATGTGCTTCATGCAAGTGACTTCATCCAATGGCAAGAGACTTCAGCAAGGAGAAATTGCTCATTCTTTGCCGCATCGGCCTAGGCTTGTGCACATCATTTAGCCAACGTCAAGTATGGATCAACCGTATCGTCCATGGCATGTGCACATTACTTAGCGCTACTTTGGTTTGGCTTTCCTATATCTCCCATATCCTCAAAAAACGTCCAGACGACGTTGTACATGGCGACCCGCATTGGCAGTAGCCTGCAGAATATCAAGTCGGCGTCATATGTGGGCTGCCTATCGGTCGTTGCTTGTGCATATTACGCAACCGTCGTCGGGCGTGGACAGCTAGCATCGCCTATGGCCTGCACACAATGGTCAGTTGACCTCAGACATTTTCTTCCTGCATCACCTTTATCCTGCATACAATGGTCTGCTGACGTAAACTGTGGCCTGCCGACATCACCTTTGTCCTACACATAATGGTAAAGCGACGTCAGATATGGTCTGCCTGCATTGCCTTTGGCTTGCACACAATGGTTAACCAACGTCGGATGTGGGTTGTCGCGATCCTCCACATCTTGCACACATCGGTATTCAAACGTCAAATGTAGTCTGACAACATCGTCTGTATTCTACACACATCAAGGTGCCGACATTGAATGTGGCCTACCAATATCATTCGTAGGTTGCACACATCGATCTGTCAATGTCGGATGTGGTCTGACAGCATTGTCCGTAGCATGGACACATCGGTCTGCACACGTCGGACAATAGAAGGGAGAATTAGCCAGGGCATGCACGCATTTTATGTGGCATGTGCACATCTGGTAAGCGACGTCGGCAAATGGCATGAGACTAAAGCCAAGGCTTGCACGCATTAAACATGGAATATGTATATCTGACAAGCAACATCGTCCAAATATATGTGACATAAACCAAAGATTGCATGCACGGACGTGGCCGGTGCGTATCTAGTAAGCGATGTCGATCAAGCAACATCGAGCATTCGCGGCCCCTATCACCTTTTGGCCAGCACGATAAGGTCAACCAACGTTGGGCATGTCCTGTACGCATCACCTTTAGAATACACAAAAAGGTCAGCGGCCTTCGAACGTGGTCTATCCGCATCGGCCTTGGCCTACAAAAAAGGGTCAGCCAACATCGGACTTAGGCAGGCAGAATTTCCCTGAGACGATGCATATCAAGCAAGCAACGTCATCAATTGAAAGACATCATATGCCAAGTCCTACAATCATGAGCCGTGATATGTGCACATTGACTGGGCGACATCGATCATTAAATGCATGTATAGGCTAGGCCATGGCGACCAACAAGAGACTGCATCAGCGGAGGTGTTTACGCATCTAACATGACATGTGTGCGTTGGACAAGAATTTTTTGTCCAATGAAATGCCTCATCAACCAGGGCTTGCACGCATCTATCGTGGCATGTGTGCATCAGCTGGGAGACATTTGCATCATCCAACATCAGACAAAATCAGCCACAACTTGTGTGCTTCATGCAATCGATGCTGGCCAATAGCAGGTTGCATCAGTCAAGGACTGCACACGTAAATTGTAGCGTATATGCATCAATAGGTAACATTGGTGTCGGCCAACGATAGGCAACATCAACGAAGGCATGTGTGCTTCGGGCAAGAGACTATAGCCAATAAGAAGAGTCATCATCCATGCAATAATTGTCATGGTTTGTCGCATCGCGTATGGCTTATTCACATCACTTAGCCGATGGCAGGCGTGGATTGGCACTGGCCTATGCACATCACTCATCAATCGTCAGGTTTGGGTTTTCCGCATCACCCTATCCCCCATCGAAAGTCCTACTTACATTGGACGCAGGGTTCCAACATCGGCCTTAGCCTATAAAAAAATCAACTTACATTGTCTACAGACATCCCATATCGGTCGTGGCTTGTTCACAACGCTTAGTCATCATCAGGACTGGACTATACATATTTCCTTTTGCCTGCAGACAACATTAAACCAACATTAAACATTTCTTGCCCCATCGTCTTTGGCCGGCACACAATAGTCAGTCGATGTCAGGCGTGGCCTACCCACTTCCCTTTTGGCCTGCTCACAATGGTGAGTCGACCTCGAACATGGTCTGCCTGCATTGCCATTGGCCTTCACACAACGGTCAAGCAATGTCAGATCTGGCCTACTAGGATCATCCACAACCTACACTCATCGGATTGCTGACATCGAAAGTGTAATGCCAACAACAATAATAGGCTCCACAAATTGGAATGTCAATGTCGGATGTGTCCTACCAGCATTGTTCGTAGCCTACACACATTCATCTGCAGATCTCGAGAAAAAACAGGAAGCATCTGCCAAGGTGTGAGTGCATCTTACGTGGCATGTGAGCATCTGGAAAGCGATGTGGAATAGTGGCATGCGGCTAGAGATAAGGCATGCATACATAGATGTGAAATGCACATATTTGACGAGTGACGTCTTCCGATTAAATGACCTATCAACTAAAGCCTTCATGCACGAATGTGGCAAGTAAGAAGCGATGTTGTCAAGCGACATCGAGTGTTTCCTGTGCCCATGTCCTTTTACCAGCATAATATGGCCTGCTGAGATCGGGCGGGGATTGCCCATATTGTCTTTTAACTACACACAATGGTCAGATTGGATGTTATGCTCCTGCATCATCTTTGGACTGCACACAATGGTCATCCAATGTGAGACATCGTCTTCCCACATCGCCTTTGACCTGAACAAAATTGTTAGGCAGCGTCAAACATAGGAAGGTGTCATAATCATTTGTTGGTATACATCGGGTAAGGGACTTCTAAAAATGACAGGCAAAATCTTCCAAGGCCTACATGATTGAGTTGTGGCGTGTGTGCATAGAAAGTGAAGTCAAACAATGACATGTTGCATTATCCAAGGTATGCATCATCATCCAAGGCATGCACACATAACTCGTGGGGTGTGTCCATCGGTTGGGCAACATCGACATTGGCCAACGCCATACACCATCAACCAAAGCTTGTGCGCTTCAATGAAGCGACATCAGCCAAAGACAGGTAGCATCGCCAAGGTTTTCACGCATCAAAAATGGCATGTGCACATCTTGAAAGAAATGTTGGCCAATGAAATGCAACATCAAAAGAGGCCTACACACATTGATCATGGTGTTTGTGCATCGGCTGGGAGACATTTGCATCATCTAAAATCAGGAAACATGAGCCATGGCTTGTGCGCTTCAGGCGAGCAGTATTGGCCAACGGTAGGCAACATCACCCAAGGCCTACAAGCATCAGTCGTTGCATTTTCATATCGATAGGGAAACATCAGCGTTGGGCAACAACATGCAACATCACTATGCGCTTCAGGAAAGCGGCTTTGGCCAATGGTAAGTGGCATAGGCCAGGAGACATTGGTCGTTGTGCCACTGGCTTGTCCATATCATTTAGCCAATGTCATATGTGGACTCACCACATCGGTCGTGGCCTGTGCACATCACTCAACGATCATCGGGGTTGGCCTTCCCGCATCACCCGTATCCTGCACAAAGTGTCCAAACAATGGTTGACAAAGGGTACCCGCATTGGCTATAGCCTGCACAATACTCAGTTGACATCATCCCTGGACTGCCTATATTTGTATTGGCTTGTGCACATTGCTCTGCTAGCGTTGAGAGTGGACTGCCTGCATCACCTTTGGCCTGAACCAAATGATCAGCCAACAACAGACATTTTCTTCTCGCATCAGCCAATTGTATATGGCTAGAGCCAAGGCCTGAATGCGCAGATATGGAATGTGTATATCTGACAAGTGATGTCAACCATTGGCATGCGACATCAGCCAAGGCTTGATTGTAAGTACGTGAAATGTGGGCACCTAGCAATCAATGTTAGTCAAGCGACATCGGTCGTTGCTTGCCCCCATCACCTTTGGTCGGTACAATATGGTCATCCAATGTCAGGCGTGGCATGCCTACATCGCCTTTAGATTACACACAATTTTCAGCTGCCATCGGACGTGGCCTGTTCATGTTGCAATTGGCCTGCACACAATGTTCAACTGATGTCAGATGTAGCCTGCCCGCATCACTTTTGGACTGCAGAAAATGATAAGCCGACATTGTGTGTAGGCAGGCAACATCATCCTTAGCTTGTGCACATCAGGAAACTGACGTCATCCAACTACCGGCACCTTCAGCCAAGGCCTACACACAGAAGTCGTGGCGTGTGCACATCGACTTGGTAACATCAATTGTTACCTGCACGCATCAGCTAAGTGATGTTAACGAACATCAAGTTTCCTCAGCCTTGGTCTTCACGCATATATCATGTCATGTGCGCATCTAGCAAGTAATGTTGGCTAATGATATATAGCATTAGCCAAGTCGTGCACACATTGCTCAGCCATCGTCGAGTATGGACTATGCGCATCGCCTTTGCATGCCGAAAACGGTCATGCGACAATAGGCGTTTCTTGCCCCCATCACCTTTGGCCTGCACAACAGTAAGACGATGTCGGGTGTGTCCTTAAAATATAGCCTTATGCTTTCACACAATGGCCAAACAATGTCGGATGTGGACTTCCAGCTTTACCTTTGTCTTGAATAGAATGGTCAGCCGATGTCGGATGTGGCATGCCCACATCACCTTTGTCCGGCACAAAACGAGTAGCTGACATCGGATGTGGATTGCACCTATCCTTTGTAGCTTGCCCAAAGAGGTCAGCCAATGTGGGGCGTAGCCTACTGGCATTGTCTTTATCATATACACATTGGTTTATTGACCTCGGATGTAGCCTGCCAACATTGTTCATATCCTTAACACATCAGTCTGCCGATGCCTGACGTGGCCTAGACGCATCATCTGTGGCCTGCACGATTAGGTTAGGAAACATCTGACGTGCCTACCCGCATAATATGTGGTTTGTTTTTGTTAGAACAATGACATCACATGAACCGACATTGATCGACGTATATTTGACAACACGCAGATGTCCATGCCGTAGAAAAGCCGAAGAGTGAAAAGCGCCCTTCTTTCATAGTAACAGATTCATCTATTTTGCTTCCTCTATTCTCAACGTTTCCATTTCACATGGTTCACTTGTAAAAAATTTATTACATTTACGGTTTGTACGATATCGAACATATTTTATTTGTTCAAATATGTACTTTATGATTATTTTCACTTGTGTATAAGTAGTTTCAAGCATTTTCATATTTTTCTGACTTTTGTTAAATGTTTAAAATTATTTTTACCATTTTTTATTTTTATGTTACATTTTATAAATTAATATCTATAAATTATTGAATTCAAGGTACTATATTTGTTTGTGAATTTTTGGCATTAATTTTATGATTTTTTCATCTTTTAAATTAATTAATTACCCATTTTTTTATTTACCGCACAATTTTTTTATATAAAATGTTATAATTTTTGAATTTAACCTTACTACATTTATTTGTTAATTATTTGCTTTAATTTATTTTTTATTTTTCATTAATGAATTACCTATTTTCAGGATCTAACGAAAAAAAATAAAAAATTTAAAAAAAATTGTTGAATTTAAGGTTACTATATTTATTTTTAAATTATTGGCATTAATTTTATATTTCTTAAATATTTTTCCTATTATTTATTAATGAATTACCTATTCTAAGGATTTACTGAGCAAATATAATAATTTTAAAAAAAATGTTAAAATTGTTCAATTTGAGTTTACTATATTTATGTATGACTTTTTGGCATTAATTTTTTTTAATTTTCATTTTTGTTATTAAGGAATTCTCCATTTTTATAATTTACCGAACAAAAATAAAAATTAAAAAGATTGTTGAAAATGATAATTTAATGTTACTATGTTTATTTGCGATTTTTTTGGCCTTAATTATATTTTTTTCATAGTTTTCCTATTTTATTGTTGAATTACCTATTTTCGGAATTTATCCAAAAAAAATAAAAACTAAAAAAATAGTAAATTTTTTAAATTTAAGGTTACTATATTTATTTGTGAACTTTTGGCGTTATTTTTATATTTTTGATATTTTTCAAACATAAATTTCTCATTTTCGAGATCTACTAAAAAAATTAAAACAAAAAAATAATGAAATTGCTAAATTTATGATAAATATATTTGTTTGTGAATTTTTGGCGTTATTTTTATATTTTTCATATTTAAATTATGTTTTATTAATTAATACTCATTTTTGGGATTAACTAAAAAAATAAAATAAAAATCGTTCAAAACTATTTTTTATATATAAAATAAGTTATTTGTGCAAGTTAATGTGTGTTTGTACCTGAAAACATGCATATTTGGGTTGTACATGTTCGTTTTGAATCTCTCAAAAAATGTTGTCTACTCCTCTAAGTCAGAATCTGCGTCATAGAATTAAGAACTCCATCTAGCCGCGCATCGGTTGTGGCATTTGGTCAACTAGCAAGCGACGTCAACCAACTACACGTCGCATTAACCAAGGCCTGAACGCATCAGACGTGGAATGTGTGTATCTAGCAAGTGACGTCTGTTAATTGTGATGACATCAAACAACGTTTGCACGCATCAAACGTGGTATATGTACATCTATCAAGCGACATCAATGTAGGCCAACAACCAATAGCATCGTCTGAAGCCAGTGCGTATTGGGAAAGCAACGTCGACCAACCACAGGCAGCATCAGCCAAGGACTGCACCCATGACGCATGGAGTGTGCGCATCCATTTGTGACTTCAGCATTGGAAAATGGCAGTTAACATAAGCCAAGGCATGTGCGCTACAAGCAACACCGGCTAACGACAAGCGGCATCGGCCAGGCGACATTGTTTGTGGTCTTCCCATCTCGGTCGTGGCCAGTGCACATCGCTCAGCCGATTTTGATCGTGGACTGCCCCAATCAGCCATGGCTTATGCACATCGCTTATTCATTGTAAGTCACGGACTACAAGGATCCCCCTTGGCCTGTACAGAATGGTTAGTCGATGTCGGGCGTGCGTCGCATGCCTATATTGCCTTTGGCCTGCACACAACGGGGCCTTCCAACATCTTCAGTATCCTGCACACATTGTGCTGCAAATGTAGACAATGACATGGAGAATATCCCAATGCCTACACGCAACTAGTGTGACATGTGCACATCATGCAAGCAACGTCGGCCAATGGCATGCAGCTTCAGCCAAGGCCTGCATGGACACGGAATGTGCATATCTAGAAAGTGACATCAGCCAATGGCATGCAACATGAACCAAGGCCTACATGGACGTGAAATGTGCACATCTGGCATGCGACGTCAGGTATGGACCGACCGCATCGGCCACAACCTATGCATATTACTCAACAATTGTTTGGTTTGGTTTTCCGGTATCACCCTTATTCTCCATAAAACATCCAGCCGATATTGTACATCAGGGCCCGTTTTCGTCGTAGGCTGCAGGATACTTAGTTGATGTCATCTGTGGATGGCCCTATTGAATGATTGTTGTGCACATCGCTGAGCCATAATCGGGTGTTGACTACCCGTATCTTTTTTAGCCTACACATAACAATCAACTGATATAAGACAATTGTTTTTCCGTATTGCCTTTGGCCATCACACAATGGTCTACTGACATCCAACGTGGCCTACCCTTATCGGTTTTGCCCTGCACACAATGGTCAGCCGACGTGGGATGTGGTATGCCTGCATTTCCTTTGGCCTTCACAGAATGGTCAATCAATATTAGACGTGCGCTGACACAATCCTCCGTAGATTGCAAACATCTATATGCCAACTTCAAACATGGTCTGACAGCATCATCTGTATTCTACACACATTGGGGAGCCGACATCAAACGTGGCCTGCCAACATCATTTGTAGGCTACACACATCAGTCTGTCGATTTCAAATGTGGTCTGACACCATTGTATGTAGCATTGACACATCGGTCTGCAGATGTCGGCCAACATCAGGAAGCATCAGCCAAGGCATTCACACATCTTACATGGCATGTGCGCATCTGGTAAGAGACGTAGGTTAATGGCATGAGTCTAGAGCCATGGCCTGCAAACACAAACGTTGAATGCACATACTTGACAAGTCATGTCGGCCAATTTAATGCAGTATTAGACAAAGACTTCATGCAAGAACGTAGAATGTCAAAATCTAAGAAGTGATGTTGGTCTAGAGACATCGAGTGTTGCCTGCCCCCATCACCTTTGACCATCATAATATGGCCAGCCGACGTTGGGCATGTCCTGCCCATATCGCCTTTTAACTACACATAATATTCAGTCGACATAGGACGTGATCTGTCTTAATCGACTTTGTCGTGCACACAATGGTCAACCGACGTCAGACATGGTCATCCTGCATCACCTCCGGCATGCACAAAATGGTAAGCTGACGTGATACATAGGAAGGCACCTTAATCCTTAGTGGGTACGCATTGTGCAAAGGACTTCAAACAACGATAGGAAGAATATTACAAGGCCTACATGTATGTGTTGTGGCGTGTTCACATCGGTTCACGATATCGACAACGGGAAACACAGGTAGAAGCAACCAAGGCCTATGCACTTTAGGCAAGCGTCATGGGCAACCGACAAGAAGCATCAGCAATGCGACATTGGTCGTGGACCACCATCATAGTTTGTGGCCTGTGCAAATTGCTCATTTGATGTTGGTTGTGGACTGCCCCCATCGGCTGTGGCTTGTGCTTATCGCTCAGTCATTGTTGAGCGTGGACTGCCACCATCGCCTTTGGCCTGCACACAACGGTCAAGCAACGTCAATCGTGGACTGTGCGCATCACCTTTGTCCTAAACGCATGGTGAGCGGACGTCAGACATGGTCTGCCCGCATTGCCTTTGGCCTGCATACAACAATCAACCAACGATATACATGGGTTTGCTGCATCGTCCATAGCCCGCACACAACAATAATGCCGACGTCAAATATAGCATGACAACATCGTCCATAGCCTATACACATAAGTATGCCTACATCAAACATGGCTTGACAACATCATCCATTGACTGCACACATCGGTCTTTGAATGTTGGATGTGGCATGCCAACAATGTCAATCCCCTGCACGCATCATATCTCGGCAAACAATAGGCAGCATCAGCAATGGCAAGCACTAATTTTGCGTATATAGCAAGCAACGTTTGCATTGGCATGCGGCTATAGCCAAGGCCTACACACTAACGTGGAATGTACAAATCTGTAAAGGAATGTCAGCCAATGGCATGTGGCACTAGCCAATGCCAACATGCACAGACGTGGCATGAGCGCATCTACCAAGCAATGTTGGCCAATGACATGCAACATTATCAAAGGTATGCATGCATAAGCTCTGTCTTGTGTGTATCGACCTGGCAACATCAGTCATGCCTTGCATACTTTGTCCAAGCAACACCAGCCAACGACAGGTATCATTACCCGAAGTCTTTAAATATCTGACGTGGTTTGTGCGCATGGTAAGTTATGTTGAAAAATAACATGTTGTATTATCCAACGTATGCCTCATCATCAAAGGCATGCACACATAGCTCGTGGCGTGTGTGCATCACCTAGACGACATTGACGTTGGAAAAAAACAGGCACCATCATCCAAGGCTTTTGCGCTTCAGGCAAGCAACGTCATCCAAAGATAAGCTACATCATCCAAGTCTTGCACGCATCTGACATGGCATGTTTGCATCTGGCAATCGATATTGACCAAAATAATATAACATAATCCAAGGCTTTCATGCATCGGTCATGGAGAGTATGCATCGGCTGCATGGCATTTGCATCGGCCAACGTCAAGAAATATTAGCCAAGGTATATGGATTTCGGGTGAGCGATGTTAGCCAACGACAGGCACCATCAACCAAGTCATACACACATAAGCTGAGGCATCTACTCATCGGCAAAGTGACATCGACATCGTTCAAAAATAGGCAACATCCGCCTAGGCTTGTGTTCTACGGACAAGAAACATCGATAATCGTTAAGCTGAATCGGCCAAGCAAAATTGGCTGTGGCCTGTGCATATCGCTCAGTCAACATCGAGCGTGGATCGACTATATCGGCCTTGTCACATCAGTCAGAGGTTGTCAGGCTTGGCCTTCCAGCATCGCCCTTTGCCTGCATACCACGACCCATCGATATCGGACTGGGGTGCCCGCATTGGTCGTAGCCTTCTCATTACTCATCCTTCGTTAGTTGTGGAATACCTCAATTGACCATGTCTTGAGCACATCGATCAGTCGCTGTCAGGCATGGACTGCCCGTATCGCCTTTGGCATTCAAAAAAGGGTCGTTCAACATCAGGCATTGACTGGACCATCGCCATTTACCTGCACAATATCCACCTGTTGTCGGTGTGGACATCTAGCATCGCCTTTGGCATTCACACAGTGGTCAGCCAACATCGGTTGTGGCCTTGATGCGTCGCCTTTGGCCTACACACATGGTCAGTGATATCTGATGAGGCGTGCCCGTATCGCCTTTGGCCTGCACACAATGGTCAGGCGACGTTGGACGTAGCCTGCAGCTATCATCTGTGGCTCATTTGTACGAATTTCATTACGTTTACAGTGTTTACGATATCAAAACTTATTTTGTTTTTACAAATATGAACTCTACGATTATTTTTATGTATTTAGAATTACTTTTGAGGATTTTCATATTTTTCTAACTTGTATTGATTTATTAAATTTATTTTTGCAGTTCTTTATTTTTACGTCATAGTTAAAATTTTAAATTTATTAAATTATTGAATTTAAGGTTACTATATTTATTTGGGAAATTTTGGCAATAATTAAATAATTTTTTCTTATTTTTTATTAATCAATTACCCATTTCGAGATTTGCCAAAAAAAAATAAAAATTAAAAAGTGTTGAAATTGAGGTTAATATATTAAATTATGAATTATTGGCCTTAATTTTGTATTATTTTTTTTATATTTCCTTTTTTGATTAATTAATTATTCATTTTAGAGATATACCGGACAAAAATAAAAATAATAATAAATTATTGAATTTAAGATTACTATATTTATTTTTTAATTTTTGACGTTAAAATTTAATTTTTTCTTCATATTTTTCCCTTTTAATTATTCAATTACCCATTTTCAAGATTTACCAAAAATAAAAAATAACAAAACTTGATGAATTTGATGAGTGTAAGGTTAATATATTTATTTGTGAATTTTGGCAACAATTTAATACTTTTTTTTTAATTTCCCTATATTATACTCATGAATTACCCATTTTTGAAATTTACCCAAAAAAATAAAAATTGTTGAAATTTTTGAATATAAGGTAATTATGTTTATTTTTTAAAATTTTGGTGTTAATTTTATATTTTATTCATAGTTTTTATTCATCAATTACTCATTTTTTATATTTATCGACAAATAAAAAATAAAATAAATTGTTGAAATTATTGAATTTAAGGTTATAATATTTATTTCTCAATTTTTGGCGTTAGTTTTATATTTTTAATATATTTCCTATGTTTTATTAATCAATTACTTATTTTGCGGATTAACCAAAAAAATAATAAAAAATATAGCTTAAAACTTATATATATATATATATATATATATATATATAATATATATATATATATATATATATTATATATATATATATCTATATATATATAAAAAAATATTTATGGAAGCTAATTTGTGTTTGTACCTTAGAACATGCGTAATTGGGTTTTACATGTTCATTATGAATCTCTAAAAATATGATGTCCACTACTCTAAGTCAAAATTCACGCCTAGAAATATAGAGCTCCAAGTAGGCCAAGCACCGTCCTTAGCCAGTTCGCATCGGGAATGCGATGTTGGCGAACGACAGGAAGAATTAGCTCAATCCTGCACGCATGAGCCATGGTGTGTGCGCATAGGCTAGGCGATATCATCGTCAGGTAATGACAAGCAACATTTGCCAAGGCTTCTACGCTTCAAGAAAGCGATGTTCGCCAACGAGAAGCGGCATCTGCCAAGAGACATTGCTCATAGACGACCTTTATCGGTCATGGCTTGTGCATATCACTCTGCCGATGTTGGTCGTGGACTATCCGTATCAGTTCTGGCTAGTGCACATCGTTCAATCATTTCAAGCGACGAATGCCTGCATTGCCCTTGACCTGAACATAACGGTCAACCGATGTCGGGCATTGCCTGCCTACATTGCTTGTGGCCTGCCCACAATGGCTAAACAACATCGGACTTGGCCTGGCCACATCACCTTTGTTCTACACACTACGTGGTCTGCCCCCTTTCCTTTGGCCTTCATAAAACAGTCAGCTGATGTCGGACGTAGGCTGCCAACATTGTCCTCAACTTGCACATATCTGTCTTTAGACATCGAAGATGGCTTGTGAACATCATCCGTAGCTTGGACAGGTCTACTGAAGTCAAACGTTGCCTGCCAATATCGTTCATAGCCTGCACACACCAGTCTGCTAATGTCGGATGTGTCCTGCCTACCGTCATCCATAGCCTATACACATCAGTCTATAGATGTTACCCAATGGTATGCAAAATTACCCAAGGCCTATATTTATCTGACGTGGCATGTGCACATCTAGAAAGAGACGTCGGCCAATGGCATACTACTTGAGCCAAATTGTGCACGCACATATGTGGAATGTGCGTATCTTACAAGAGACATCGGACAATTAAATGTGGCATACGCAAAGCCCTACATTCACAGACATAGCATGTGTGCATAAGTCAAGCGACGTTGGCTAACGACATGAAACATCATCCAAAGTTGCACACATCAGCCATGTCGTGTGCACATCAGTTGTGAAATTCAAGTTGTGGTATGAGAGCATCGGTCAGGCGACATCGGTGGTGGCGTGCGCACATCGGCCAAGAGACACCGGGCAATGGATGAAAGCAACAACCAAGGCATTCATGCATCAGCCATGGTGTGTGCGTATCGACTCGGCGAATCATTGCCTGCGCATATTATCCAGGAGACATCGACTAATAGAAAACACCATAAGCCAAGGCCTACAAGCATCAACCATGGGGTGTGCCCATGTGACAAGCAACCCAATTGGTGTTTTCCAACAAGTATCTGCATGCATCATCCACGCGACATCGACCAATTCGCAGACAACATCAACAAAGGCTTGCACGCATATGCCATGGCGTGTGCATATCAATTGGGCAACATTGATCGTGACATGCATGCATCGACATGGCAAAGTAAACCAGCAGTAGGCCGCATCAACGAAGTTCTTCATGCATCAACCTTGGAATGTGCCCATGTGACAAGCAACGTAGACCGAGGAAATGTGGTATCAACAGAGGACAGAGGCCTGCACACATTAGTCTTCGCATGTGTGCATCGTCTTGGTGACATTTGCATCATCCAACATTATGCAACATCAGCCAAGGCTTGTGCGCTTCAGGAAAGCAACATTGACCAATGGTAGACAAGATCAGCCAAGGCCTACAAGCATCAGCCGAGCGTGTGAACATCGACAGGGAAATATGAAAACAATGTCCCACAACAGGAAACATCAATGTATGCTTCAGGCAAGCAACTTCAGCCAACAGCAAGTGGCATTGGGAAGGCGACATTGGTCGTTAAGGTCGTGGATTGTCCACATCGTTTAGTTGACGTTATGTGTGGACTTGCTGCATTGGTTGTGGCCTTGCACATCACTCAACTATTATAGGGTTTGGCCTTCTAGGATTACCCTTATCCTTCACAAAGCATCTAGCAGACGTTGGACATGGGGTGCTAGCATTGGCTCTAGCCTGCATAATACTCAATGAACATCGTCCGAGGACTTCCCGTATTAGAGGTAACTTGTGCACATCGCTCTGCCCTCACCGAGAGTGTCCTTCCTGCATCGCCTTTGGGCTACACACATCAGTCAACCAACAATGGCTATTGTCTTCCCACATCGCCTTTCGCCTGCACACAATGGCCAGTCGATGTCGGGCGTGGTCTGCTCGAATTGCCTTTGGACAGAACAAAATGGTCAGACGACGTTTGACGTAGGCAGGAAACATCGTCCATAGCTTTTGCTCATCGATCAGGTGACGTCAACCAACAACATGCAATATCTACCAACACTACAAGCATTATTCGTGGCGTGTGCGCATCGGCATGGCAACATCGATCATTACCTGCATGCATCATCTAGGTAGTGTCAGCCAACAACAAGTTGTATCAGTCAAGGTCTTCATGCATCTAACATGTCACGTGCACATATTGCAAACAATGTTGGCCAATGAAATGCAGCATCAGTTAAGGCCTACACACATCGCTCAATCATCGTCGGGCATGGACTCTATGCGTCGCCCTTGGCCTAAAAAAACTAGTCATGTGACATCAGACATTGCTTGCCCCCATCGCCTTTTTCCTGCACAACGGTCAGCCGATGTCTGGCGTGGACTTCGGGGCATTGCCTTTGGCTTGCATATAATGGTCAACCCGATGTTGGATGTGGCCTTCCTACTTTACCTTTGTCCTGCATAGAATGGCCAACTGATGTCAGATGTGGCCTGCCGGCATTGCCTTTGGCCTGCACACAACAGGTAGCTAACGTCATATTTGGATTGGACCTATCCTTTGTATCCTGGACACATCGGTCAGCCAACATCGGACGTGGCCTACTAGCATCGTCCGTATCATGCACATATTAGTCTACTGACGACGGACGTGGCCTGTCAACATATTTCATAGACTTCACACATCCGTCTATTGACGCCTGACGTGGCCTATATGCATCGCTTGCGGTCTAAACACTTTGGTTTGTCAACATCGGACGTGCCTAACAACATCGTTTGTGGCTTGCATTTGTCAGACGAGTGACGTCGCATGCGTCGACATTAATGAGGTCTAATCGACAATATGCGTAGGTCCATGCCGTACAAAATCAAAAGAGTGAGAAACACCCTTCTTGCATAATAACATATCCATCTATTTTTCATCCTCTATTCTCAACCTTTCCATTTCACATAGTTCATATGTACCAATTTCTTTACATTTACGGTTTGTACTATATCAAAACATATTTTATTTGATCAAATATGTACTCTATGATCATTTTCATAGGTTTAGAAGAACTTTCGAGCATTTTCATATTTTTCTTACCTTTATTATTTTTTTTAATATTAGTTTTACCATTTTCTATTTTTTACGTCACATTTTTAAAATTAAAATTTATAAATTTAGTAAATTCAAGGTTACTATATTTATTTGTGAATTTTTCGTGCTAATTTTATAATTTTATCATAATTTTTATTAATTAATTACCCATTTTAAGGATTTACCGAACAAAAGAAAAATCATAAAAAATTGTTGAGATTTTTGAATTAAACATTACTACACTAATTTTTTTATTTTTGGCGTTAATTTTTTTCTTTTTCATTTTTTATTAATGATTTACCCATTTTTGGGATCTAGCTAACAAAAATTTAAAAATGGTTTAATTTAAGGTTACTATATTTTTTTTTAATTTTTTGGCATTAATTTTATATTTCTTAAATCCTATTATTTATTAATTAATTACCGAGTCTCGGCATTTACTGAACAAAAAAAATAATTTTAAAAAAATTGTTGAAATTATTGAATTTAGGGTTACTATATTTATTTGTGTCTTTGTGGCATTTGTTTTATATTTTTTACATATATTTCCTATTTTTGTTAAGGAATTCCCCATTTTTGGGATTTACCGAACAAAAAAAAATTAAAAAATTGTTGAAATTTATAATAAGGTTATTATATTTATTTGTGAATTTTTGGCGTTAATTATATGTATTTTTTCATAGTTTTCCTATTTTTCATTCTTGAATTACCTACTTTCAGGATTTAAAAAACAAGAAAAAAATTAAAAAAATAATTAAATAGTTGAATTTATGCTTACTATATTTTTTTGGGAATTTTTGGCGTTATTTTTTAATGTTTTCATTTTCCCTACTTATTTTTCATCAATTACTCATTCTTGAGATTTATCAAATAAATATAAAAATTAAAAAAATTAATGAAATTGTTGAATTTAAGATAACTATATTTATTTGTTAATTTTTTTTTTTTTCAAATTTAAATTACGTTTTATTAATTAATTACCTATTTTCGGGATTAACCAAAAAAATAAAAATTAAACAAATTGTTAAAAACTATTTTTTATATATAAAAAAGTTATTTGTGGAAGCTAATGTGTGTTTGTACCTTAAAACGTGCATATTTGAGTTGTACATGTTCATTATGAATCTCTCGAAAAAATGATGTCTACTCCTCTAAGTCAGAATCTACGTCATAGAATCAAGGACTCCTAGTAGGGAACACATCGGACAATAGCATGTGGGCATCAGGCAAGCGACGTCGGCCAACTACACGTGACATCAACCAAGACTTAAACGCATCAGACGTTGAATGTGTGCATCTATCAAGTGACATCGGCTAATTAAAGTCGCATCGACCAATGTCTACATGCATCAGACGTGACATATATACATCTATCAAGCGACATCAATTTGGGCCAACAAAAAGTAGCATTGTTTATGGCCACTATACATCGGGAATGAAAATTCGACCAACGACATGAAGCATCAACCAAGTACTACATGCATGATGCGTGGTGTGTGCTCATCCATTGGGAGACATCAACGTTGGAGGTAGCATAGCCAAGGCCTGTAATCTTTGGGTAAGCGATGCCAGCCAACGACAAGCAGCATTGGCCAAGTAAATTATTCGTGGTCCATTCACATCGGTCTTGGCCAATTCACATTGCTCAGCCGATGTTGATCAGGGACTCCCTAAAACAACCATGGCTTGTCAAGATTACTTAGTCATTGTCGGGTATGGACTGCCTGCATTGCCCATGACCTGTACACAACAATCAGTGACGTCGGGCGTGCGTCGCATGCCAACATCGCCTTTGGCCTGCAAACAATTGAAACCCACATAGCACGTTGCTTGCACACTATGGTAAGCCGACGTCACACGTGGTCTGCCCGCATTGCCATTGCCCTGCACACAAATGTAAGTTTGCCTCAGACATGTGTTGCCAACATCTTTGGCATCCTACACACATCGGT
The DNA here is from genome assembly GCA_027704765.1 of Solanum habrochaites. Classification (NCBI taxonomy): domain Eukaryota; kingdom Viridiplantae; phylum Streptophyta; class Magnoliopsida; order Solanales; family Solanaceae; genus Solanum; species Solanum habrochaites. The sequence goes on from JAKWJA010002498.1 coordinate 43,952,177, forward strand.
ATGTCGACATCAAACTTGGATTGCCAACATCATTTGTATCCTTCACATTTAAGTCGACCAATGTCGAATGTGGCCTGCCATTATCTTCTGTAGCCTGCACACATAGGTGTGCAGATGTCGGCCAACGACATGGAGAATCTCCCAAGCCTTGCACGCATCTGTGTGACATGTGCGCATCTAGAACGCAACGTCGACCAATGGCATGCAACTTCAGCCAATGCCTGTAGACATGGACACAAAATGTGCATATTTGGAAAGTGACGAAGGCTAAAGGCATGCGACATGAACCAAGTCCTGCATGAACACGTGGAATGTGAACATCTGGCATCTGATGTCGTCAAGCTGAATGCAACATCAGTCAAGGTCCACCCACACACATCAGTCGTGTTGTTCGCACATTGACTGGGCGACTTGAGTCGTCCTCTAAGATCATCGGCCTGAAAATATCAGTTGTGGCAAGCGCATATTGGCGAATGACAGGAAGCAGCAACCAAGGCCTATGCACGTAAGTCGTGGATTATGTTCCTTGATTTGGCGACATCGGTCGTGGCCTGCGCACATTAGCAAGGCCCAATTACAAGCATCATCTTTTAAGGCCTACATGCTTCAGCTATGGCGTGTGCGCATCGACTGGGCGACATTGGTTTTGTCCTTCACACAATGGTTAGCTGATGTGGGATTTGGACTTTCAGCATCGACGTTGGTCTGCACATAATGGTCAGCCGGCGTGGAACGTGGCCTACTCGAATTAACTTAGGCCTTCACACAATGGTTAGCTGATGTCAGACGTGCGATGCATATATTGTCCGTGGCGTGCACACATCGGTCATCCAAAATCGACGTGGCGTTCCAGCGTCATTCGTAACCTACAAACATCAGTATGCTGACATTAAACTTGGCCTGCCAACATCATCTATAGTCGGCACACATCAGTCTGCCGATGGAAGACGTGGTTTGGACGCATCACATATGGCCTTCACACTTCTATCAGCTGACGTTGAACGTGCCTACACACATCGTTCGTGGCTTGCCCTTCTTAGTCGAGCAACGTCACATGCAGTTCATTGATCGAGGTCTAGTCGACAACATGCTAATATCCATGCCATAATAAAATAAAAAGATTGTGAAATTTCCTTCTGGTATTAAAAAATATTCATCTATTGTTAACGTTTCTTCCTCACGTGGTTCACTCGTAGCAATTGCATTATGTTTACGGTTCGTCCAATATTAAAACATGATTTATTTGTATTCATATGTAATGTATCATTAGGTTTCACATGTTTAGAAGTATTTTGCAAACATTTTTATATATCATACTTTCAATTATTTTTTTGAAGTTTATTTTTCCGATTATTTATTTTTTACAACACATTTTAAAAAAAATGAGGTTGTTGAAATTGTTGAATTTTATGTACTATATTTATTTGTAAATTTAAGACATAAATTTTATAACTGTTTCATATTTTTCTATTTTTTATTAATAAATATTCATTTTTGAGATTTAACGAACAAAAATACAAATATTAAAAAAAATTAAATTGTTGAATTTAATATTACTATAAATATTTTTGAATATCGGCATTAACTTTATATTTTTTAATATTTATCCTATTTTTATTCTTCAATTAACCAATTTTCGGGATTTAGCGCACAAAAATAAAAATTAAAAAGATTGTTAATATATTTTCTTTTGAGGTTACTATATTTATTTGTCAATTTTTTTCATTAAAATTATATTTGGTTTTCATATTTTTCCTTTTTTATTAATGAATTACCCTTTTTCAAGATTTACCAAACCAAAATAAAAATAAACAAAAATTGTTGAAATTGATAAAATGAAGGTTAATATATTTATTTGTTAATTTTGGGCATTAATTTTATAATTTCATATTTTTTCTAGTTTAATTCATGAATTACCCATTTGTGGTATTAACCAAAAAAATTAAAAATTCAAAAAAATTGTTGAATTTATTGTCCTATATTTATTTATGAATTTTTGACATTAATTTTATATTTCATCCATATTTTTCCTATTTTATATTCACGAATTACTCATTTTCTGGATTTACCTAACAAAAAAATGTTAAAATTATTGAATTTAAGTTTACTATATTTAATTGTGAATTCTTGGAAATATTCTTTTAATTTTTTTCGACGTTTTATTAATTAATTACTAATTTTCAAGATTAACAAAAAAATATAAATTAAAAAATCGTTGAATACTATTTTTATATAAATAAAAAAGTTATTTGTGGAAGCTAATGTGTGTTTCTACCTAATAATGTGCATATTTGGGTTTTATTATATTCATTTTGAATCTCTCAAAAAACGATGTCTACTCCTCTAAGTAAGAATCAACTAAGGAAATCAAGCGCTTCAAGTGGGCCAAGCATTGTTTGTAGCTAGTGTGCATCAGATAAGCGATGTCGGCCTACGCCATGCAACATCATCCTAGGCCTACATTCATGAGTCTTGGCGTGTGCGCATTAGCTGGGAGACATCAAAGTCAGGCAATGGCAGGCACCATTATCCAAGGCTTGTGTTCTTCAAGAAAGGGACATTGGCCAAGAGACACTTATCGTGGACTGAGCGTATCGGTTGTGGTTTGTGCACATCGCTCAGTCGGCGTTGGCTGTGGACTCCTTACATCTGTCGTGGCTTGTGCACATCACTCAGTCATTTTTGGGCGTAGACTGCCATCATCACCCTTGGCATAAACACAGCGGTCAACCGAAGTCGGGTGTTGCCTTCTTGCATCACCTTTAACCTTCATATAGTGGTCAACCGATGTCAAACATGGCCTTCCCGCATCGCCTGTGGACTACACACAATGGTTAGCCGACGTTGGATGTAGTCCGTATTGCTTTTGTCCTGCACAATATGATAAACTACCGCTAGACGTGGGCTTCCAGTATCGTCCGCTGCCTGCACACACGAATCTACTGATGTCGAACGTGCCTTGACAAAATTATCCGTAACCTTGTAATGTATTTCTATCAATGTCAAACATGTCCTGCCAACATCGTTCATATCCTGCACACATTGGTCTCCATATTTTGAGAACTGGGAAGAAGAATTAGTCAAGACATGCACGCATTTGACGTGACATGTGTGCATCTTGCAAGCGATATCAACCAATGTAATGTGGATTCAGACAAATCGTACATGAACGAACGTGGAATATGCGTATCTTGAAAGAGACGTCGGCTTACATAATTCGGCATCAGCCAAGGAATGCATGCACAAATGTGGCATGTGCACATCTAGCGAACGACGTCGGCCAATGACATGCGTCATCATCCAAGGCCTGTGCGTGTCTTTCGTATCATGTGCACACCTTATGGGCGACTTCGATCGTGGTATGAGTGTATCATGTAGGCGACATCGGCTGATGTCTGCGCGCATCAACCAAGAAACATAGGCAATAGCAGGCAGCAATAGACAAGTCCTGCATGCATAAGCTGGGGCGTGTGCGCATCTCTTGGCGACATCAATTTTGGCTTGCGCGCATCTGCTAGGCAACATAAACCAAAGGCACTCAACATCATCATAGGCATGGACACATCATCCGTGGCATGTGCACATCATTTGGGTGATATCGGTCGTGTACTACACGCATCGGCAAGGCGATGTCGGCTAATGGTAGGCAATATAAAGGTCATCATACAACTGATGTGGTTTGGGTTTATCTGGCTAGTGACATTGGACAACAACACGAAATATCATCCAAGGAGTGGACAAATAACTCATGGAAAGTGTGCATCAGCTTGGTGACATCGACGCCTGTCAACAACATGCAACATCAACCAAGAATTATGCTCTTTGGGAAAGCGACATTGGCCAATGATATGAAGCATCATCCAAGGCATGCACACATATGGCATGGGTTTTTCGCTTCTTGCAAGCGACGTTATCGAATGGAATGCAGCAGAAGCCAAGGCCTACACGTATCGAACGTGGTGTATATTCATTGGCTGGGTGACATTTGCATTGGCCAATGTCACTCAACATCAACCAAGGCCTGGGGAAAGAGACATTAGCCAACGTCATGCATCATCAGTGAAGGCCAACACACATCAGTCGTGGAGTGTGCCCATCAACAGGACGATATATGTCGGCCAAGATAGGCAACATCATCCAAGGCCTATGATCTCCGGGCTATCAATAATGGTCAACGGCAAGCGGCATCGGCCAAACCAGATTGGTGGTGCACAACACTCAACTGACGTCGGGCATGGACAGTCCGCATCGGTCGTTGAATCTGCAAATCATTCAGCGGTCAGTCAGGCTTTGACTTCTCGTATCTGCCTTTGCCTGCATAAAACTGCTAGGCAATGTCGGACATGGGTTGCCTGCATCAGCCTTAGTCTGCTCATTTCTCCGCCGATGTCGATCGTGGATTGCCCGCATCAGCCATGGATTGTGGACATCGCTCAGCCGTTCTTAGGTATGGACTTCTTGCATCGCCCTTGGCCTTCAAAAAATAGTGAGACGACATCGGGTGTTGCCTACCCCCATCGCCTTTGGCTTGCACAACGGTCACCCTCATTCAGGCACGACCTTCTAGCATCTCCTTAAGCTTGCACATATTGGTCATCTAATGTCGAATGTGGCCTTCTTGCATCTCCTTTGGCCTGCACACAAGGGCCAGACCACGTCGGAAGTGGTGTGCCCGCATTGCCTTCGGTTTGCACACAATGATCAATCAACGTCGGACGTGGGTTGCATCTATTATATATGGTCTGCAAACATCAGTCATCCAACATCATACGTGGCCTGCCAGCATCATCTATTGCCTCTACACAGTGGTTTGTCGACGTCAGAGTAGCGTGCCAACATTGTCTATAGCTTTCACATATGTCTGACGTGGCCAAGACACATCGCTTGTGGCCTGCACTACTAAATATTTGGCATTAATTTTTTTTTCATATTTTCCTTCTTTTTTATTAGTTAATTATTCATTTACGGAATATATCGAACAAAAATAAAAATTAAAAAAATTGTTAAAATTGTTGAATTTAAGATTACTATATTTGTTTATGAACTTTTCGCATTAACAATAATTTTTCTTCTTCATATTTTTCCTTTTTAATTAATGAATTACCAATTTTTGTGATTTACCAAACAAAAATATAAATAAAAAAATTATTGAAATTGATGAATTTAAGTTTACTATATTTATTGTGAATTTTGGCATTAATTTTATATTTTTCATTTTTTCCCTATATTTTATTCATATTTTTCCTATGTTTTATTAATTGATTGCTCATTTTCAGAATTAACCAAAAAAATAAAAAATAAATAGTTGAAAACTCTTTTTTATATATAAAATAGTTAATTATGGAAGATAATGTGTGTGTGTACATTAGAACGAGCATAATTGGGTTGTACAGATTCATTATGAATTCTAGAAAATATGATTTCCACTCCTCAAAGTCAAAATTCACGCAACAAAATTAAGAGCTTGAGTGGCCAAGCATTGTCTGCAGGAAGTGCACATCACGAAAGTGATGTTGGCCAACGACATGAAGTATTAGCCAAGGCCTGCACGCACGAGCCATGGCGTGTGCGCATCGGAAGGGCGACATCGGCATTACGAAATGACACACAACATCAACCTTGGATTCTATGCTTCAGGCAAGTGGCATCGGCAAACAACAAGCAGCATCGGCCAGGAGACATTGGTCGTGGACCACTTGTATCGGTCGTTTCTTGTGCACATCGCTCAGTCAATGTTGGGTGTGAACTGTTGACATCGGGTATGGCTTGTGCACATCGCTTAGTCATTTTCGATCATGGATTGCCTGCATCGCCCTTGGTCTAATACAATGTACAATCAATGTTGGGCGTTGTCTGCCTGCATTGCCTTTTGCCTGCACACATTGGTAAGAAGACGTATGGCAAGTCCTTCCCGCATCGACTTTGTGCTACACACAGTGTTCATCCGACGTCGAACGTGGTCTTCCCGCATCGCCTTTGGCATGCACAAAACGGTCAGTCAACGTCGCACGTTGTCTACCAGTATGATCCTCACCTTGAACACATAGGTCTCCTTAGGTCAAATGTGGCCTGACAGTATCATCCATAGCCTGGACACATATTTCTGCCTATGTCAAACATGGCCTGTCAACATTGTTTGTATCTTGCACACACTGGTCTTCAAATGTTTGTTATGACTTTCCAACATCGCTACACACATCCGTCTGTATATGTTGTACAACGGCAAGAAGAATCACCGTATGATTTCATCATATGATGTGTATATGCAAAACTAGAAAGCAATGTCCGCCAATGGCATGCGACTTAAGCCAAATCCTGCACTCACGGACTTGGAATGTTCATATCTTGCAAGAGACATCGTCCAATGGAATGCGGCATCAACCAAGGCCCACATCCACAAACATGGCATGTGTGAATGTGTCAAGCAACGTTGGCCATCGATATTCAGCATCAACCAAGGCCTACAAGCATCATCCGTGTCGTGTGCACATTGGTCGTGCGAGTTCAGCCGTGGTATGAGCGCATCTACTGTGGATTTCGCCCATCTTCCAAGCGACAACAACCAATGGCAGGATGAAACATCCAAATCCTGCATGCATTAGTAATAGTTTGTGCGCATGGACTCAGTGATATTGATCGTGGCCTACGCGCATCCTTTAGGTGACATCGTTCAGTGGCAAACAAGATAATCCAAGATTGCACGCATCACCCATGGCATGCGAGCATCGATTGGGGTGAAATCCATCAGTACCTACGCGCATCGTCTAGACGATGTCTTCCAATGGCAAGATGCATCAACCAAGGTCTTCACGCATCTAACATGACATGTGCGCATCAGGTAAACCAAATTGGCTTTTTTTGGTCAGACAAACCCATCTGGCGGTTTTCAAAAAGTATCTGCATACATCATATGGGCGATATCAACCAATGACAAACAACACCAACCAAGGTCTGCACATATCAGCCATGGCATGTTCGCATCGACTGGGCAACATCGATTGTGACCTTAAGGCATCAGCTAGGCGATGTCGGCCAACAGTAGGCTGCATCAGCCTAGGTATTCATGCATCTAACATGGTATGTTCACATCTGGAAAGCAACGTTGATCAATAAAATGCAACATCAACCAAGGCTTTCACACAGCGGTCGTTGTGTATATGCATCGACTCAGCGACATTTGTATTGTCCAACATCAAGTAGCATCACCAATCCTTGTGCACATCAATCAAGCGACGTTGGCCAACAAAGACTGATAACAACATGGATAACATATATTGTGTAAAAGCTTTAGAGGATCTTGTTGGACACAAAATGAAGAAGTACAAAGTGTGGAATGTCCATCTAAGTTAAGAGAAAAAAGAAGGAGGCCATTTGTGCAAATGGTCATCTCATATATAAATTCCAAGGCCCTTACCCACAAAGTTAAAAAATTCTATAGACTACCTAAGATAGAATCATTATAACTTAATACATCAAAGCATATATATATGACATTCTCCTCCCAAAGGCTATCAAAAGATTTACTTAAGTAAATTAACAAGATAACGTCCATGATTTACCGCTTCAAGATTACCTAAGTAATCCTTAAAAATACCTATGTTTGGATCATGTCTGCATAAGAAACCATCTTCCCTAACTAGAGTCATCCTTAAGACTTATCTAGGTAAGATAAAAAGTGACCATTCCTATGCCCCCTTTACACCATAACTACTCTCTATAAGTACTTATTCATTTAACATACTTACTTAGCTTAATATATGACATTAATTAGTTCATTCAAGACTCATTCATTACATAAAGACATTCAATTGATGGTCTTGGACAAGACCTAGGGACTCCAACAAATACCTTGAAGCCTATTGTGTAAAGTCTAGATAGTTGATCTAAACGAGCTACATGACTTAGGTAGCTTGTCTCTAGAACCTTCACTTCCCACATTATATGTTTTGTGTGTTTCGATGATCCCACTAAGGCTTTCAGCTTTCAGTTCCTCTTCTGTGACAACTATTTCCTCGTCCCTTACAACATCCTAAACGCAATATAACTTCTCTAATGCTAGTAGGTATCTCATATGATGGAAATAGGCAATAAACGACATAGACCATGGTATCTAAGAATGGAATCAAGATTTCTATCCTACTTCGATGAGGATGTTCTACTTGCAAATGGTAGAACTTTGACACATCCCATGTACGCACATGGTTAAGTAATATGAAGGGTGTTCTTTGTATTCTAGTCTCATACTTTCACTAGAACTACTTTCCTTAACATACTGAGTCGGTGCTAGCCTTTGTTCTCATAGAGTTTTTTAGACTAAAGATTCATGTATAGGGGTTCCAGTTCAAGTTGATAACCCAATCACATTTACCCTACCAAAGAAAGGTCCACTAGGGCTATCTTAAATTGGAAGGAAGAAGCTCACAATGAATTTCCTAAGGTTTGATATGATGTATTTCAAGTTAATCAACCTTAAGACTCTCATTAATTTACTGGAAGTATACCATTACAGCTTTTGACTTCAAAATTCATTACATTACCACTAGGTTCAAGGTTTCACTTAAAGACCCTCCTAACATCATTCAAGGTCACAGGTTATTCATACATACAAGACTAAGAGGCTTTAGCATCCTAGTTCAAGACATATCATATTCACATTCATACATGCATCAAGTAAGGAATACAAGTCAATCAAGACAAGACACGACATACTTCACTTTAATAGATGTTACATGTAATTCTGTTAGTCACTTCGTAATAACCATTATCATCTTTGTGTAATCCTATGAACTACCATATCATCATATATAGAACCATCATAGAATCGTATAGTCAAGTAGGAATAACCATGCAGTAACCCTAAGACTATACAGATAAGCATATGGTCATAGTCTACATGATTTCCTAACATATATACAAAGAACACATACATTCACATTACTTATCATATAGATATTCTCATACTTCACTTAAATCAACAACACAAATCATCATATTACTTCAAGCAGTGCCGACAAGGTCATGATCATCCCATTGCATAAAGTAACGCCGACAAGGCCATATCAATTGACACAGCACCGCCACCATAAGTGGAACATCCAATCACAACATAATTTAAGTCTAATAAGCATGAAATAAAGGGAATTTGGGCAGAGTACCACCACTCCATCCTCAAAACTTCAATTCAATGCTAAACCATCCAACTCAATATCATAAGGCTCTTACCCATGGCTATGAACATCGATTCAATAAAAAACCTATAATACTCAATGAAAATAGGTCAATTAAATATAGATACATCAATATAAATCAACCTATATATGAATTTAATATAATTATTAAATCAATAAATAGCCAATAGAAAACTACACTAGAATTCAAAAGAATCAAGTCAATATCAATTCAATTAGCTTATATTCAATAGATCTATGAATACAATCCTCAGTTGATAAAATTGAAACAGACTATAAACTAATCAATCATAATTTAAACATGAATCAGAAGCCCAAAAATATCTACACTTGAATTAATTAAAATCAAAACATGATCGCATAACCCATATTTTAGTCAAATTGAGAGATTTTTGAGGGTCAAGGGTTCATGGAGAATTTCAATGGAAAATATTATTCATAAATAATATCATATCTTATTGTTTGAAAACCTTTTATGTAAGAATGCAAGACATATTGTAGAAATTGGACTTTTTCATCTTTTTTTATCTTTGAAAATCATTATTTAAATTGTCTATTAGGTGATAGAAGTCTTCAATAAAGAACTACCATACCTTATTAGAAGAATCAAATTATAATTTAAGAACGAACTACATTGAAGATCAATCTTCAAGGTCTATCTGCACCTTGAGCTGTCAATGAGGTTTTTGAAGAAACTTTGTGAGGGAATGGGTTTTGATTAAGGTGCTAGGGTTTAAATTAGAGTTTAATGACTTATATACTCCTAAAATACCCTTAAACACCCAAAATAACCATCCTCATATTTTATACGACTTACAGTGAATTTCCCAAAAACTCCAAGCCTTAAAAAAACTGGGAGATTTCACAGCACATCGCGCCCTAGAATCAACAGTCCGTTGGTGAAACCACGCCCCGTCGACGGGGTAAGTTATTTCAATATAAATGTTCTCAATATACAATACTCATGGATCCATCGATCCCAACACCGATGGGCCATCGCGTGGTGGACTGGCCGTCGTTTTGGGCAGTCAATTGTCACGATCTTGTACTGTTGAGCTCTAAGCTTTTGTCCTCTTTCTATGGCTCCTTGTGGGTCCTACATGGAGTCTTACCTGGAAGTTTCCAACCCAAATATTTTTTATTATGAGTTAAGTACCTACCTCATCATTTTCATCCAAATCAAACTCGTAAAATTCGATGAAACATGCATAGACACCCAATGTCGTTTCAAGGCAAACCTTTCGAACATCATGGATGTTCTTGGATGTTTGACCTCCAAACATCACAAAACCTTAAAAACATATTATAAACACCATTATAACTCAAATAATTACCTCAATAACTCATGAAACACATATAAACACATAAAACCACATATGAGGCACATAGGTGACTTAGTCATCCAACGCCTTGGTCGTCCTTGACGTATCACTTCCAAATCACTTAAAACTCAAGACACTGTATCCACACTAAATTTTATTCAATTTTAGGACCTTAGAAAATCATTACAACCATGTTAGTCTATAGCTCTAGTTATGTTATTTGGGTGGTTTTATAATGGGGCTTTGCTTGGTCATTCTACTTGTTGAGTTGATAGGTGTTCATGGGTAATTGTCTTACAATGGTTATGATGAAATATACTATTATTCATGATTGTGGTTATTTTTACTTTATGATACAGTTAGTTTACTATGTATTCAATTACATGATATGCGTGATGATTTTATTAGTTTTGATGTTGTTGGTCTTGTGGTGTACACGCCTATGACTTAATGAATATGCCTAAGTTATTTCGTATAGTTTGGTTGTATGTGCATAAAGGTTTTAAAAGTAAATTGCATACTTTATGAAATGTGCCTTTTAACATGTTTTCATTATTTGTAAGAATATGGTCTCATTCTTAGTACATGTGGTGTACTAACCCCATTTCATTCTTTTCCCCAATATTTTAGCTTATGGACGTTTAAGGGATGTTTGAGAGGACATGGAAGAAGACTTAGATTTCTTAATCATCAAAGTTTGTTAGGTCCTCAATTTACGAGGCGATTCACTTTAAAACCATGATGTTTCTTTTAGTATTAAGAATCCTATTTTTCTTTCCTTTTCATTTGGATATTAACTGTTATATGACCTATATGTGGTCTTGTTTCATTGATGTATGGTCTAGGCCCAATTTGATATACGATTATTATATGGTTATGAGATGAGACAACTATTTTGAGGCTATATACATACATAGATATACTAACTATGCGTATGTAGAGGTCTATGTATATGTCTGAGTAGAAGCAAATGAAAAGTTTTAAATTTCCACTAAATTTGACCGATGAATGTAATGATGTAAGATAAGAGGATATTATTAGTCCACAAAGACGAAAAATACGCTTTTTACATTTCTTGGGGGTATTATGTTATGTGACAAACTTGGTATTAAAGCTTGAGGTTAAATCTCTTTGAGTCAATGTCTCTCTCAACCACATCTACATAGGTTTGTATGCATAATTATGAAGCGCGCCACACTTATGAATAGGAATCTATGAGATTCTTAAAAAACTCTCACATTCTTGGAAGTTCAATATCATGCCTTTACAATGTTATCTCTATGTTCTTTAGCATCTAATCCTTTTATTGTTACTATAGGCAATGAATACTCGACAAATAGGGAACGAAGGCTTGAAGAAGAGATTGCCGATGGGAGAGTTCCTCCCAATGGTGATCAAGTTCCTCCTTTTGAGGAAAAAGTGAATGATGACCAAGCCCAGCTCAATCCTCCTCCTTTGACAGATGAGGCCATAACGGTTGCTCTTTTCCAAATACCCCAATCCATTACTACCCAAGTACAAACTGCCACTACTCAATCCCAAGACATGACGACCCAAGCAATTGGATATTTGTACCCTGAGCTCATCAACATGTTTCTACCATGGCCTCCCGTCTAAGGGATTTCACTATGTTGAATCCTTCTACCTCTATGGGTACAAGGTTAAAGAACACCCCTAACAGTTCATTGATGAAATATACAAGATCAACTATTCTATGGGGTTGTCTACTAGTGTCAAGGCCGAGTTAGCCACTTAAAAACTCAAAGATATGTCCCAAACTTTGTACGTACAATGGAAAGATAATAGGTCATTAAGGGGTGGACCGGTGACTTGGGAAGTTTTCAAGAAAGATTTTCTCGATGTTCTTTCCTAGGAAGAATAGGGAAGCCAAGGTGGTGGAGTTCATCAACATTCGTCAAGGAGGTATGACTGTTCCTGAACACTCTTTTAAATTCACTCAATTGTCAAAATATGATCCTTCTTTTGTGTTTGACCCTAGAGATGAAATGAACCTCTTTGTGACAGAAGTGTCAGATGACTTGCAAAAGGAGTGTCATTCTCCTATGCTACATGACAATATGAACATTTTCCATATCATTGTTCATTCCCAACAAGTGGAAGAGGAAATAGCAAAGAGGAAGAGTAGAGATGCGAGGAGGGAAGGATTTATTTATGGTGGTTCCTCAAAAGGTAGGCTTGAGATTCAAGACAAGACTAGGTTCAAGAATAGGGTGTCAATTCAAGTTCCTTCGAAGTTCACTTAGTCTAGGTATGGTAGGGTGTCTAACCCTAAGCCTAAAAAAGGGTAGGGATACTAGTTCACCAACAAATAAGTAACTTTGTGGAAAGTCTTGCAAGAAACACTATGGTGATTGTCTCAAGGGAACGAATAATTGTTTTGGTTGTGAGGGGTTAAGATAAGGGTAGTGGTCAATCTCAATCAAGTGTTTCAAATGAGGCACCGAAGAATAATCGCTTATATGCTCTCCGCTCTAGGGGTGAGCAAGAGACCTTTCCCGACTAGTGATTGATATCTTTAAAGTCTTCTCCATTGATATATATGTCTTACTTGATTCCGGTGCTACCCTATCATTTTTTACACCTCAAATATCTAAAATGTTCGACATTTTTCCGAATATCTTGCATGAACCTTTTATAGTGTTTACCCTAGTGGGTAAGCCGGTTGTTGCAAGAAGGGTGCATAAAAATATTTCTATAATGTTTTCCAATAGAGTTTCTTATGTTAAACTACTATACCTTTATATGATTGATTTTGATTTCATTTTGGGAATGGATTAGGTACATGTTTTCTTTGCCTCTATAGATTGTAGAACAAGGGTGGTAAAGTTTAATTTCCAAATGAACCCATTTTAGAGTGGAAGGGGAGAAAGTCTATTACTAGAGGTCTTATCATAGGGGAGAAAGTCTACTACTAGAGTGGAAGGGCAGAAAGTCTAAGGGCCCTTGAGAAGGACACTTGCAATTTGGGTCAAAGACTGTATAGGATGCATACACCCACGAAGGATAACGAACGGGGCGTTTACGGATCAACGGGGCGTCGGTGCCATCCGTCGACCAAAACATAGAAATTTTAGATAATTTTCCATTTGGGCAATTCTCTAAACTTACCTACGGATGTGCAGCATGGAAGGATGCAAAGGTTGTCGACTCAGAGACGGACCATTGGTCGATGTCACGTTTGTGAGGCCCAGATTTTCTGCACATTTTAGGCTAGTCCCAATAAATTATTTAAGGGGTTAGGTCGTTATTTTGGGTTTAAATGAAGTCTTATTAAGATAATAAACACTCCACATAAAGACCCCACTCCATTAAACTAACGTAAGCCCTCATAACTCAAAAAACCTAAAATCTCTTCCTTTTCTCTTCTTTCTCTCTCTACTGAAAAACACCATTTTATACCAGGATATGGGAGGGCTTAAGGGCCTCAAAGGGTCAAGATTCTCTATTAATGTTAATCAATTATCAAGGTATGGGATCTCTTTCACCTTTGGAACATCTTTCCTAAAAGGGTTACATCAAATAAATTTCAAAAGATAAGTTTTCAAGTGGGTTTAATCCAATCATGAAAATTATGTTATGATTTGATTTGTCTATGATTTATCTTTGATATTTTTAATATATAGGTATATATTTTAACTTAATTCTGATATAATATTGATGGTTTGGTAATGTTTGTAGAAGATGACCTTTACCCCATAAACCTAGGTGATGATCATGATATGGATTATATTGTATTTGTTCAGTTGACTTGGTTAGTGGTTGAGTTAATACTAGAAGATGTTGTTATAATAAATATGAAATAATTAGGGTTATTTATATTCCTTTTATGCTAGATCTTGAGAAGTGATCTAGGTTATGATATATGTTTTGAATTGATCTAAGTATCTTATTTTACGATGTAAACTAGTATTGAATTTTGATGTACTGATTCTTTTAGATATGAATAAAGATGGGAAGAGGGCTAAGTAGGATGAACCATGTCAATCTAAGTCTAAGAAGAGGTTTTATAATCAAGATTCCTCCATGGTGAGGAAAGAAATGGTTTCCAACTAAAATTCTGAAGGAGGGAGTGGAGGTGGCTTTGCTTATTAGAGACCTACATGCACTACATGTGGCAAAATATTTGGGTAAGTTTCTTGCTGGTATGGATGGTTTATTTGGAAGTGGAAATAAGGGTCATAAAATGAGAGATTACTTGGTCCTCAAGAAAAAAGGGAAAGAGACCAACAAAAATCCTCATGATGGTATGGATCACAATACTTAAATAAAGTACCATTTCTAAATGCTACAAACTATAAAATAAGATAATCTGGAATAGTAGCCCCGAAAAGTCATAGTTCCTTATGGTTGTATTGATTTGTTCTTATATGGGTTTACCCTATGTGGGGGAGACTGAATTTAATAGTCATATAGTTTATATCCTTCTCTTTTCCTTCTATTCTAAACCAAGATTGAGACAAAAAATCTTAGTAGTTTTGTTAAGTTTGGAGTCTTGCATATATATATAGTTGCATGTCTCCTTATATTATAATTGCCTTTAATGATATAATTTTTTTCATTCTCTTGATAATATCATAGTTATAAGATAATATTTGTAGTAAATCTATATTTCTTATGATAATGTGCATCGAAAGATAATTTCTTAATTGCATGAAAAGTTGTTATGTTTACATGCCATAGTGTGATTTGCAAATTATTAGTGTTCAAATTTATAATATATGATGAGCATGTCTAATTTTGGAGAAGATAGTTCCACCATAATAACATAAAAATGATGAAGTATATGTGTGCACCTTGAATTGTCGGAATAGTTTGAAGTAGCTTGTGTTTCTTCGAGTGCATAATGATGTGAAGTTGGTGTTCCCTCTAAGTTTTGAGTATTTCCTATGAATGTTATGCCTATGATGATATGTGTTGTGAGCTTCTACTTGAGCCTCCTAATCATTGAAGATGTTTTTTGTCATTTGAGAACGAATATTTTTCTAAGTGGAGAACATTTTAACAACCCTAAAAATGAAATAGGACAAACTAGATCTTCAAAGGACTACCTAGACATCTGGAAACTAGCTTGGAGTTTGTGCTGATGTGTCATTGTATTTTTTATGTGTTTTTAGGTGTTGTTTTGAGTCGAAAATCAGTGCGTATTACCTTAACACATAGAGGGACATGTTCAGGGTCAAAACATCTTGTTACAACTATCCAAGGATCACCCTAGGGTTCCAGTAGGAGGACCAACCTTTCGCCAACAAGCTTCCCAAGGAAGAAAGAAGTTTCACATAGAAGAAGTCAGTCCACGTCGCGGACTTGGTTCACCAAAGGCAAAAGTTCTGGTCCCCATCGCGGACACTTCATGTACTCTATTGTCCTAAAATTTATTTTCAAAAGACTTGTGGGAACATCTCAGCGGCATGTACTTGTATCCTGATGATACATCCAAAAATTGAAGTTATGTTTGATTTGATTAAAAAGGTCTAATTAATGTGGGGGTATTTCGGGGGTGTATTATACATTGATTATATGTCATTATACACCCATTCCCCTTTAAAAAAAACCCAACCCCCTATTTGAATTATAAAAAATTATCAGCTCTCCGCTCTCACAAAAATTCTCGCTCTAATTAAATCCTCCACTGATGAACTTCGGTCTTCAAAGAAGAAGGCCAAATTCTTCAAGTTTCCAATCCTAATTTCGTGGGGTTTTATCAATTAAGAAATGTTAAATTTATCCTTGATTCTCCCAAAATCTAATTTTTTGAATTCTAAGCATTGGATGTTGGATCAAAAGGTTTTAATGGTTTAATTATGATGTTTTCAATGTTAATTGATGATATTATGGTAAAAAAATGAGGTAACCCATGATTATCCTTGTAACAACCGACAATACCCCTAAGAAGTTATGGCACTCTATATATGCACGACGTACTTGACCTCTCGGAGGTTTTGTGCAAGCCAAATGAAATCATTCATTGCAGATATGTATGAAAAGTTGTGCGGAATTAAAATTTTCACACGAAATAGTACTTCAAATATCCTTCATTAAAAACATAAGAAATATATCTTAGTCTCAATTCACGACCTATACAATTCAAAGTATAGAAACATAGTCTATTGCAATTCATGAATAAAACAAATTTAAGGATAGTTATACCCTCGAGTCGAGTGTGGACACACTTCAACTTTGCTTGAAAGAGTATAGCTTCTAAGCCTTGTTTCAAGACAACTTTCACCGACTAATCACACCATTAGAAATAGATATAAAGTATAGAATTAGTACAATGCATGTAATAAGTATGTCATAATGCATAAAATCGTGATAAATGGACATTTGAGTCAAAACATGTTCTTGTAGGTTAAAACTTCATAAATAATTATAAGAATCAGATTTAAACACCAGACATCACTTTGTAAGACACATTCCAAGTCATGCTCAAGTTATAGCAATTTTGGTAAGATTATAGTGAACTCACAATAACACTACAGTTAACTAAAAGTAACTCACAAGACATATGATAGCATGAAGAATACATCAAAACACACAACCATGAGACCCTTCTACCAAAGGTGATTCTAAGGTTCACTTAAGTGAGTTATGAAAGGACCGCCTATACAATCCTTTCCTACACACCCAAAAGATTCTATAAACTACCAAAGATAAGATTATTCCCATGTCATGAATTAACCTTTCTACCTAGAATTAGTCTAAGATTCATCTAAGTAAGACAAGAAGAGAACGCCCATACCCCCGCTCAAGCCTACCTAAACAATCCTCAAAGATACTCTAGATACTTGTCTTTTCGTTAACATATCTTCACTTAAGTCATTATGTTCATTAAATTCTTTAAGAGAAATTCAACATGTAAGGACATTCACATAATGGTCTTGAAGAATACCTAGGGACTCCGACACTAACATCTTCAATGCCTAGTCATGCAATATCAAGATACCGTCCCATTCCACTACCTAAATTTCATAGTACTTCTACAACACTAACTTGTATCCTACGTAACGAGAATAGGCAATAACAGACATACACCATATTAGCTGATCATGGAATCTAGATTCATGAACCTACTCCGATGGAAGCTGTTCTACGTGCCAATGGTAGAACATAAGACACATCCCATGTAGGAACATGGTTTTAAGGAATATCAACGGTTTCTTTATACTCTAGTCTCACATATACTTGACCTAATCTCCAAACCACACTAAATCGGTGCTAGCCTCTGTTCTCACAGAGTATTTCAATCGAGTAGTATATGAAGAGGTTTCATATCTAGTTCACAACCAAATCACATTACACCTTACGAAAGTGGTCCCCAAGGTTGCCTTACAATGGTTAAGTGTATTTCTCAATTACATTTTTAAGGAAGATTTCATGTTCTTTCTAAAAGGTTCTACATAAATTACCTTCTTTACTATATTCAAGATCATATTCATTTCATACACATACATTCATGAATAAGGGTGTTCTAACCTACTAATTCAAAGACTCATATTCATTCATGTATCATGCAAGGGACATAGGTTTACCAATAAAAGGCACACTTCAGTTTACATTATCACGTATAGAATCACATTCTAGAAGCACATAGGTAAAACTAGATATAGTTGCAAGTCATCCTAGACACTTCTATAGGCTCATAAACGTAAACCATCACCAGACTCATATAAGTCATCAAGAAGCATCATACTTCGATATCTAGTCATTATACTTAAGAACTTCCCTATAGCCTATTAGAAATATATAGCACATACTAAGAGGACTAATTCTTAGAATTCACGTATACATAGAAGCTATCAAGACCTTTCTATTACTCACATAATCAAGTTATAACATGATAATATCATAATAAATGAAGTAATGCAGACAAGGCCACATTGTCTAATCATTGATAAGTTAATGCCGATCAGGCCAGATAATTCACAAGTATATATCATAAGCACCACAACCATATGTGGAACATTGAAATCATTGTTATAATTCAAGACCTATATTATATATTATAAAAAAATTTAGGCAGCATACCACCAATCAACTCTCACAACTTCAATCCATAGAAAATTCAACCAACGCAATACCCAAAGGCCCTTGCCAATGGCCATGATCACCAATTCAATTCAATAATGCTAATGTACGATGAATTTAAGGTAATTCAATATGAATTTATTAATCTACGGCAGCCTACACATGATTCTAACATAATTATTTCATAATTCAATAACTCAAATCAAACTACACAAGAATTCAATAGTATAGAGACATGTTCACTTCAAATGTAAAGTATTCGAAACTTAGAGTGAGTAATTTTCATGGGTTGATGGATTTTTTATTTTAAAATAATCAATTTAAAATCAATTAATTATAATACAATGTTTCAAAATGTTTAATGCAAGAACCCATGACTATATGTTTAATTAGAAGGATTCATTGTTCAATCATCTTTGAAAAATAATTGGAATTGACTTGTTGAAAAAAGACATTTCAAGGATTAAGACACTTCCCATTATTATGATGAAAATCCCAAAAAAAATTAATGGAGAAAGCTTGAGAAAATCAATCTTATTCCTTGGAGCTTCAAAGTTTCATCAATGGAGGTTTTGGAGAAAGGATTGGAGAGGTTTTGTTTTTAGTTGAGCTTTTACTATTTATTTGGCGAGTCTAAAGGTATAAAAGGACTCAATAACCATCAATAAGTCGTCCCTGAATTTTACAAAATACCCCTGCACTCATTAGACAATTTAACCAATTAAAATTATACTTAAAAATGACGAGACCAAATCAGGTAGTTTACTACATATTGCGGAGGCATTTTAAAATCATGTTTATGGAAAATTTTTAGACAGAATGGTTCGTGACATGTCAGTGTCGCAGGGAAAGTTTTTCTCCTTTCAGTGCCTTGCGCAGCAGCTTGGCTGTCCCAAGTTTGTGTCCACTTTAGCGACCCTTAGGATTGTTCCCGGGGCGTTGTTTTTGGACATTTTGACCCTTTACATTTAAGTCATCTGTATGAAACGTAGATACTCAATTTCACCTTTAAACAATCCCCCAAAAATCCTATACAAAACACTACGACACACTATTTTAACTTCGACTAGTTTCCAGAAGTCTTGGACATTCTTGGATGTTTGACCTCCAAACACTTCCAAACATTATATAATTACTATAAACACCATTATTAACAAATTTACGACTTTAAAACATCATGAAACACAAGCTAGGACCTAGTTTCATTTAGGTCATTTTTAGTGTCGTTACAATCCTAATTCTCATTTTTTTTCTTATGAAGTGTGTTTGATGAATATGATTAGATATTGTTATAATTCTGTTTATAATATGTTGTATTATGATTAAATACTTCCAAAAAAGGCTATTTATTGAGAATTGTTATTTAATTGAGTAAAGGTCATCAAGTCTTGGATGAAGGGTAAGTCGACGTAAATTAGTCTACTCTTCTTGAATTTATCTTTTATTTTACGGTCCATTTATTTTGGTGGTGTTTACTTATGAATATGAATATATGTGAGTTTTTATTATGGCCATTAACGCATTGAATGTGAAGTAAAGTGATTTTATGAAGTATTTATTTAGAGATGTCTTATGAAGTTATGAATGTGTGTCTTGATGATACTATGACTACTTGAAGTAAAATGTAAATATGAAACATGTTTGTGTGTGTATTATAAGCATTTTATTACAATCATGTGTAGGATATAATATTATGATTGGTAGGGGTTTTGTGAAATGTGTTCTCCTATATACTCACACACACACAATGAATGTATAACACTCTGGAAGTTCATGCCTTAGTCTAGAGACTTACACGATGAACAACTATTCTAAATAATATTTTTAAACTAAGAAGGATTTATTAGAGACAAAACGTCAAAGAAAGACCTTAACATCTAGAAACTATCAAAATTGAACTAGTATATGTTCCTATGATTCATGAACGTTTGGGAGTGCTATACGAAGTCCAAAACTTGTAAAAAGACTTCAAATGGGTAAAATAATAATTAGGGTCAAAACGTCCAGTAAAAACTCCCCAAAGACCACCCGAAGGGTACTTTAGTAAGACCCACACATTGGTGAGAGAGCTGCCAAAGCAGCCTGCGGACAACAAATAATTAAGGCCATTGCGTGTCGCACACTCAGAACATGACAGGAAAAGTTTGTCTTGAAACGTGGGAACTACATGAGATTCAATTCCTCAAGCCTAATTTCAGAAAAAAAACATTGAAAGTTCCCCCGCGAGGCGCAGCCACATCCCAGATTCGTTCGCGTAGTTTTAAGTCAATTTGACTTCACAAAAAGACCCAATTAACAGAGAGGTCTTTGGGTAATTTAGGGGGTGACTACAAATTTATTACGGTCAGTATTAATTTATTAATACCCATCAAAACCAATTGCTCGAATCACTCTCACTCTTTTCTGAATTCTCTCTCCACTCAACCACCATTGAAGAGCAATGCAAGCTTGGAGAAGAAGTCCAAGTTCTCAACTTTTCTTCTCAAAATTTAGTTGATGAATTCTTCAAAAATGTTTGGATTCTTCACTCTTGGTTTCCTTTCCCAAAGAAGTCCATTCAAAGTTTATTTCAAAATCACCCAATTCCAAGAGTTTTTCTCTACAAATGGGTTTTCTTCTAAACTTGAAATTGATTATTAATTATGATGACTTGTTATTACGTATGTCTAATTTACTGTACATTATTGATTAATCGATGATGATTAAATGAAATTTACTATGGCCCATTTCTTTTCCCCAATTTCCCCAATTCATGGATATGTCTTATGAATTGGTTAGACGTGATGAATGTATTGATTGTTAGACTTGCGTTAACAATGCTATTTACGGACTGCCTAGTAATGTTTTGTAGTGATTGGATATATTTCGCGGAAAATTTATGGATGAACCCTTTTCCCTAACCCTAGTTATGAACTTGACTTGTAGATTATAAGAGTTGTTGGAATTTTTATGTTATTGTTAAATTAACTATATTATGATGATGATGAGTAGATGATAATAAATTTTTTATGAATTAGGGTATGATATTGAAGATGATGCTTGGAGGCTATTGGTAAGATCTTTATGATTATGAGTTCACTTCTTCAATAATGATTGTTTATTTTTTGATGATTATATTCAATTGAAGTATGTTTATGTGGTTAAATTAAATAGACAATGATATGATGATTATGGTGCCATGTTATGAGTATGATGGATTGTGATATTTTGATAGGGGTATGATCATGCAAGTTTGAATGTTATTCTCTTGTGTGCCTTCTATTCATATGATTATGATGTGTTGATCTCACTCATAAATTTTTGTAATGAAAGGAATTTATCATCCTATACCTAATGAGATAATCACATAAGTATACTAGGGGTTGGTATCCTATTGCATATATTAAGTTGTTGATGATTTAGACAGACATAAAGGCTTTTCAAAAAGGTACATAATTATAGCACCGAGCGAACTAGATATGAGTGGTGTTCCTTCCCAATGTGTAAAGCTAAGTTAAAAATGATTCTCATAAGATGGAGATTATATATGCAATCGTGCATAAAGAGAGTCTCTAGAATATCTCCTAGTTCCATACTATATTGCCTCCATCAGAATACATTCTAGTGGATCCACCTAGAATGCGGTTTCATGACACCAGATTCCATGTTTAGCTCACATGTTCCATCATCGGTTAAGTTAATTGTTCCCTATAGTAAAATGAATTAATGAAGTAATGAAGATGAACGTTAACTACGGTGACTTAAGGGGTTCTTCTTAGTGTGGGTTGATGTATGGTACTGTACCTATACATTGCACAAGTTGTGTTTGAGGGAGTCATATGAGGTTGTTCTTATATTATTATGCACTTATTATATCATGAAATGTACATATGTTGATATTATGTGATGTGGCTCTTACATGATGTTGTTTACATTACTGAACATGATATTGGTCTAAGTTTCTCTATATGATGATGAATACATATGATGGTATACATAAGAAGAAAGTCATTCATTATTGTTCTTTTTCTTGTTACTTGATTGTGTGGGGTTATGGGGATTCACGAGCATTGCACTTGTAGGCTCGGTATGGGATTGGTTGTAAGGGTCTTATATGTTGATGGTATGAACTAATGAACATGAAATGTTAATATGATTTTCTAATTATTTTGTCATTGTCCATGAACATGTCTTTTGTTGTTGTGATACTTGACTTGTTTATGCTATTGTGTGTGCATAATGTCTTTCCAAATGGCTTTAATTGGTGCATGTCTTCAAATTGTTTATTTGCATATATCCATACTTAGTAATAGTGGTTGTAATAACCAATATTCTTTATGATTCTACAAATGTATAGGTTGCCGCTATGGAAATGCTTAGAGGCCATTTGAAAGAAGACGTGGACATATTTCCTAAGTTGCTAGTAAGTCCTCAATGTTCGAGAATGGTGCCATTTTTTGTCACATATCGAAACTATACCCTAGATGATACTACCAATCTCTGATTGAAATTGGGGTACTTGAGCTTTTGGAGATCTTGTACAAGCTCTTTCCTTATCGTTCATTACATATACATTATGAAAATTAGTGGGGAATTAAAACTTTTTGTAAAACATTAGAATATCTTTAATAATATCTTTCATTATAAATCATAGGAATTTCTAAGTCTCAATATCATCAAACACAGGCACGAGAATTCGTGGGGAACACGGTCCATACTTCAATATATAAAAATACTTAGTCTATTACAATATATGGAAAATAAAAGACATATATGTAGGCCCTCGAGTCAATTGAGGACATACTTCACTTCGCTTGGAAGACTCTAGAATCAAGGCTTTCCTTCACGATCCTTCTCACCTTTCACCTTTACCTTTAAATATAATAAAATATATGGAATTAATACAAACAATTGTACTAAGTAATGACTTTATGAATAAAATAAGGAAAACCTAAATTTATTAGATATATGCATTTTTTTTATTAAAATATCTTTATATAATCATAAGAACACCATTTAACACCTTAGAAACACATACGATAACATTTAAGCAATTTAAGATATTTTTTAGACAACATTGCAGTGACATATATTCATTGTACAGTGAATGGCTTCACAGTAACTTTGAAGTTCCTTCTCTTAACCTAAGACACCTTCTAGCATGTAATTATGTCACTAAAAGCTATCCTAAAACTCACTTCAGCAACACTAAAAGTGACCGCCCATACAACCTCTCTAAGCATGACTAAATGATCCTCAAAACTACTCATAATGACACACATACACACTTTAAAGCAACCATACACATGAATATGAGATCCTTCTACAAAAGGTGATTCTAAGTCTTACTTGAGTGAGTGGTGAAGCGACCGCCCATACAATCCCTTACGCACACACTCAAGAGATTCTATGGACTACCTATTATAAAACCGTTCTGACTTAACACATCAACATATAGATAATATGACATTCTCTTTCCAAAGGGTATTAAAAGACTTACTTAATTAAGTAAATAAAAAAGATAACGTCCATGATTAAGCTCTTCAAGATAACATCAATTTCACATAATCTAGAGGATCACAACATAATAAGAAACTAGAAAAACATTCTATAACTCATCATTTTATAAAACTCACAATCTTCATTCCAAAGAGAAAATACTTATTTTATATTCAATATCATACTCATATACATCATTTAGAAACACATTGCAACAATTTTAGACAAACGAATGAATTCTCCTAATTTCCAAAATTCTCATAGTGAACAACGAAGGATGCAATGACTTAGGCAATTTTACCAAAAATGAAGTTTTAGGCAATTCTTGATAAAAACCTCCTTATATGCAACGTAACATCATATAAACAATTTTTTTCATCTAAACATAACTTCATAAAATACACAATGCAAGAAGTTAATGAAATTCAATTCCAACAAAACTCCTAAACACCATGCACATGCAACATGCTTCTGTGACTTTCTATCCATCTATTAACAATATTCCCCCAATTAAAAGGAACTCATATTAATAAAAAGAGAAATGCAAAGACTTACCCTCATCATCATCACCATCTGGCTTCTCTCCTCTAGTCTTGAGTGCATAGAAACACCTCTTATTTGGAGCATCAGCTTTTGGAACATTACAAGCAACTTTCTTACCCTCTCTTCCTCTAGAAGCAATGGTAGGAAAATCTCTCACATTTCTTCCTTCTTTACCACAACCAAAGCAACTCTCGGTACCCTTTAGGCATTCCCTGTAGTGCCTCTTTGCACAAGTGACACATGTAGGTTTGCCTTTTAAGAACCACCTCATTTCTACAATTTTACCTTAGCACTCCTAGGTTCTTCTTGAGTTTGATCTATTTTCTTAATCCTAGATTGATCTTGGTTACTAGAACCACTCTTTTTCAAGTTTCTAGACATTCTCTTAAGTTTAGACTCTTCAATTGATTGGGAATACATCATGAGTATAGCTAGAGTCATATAATCATGTAGCATCACCATACGACATTCTTCCTTTACTATATCGGCGATACCCGTCAAAAAATGGTTCATCTCATACCTCGGATTATACACAAGGGATGGCCATATCTAGATAACATTGAGAACTTAAAAGAGTATTTCTCAAAGCTCATATAGCCTTTCTTGAAATTGATAAGCTCCTCTACCTTAACTTCCCTCCTCTTACGGGGAAAGTACTTCAAAAGATTATCTTTGCTAAGTTCTTTCAACTCAATGGGACCCGACTCCACCAGCCTATTGTCCTTCCATTTAATGTACCACGCCTGAGCAACCTCTCTCAAAAGATACGATTTCAATTCTGCCTTCTCCCAAGATGTAAGTCCCACAACACTCAACAACCTTGTACTCCATCAAGGAACTTTTGGGGATCCTTTCACACCATAGAGACAAGAATGAAATGAGGAATTTCCTCACAAAGTCTCTTAACCTAGACGTCATAGTGCTCTCCACAACATTCACCCTAGACACTATACTCTTATTCGCTTGAGTAGTCAGGGCTTTGTCTAAAGCAATCAAAGCCTCTCTGATATAATTATTACTCAACTCTTGGGAAATTACCAAAACATTATACTTCCTTTCACAATATGTACTTAATCACCTTGAAAACCTTAGGAACCTTGAGGAATATTCTCAACTTGAGGAGGAGTTTCCTCATGCACATCATCCTCCTCAACTCTCCTAGTCGATGGTCATCTTAATATCTATCCTCCTAGAAACACAACGAAAACCATAAGAAAGAGTACTCATACCTTTTACTTTACGAGATGACATAGGAGTAGAAGATAACATACAACTCTATCTTCCTATAGCCTCTCGCCCATAGATGTTTCACAAATCACACCAATGTTCAAGACTTTACTAGACCTGATTCATGAGACTTTTTGATTCCTAAGACTACTTTCATTTCCTAGTTTCTAAAACCAATCTTGTCACATCTCGAAACCACACCCAAGAAGATAGGGCCAATATCGGAATGCAACTAGCGTACTTGACCTCTTAATGTCTTGTACAATCCCTTTTCGTATCGTTCATCGCATATACATAATGAAAAATAGTGTAGAATTAAAACTTTGAACAAAAAATTATAATATCTTTAATAACATGTTTCATTAGAAATCATAGGAAATACTAAGTCTCAATCTTATAATACTTAGACAAGAGAATATTTTGGGAACAGGGACCATACTTGAAAATATAGAAATACTTAGTCTATAACAATACTTGGAAAATTAAATACATCTATGTATGCCCTTGAGTCAATTGAGGACCTACTTCACTTTCCTTAAACAAGTCTAGAATCAAAGCTTTCCTTCACGATGCTTCTCATCTTTCAATTAAACCTTTAGAGATAACATAATATATGGAATTAGAACAAACAATTGTACTAAGTATGGTATTATGCATAAAATCATGAAAATGAACATTAATTAGAAATATGCATCTTTTTTACTTAAATATCATAACATAATCATAATAAAAACATTTAACACCGTAGAAGCACATAATATAATGTTTAAGCAATTTAAGTTAGTTTTTAGAAAACATTATAGTGACTTATATTTACTATCACTATAACAGTGAAGTGCTTTCTCTTCACCTACTACACCTTCTAGCATGCAATTATCAAACTGAAAGATATCCTAAGGATAACTTAAGCAAAACAAAGAGAGACCACCCCTACACCCTCTCTAAGAATTCCTAAATGATCCATAACACTACTAATAATGAGACACATACACACTTACAACCAAACATACACATGAACATGAGATCCTTTTACCAAAGGTGATTCTAAGTCTCACTTGAGTTAGTTGCGAAGTGACAGCCCATAAAATCCTTTACACACACACTTAAGAGATCTCATAGACTACCTATCACAGAATCATTCTCAATTAACAGATCAACATATAGATAATATTACATTCTGTTTCCAAAGGCTATCAAAAGTCTAACTTAAGTAAATCAAGAAGATAACGTCCATGACTGACCTCTTCAAGACTACGTAAATAATCCTTATGACTATCTAAGGCCTACATCATGTCCACATAATCAACATCTTCACTAACTAGTGTAGTTCTTATGACTTATCTAGTTAAAATAGGAGTGTTGATTCCATGCCCCCTTCATACCTTAACTAGTCAACCCTTAACTATTATAGGTATGTACTTATTCATTTAACATACTTTCTTAACCTAGGTCATTACATTCATTAATTTATTGTGGACTCATTCAGCACATAAAGACATTCTAGTGATGGTCTTGGACAAGACCTAGGAACTCTAGCGAACACCTTCCAAGCCAATTGTGCAATGTGTACTTGGCGTTCATACCATCACCTAAACTTCATATAATTTATCTAATTCTAGTAGGTATATCATATGATGAGAATATGCAACAACCGACATATACCATGATAGCAAAGCATGGAATCTGGATGTATATCCTACTGCGATGAGGGTGTTCTACTTTCCAATGTTAGAAATTGAACACATCCCAAGTATAGGCACATGGTTAAGAAATATGAACCGCGTGCTTTGTATAATAGTCTCTCTCTTTAACTCGAACTATTTCCCTTACCATACTAACTCGGTGCTATCCTTTGTTCTCATAGAGTAATTCACATTTAAGGTTCATACAAAGGGGTTCAATATCAACTTCATAACTCAATTACATTTACTCTACCAAAGGGAGGTCCACTAGGGCTACCTTACAATGACAAAAAAAATTTCATCATGACTTTCCTATGGATTGATCTGATGTCGTTACATCAAACCAACCATAAGTATATTATTCCTTTACTTGAAGAATACCAATACGGCTTTCGACTTAAACATTCATAACCTTACCAATAAGTTCAATATTCCACATAAAGGACTCTCTTAACATCATTAAAGGTCTCATGTAATTCATACATCTAATACTAAGAGGCTTTAGCATTCTATGTCAAGACATCTCATATTTACATTTACACATGCATCATGTAAGGGACACTAGTCAACCAAGACAAAATACATCATACTTCACTTTAACACATGTTACATGTAAATCTAGAAGCACATATAAATAATCATTTATCTTTAAGTCATCCTATATATATGATATCATCATCAATATGACCATTATAGACTCATATTGTCAAGTAGGAATAACCATGCATCAACACTAGAGTAGTTAAGGTGTGAAGGGGGAATAAGAATGGTCATTTTGTATCTTACCTAGATGAGTCTTAAGAATAACTCGAGTTAGGGAAAATGGTTGAATGTGTACACATGATTTATAATCAAGTAGTCTTAAGAATTATTTAGGTAATTTTGAAGAGGTCGATTGTCGTGCCCCAATTTCGTAGAAAACGGGTTTTGTGCACGACCTAACAACTCTTTTGGTATTTCAAATTTTGGAGTCGCCACCTAACGAATTAAGGCTCGTTAGGGCACCTATCTAACCTAACTAAGTACAACTAGGGTCAACGAGCCAGAGATTAGGATAGGGGTTCAAATTACCTCGAGGAGAAGGTGTTAGGCATCCGTCGAGGTCCACAAGTGTGGGTTCCGGCCGTATCTCATGCAATCTATATGGGGGTTACAATTAGCAATCAAAGTCACTTCATTTGTTAATTTATTTAATCTTGCTAAGTGATAACAAATATAAGACAATTAATATTATTTCATTAATTTGAGCATGCAAGGCTAGGTGATAGCAATAAACAATCAAGCTTTACTTTTTATTTAAAACAAATGAGACTGTTATAAAAAAAATTTGTAAATATTAAGCAATTAATATATGAAAAACTAAAGTTTGAAAATTGATAAGTTTTGAGTAGGAATTTTTATTTTTTTTTAAAATGTTTGTTTCTTTATAGGGATGATGCCACGATATTGTTGATCATGTTTCTCCACTATAGAAACAATTTTGATTTGAGGTCGGTCTAAAAATAGTTTATGTTTTTGAAAATGATTTAAAAGATTTAGTTTACATGTAGGCACATAAATATTTACACATAAATACACATAATTCCTTTTGAAATTCATGGATAGGTGGTACTTCCTAGGATGCGTCGGTTTAATTTAAAAATTGGAACTAGACCTCATAGTTCCTTTGACTTTCCAACTAACGATAGGTTAGGATATAATGCTTATAATTTATTTCAAAAAAAATAAATAATGTAATAATCAATCCAAAATTTTAAAGGAAGATTGAATAATGACTTTTAAGAAAATTATGTTGCAAAACTTTGTAAGTAAGAAAAAACTAGTAGAACAATAAAGTTGTATCATGACTGCGGAAATCTTCAAGAAGACAAATAGGATTACTAATAATATTAACTACTTTTGGGAGGGAGGGCACAAATATGTACAAACAAGTTTTATTTTTTATGGATATGTTAAAAGTTTAAACATATAGACATGATTTCTAGGTGTTCAGAAAAAGAAAACAGAGTAACACATATATGCGTGATTTTGTAAATCTAAATGATATAAACAATTTAATCCTTTAGGCATGGTTTCTACGTGACAAGACAATGCTAAAAAAGTTATAACACCTAATCATCCTACTAAATCATTATAATTTGATTTTAACATTCAAAAATTAATGGAATCTAGTTATTTTTAAGACTTATTAACAAAAGCGTCAAGCAAATTGAATATTGGTTAGATTGTAACACCTACAAACAACAATTCTAGGTGGTTAAAGATAAACCTATAGGCATGATTTCTAAAAAAATTACAATGAACAAGTAAGCATATAAATCCCCCTCCCCTGGACGATCCCCTTCATAAATTTACATATATGATCTTTAGAGTTACAAATGTTACAACATTCAAATAAATAAAATAAGAAAAAAAAATATATATATATAGATTCGAATAAACAAATAAATCTTTCTTCAATTAATCTTCAACTTGAACTTCAAGTTTGAAACCTATCAAAGAAATCAAATAACTACACAAGTAATCACACTTATTAGTCAAGGTGAGACAATATGAAATTGTTTAATGACAAATTCTACATATAGAGAAAAAAAAGACAATAGCTTACACAAATGTGTGAATGTAAAGATAGTGTAAATGTTAAGAATACTAACCAGTTAAGCAAAACAAATTGATTCAAGTTTTACTCGAACAAAGTAGAAAAATAGCGAAGAAGAACACTTGAATAATTACCGGAATCTTAATGTATTGTTAGAGTAGCAAGAGAGCAATGAGAGAAGGAAGAATGATGAGAGAACTTGTGATTGAGAGGGGAGTAAATTATTAAACCATTTTCCTTAATTTAGAGGGGAGCTAAAATCAGAAAATTATAAGAATATTTCATTACCAAAAATAAAATAAGTACAAAAAATATTTTACCTTGAATAAGGAAGATAAAAAATTAGATTTTATATTAAAAATTTGTTACCAAATATAAACATATAAGAGTAAAATATTTACCTTAAATAAAGAAGAGTCAAATATAATTTTCCCAAAGATAAACAAGTAAGAAATAAGTAAGTTTATACATAAGGAAAAATAGGTCAATTAAACTTATTTTTCATTTTTTATTTTTTTTAAAGAGAGCCAAATAAGATTATTGAAAACATATTACCAAACTTAAGCAAAAAAAAAATTAAAAACGAGCCAAAATCGTTACTTTACCATATTTATTTATTTTACCATTTTCAGCACTTCACTTTACAAATTTATGGTCAAATTACGGTTTGAAAAGGTTATATTAAATCGGCAATGGAACTTGAGAAAATTGAGGCTGGATCAAGTAATGAATTATTAGCGAATTTAAATAAGTACAAAATTAAAAAAAAATTCTCAAAACCTATTTGAATCTTACCGTATCCAATCTATGGGCAATAGCAATGTTGTAGTAATGAAAAAAAACATATTAAAAATTAATTCAAATGAAGACTAAAAATCTTTAACATATGGTGGCAAAAACATCCAAGCAGTATGTTGTTTTCACTAAAACAAGTAATAGCATAAGAAACTCAAAACTTAAACTCATAAACATATGCACATTAAGAACTAGTTGAAATTTAAAGAGCTAAATTTTGAAACGAACCGGGACGGATCTGTAAAGATCCGTCTTGAACGATCCATAGCTTTAAACTCCCGGTACAAGTGAGGATGGCGTCAAGCTGCTAGTGATACTGCCTCGCCGGAAAAGAGGAGAGAGAGGGTGATGGAGCAGCGCCATTTGTTGGATGTCCGCGCTGGCGCTCGCTAGTCGGAGATCACTAGTGGCTATTGTTCTCGCCGACTGGAGTTGTTGGTACCTGCCAAAGAGGGGAAAAGACAGAGGAGAAGAGGAAAACAGACGAGTGGAGAGAAAGAGGAAGAGAGCAGCGGCGACCCGTGGGAGAGAGGGCTGCTCGCCTCGTCGAGCCGCTGCTGCTAGTGGCCTGAGATTCTGCTGGAAATGGATGTTGATGGGTCTTGCCGGCGTCTGCTGGTGGACGGCTGCTTCTGCTGGAGCTGACGTTGCCTGCAAAAGGAAGAAGAGAAAGGAGAAGAGGAAGGGGAAGAGAAGAGACGGGACGGAAGAGAAAGGGAGGAAGAGCGACGGGAGAGGGGAGGAAGGGAGAAAGAAGAGTAGCGGTGCTACTTGGTGTTCCCGTCCGTCTGTCTCCCTCGCTGGAAAAAATGGAGGAGAGGGAGAGACAAGGGAGAGGGGAGGCGTTTGGAGAGGAATAGGAGGGAGAAGAATGGGTTAGAATTTTAGGTTTTGGGTCTATTGGTGTTGAGAGAATAGGAGATTTAATCACAATCGTTGATCTAATTTGAAATGAAGGGCTAGGATTCGAATAATAAAATAGATGGATGAGATTAAAGATGAGATGTATTAAAATCAGATTGGATTGAATATGGAATGGCTACAATTGCAATTAAAATGGCTAGAATTGAAATGAAAGAGGGGCTATGATTGAAACAAACTCTAATTGAAGTGGCTAGAATTGAAAGAGATTATGATAAAATAGGCTAGAATTTAAATAATTTTAAGGAAAGTGTAGGAATTACTATTTAATTAAAATACTACATACATTAAAATATTTTTGTATAATTGAAAAATCATTTAAATTTTAAAAAATTTGATATTCATTAATAATTTTAAAATATAATAATATTTACAATAATTTTATAAAGTAAACGATACTAAAATATATAATTTTGAGAAAAAAATCGCCTAAAACTTCAAAACTTTAAGTAAATTGTATTTAATCAAATATAATCCTAAAAAATGGTTAAAGGTCGGTCAAAATTGGGTGTCAACATTGATCAAGGACGTTATCTTCTTGATTTACTTAAGTATGTCTTTAGATAGCCTTTGTAAGGAGAGTGTCCTATTATCTATATGTTGTTGTGTTAAGTGAGAATGATTCTATCATACGTAGTCTATAGGTTCTCTAAAGTGCGTCTCTGAGGGATTGTATGGGTGGTCACTTCACAACTCACTCTAATGAGACTTAGGATTACCTTTGGTAGAAGGATCTTATGGTCATGTGTATGGTTGCTTGTATGTGTGTATGTGTCTCAGTATAAGTAGTCTTGAGGATAATTTAGGTGTGCCTAAAGAGGTTGGATGACAGGTTTCTCTTTGTATGACTTAAGTGACTCTTAGGATAGATTGTACTTAGGTCAGTACTGACTAGAAGGTGTCTTAGGTGAAGGTAAGTAACTTCACTATAACAATGAAGAACTTCACTATACAGTGAAGTGAAGTTACTGTAAAGTACTTTCAAAAATATGATAAATTGTTTAAGTGTTTCCTTATGTGTTTCTAAGTTGATAAATGTGGTGAGAAGGACCGTGAAGGAGAGATTAGATTCTAGAGTCGTTCAAGAAAAGTGAAGTATGTCCTCAATTGACTCGAGGTCATACATATATGTCTTTTATTTCCTTTGAGTATTGTAATAGACTAACTAATTCTATATTTTGATGTACTGGCCGTGTCCTTAGTATTCTCGTGTCTTAAGTTTAATGAGATTGTCACTTAGTATTTCCTATAATTTCTAATAAAAGATGTTATTAAAGATATTTTCTAATGTTTTTTGAAAAGTTTTAATTCCGCATTACTTTTTATTTTGGATATGTGAAGACTGATACGGAGAGGGCTTGTACAATACCTCAGAGAGGTCAAGTACACCAGTTGAAAATCCAAGATTGGCCCTAACTTCAAGGGTGGGGTTCGGGATATGACAGTCTTTTAGGTGTATTAAGGGGTTTCAAACCCTATGACCTAATTTTAGATTCATTTCTTAAAACCCAAAAACCTTCCCTCAAGAAAACTCTCCAAAACCTCCATCGGATCTAGAAGTCAAGAAAGAGCTAGGAGAGCTGTTGCTGGTCGATTCGTCATAAAAAATAAGTGGGTTTTTTTCTATATGAGGTATGGTAGTCATCCTCTAGATTTCTTCCATTCAACGAATCCTTTCTAATATATTTTCAAAAAGGGTTTTCAACCTTAACTTCTTCTATCTTTAACTCTAAATATGGGTCTTGCATGAAAACATTTTGAATGAATCAAATGTGATGTTTCTACAGTTAGTTTGTAATTTTAATGATAAAATATTAATGAAAACATGTTAAAGCTTTTTATCAAATTTTGGTTTAAGTAATGGGTTAAATGAGCATGGTTATGTTTTCTTTGAGATTTTGTTTCTTTGTGTTGATGTTGTTGTTTATCTAATTCCCTAAGGTCTATTTTGTGATGAACTGTTGATTAAATTGTACATTTGTGTGAAATCTTTTGAATAATGGTATGTTTTTCTCATTGTTAACTCTCTTTATAAAATTATCTTGAGTGGTATGGTCCACCTTCTTGGTGGCGGTTTTTACTTGATTAATTTGTATATTCTTGTATTTATTGTAAGTACAGCTTTGAACGTTTAATGTGTGAAATGAAGTGATAATGAAGGTGGTTACATTAATGTGTATTATGAAGCTTTAATTACATGTTTTGCTTAGATTATGCCTAAATGAAATAAGTGTATGTATATATTGAGAATGTTAAAATCTGTAATGTGATGAATGAATGTAAATAAAATTATTCTTATGTGCAAGGTGTGATCACATATACACACACATACACACACTTGAATGAATAAATGAATTTAAATAATGTAAATGAAAAGGGGAGTTTTGGGGTGAAAACTCTTTGTGGGTTGAGATGAAAAATCTAGTACCAACCTCATTGTCTTCCAAGATCTTTCTACGTTAGGTAGGAGATGGATTCCCTTCGTGAATTGAGATGTGGTGTCCCCTGGTTATCCTTAACTTATAGTATAAGATGTTGAGAATCCGTGGGGATTTAAACCTAAAACCGAGAGGATATGAAGAAAGGGTGGTTATACTTCATGAGTTGAGATGTTTTATTCCAATGTAACTCTTTAGATGAGTACTACTCATAACTAAAAAATGAGTTACTTAGTATCAATCTCCTTATCCCTTAAATATGCGCCTGCATAGGTGTAGCTATTGGGAAAGACATGTAAAAGATAAGAGAATGACCTTACTCTAGGTAACTGAGGATCCTTCATCCAATAAGGGTTAATATAAGGATCCCATGTGTAACACTCATGGTCTATGTCAGTTAATCTAAACCCCAAAAAAGTAATTAAAGTACTATGTCTTCTAAAAGAGGTAGTACTTAGGGTAAGTGGTGGAATGTGACGCTATCTATCCATTGTACTAGGTAGGCATTCAGAAAGGGATGAATTGAGTGACCCAGGTCTTCTAAAAGAATGCCCTTTTAGGATAGGTGGTGCAATGGGACTCCATCTATTTATTGCACTAAGTAGACTTTCCGAAAGGGAAGTCGTGATGTGTCTAATATGAATTTAATAAGCCAAGTCTTCTAAATTAGTGTATTACTTAGGGTAGTTCGTGGAATGGGATGCCATCTACTCATTGCACTAAGTAGATATTTTGAAAGGGAAATTTTGGTGTTTCTTATGTGAAATGTTTAAGTCTTATTCTATTGTCTTGTCATTAAGTGGGGACTCCTTCTTCTAAGCCGAGTAAGCCTACAATCAGGTAGTCAGGGGGATCACCTACGTGTGTATTGAATGAGGCATATGGGCGTTTCCTTCATGTCTTACCTTGATGAATCTTAGGATAACCTAAAATAGGGAATGTCACGACCCAAATCAGGGACGCGACTGGCACCCACATTTACCCTCCTATGTGAGCGAACCAACCCATCTAAACCTTAACATTTCAAGATATATCAACAGAAAATAATGCGGAAGACTTAAACTCATTAATAAAAACAATTCAATACTATTATTATTATCCCCAAAATCTGGAAGTCATCATCACAAGAACATCTATCTCAAATTACTTAACTAGGAATGTCTAAGAACAAAGTAACTAAAAAGCTAGTCCATGCCGGAAGTTCAAGGCATCAAGACTTGAAGAAGAAGACCCAGTCCAAGCTAGACGCATTAGCTCACCCTGAATTTCCGATGAAGTGAAGACTGGCTAGATCTGCTGTTGAGTTGAAGTTGACAGAACGTTTGCTGCATTACACAAATAACAAGAGGAAAACATGAAAGTAGGGGGATCAGTACAACCACACGTACTGAGTAGATATCATCGGCCAACTCAAAATAGGGAACAGTATATATCAATAATAATGTAAATCAACTACAATACTCAACATGTAGCAATAACAACATGAATTCATCAATAACTACAACCGAGTTCACACATGAGGACTCAAGCCTCAATACCATACTTATTTGGGAATTAAGTTCATTAGATTGAGTATATTCATTATCTTTCAAGATTCATTATCTTTCTTCCTCTTGTGTCGGTACGTGACACTCCGATCCTCTATTTCTATTCTGGTGCCGGAACGTGGCACTCCGATCCTCATTCTATCCTAGTACCGGAACGTGGCACCCGATCCATTTATCTATCCTGGTGTCGGAACGTGACACTCCGATCCTCATATTCTATCCTGGTACCGGAACGTGGCACCCGATCCATATTCTATCCTGGTGTCGGAACGTGACACTCCGATCCTCATATTCATTCTATCCTGGTACCGGAATGTGGCACCCGATCCATATTCTATCCTGGTGTCGGAACGTGACACTCCGATCCTCATATTCATTCTATCCTGGTACCGGAACGTGGCACCCGATCCCCTAATTCATCAAGCCTTCTTTTACACTAAGGCATCATCATTCTCATTATATAATTATCAAGTGAATTAGGGTTCTTTCAAGATTTGGGATTCAATAGCTTCATCATGCTTTGTTAATTCATCACAATTTTATAATCATAATCATGCAAGCATACAACTTAAGCACATAGCAGGGTTTACAATACTATCAACACATAATATTCACTATTAAGAGTTCACTACGAATATCGTAACATAAACCATAACCTACCTCCACCGAAGAATCGTGATCAAGCAAGCAAATTCCTCAATTTCTTGTTGTCCTCTTCGTTCCTCTCTTGATCGATTCTCTCTCTCTCTTGCTGTTCTTTCTATTTTTCTTTATTCAAACCCTCTTTCTTTTGCCCTAATTAATATATAATTAAGAATAAAATATGGCAATAATAACCCACTAATTAACTTAAGGTTACCTCTTTTAACCCCCAAGTAATTAGACTTATTAACATTAACCCTATAACTTTATAATTAAAGCAGGAATAGTCAAAAACGTCCCTTAAAACATGTAAAGAAATCCGACCCGAACTGGAATTGCGTAGCCCGTGACGGGCCGTCGCGCCTGCGACGGTCCGTCCTGCTGTCCGTCACAAGGTCCAGAGACTTGTTTTTAAGTGGATGGCCTGTGATGGGCCGTCGAGCTTGCGACGGTCCGTCCTGCCATTCCGTCATGGCGTTCACAGAGTCGATTTTCAGTACCCAATTTCAGATTTTCTAAGTGTTTTGAAACGACACCCTCCACGACGGTCCGTCGTGCCCTTGACGGTCCGTCGTGGCCTCCGTCACATCTGCCAGTTTTTCCAGAATAAAATCTGTTGCTCAAAACGACTAAACAGGTCGTTACAATAGATACCAATTTACCCATCGTTCGTCCCCGAACGATCACAAGAAGGAAAACAAGTGCGAAAAGGAATACCTGAATCCGTAAACAGATGTGGGTATCTTTCCCGCATATCTGCCTCCTTCTCCCAAGTGGCTTCTTCAACCGGTCGATTCTTCCATTCCACCTTGATGGATGCAATCTCTCTTGACCTCAACTTGCGAACTTCCCTATCTAAAATAGCAACAGGTTCCTCCTCATAAGACAAATTCTCATCCAACAACACTGAGTCCCAACGGATAATGTAGTTTCCATCTCCATGGTATCTTTTCAACATGGACACATGAAATACCGGATGCACTCCGGACAGCCCTGGGGGCAAGGCTAATTCATAAGCCACCTCCCCTATTCGCTTTAGTACCTCAAATGGTCCAATATACCTTGGACTTAACTTACCTCTTTTGCCAAACCGCATCACCCCTTTCATGGGTGAAACTTTCAACAAGACTTGTTCACCTTCCATGAACTCCAAGTCTCTAACCTTCCGGTCTGCATACTCCTTTTGTCTACTTTGCGCCGCTAGAAGCTTTTCTTGAATGCCCTTCACCTTTTCTAACGAATCCCTCAAGAGATTGGTACCCCAAGGTCTAACCTCGAATGCATCAAACCAACCAATGGGAGATCTACACCTCCTCCCATACAATGCTTCAAATGGAGCCATATCAATACTGGAGTGATAGATATTATTGTATGAAAACTCTGCCAAAGGTAAGAAGCTATCCCAATGGCCACCAAACTCTATCACGCATGCGCGAAGCATATCCTCCAACACTTGAATCGTTCGCTCAGACTGACCATCGGTCTGAGGATGGAACGCGGTACTAAGGTCCAACCTAGTACCCAATTCTGCATGCAATGTTTTCCAAAACTTAGAAGTAAACTGCGTACCTCTATCTGATATAATGGATAGTGGAACCCCATGCAATCGAACAACTTATGAGATGTACAGTTTGGCTAACTTCTCTGCATTGTAAGTCACCTTGACCGGAATGAAATGAGCAGACTTAGTCAATCTGTCCACAATTACCCAGATTGAATCAAACTTCCCCAGTGTCTTTGGAAGACCAACCACAAAGTCCATTGCAATTCTCTCCCACTTCCATTCAGGAATGGGCATTCTTTGAAGTGTTCCTCCGGGCCTTTGGTGTTCATATTTCACTTGTTGACAGTTTGGACACTTGGCAATAAAGTCAACAATATTGCGCTTCATTCTACTCCACCAAAAGTGTTGTTTTAGGTCGCGATACATCTTGGTTGCACCCGGATGTATAGAATACCTTGAACTATGAGCTTCTGCCAGAACAGTGTTGATCAAATCATCAATGCGGGGTACACATACCCTTCCCTTAATCCTCAACACACCTTCCTCGTCGATTGTTGCTTCTTTAGCCTCTCCTCGCAACACTTTATCTCAGATTCGCCTTAGTTTCTCATCATCAATCTGTTTTCCCTTAATCTTGTCAAGAAAAGAAGATCTTGACTCCACACTAGCCAACAATCCTCCCTTCTCATTTATTTCCAACCTCATCAAGTTGTTAGCCAGAGTCTGAACCTCTCTAGCCAATGGGCGTCTAGAGGCTTGCAAATGAGCTAGCTTCCCATGCTTTCCGCCTTTCTACTCAAGGCATCTGCCACAACATTCGCCTTCCCCGGATGATACAAAATAGTGAGGTCGTAGTCCTTCAATAGTTCCATCCATCTCCTTTGCCTCAAGTTCAGATCTTTCTGAGTAAAGACATACTGAAGGCTACGATGATCCGTGTAGACCTCACACTTAACCCCATATAAATAGTGTCTCCATTGCTTCAACGCAAACACCACCGCGGCCAATTCCAAGTCATGAGTTGGATAGTTACGTTCATGCACTTTTAATTGTCTTGAGGCATAAGCAATCACGTTCTTCTCTTGCATTAGCACTGCACCCATACCCGAATAGGATGCATCAGAATAAACAATGAAGTTCTTACCCTCTACCGGCAAGGTGAGGATAGGTGCGGTAGTCAACAAAGTCTTAAGCTTCTGAAAGCTTTCCTCACATTCATTTGACCATACAAATGGAACATTCTGCTTAGTAAAGTTCGTCAATTGGGAAGCAATAGAAGAGAATCCTTTGACAAAGCGGCGGTAGTAGCTAGCTAACCCAACAAAACTCCTTATCTCTGACACATTAGTAGGTCTTACCCAATTCTTCACTACTTCGATCTTAGAAGGATCCACCATCACTCCGTCCTTAGAAACCACGTGCCCCAAGAAGGACACTGCATCTAGCCAAAACTCGCACTTAGAGAACTTGGCATAAAGCTTTTTCTCCCTCAACGTTTCCAATACCATTCTCAAATGCTCCTCATGGTCTTTCTTACTCTGGAGTAATCAGTATATCATCAATAAATACGATCACAAAGAGATCTAAATATGGCTTAAAAATCCCGTTCATCAAACTCATGAACGCAGCAGGGGCATTCGTAAGACCAAAAGACATCACTACAAATTCGTAATGCCCATACCTGGTTCTAAAAGCAGTCTTTGGCACATCCGTTGCTCGTATTTTCAATTGATGATAACCGGATATCAAGTCAATCTTAGAGAAGACACAAGCACCTTGTAACTGATCGAACAAGTCATCAATGCGAGGAAGAGGATACTTGTTCTTTATAGTCACCTTGTTCAACTGCCGGTAGTCTATGCACATCCGAAAACTCCCATCTTTCTTCTTTACAAACAAAACCGGAGCACCCCAAGGAGATGCACTTGGTCTAATGAAGCCTTTGCTCAACAACTCTTGGAGTTGGGCTTTTAACTCTCTTAACTCCGCGGGAGCCATTCTATAAGGGGGTATAGAAATGGGGCGCGTACCTGGTTCGAGATCAATACAGAAGTCAATATCCCTATCTGGGGGCATACCCGGAAGATCTGTAGGGAATACATCAAGAAACTCACGGACCACCAAAACCGACTCAATCGAAGGTACTTGGGTAGTGTCATCCTTGAGATGTGCCAAGAAAGCTAAACACCCTTTTCTAACCATTTTCTTAGCACGAAGAAAGGAGATTATACGCACCGGATTGGAAGTGTAGTCACCCTCCCACACTAACGGATCTTTCCCAGGCTTGGCTAACGTCACCGTTTTAGCATTACAATCCAAGATCGCAAATTGCGGAGAAAGCCAAGTCATACCCAGAATTACATCAAAATCAACCATCTCTAAGATAACCAAATCTACATAAGTGTTACTCCCCACAAAGTTCACCAAACAAGACCTATGTACCTTTTCAACTACCACAGACTCACCCACCGGTGTAGAAAAACGAATAGGCATGTCAAGTAATTCACAATGCAATTTTAGACCATTAGCAAATGATGAAGATACATATGAAAACGTGGAGCCAGGGTCAAATAATACAGATGCCATGCAATCACAAACCAAAAGATTACCTGTGATAACAGCATCAGACGCCTCCGCTTCAGATCTCCCAGGGAAAGCGTAACAATGGGGCCCTATCGTTTGTCTGTCCATTGCCCCTACACATGTTGCGTAGTAGTGGCTCCATTTTGCCATCACCTCTGCCGTTGTGATGACCACCATTACCTCGACCACCACGTCCTCCAGAAAAGCGGCCTCTACCATGACCACCTTACCTTAGCTAGTAGTGGGGTTCTGTAACTCTGGTTTGGACAATACCTCTTGATGTGTCCAACCTCCCCACATCCATAACACTCTCGGGGTTCATGCATAGGTGTCTCGGAGTAGTGTTGACCGTTCTGAGGTGGACCCCCAACTACAGTCGTGTAGTGAAGACTGAATTGGTCGACTTGAGTAACCTCCGGAGCTCTGTCCTCTTAGAGTGAGAACCATTAAACTCGCCTCCCCTTCGAAACCTTTTTGATGTCGATGTCGTGGTGAAGTCGTCTGGCTTCACTCCTTCCACCTCTATCACAAAGTCTACCACCTCTTGGAAGGATGTTGCCATAGCCGCTACCTGTAAGGCTGAAATCCGCAACTCTGACCTCAACCCCTTCACAAAACGGCGAATCCGTTCTTGTGGACTGAAACAAAGTTGGGTGGCGTATCTGGATAGTGCGCGAAATATAGCCTCATACGCGTTAACTGTCATCCTCTCCTTGCTCTAGACTCAAAGAACTCGTCCCTTTTTCTATCTCTCAAAGTCCTTGGGATATACTTCTATAAACAGGGTAGAGAATGATTCCCAAGTCATAGGTGGTCTCTGTTGGTTGACACTCAACATGTGACCGCCACCACGTTTTGGCGTTCCCTTGAAACTGATAGCTCACGAACTCAACGCCAAACCGTTCTACTATACCCATCTTGTGTAGTAGCTCATGACAATCAACCAGAAAATCGTAGGCATCCTCTGATTCTGCGCCCCTTAAAGACTGGAGGTTTCAATTTCAAGAATTACTAAAAAGTTCATGCTGATCTTGTCATAATAGGCCCAGTAGTCAGGCGTGGAAATGTGCCTATTCCCAATGATGCATCCATGCAGGGAGCACATAGTAGTCGTATGTCGTACCTCTGAAACCGGAGGTGTTGTGTGTAGAAACCGCTGGAGGTGCCTGACCCTGATCGGATAACCCACTAAGATAAGCAAGTACTTGGTTGATCATCTCTGGGGTAGGTTGGGGTGGCATTTCCTCATTCTGCCTTGTTCATTCTCCCCTTCCCCCCCCCTCTCTTATCACCTCCTCGGTCGGTGGAGGAGTCACCGCCCTAGTATCAGATGGGCTAGGGCTGGTCCTCTTCCTCTAGAGGACGTCCTCCCACGACCTCTCCCACGGCCTCTTGCCGTTGCTCTTCCTCGAGCTACAGCCCCAGTGGCTGGCTCAGTCGTTTCTTGTCTTTCCGTTGTTGTGCTGGTGCGGTCGTTGCTCTAGTTTAACCTTCTGCGAAATAGAGTAAAGATGGTCAGATACCAATTCGTATCGCCCAGATACCAATTGGACTCAAGTAGTAGCACGAAAGAAGAATGAAAGAGTGAAATTTTCCTAAAGTCTTATAGCCTCTCAAGGAAAAGTAAAGGCGTCCCCTACCGTTCCTTAAGACTCTACTAGACCTGTTCTTGTGTGATGAGACCAATGAACCTAATGCTCTGATACCAAGTTTGTCACGACCCAAATCAGGGACGCGACTGGCACCCACATTTACCCTCCTATGTGAGCGAACCAACCCATCTAAACCTTAACATTTCAAGATATATCAACAGAAAATAATGCGGAAGACTTAAACTCATTAATAAAAACAATTCAATACTATTATTATTATCCCCAAAATCTGGAAGTCATCATCACAAGAACATCTATGATCAAATTACTTAACTAGGAATGTCTAAGAACAAAATAACTAAAAAGCTAGTCCATGCCGGAAGTTCAAGGCATCAAGACTTGAAGAAGAAGACCCAGTCCAAGCTAGACGCATTAGCTCACCCTGAATTCCGATGAAGTGAAGACTGGCTAGATCTGCTGTTGAGTTGAAGTTGACAGAACGTTTGCTGCATTACACAAATAACAAAGAGGAAAACATGAAAGTTCAGTACAACCACACGTACTGAGTAGATATCATCGGCCAACTCAAAATAGGGAACAGTATATATCAATAATAATGTAAATCAACTACAATACTCAACATGTAGCAATAACAACATGAATTCATCAATAACTACAACCGAGTTCACACATGAGGACTCAAGCCTCAATACCATACTTATTTGGGAATTAAGTTCATTAGATTGAGTATATTCATTCTTTCAAGATTCATTATCTTTCTTCCTCTTGTGTCGGTACGTGACACTCCGATCCTCTATTTCTATTCTGGTGTCGGAACGTGGCACTCCGATCCTCATTCTATCCTGGTACCGGAACGTGGCACACCCGATCCATTTATCTATCCTGGTGTCGGAACATGACACTACCTCCTCATATTCTATCCTGGTACGGAACGTGGCACCCGATCCATATTCTATCCTGTGTCGGAACGTGACACTCCGATCCTCATATTCATTCTATCCTGGTACCGGAACGTGGCACCCAATCCATATTCTATCCTGGTGTCGGAACGTGACACTCCGATCCTCATATATCATTCTATCCTGGTACCGGAACGTGGCACCCGATCCCTAATTCATCAAGCCTTCTTTTACACTAAGGCATCATCATTCTTATTATATAATATCAAGTGAATTAGGGTTCTTTCAAGATTGGGATTCAATAGCTTCATCATGCTTTGTTATTCATCACATTTTATAATCATAATCATGCAAGCATACAACTTAAGCACATAGCAGGGTTTACAATACTATCAACACATAATATTCACTATTAAGAGTTCACTACGAA
Organism: Solanum habrochaites; assembly: GCA_027704765.1. Classification (NCBI taxonomy): domain Eukaryota; kingdom Viridiplantae; phylum Streptophyta; class Magnoliopsida; order Solanales; family Solanaceae; genus Solanum; species Solanum habrochaites. Next base: position 43,995,634 of record JAKWJA010002498.1, read on the forward strand.
TATCGTAACATAAACCATAACCTACTCCACCGAAGAATCGTGATCACAAGCAAATTCCTCAATTTCTTGTTGTCCTCTTCGTTCCTCTCTTGATCGATTCTCTCTCTCTCTTGCTGTTCTTTCTATTTTTCTTTATTCAAACCCTCTTTCTTTTGCCCTAATTAATATATAATTAAGAATAAAAGATGGCAATAATAACCCACTAATTAACTTAAGGTTACCTCTTTTAACCCCCAAGTAATTAGACTTATTAACATTAACCCTATAACTTTATAATTAAAGCAGGAATAGTCAAAAACGTCCCTTAAAACGTGTAAAGAAATCCGACCCGAGCTGGGATTGCGTAGCCCGTGACGGGCCGTCGCGCCTGCGACGGTCCGTCCTGCTGTCCGTCACAAGGTCCAGAGACTTGTTTTTAAGTGGATGGCCTGTGACGGGCCGTCGAGCCTGCGACGGTCCGTCCTGCCATTCCGTCATGGCGTTCAGAGAGTCGATTTTCAGTACCCAATTTCAGATTTTCTAAGTGTTTTGAAACGACACCCTCCACGACGGTCCGTCGTGGCCTCCGTCACATCTGCCAGTTTTTCCAGAATAAAATCTGTTGCTCAAAACGACTAAACAGGTCGTTACAGGGAAACTCCTACGAAAGTTCACTTTTTCTTGATTTGACATTGGCAGCTCCCTGTTTTGGGACTAAAATGAATTCACTGTAATGCTAAGGAGTTCACTATAATATTTGGGTACTTCACTATAAAATGGTTCTTTTTGCTAAAATTGTGGAAATCATTCTTTAATTGTTGAATGATGGTTCTTATATTTTTATACTTCTATATTCATGAAGCTTTTACTCAATTGTCATGAAAATATATTTATACTAACATGTACCTTTTAGCATGTTTTTGCATATGTCATACTTAGCACATTGTTTTGTACTAACACCATACATTTCTAAACTCTATAAGTATAGGTTTGGATGAAAGGAGAAGTTTAGAAGGCAAAGCTTGGGAAATCTACTCTCTCAAAACTTTGTATGTCCTCATATATTCGAGGACATAGTCTATGTTTATTAGTTTTTGTTATGAGGACTTATTATTTATTTCTTTCAAATGTAAAGGGTCATGTCCCTAAGATATTATGTCGTGCCTTTTAGTTTTGCTTGTCACAATAAGATCTTTTTAGTATTTATGAAATAATTATTTTTTGTATTAAATGTCATGAAAAGTTCTAATTCTACATTACTTTTAATGTCTTATGTAATGAACGATAGTTAAAAAGGCTTGTACATGACCCAAAAGGGTAAAGTACGCGTTGTGACGAACCAAGGGTTCTCTTTATTTTCTAGTGGTACTTGCGGGTTTTTATACTTATATATTTATAATTGACCTTAAAACAACGTTACAACTCTTAGGCTTTCCTGTTAGCCACTAGATTAGGCTTTAGATTATTGGAGTATTACATTATCCCCACCCCTAGGAACATTCGTCCTCGAATGACACTTTAAAAGAAAATATTAGCCTCAAGACTAGCAGCCTAACCAACAAAACATACAATTATGAGTTATAACATCAATCATGGTGTTTATATGTAGCTATTCAAAACTTCCATTATAACATATAACAGATTCAGAATAACACCATGAGGAATTTCCTTCTCACAACAACATGAGTTGAACATATCATTCGGGAGTAAAATATTCTACAACTCAAACTATAAACATGATTGATATCATTTCATAAAGATTCATCGTATAAAAATGCATACCATAAGTCAAAACAAATAAAATTGACAATTTTCAAGTCTATAGGAATAACATCACTGTAATTCACTATAACATGAACATTTTTGCAAAATATCACAAATAAATCAAAGCAAGTTCAAGCTTAGTCCTTATTTTCATTATTAGAAAAAAACAACTAATTTTCATTAGTTATCAAATAAGTGAGGTAACATGACTTCATGTCGGCCTAGGCCTCCCATGTTGCACCTTCAACTAGGTGACTCTTCCATAACAAATTTACCAAAGCCACCTCTTTATTCCTTTACCCTTTTACTTTTCTATTGCAATTTTAACTGGAACCTCCTCATATGATAGGTTCTCTTGAACACCTAGACATTCAATAGGAATAATGGAATATAAACATGATTGATATCATTTCATAAATATTCATCGTATAAAAATGCATACCATAAGTCAAAACAAATAAAATTGACAATTTTCAAGTCTATATGCATAACGTCACTGTAATTCACTATAACATGAACATTTTTGCAAAATATCACAAACAAATCAAACCAAGTTCAAGCTTAGTCCTTATTTTCATTATTAGAAAAAAACAACTAATTTTCATTAGTTATCAAATAGGTGAGGTAACATGACTTCATGTCGGCCTAGGCCTCCCATGTTGCACCTTCAACTAGGTGACTCTTCCATAAAAAATTTACCAAAGGCACCTCTTTATTCCTTTAACCTTTTACTTTTCTATTGCAATTTGAACTGGAACCTCCTCATATGAGAGGTTCTCTTGAACACCTAGACATTCAATAGGAATAATGGACTCGGGATCACCCATACACTTCTTAAGCATAGATACATGGAAAACCAAATGAACTGAAGTCAATTAACTAGGTCTTCTCCAAGACTATTATTTGAATGTACTTCGAATATGAATGAGTCTTAAATGATATAATGAATGTACTGACTTAAGTTAAGAAAACATGTTAAATGAATAAGTACTTATCTAGAGTAGCTAAGGATTGTCTAGTTAAAGTGTGTAGGGGGCGTAGGAATGATCATTTTGTATCTAACCTAGATTAGCCTTAAGAATGAATCTAGTTAGGGAAGTTGGTTGATTATGTAGACAATATCCAATCTTATGTAGTCTAAAGTATTGCTTAGGTAATCCTGAAGAGGTCAATCATTTACGTTATATTCTTGATATATTTAAGAAAGTGTTTTGATAAATTTTTTAAGGGAGAATGTAATATTATATGTATACTATTATATTAAGTGATTATAATTCTATCCTAGGTAATCTAAAGGATCTGTTAAGTGTGTCGATAAGGGATTGTATGGGCGGTCACTTCACAACTCACTCTAGTTAACCTTAGAATCACCTTTGGTGGAGGATCTCATGTTCATGCAGTTATTGCGTTGTAAGTGTTTGTCTATCATTATGGGTTGACTTAAAGATCATTTAGGTGTGCCTACAGAGGGTGTATGGGATGTTTATCTTTCTCTTACTTAAGTGAGTCTTAGGATGGATTTTAGTGAGAGGATTTCATGCTAGAAAGTATCCCTTGTGAGGTTGAGAAACTTCACCGTAACACTGAAGTTCGTTCACTATAACTTGGCATGAGTTTTCTGTAATGTTTCTAAAAAAGTGAATAATTCTCTAAGTGATTTCTTATGTGTTTCTAAGGTATTAAATGTTGTCCTGATGCTTGTGATATGATATTTAAGTCTTAAAGATCCATATTTCTAATAAATGTCCGTTTTCGTAATTTTTATGCATTATGCCATACTTAGTACATGTGTTTGTAATAATTGCAGGTTTTTATGTGTCTTTTAAGTGGTACATAGGTGAAGGTGCTTTTGGAGAGCTAAGCTTAGATTAGAGGATCGTTCAAGCAAGTTCAAGTACGTCCTCACTTGACACGAGGGCGTAGATGTCTCTTATTTCCATTATTAAAGTATTGTAATAGACTTCGTAGTGCTATAATCCTATTGTGTATGGGTCGTGTTTTAAAGTACTCTTGTGTCTATGATTTTATGAAATGAGACTTAGTATTCCCTATGAGTTGTATATGAAAGATATTTTAAAGACTCTGTAAATGTTTGTGAAAAGTTATAATTCCGCACTACTTTTCATGTATGTATATGCGATGAACGGTTCGAAAGGGCTTGTACATGACCTCTAAGAGATCAAGTTCGTCGTTTGCAATACGAAATTGGCTTTAATTCTAGGTTGTGGTTCGGAATGTGACACCTTCCCACCAAAACACTTATCTAAGGTCATAATACATCTTTATAGAACACGGATGAATGGAATAGTATATACCATGAGCTACCTTCCTCAAGTCATCAACCTTGGGCACACACAACTTTCGTTGATAGCTCAAGATACCATCCGACCCTAAGGAGAATAACTCATTAAGCTTGCTAAGAATCGATATCTTCTAATCCATAAATGATTGATGTTTATACTTCTTCTCAATCACCAAAGATGATTAAGACTTATTCGGGGAGTCTCAATCTAGCCCCTAATCTAGCAAACCTATGAACATATTTAAGTGGGTATTTATTGGCTTCATCTACATGAGACAAAATACCGATGGTCATACGACTTAGAGCATCCCCAACCACATTGGCCATGTGGGGATGGTAGAGAACACTCATGTTGTAATCTTTAAACAATTCCTACGACCGTGTTTGTCGGAGATTTATCTCCTTCTGAGTAAAGACATATTGAAGACTCTTGTGGTAGGTATACACATAAACATGAACACCATACAAATAATGCCTTGTGGGGATGGTATGGAACACTCATGTTGTAATCTTTCAACAATTCCTACCACCATATTTGTCGGAGATTTGTCTCCATTTGAGTAAAAACATATTGAAGACTCTTGTGGCAGGTATACACAACAACATGAACACCATAAAATAATTCCTCCATATTTTGAAGGAAAATACGACGACGACTAACTCAACATCATGAGTTGACCGATTCCTCTCATGCAACTTAAGTTATCTAAAGTCATAGGCTATTACTTTTCTTGCGTTTCATATAACACAATCTAATCCCACTCACGATGCATCACAATATTCTAAGAAGACCTTGGTACCCTTTGGTAATGTCAACACCGAAGAAGAACTAAGCCTATCCTTCAAGATTTTGAATCTTCTTTCACATGCCTCCGCCCACTCATATTTCACACCCTTTTGGGTGAAAGTAGTCAATGGAGATGCAATTTAAGCAAAAAAATCCACAAACCTCCAATTATAATCCGCTAGACGCAAGAAAATCTTAATGTTCGTTGGAGTCAATGGTCTAGGACAATTTTACACCGCCTCCATATTGCTTGGATCAACCTCAACCCCTTCAATAGAGATTATATAACCAAGAAATGTTACCAACCTTAACCAAAACAAAAATTTGTTATACTTACCCAATAACTAGTTTTTCTTAAGTTTTTGTAACAGCACCCTCAAATGGACTATGTGTTCTCCCCCATTTTACGAATACAATGACAAATGAATCTATGTAACTTCGAAACACCCAATTCATGAGATCCATAAATGTCGTTGGGGCATTAGTGAGACCAAAGGACATTAAGAAAAACTCATAGTTACCATATGTAGTCCGAAATGTCATTTTGGTATATCCTCACCACTCACTCTAAGTTGGTGATACCCCGACGTCAATTCAATCTTAGAAAAGAAGCTTGCCCCTTTGAATAGATCAAAAAAGTTGTCAATCCCAGGGAGAGGATACTTGTTCTTAATAGTTACTTTTTTGAGTTGGCGATAATCAATGCATATTTTAAGGGACCCATCCTTCTTCTTCACAAAAAACTAGAGCACCCCATGGAGACATACTATGTCTAATGAAGACTTTGTCTGGTAAATCTTTGAATTAAGTCTTCAACTATTTCAATTCGTCTGGACTATCTGATAAGGAGGAATTGAAATGGGATTGGTATCTAGTAGCAATTCAATACAAAAATCAATGTTCCGTTGGGGAGGGATTCAGGGATGATCATTAGGAAAGACCTCTGTAAATTCCCTAAATACGGCACTTACTCAATGGGAGGATGTTTGGAGTCTAAATCTTTGACTCTTACAACATTGTACAAGCACCTCCTTCAGCGCATTTTACAAGTCTTAAGACAAGAGATGATCGACCTCTAGGATTAGAATTTTCCCCCTTCCACTATTAAACGGGTTCATTTGGAAAATTGAACTCGACTATTATAATTCTACAATTAATGGAAGAAAAACAATCATTGAACCAATGCATCCCAAAAATTACATCAAATTCGACCACATCAACTTGTACAAATTCAACATGAGTCAGCCGATTGGGCAACATTATTGGGCACTTTCTATACACCCTCTTTGAAACCACCAACTCACCTACGGGGGGTAGTACCATGAAAGGTTTATTTAGTATATCAGGAATAATATAAAATTTTCTAGGTTCAAGGGAGTAAGAAAAGGTAATGTAGCACCCGATTAAAGTAAATCATATACATCAATAGAGAAGACTTGTAACATATAGGTCACAACATCTGGAGAAATCTCTTGTTTATCCTTGGAGCAGTGCATAAAAATTATTCTTCTTTGGAGGATCTGCATTCGAACCACTAGATTAAGCTTCCCAACTACCCTTGTCTTGGTCGTTCAAATTTGGGCAATCCCTAACCTTGTGTCCACTCTTGCCACTCCTAAATCAATTTCAGTCCCAACAAGGCAGTCACCATAATGCTTTTTTCCACATTTTCCACATGTTGGCTTCTTGCTTGGTGAGCTAGTACCTCTTTCCTTTATAGACATAGGGTTAGCCTCCCTATCATCATGAGCCTTAGGAAATTTTTTTAGGAACTTGATTAGAAACCTCTTCTTGAACCTAGGATTGTCTTGGATGTCAAGCTTACCCTTTGAAGAACATTCATAAAATGTCCTTGCTCTCATGGCATCCCTATTCTTTCTATTAACCCATGTGTCTTCCACTTGGGGATCATGTACGATAGATGTATATGTTATCATGTAGCATAGCCAAACAACATTCTTCCTTCAAGTTATCTGACACCCTTGACACAGAGAAGCTCATTTCATCCCTAGGATCAGAAGCCAAAGAAAGATAATACTTTGACAATTTAGTGAATTTAAAAAGTAGTTAATTACATTCATACCTTCTTAACGAAGGTTGATGAGTTACTTTACTTTGGTTTCCCTATTCTCCTTAGGAAAGGACCTATCAAGAAAGCATTTTTTAAGATATTTGATGTCACAAGTCATCCTTTTAATGACCTATTATTTCTCTATATATTTTGTATCATGTTTGTGCCACTTCATTGATTTTGTAAGTGTCTACCTCGACCTTCTCACTAGTAGGAAACCACATATCATTGAGAATCTGATAGGTTTCACCAATAAGTTCTTGGTGGTCTTCCATAACTTTTGATCCATAGAAAGTATGGGGATTCATCCTTGTGAAATCTCTTAACTTGGAGGCTATGGTGCCAAAATGTTGATTACCTCACGGTCAACCTCCCAGTTAGCTTGGGCCATCATGACTTATGCTTGAGTAGTGACAGCTAGTTCTTGAGTTGTAATGGCTAGGGCCATTTGGAGAAAGGCTTACCTTATGTCTCTTTCCGTCAAAGTATATGAATTGACCTATGTCTGGACATCATTAGTACCTTCTTAAAGATGACAGACATAATGGCCTTGGGGAGAGCTCTTGCATCGGAAATCTCTACATCAAGTCTTTGAGAGGCTTTTCTTTGTGTATTCATTGAATATAATCACAATAAAAGGATTAGATTCTAAGGTCACATATAATAAAGACTCACGAGGAACAATATTGGAATTCCAAGAAAAAAAACATTTCCTAAGCATCTTATAGTTTCCTAAAAATAAGTGTGGTGCACTTCACAATTATAAATAAGAATCTACATAGATGTGATTATGTGAGAGATAGAATCTAAATATATTGAACCTCATGTTCTTATACAAAGTTTGTCATATCTAGGGGAACCCCCTAGATGTAACCAGCGTCGTCATCCTTATCGAGGACTATGACTAGCCTCTTAGCTTACATCATTACATTCATAGGTTAAAAGTGTGGAAAATTTAGAACTTTTCTTCTATCTATAATAAGGTTTACATAGATATTTAGCATACACATAATATATATACTTATATCGAGTATATATGGACCATATGTCTCATATCATATTCATATAAACAAGAGTATAGCAATTGAGCCCAGCCCATACATTAATACAATAAATGCAACATATAGGGTATAAATCTTTAGTACTCAAATGAAAGAAATGAACATATTGTATTTAATAATAATCAATATACAAAGCTAATGTGGAATCAGGGGTCATGGATCCCTACATTGATGGATGTCGGACTACTTCCCAAGGTAGTAACAAAACATAAACATTCAAACTACGTGGATACACTATCTAGTATTACTCTAGGGGAAACATAGTTCAAGAACTAGGAAATATAGTTTGGACCCTCTTTATCCTGCATACATTATAGTCTCTATTGTCATTAGTACATTTGTAAAAACCAAAAAAATTAATATGCTAAGTAATGCTTAATGTGTCTAGAATACGTACAATTAGACCGGGTTCACACGGACTGATGCGCGTAGAATCAGACCTCTGAACCCTTGCGACTGAAAAGCAACCTATCTTGGGAGTTAGTTGATCTAGGAAAGGTTGTTTCCAGCAATGTAGGGTCCCAAATATGAAGATTTACCCGGATGAGTCTTTACCAGAAATTTAAAGGGAACATTTTAAGTTTGGAGGGTCTGGGGGTAAAATAGTATTTTTCTAGGATAAGGGTAGAATTGTAATTACCCTAAATACATTACTTAATATTTAATTTATAAAGTGGAGGGGAATTTTGGGGAGATCGAGCCATAAATTGGCCTTTTACCGAAGTCTTTATCCTCACGGGTTTGAACCTAGTTGAAGCAATGATTTAAATTGTTTTTATTTAATTTGGTAAATTAAGTTAATTAATATTTATTAGATTATTTAAGAAAAAGTAAAATAAGATTTTTAAAGGGTTGAAAGAGTCCTAGTTTGACTAAGTCCTTTCCTAAACCAAAACTACCTTGCACATTTCACTCTCTCACATCAATATCTCACCTTTACGATCATTCTCTCTTTTTTTTCATGTTTCTCTGCCAAGAAAAAGTACTAAACCACAAAAATTACTAAATTTGAAGAACTTACACGAAAAAATAAGAAAAACAAGCTAATCAAAAAGTTAGGCAAAAGGGAGTATTATTCCGTCGATTTGGTGTTGAAATTGAAGGGATTTGGACGTGATTTTAGGAGAAGGTTTTGGGAATCATGTCAAGGTTTAAACTACATTAAATGTATGGGTTTTTTTATTACCTTTTGTCCCTTTCCCAAGACACCCCTAATATTCACTCAATTCTAATCTAAAACATAGGATTGTTTCCCTTTTCATGTCTTTGTTACTAGATCCCATTGATTCGTAGGTTGGGTATATCTACTTGTAGATTTTAGGCATGTAATGTGTTTTCATGAGAAATATTTTCATGTCTGATTGTTTGAAATCGTATGTATTACAACCTATGTTTTTTGAAAACATGTGATTTTGTGTGAAAAGTTAGACGTGACTATCACATTCGGTTTGAGGTGCAAAAATGATATGTTATGGTGTATTTTTACGTGCACAAATTTATGTATATCATGATGCTCACATGAAGTGTAATGTGGCTGATTTGAGTGAGAAACTCTTGGATAAATGAACCCATGAAAATTCCCCAAAGACGTTCTAAATGAACCATGAGTTACCCTAAGAACTAATGTGCAACATTGATGGAAAAGATTCTGAAAAACTACAAATTTTTATCTACATATTGTTGAGTTTCGGTCAAGTTAAAGTTGTATGCTATGAACAATGAATTAAATAAGTGAAGTCACTGAGGATTGAACCCATAACTTCACCTTGTTAAAAGTTATATAATAATGTAAGTTAAAAAGAATATGGTAAGGGGAATTCTAACCGTGATCTTGACTGGAAAATGAAATTATGAAAATAAAAAATGAGAAGTGTGGGATTCGAGCCCACAACTTCTAGGTCAGACATAACGAATAAAAGGAAAATAAAGGTTGAGGGATGTGGGAATCCAACTCACGACCTCTAGGATAATTAAGGGAATTAAAGAGAAAAATAGAGTGAGGCCGTGGGGATTCGATCACAAACCCTCACAGTAAACTCGGGAAAGCCAAGGAAAAAGAGGATAAAAAATGAGGATATGGGGGATCGATCCCACAACCACTCGGTCCCAAATAAATTAAAAGGTAAAAGAAATAAAAAAAATAAGGGAAAGTAAATATTTGCGTTGAGGCACGATCTCGGGTCCCCAAGCTGAAGTGAGGTTAATTCAAAAATATTAACCAAGGGATTCAAAATCGGGTTCACTTCCCAAAACTCCGTATTGATGCATAAGTCATACGTGAATAAATGCTCAAAGTAATTCTGCCCACATTGATCGAAATCGATATCTTGGCATATATACAAGATGTATTAGTCATGTACAACATAATCTTAGGAAGATATGAATCACTTAAACGAACTATGAATGAAGCCGCATGGCTTGTAATGTGTATATACCCATAACTTTAGCATACATTTAAAAGTAAGTGAACTAAGATGTATGCAATGAAATGATATAAATCTCCATTACGTGTTAACACAGATATAGTTGAATCTACGTCAATAGAGATGGTTGGAGTTGTTGAAGGACTATGACATGAATGTCCACTACCATTAAGGTAAGGCTAATGTTGTCGCTGATTCTTTGAGCAGGATGAGCATGGGAATTATAGCCCAGATATAGGATGAGAAGAAAAAGTTGGTTAAAACTTTACACAGACGGACCAGAATAGCTGTGCGGTTAGTTGACTCTACTAGTGGGGGTCTTTCAGTGCATCCTAGTTCTGAATCATCCTTAGTAGTTGAAGTGAAGAAGGGTCAGCATCTTGATCTTGTGTTGATGGAGCTAAAGGACTCAGTTTCAGTTAAGATGAATGAGTCGTTTGCTTTGGGAGGTGACGACATACTTAAGTACAAAGACAGGTTGTGTGTACCAGATGTGGATGATGTGTGAACTAGGATCATTGCAGAGGACCATGGTTCCAGATATTCTATACATCCAGGTTCCACCATGATTTATCATGATCTTAAACATATGTATTGGTGGGATGGGATGAAGAAGCACATTGCAAAATATGTGGCCAAGTATCCTAATTTGCAACAGGTTAAGGCAGACCATCTTAAGTCTTGCGGTCTTACTCAGTTTATTGAGGTCCCAAATTTGAAATGGGAGGCCATAAATATGGCCTTCGTGGTTGGTCTTCCAAAGACTAGGAGACAGCGTGACTCCATAAGGGTTATTGTGGACAGGATGACTATGTCTGCCAACTTTATCTCCGTGAAGTCTACTTACAGATCTGAGGATTATGAAAGACTTCACTTTGATTAGATTGTGAGATGTCATGGGTTACTTTGTCTATCATTTAAGATAGAGGAGCTCAGTTCACTTCACATTTTTGGAGATCCTTCAAGAAGATGTTAGGCACACTTAGCACTTTTGTTCATTCTCAAAATGATAAGCAGGAAGAACGCACCATTCAGACATAAGAGGATATGTTGAGAGCGTGTGTGATTGACTTCAGGGGTAGTTGGGACGACTATTCTCCTTTTATAGAGTTATCGTATAATAATAGATATCACTCCAGCATTAGGATTTAACCATTTGAGGTGTTGTATGGTAGAAGGTATAGGTCTCCAGTAGGGTGGTTCGAGGTTTGAGAGTCATCCACTTTGGGCCAAAATATCATTCATTAGGCCTTAAAGAGGGACAGAGTGATTAGGGACGGGTTGGCCACTGCCACCAGTCAACAGAAGTCTTATGCAAACGACAAAAAAATGACCCTTAGAGTTTGATGTTGATGACTAGGTCTATTAGAAAATATCACCTATGAAGGGGGTGATGAGGTTTGGTGGGAAAGGAAAGTTGAGATTGAGGTATGTTGGGCCATATGAGATCCAGCAGCGTGTAAGTGAGGTGGACTATGAGTTGGCTCTGCCTGCGGATCTAGATTCTGTTCATCCTATCTTTCATGTCTCTATGTTAAAGAAGTGCCTATGTTATAAAGCATCAATTCTACCTATTGAAGGTTTCGGGGTCGAGGAAGACTTTTACTATGAGGAATTTCCTATTGAGATTTTAGACAGACAAATCAAGCGCCTAAGGAACAAGGAGGTTGCAACGGTAAAGGTATTGTGGAGGAATGATCTTTTTGAGGGTGCTACGTGGGATGCCTAGACCGATATGAGATCCTGGTACCCTCATATTTTCATCCCTTAAGGTTAGACTTCCTACTCTTAAGTCTAAGTTTCCTTTTCTCTCCATTCTTTGTTTCTATTGCTTGATTGTGTATAGTAACTATGTTATGATCTGACTGGCATTACAGTAAATAGTTAGTGTTGTCATTCGGGGACGAATGTTCCTAAGGAGGGGATATGCTAAGCAATTCTTAATATGTGTAGAATGCCCACAATTAGACAAGGTTTACACGAGTTGATGCGCGTAGAACTAGACCTTTGAACCCTTGCGAAAGCCAAGCCAACTAACATGGAGAGTTAGTTGAGCTAGGAAAGGTTGGGTCCAGCCATGTAGGGCTCCCGAATATGATGATTTACCTGGATTAGTCTTTACCGGATTAAAAAGGGGATATTTTAAGTTTAGTGGTTCTAGGATTAAAATGGTCTTTTTTCCAGGATAAGGGTAGTATCGTAAATTACCTAAATAAGTAATTAGTTATTTAATTACTAAAGTGGAGGGGCATTTTTTTGAGAGGGTTCCGAAAATTGTCCTCTAAGTGAAGTCTTCCTCCACCCGGGTTCCAACCTTTGTTAAAGAAATGATTTAAATTGTCTTCGTTTAAATTTGTAAATTAACTTAATTAATTATTATTTATTAGCTCATTTAAGAAAAAGGAAAATCTGATTTTTAAAGGTTTGAAATAGTCCTAGTTTGAGTAAGTCCTTACCTAAGCCTAAACTACCTTTCACGTTCCACTCTCTCACGTCAATATCTCACCTTCACGATCATTCTCTATTTTTTTCACATTTCTATGCAAAGCAAAAGTACTAAAGTGTAAAAATTACTACAGTTCGTCACACTTGAAGAACTTACACGAAATTATAAGAAAAACAAGAGAATAAAAAATGTTAGGAAAAAGGGAGGATTACTCCGTCGATTTGGTGTTGAAGTTGAGGGGATTTGGACGTGATTTTTGGAGAAGTTTTTGGTCATCAAGTCAAGGTTTGAACTACATAAAAGTTATGGGTTTTTTTTTCCTCTTGGTCTCTTTCACAAGAGACCGATAAGATTCAGTAAATTCTAATCCGAAAACTAGAATTGTTTCCCCGTTGCATGTTCCACTCACTAGGTCCCATTGATTCATAGGTTGGGTATGTTTGCTGGTAGTTGTTAGGCATGTAATGTGCTTTCGTGATGAATATGTTCTTGAATGTCTGTTAAAAATCATATGAATGACAACCTCTTTTTTCCTAAAATATGTGTATGCGTGTGAAAAGTTAATCGTGACTATAACCTTTGCTTTGAGCTTCAAAAATGATATGTTCTGGTTGTATTTTTACGTACACAAACTTATGTAAATTTTGATTTTCACATGAAGTGTAATGTTGCTGATTTGAATGTGAAACTGTTGGCTAAATGAATCTATGAAATTGAACCTAAGACGTTCTAAATGAACCATGAGTTACCGTAAGAACTAACGTGTAACGTTGATGGAAAATATGCTGAAAAACTACAAAATTTCCAGCTACATATTTATGATTTTTAGTCAAGTTAAAATGGTTTAAAATGGTATGAATAATGAATTCAATATGTGATGTCACTTAGATTGAACCCGTGACCTCACCTTGTTAAAAGTCATAGAATAATGTAAGGAGTGGGATTCAAACCCACAACCTCTCGGTCAGACATAAGGATTTAAAGAAAAGAAAGCTTGAGGCGTGTGGGAATCAAACCCACGACTTGTAGATTGAATAAAGGAATTAAATAGAAAAATAGAGTGAGATTGTTGGGATTCGATTCATACCCTCACGGTCAACTCAAAAAAGTCAAGGTATTTGAATATAAAAAAAATGAGGTAGTGGGGGATCGATCCCACTCTCGGTCCTAAATAAACGAAAAGAAAAAATTAAGAAAAAAATAAGGGGGAAGTAAATGTTGACATTAGGGATTGTTCTCGGGTTCCCAAGCCGAAGTGAGGTTAAGTCAAAAATAATTTAGAATACAAGCGTTAACCAAGGGATTCGAAACCGGGTTCCCTTGCCTAAACTCCATATTGATACATAGGTCATACATGAATAAATGTTCAAAGTAATATTTCCTACACAGATTGAAATTGATAGCTTGGAATACATACAAGATGAATAAGTCTTGTACCACATAATCTTAGGAAGATATGAATCACTTAAACGAACTATGAATGAATCCACGTGGCTTATAATGTATATACCCATAATTCTAGCATACACTTAAAAGTAAGTGAACGTAAGATGTATGCAATGAAATGATGAAACCCTAGAAGGTTAAGTAAGAGTCTGAAACACATTAAATGGCCAAGTGCATTGGCATATGATGAAATAAGCATTCACGTAATAAGGGGTGAGTAATTATGGAGAGAAAATATGCTAAAGTTAATGAATGTTGTGACAACATGATAAGAGGCTAATGTAAAAGATGAGAGCAATCTCAAATAAGCCTAACTAAATGTTACCAAAATGTTGTCACCTATGAGAGTGTAAAGTTAATGAAAAGACCAGTCTCTATGACCACTCTAATGAAAGTATTGAGTTTAATATACACTTATTACTAATGATGAGATGAGAAATAATATATTGAACTATGATGTCCTTATACTAGAAGACAACTTCCATTACGTATGAGTTGAATGCAATGTAACTGTATACTGAATACCAATAGACTAGCTATTAGAGGTTATGCCTTCTTTTGGGAAGGGCGAAGGTTCACGTAACTCTCATGAGATAATACTGTCCGGCATATCGGTATTGGATCTCCTTATATCTTCTAGTCTTTGAACCTATACTGCCGATATAGGGATTTTGCAGGTTTCAATTCCCATGTATGCTAGCATGTTTTGGGTCACTTTTGCAGGTGATTCCACCTCTTTTTGGTGTGGGGGAGACACTGAATTTCATGATGATCACATTATCTATGTCGGTTAAAGTTAATATTCCCCATGAATGAATGAGGCTAGCCTCAAATGATTCACAAAATGAAATCAATAATACCAAAGTTGTTAGGATAGGATGATCAAAAGGTAAGCTAGACTTAAGTAATTACACTAGGTCATTCTTGATCATTGCAGATCAAACTCGATGAAAATCTTAAAATACATCCTAGGTATCAGTGGTGTTTACACTAGCTTATGAATGTATGAAGTGACATACCTATGAATGAATGAAACAGACTCTCTGTTTGCTAAAGAAGGCTCCCTAGTTGAGGTCCCATATGTTGAGCCCTCATTTTTGGGAAGTCTTGATGTCAAGTCCATGATTCCAAAATCTCATGGTGTATGAACTAATTATGTGAAAGATGTTATGTGTTATACGCAATATGTTATGTGCAATGTGTAAGACGTTATGTGATGTGTGCAATATGATACGTATCATGATGCATGTTACTCTCATGGCAGGACTTTGCTAATCCAATTTGGCAAGGCAAATGACTTTCCTAATCGAAATTTTGCAGGTCCACGAACTTCCCTAATCAAAATTTTGCAAGTCTACTAACTTGACTTTCCATAAATCATGTTATTAGGAATGAGTTATTCTTACTCATGAATGTCCTTGGTGTGTTCTTTCATATACCCATACTTATTAAAAATGTGTACTAATTCGATACAACTCTATATTTCTAGGTGCATGCATAGGTGGACATTAGATCTTATAGTACGACATTGCATATATCCGTACATGGATCGTTTATCACGATTTTGTAGGCCCTCATGCTTTCGAGGATGTCTAAGGTTATTTTCTAACTTAGTTGTAGGCTATATCTAGTTTATCATGTTCCACTAGTGTTTCATTTGAACTTTTGTTTCAGACTTTTAATTGGTATAGTTTTGGCAAAAATACGTTTAATGCAATTATGAACTATTTCTTTTATTTGATGATCTTAATGTTAGATGTTTGATTGTGAACGTTTATGAGTTTAGTTGATTTTTATTCTATGAATGCTAAGTAAATTTTTTTTCATTTTTTCCACTATTTTTACCTTGATTAAGTAACGATGGCGTATTTAGGCTTGTTTGCGACATCTCAGAGGTCAACGACGCTAGTCTCGTCTTGGGTATTGACTTCGGTCGTGACAACATTACTGATCCTACCTTTCCTATGTGGGAAGGTACACTCCTCACTCTAGTTCACTCGGTGCTAAGCATATTCCCTTTTGAAATATCTTTATAATTCATCAAAGCTTAATATAGGTCATTGGGTCTATCCCTTATATTATCATAATCATCATCGCTCAATAAGAAATGCATGTGTATTGTCCTTTCATTACAATTCATACATGTGAGGTTAGCATACTTACATATCAGATCATGATAAAGCATATTGGTAAATTATAGCCATCCTTATAACATTTACATCTCAGAAAACAACTCACAATCCGTAGTTAATGAAATTTCAATTCCACATCATACCGACCCTATCAATTTGTAATATAAGGTATACTTCAACAAAACATCATCACTTAATTACAAATAATCATAATTGAAGTAAATAATTGAGATCACAAGACTAGCCCAATCCTCTTCACAATGCCATCATCAAGGTCTTACCACCAACCCTCCAATTCATCCCAATAATGGGTGTAATATCATCACACAATAGGAAACAACATAGTAATGAAGTCAACTGAATAACTATATAACATTTCATCACTAGTTCATCACTAGTTCAATTACTAAACAACTAGCATAATTGGATTATAATATATCAGAATCTTCTTATAATTGGCATTTTAACAACATACGATAACAACTCACACACTAACCAAGACAATTATATCAATACTAAAAAATTCAATTCAAGATCACAACCTAGGGTTAATGGGAAATAGGTCATCTTTCCACAACTAGTTCAATTCATCAAGAATTAGTATAATGTGATCATAATACATGTTCATCTACTCATAATAACAAAAATGAATCATAAACAAAGTAATTCACAAGATCAATTTCGTAATGGATGAAAACCCACTTAGAAATGAACTTTTTGAAATCAATTTGGAGGAAACCTTTGGGGAAAGATATCCCAAAATGGAATGAAATACACTACATTAATAATTGATGAAGTTTGATGGAGAAACATGATAACAAAGGCTACCACCGAGTGATTATCTTATGGGAAGTAGCTGTATTTGTGAAGGAGACTATAGCAATGTATCTCGACTTGAGATTAGACTAGAGTTCATAAAAGCCCTTTATAGTCCTTAATCATGTGCCTACATGTGATGTGTGCTAGTTCTATCGTTGTCAAGTAGAACACCCTCATTATAGTACGTTAGAACTCAGAATTCCATGTCTAAATATCATGGTCTATATCAGTTATTGACTATTCTCATCATATATTCTACCTAAAAGCATTAGAGAAGTTCTATGAAATTTAGGTGGTGGTATGGGACGCTCTAGATATTGCACAATAGACTTCGGTGTTAGAGTCCCTAGATCTTTTCCAAGACCATTACTTGAATGTATGTATGTGATTAATGAGTCTTCAATTAACTAATGAATGTAATGCCGTAAGTTAAGAAAGCATGTTCAATGAATAAGTAATTAGCTAGAGTATTAAGGGTTGTCTAGTTAAGGTGTGAAGGTGTTATGCCTCGTATTTTTTTTATACGTAGTGCGCATCGTGATCTAGAAGACGTAAAGAAATATTAGGCAAGGATGTTATTTCCAAATGTGATATTAAGTATGAGTTGGCTAATGTAAGTGCCATTAACTTTAAGTGAGGGATTAATTAGTGGCTAATTTGGATTGATTTAATCCAATGGGCCCCACCACTCATAATTGGTGGCTGATTAGGATTAATTTAATCCAGTGGGCCCCACCACTCAAGGCAAAAATTAAAAAGGGATCAGACTGTGGACTGGCCTTAGTGGACAGGTGTAGAGGGGGGCTGCCTCCACTTCATACTATTAAATGAGGTGGAGAAATCCACTCCATGCTAAATAAAGTGGTGAAATACATTGCTGCATATCATCTTCTTCTTCACCACTTGTCTTAGGCAGCCATGGAAATGGAGAAACCAACCCTGCAACTCTTGGCCAGCAGCTGCAAATAATTTGGTTAGTAATCTCCTTGTTTGGTGTGTTAATTCTTTAGAATACCCTTGTTAATTATCAATAAATTTTAAGAAGGGGGCGTGACCAGTAGCTTAGGAAGTTTGTTTTAGTTATTGAATGTGCTATGTATGAATGGAAACCATAATCGGATTATTAGTGGTGTCGTGTTGGTGCTTGGGCTGTTTTGATTAAAGAAAACTGCAAGAAAACTTTGTTTTGGCATTATGTATATGTTGAATGTGATTATGAGTATATACTCCAAAGGATGAATACGATAAGGTAGATGTGTTGCGAATTATAAAACGAGTTATCGCTCGGTGTGTCGTTGCTTCGCTGCTATGGTTGCCGAGACGGAACTTTTTTGGGGAGGGGGCTGTTTAATATGATTCTTTGTGTTATATGTGTTATTGGTATTGCTGTGGATAAGTTGGATTGTTGTCGGATTGGGACGAAGTAAGGAAAATAGGGCAGGTGCTGTCGAATTTTTGTTAGATTATTATCTAGCTTACAAGAAAGTAAAGCACGATGTTTATCTAATTGCGGCACGATTGTTGCTTGTTATAGATTAATAGCTTGAGCAGTAAATATTGGACGTGCGGCTCGATTATACGGTATGTAACGTTGTCCCTTCTTTCTTTGCTTGGCATGACTTTTAAAAATAAGCGAATAACGGACAGATTGATACTTATCTCTAGAGCGTCTAGGTGACGTATATTCTTGCTTCCACAATAATTCCTCTATATATCGGCTATGTCTAAAGCTATGATTATCTCTAATATCTATGGTAATGCTTCTTAGAGTCATTGAGATTTTACGTTTCCATATCGTATTAAAGGTCCATAATCTTGATAAAACATTAATCTTTGGTAATACTCCTTGCTGGTTCACGTTGATTGTTCTATTGAGTTATAAGAAATGATTTTAATTGAATATGGTTGCTCCTAATATTCTGCTCGTGCATAGAGTCATTTATCATTTCACCGTGTCCCGAGCCGGGTAATGTTCGTGCGGAGTTTCTTGCATATGTCACCGAGTTCCTCACTAGAGGGCCGGGTATGTATATTATATATATGATTGG
Source organism: Solanum habrochaites (assembly GCA_027704765.1). Taxonomy (NCBI): domain Eukaryota; kingdom Viridiplantae; phylum Streptophyta; class Magnoliopsida; order Solanales; family Solanaceae; genus Solanum; species Solanum habrochaites. Next base: position 44,014,912 of record JAKWJA010002498.1, read on the forward strand.
TGATGAGGATGGTTATGATGATGATGATGACGGAGATGACGTGATGATTATTTTGCCGATCCCCTTACTAGGGAAGCTGGGCACCTTAAATGTTAAATATATGCATGATTTTCACTTAAAGGGTATATGTGTAGCGATATTTTGTTTCAACTTGCCATATTGGTATCCTGTCATCTTTACCTTATGCTTTACATACTCAGTACATTGTCCGTACTGACCCCCCCCTTTCCTCGGGGGGCTGCGATTCATGCCCGCAGGTGTAGACGCACAGTTCGGTGATCCTCCCGCCTAGGATATCTACTCTGCTGATTGGGAGAGCTCCACTGTTCCGGAGCCCAGTCGTTTTGGTACATAACTTTTGTGTAGTCTTTTGCTCGTCTATGGGTATGGCGGGGCCCTGTCCCGTCAAGTTTCACTAATGTACTCTTAGAGGTCTGTGGACATTATGTGGGTTGTATATATATGTTTTGGATAATGGTCTGGACATGGTTTGTTTGGGATGTCCGCTTGTACAGGGGCAGCCTTGTCGGCTGCGTACATCATTGTGTATTGTGTAGTGGCAGCCTTGTCGGCATACGTATGTTATTATGCTTTGAATAGTGGCGGCCTTGTCGGCTCGCGTATGCTGTTATGGTTGAATGGTTATGACTCCTTATGAGACAGGTCCTCTTATATATATATGACGTTGGGGTTAGCTTGATTTGATTAAACTCCATATTTTCTTAGTTTCAGTTGGTTATACTTAGCAGGTTTGTATGTGGGTGTCCAAAACGGGCACTAGTCACGGCCATCGGGTTGGGTCGTGACAAAGAGTGGTATCAGAGCGGTTCTTCCTCGGAAGTGTCTACAGACCGTGTCTAGTAGAGTCTTGTTTATCGGTGTGTTGTGCAGCACATCTATAAATAGGAAGCTACAGGACATTTAGGATGTCATTCTTTCTTCTTATTCTAGATCGTGCGATAGAGCTATATTAACAGGATAATCCCTCCCTAACGAATCCGTGTGTTTTCAGCTATGCCTCCAAAGAAAGCGACAGCCGCCCAGAAGGAAAATCGGTAGCAGAAGGTACTAGTCAGACCCGGAGAGTTACTAGGGCCCGTGCCAGTCTATGCTTGTATTATGCTCCAGTCGGAGAGCTCTGCTACACCCCCACCGCCAGAAGATCTTAGAGCAGCAGCAGCTCCAGTTCGGGGAACACCACCAGCCCCCGAGGCCCCAACATCTGAACCTCCAGCTCCTCAGTCAGGGGCGGAGGATAGGTCCATGAGAGATGCGGTTCAATTGCTGACTAGATTAGTGGAAGATCAGGCTCGCAGGCATGGACTAGGAGTTGATCATGTGGACAGATCTGATAGCTTAAGGTCTCGTGACTTCTTAAGTTGTAATCCTCCAGAGTTCTTTGGGTCAAGGCCCCCGGATGATCCGCAAGAGTTTATTCATCAGATGCAGCGTACATTGAGGATAATCAAGGCTTCGGAGACCGAGTCTGTTGAGTTGGCTACGTATCGTTTGCGGGATGTAGCTATTAATTGGTATGAGTCTTGGGAGTTATCTAGGGGTGGATGTAGCTATTAATTGGTATGAGTCTTGGGAGTTATCTAGGGGTGAGGGTGCTCCTCCAGCGGTATGGGATGAATTTGTGGAGGCTTTCCAGGGCCACTTCCTGCCTTCAGAGATGAAGAGAGCTAGAGTCTATAGATTCTTGCATTTGAAGCAAAATGGCAGGAGCGTTCGAGAGTATAGCCTCGAGTTTGATTCATTGGCTAGGCATGCGCCTACTATTGTGGCTGATATGGCAGACAGGGTACATCGCTATGTGATGGGATTGGATCGTTATTTGATTGACGGTTGTATGGCAGTGACTCTTCAGCCATGTATGGACATTGCTCGGGTGCAGGCATATGCACAGGGGGTAGAGGATCGGCACCGGGGACGTCAGCCAGATAGAGATTATAATAGAGGCCAGCATAAGAGGGCTAGATCAACAGGTTATCTTGACGAGTTTCAAAGCGGGCAGTCTCAGCAACATGTTAGATTTTCTTCCCAGCCAGCACAGAGTGCACCCCCACGTTTCATGGGTAGGGGGTTCGATCGTATGGGATATTCGGAAGCTGGTCAGAGCTCTAGGGCGTCAGGGTCATAGATGGGCAGGGGTTTGAGCCAGTCGAGGCCACCTTTGCCTCGGTGTTCTCGTTGTGGTAAGTCCCATCCTGGGGAATGTCGTTGGGCTACAGGTGCGTGTTTTTCTTGCGGCCGTCAGGGCCATACTATGAGGGAGTGTCACCTTAGAGGTAGTGCAGGTGGTATGGCACAGCCTACAGGGTCCGTTGCTGGTTCAACTTCTTCTGTGGCTATGCGCCCTACGGGGCAGGGTATTCAGGCGCCAGCAGGCCGTGGTAGAGGACATGGTGGAGCATCCAATTCTAGCGGTCCCTCAAACCGTATATATGCTTTGACTAATAGGCAAGATCAGGAGGCGTCACCTAATGTGATCACAGGTATATTATCACTATTCTCCCGAAGTGTGTATGCATTGATAGACCCAGGTTCCACCTTATCATATATATTTCCCTTTGTTGCTAGTAGGATCGGAATAGAGTCTGAGTTGATAGAACCATTTGAGGTAGCTACACCTGTAGGAGATTTTGTCATAGCTACGCGAGTATATAGGAATTGTTCAGTAGTTATATATAGTCGTCGTACCGTAGAAGATCTAATAGAGTTAAATATGATTGAGTTTGATATTATCATGGGCATGGATTGGTTGGCTTCTTGTTATGCTAATGTTGATTGCAGAGGAAAGATAGTTCGATTTCAATTTCCAGGGGAACCGATTATAGAGTGGAAGGGAAGTATAGTATCACCGAAAGGTAAGTTCATTTCATACCTCAAGGCGGGAAGATGGTTAGAAAAGGCTATATTTACCATCTGATTCGGGTGCATGACATAAAGGTAGAGGCACCGACTCTTCAATCAGTCCCGGTAGTTAATGAATTTCCCAAGGAACTTCCAGGCCTTCCTCCAGAACGGGAGATAGAGTTTACTATAGATGTACTGCCAGATACCCAGCCTATATCTATACCTCCTTATAGAATGGCACCTGCTGAGTTGAAAGAATTGAAAGAGCAATTGAGGGATTTGCTAGAAAAGGGCTTCATCAGGCCTAGTACGTCACCTTGGGGAGCACCGGTACTGTTTGTGAGTAAGAAGGATGGGTCGCTGCGGATGTGCATTGATTATAGGCAGTTGAACAAAGTAACAATAAAGAACAGGTATCCCCTCCCAAGGATTGACGATCTATTTGACCAGTTGCAGGGTGCAAAGTGTTTTTCAAAGATAGACTTGCGGTCAGGTTATCATCAGGTGCGGGTAAGGGAGGCAGATATTCCAAAGACGGCATTCCGGACCCAATATGGGCATTATGAGTTTAGAGTGCTGTCTTTTGGGCTGACTAATGCTCCAGCGGTGTTCATGGATTTAATGAATCGAGTATTTAAACCATTCCTTGATATGTTTGTTATTGTATTTATAGACGATATTCTGGTCTATTCACGTTCATAAGAGGAGCATGCAAATCATTTAAGGACGGTACTTAGGGTGCTTCACCACCAGAAGTTGTATGCTAAATTTTCTAAGTGCGAGTTCTGGTTGACTTCAGTGGAATTCTTGGGGCATATTATTGGAGCTGATGGTATTCGGGTAGACACGCAGAAGATTGAGGCAGTAAAGACTTGGCCCAGACCTACGACACCTACTGAGGTACGCAGCTTTTTGGGGTTAGCAGGATATTACAGGAGATTCGTAGAAAAGTTTGCCTCAATTTCAGCGCCTTTGACAAGGCTAACTCAAAAGGCAGCCAAGTTCCAGTGGACAATGCTTGTGAGCGAAGCTTCCAGCTATTGAAAGACAAATTGACTACAGCTCCAGTCCTAACTCTTCCGGAGGGACCAGACGGCTTTGTTATTTATTGTGATGCTTCGGGTGTTGGGCTAGGATGTGTATTGATGCAGCATGGCAAAGTTATAGCCTATGCCTCGCGACAACTTAGGAAGCATGAAAAGAACTATCCTACTCACGATCTGGAGTTAGCGGTCGTGGTTCATGCCTTGAAGATATGGAGACATTATTTATATGGTGTCCATGTGGACATCTATACAGATCATAAGAGTCTCCAATATATCTTTAAACAGAAGGAGCTGAACTTACGACAGAGGCGGTGGTTAGAGTTGCTAAAGGATTATGATGTTGATATTTTATATCATCCAGGGAAAGCGAATGTTGTAGCAGATGCTCTTAGCCGTAAGTCCATGGGTAGCTTGACAGATGTACAACCAGAAGGGAGGGATATGGTTCGGGAGATTCAGCGGCTATCCAGCCTTGGAGTCCGTCTAGCTAATTCGGAAGATAGTGGAGTTTCTATTCGAGAGGTTGTTGAGCCCTCAGTCATAGATGAGGTAAAGAGACACCAATACAAGGACCCTATTCTGGCACAGTATAGAGATGCAGCTCTTCAAAAGGAAAAGACCCCATTTAATGTTACACCTGACGGAGTGTTACGATATGAAGGCAGATTGTGTGTACCCGATACTGCGGGGCTACGACGGCAGGTTATGGGAGAGGCACACTCTGCCCGTTTTTCTATTCACCCAGTGTCAACAAAAATGTATCATGACCTCAGATGCTTATATTGGTGGGATGGCATGAAAAAGGACATAGAGGAGTTTGTTGCTCAGTGCCCAAATTGTCAACAAGTCAAGATCGAACATCAAAAGCCTGGTGGATTATTACAGGAGATAGAGATCCTGACTTGGAAATGGGAGATGATTAATATGGACTTCATTACAGGCTTACCTCGCACTCAATGGAAGTATGACTCTATATGGGTTATTGTAGATAGGCTGACGAAATCGGCCCATTTTCTACCAGTCAGGACTACTTATTCGGCTGAAGATTATGCGAGGTTATATGTCAGGGAGATAGTGAGACTTCATGGGGTTCCCACTTCCATTATATCAGGCAGAGGAGCTCAATTTACAGCCAACTTTTGGAGATCGTTTCAGAAGGGATTGGGGACACAGGTGAACCTTAGCACAGCATTTCACCCTCAGACTAATGGGCAGGCTGAGCGTACTATTCAGACACTAGAAGATATGTTGCGGGCCTGTATTATTGACTTCAAAGGCAGCTGGGATGACCACTTGCCGCTCATTGAGTTTGCCTATAATAATAGCTACCATTCTAGTATCCAGATGGCACCGTACGAGGCCTTATATGGGAGGAAGTGCATATCACCTATTGGTTGGTTTGATGTTGGCGATACTAAGTTAATAGGCCCGGATGTGATTCAGCAAGCTGTTGACAAGGTGAAGCTTATTCAAGAAAGATTATTAGCAGCCCAGAGTCGACAGAAGTCATATGCAGATAATCGGCGTCGAGATTTGGATTTTCAGATTGGTGACTGGGTATTCCTGAAGGTATCACCCATGAGGGGTGTGATGAGATTCGGCAGGAAGGGGAAGCTCAGTCCGAGATACATTGGGCCTTATCAGATTGTTCGTAGGATAGGCAAGGTTGCCTATGAGTTGGATCTACCATCTGATTTGGAGGCGGTACATCCAGTCTTCCATGTATCGATACTACGTAAATGTATTGGTGATCCTTCTAGAGTATTCCCTGTAGATGATATTCAGGTAACAGAGGAGTTGTCATATGAGGAGAAACCCGTGGCTATACTTGATAATCAGGTTAGAAGGTTACGTACTAAGGATGTGGCTTCCGTCAAAGTGTTGTGGCAAAATAACAATAGGTAGGAAATGACTTGGGAAGCGGAAGACGAAATGAAGAATAAGTATCCTTACTTGTTCCCCGTACCTGCAGGTAATTCAATTCCTAGCTTGACTATATTGATAGATAATGAGATTATGTAGCTGTGAGGCATCTGTAAATTACGGAATGCAGGTTGATAGGTATAACTTTTAGGGAGACCTCGCTGGAATTTGTTTTTGCAAGACGCTAACTTAACATTCGAGGACGAATGTTCCTAAGGGGGGAAGGATGTTATGCCTCGTATTTTTTTTATACGTAGTGCGCATCGTGATCTAGAAGACGTAAAGAAATATTAGGCAAGGATGTTATTTCTAAATGTGATATTGAGTATGAGTTGGCTAATGTAAGTGCCATTAACTTTAAGTGAGGGATTAATTAGTGGCTAATTTGGATTGATTTAATCCAATGGGCCCCACCACTCATAATTTGTGGCTGATTAGGATTAATTTAATCCAGTGGGACCCACCACTCAAGGAAAAAATTAAAAAGGGATCAGATTGTGGGCTGGCCTTAGTGGACAGGTGTAGAGGGGGGCTGCCTCCACTTCATACTATTAAATGAGGTGGAGAAATCCACTCCATGCTAAATAATGTGGTGAAATGCATTGCTGCATATCATCTTCTTCTTCACCACTTGTCTTAGGCAGCCATGGAAATGGAGAAACCAACCCTGCAACTCTTGGCCAGCAGCTGCAAATAATTTGGTTGGTAATCTCCTTGTTTGGTGTGTTAATTCTTTAGAATACCGTTGTTAATTATCCATTAATTTTAAGAAGGGGGCGTGACCAGTAGCTTAGGAAGTTTGTTTTAGTTATTGAATGTGCTAAGTATAAATGGAAACCATAATCGGATTATTAGTGGTGTCGTGTTGGTGCTTGGGCTGTTTTAATTAAAGCAAACTGCAGGAAAATTCTGTTTTGGCCTTATGTATATGTTGAATGTGATTATGAGTATATACTTCAAAGGATGAATACGATAAGGTAGATGTGTTGCGAATTATAAAATGAGTTATCGCTCGGTGTATCGTTGCTTCACTGCTATGGTTGCCGAGACGGAACTGTTTTGGGGAGGGGGCTGTTTAATATGATTCTTTGGGTTATATGTGTTATTGGTATTGCTGTGGATAATTTTGATTGTTATCGGATTGGGACGAAGTAAGGAAAATAGGGGAGGTCCTGCCGAATTTTCGTTAGATTATTAGCTAGCTTACAAGAAAGTAAAGCACGATGTTTATCTAATTGCGGCACGATTGTTGCTTGTTATAGATTAATAGCTTGAGCAGTAAATATTGGACGTGCGGCTCGATTATACGGTATGTAACGTTGTCCCTTCTTTCTTTGCTTGGCATGACTTTTAAAAATAAGCGAATAACGGACAGATTTGATACTTATCTCTAGAGCGTCTAGGTGACGTATATTCTTGCTTCCACAATTATTACTCTATATATCGGCTATGTCTAAGGCTATGATGATCTCTAATATCTATGGTAATGCTTCTTAGAGTCATTGAGATTTTACGTTTCCATATCGTATTAAAGGTCCATAATCTTGATAAAACATTAATCTTTGGTAATACTACTTGCTGGTTCACGTTGATTGTTCTATTGAGTTATAAGAAATGATTTTAATTGCATATGGTTGCTCATAATATTCTGCTCGTGCGTAGAGTCATTTATCATTTCACCGAGTCCCGGGCCGGGTAATGTTCGTGCGGAGTTTCTTGCAAATGTCACCGAGTTCCTCACTAGAGGGCCGGGTATGTATATTATATATATGATTGGTGATGAGGATGGTTATGATGATGATGATGACGGAGATGACGTGATGATTATTTTGCCGAGCCCCTTACTAGGGAAGCTGGGCACCTTAAATGTTAAATATATGCATGATTTTCACTTAAAAGGGTATATGTGTAGCGATATTTTGTTTCGACTTGCCATATTGGTATCCTGTCATCTTTACCTTATGCTTTACATACTCAGTACATTGTCCGTACTGACCCCCCCCCTTTCCTCGGGGGGCTGCGTTTCATGCCCGCAGGTGTAGACGCACAGTTCGGTGATCCTCCCGCCTAGGATATCTACTCTGCTGATTGGGAGAGCTCCACTGTTCTGGAGCCCAATCGTTTTGGTACATAACTTTTGAGTAGTCTTTTGCTCGTCTATGGGTATGACGGGGCCCTGTCCCGTCGAGTTTCACTAATGTACTCTTAGAGGTCTGTGGACATTATGTGGGTTGTATATATATGTTTTGGATAATGGTCTAGACATGGTTTGTTTGGGATGTCCGCTTCTACAGGGGCAGCCTTGTCGGCTGCGTACATCATTGTGTATTTTGTAGTGGCAGCCTTGTCGGCATACGTATGTTATTATGCTTTGAATAGTGGCGGCCTTGTCGGCTCGCGTATGCTGTTATGGTTGAATGGTTATGACTCCTTATGAGACAGGTCCTCTTATATATATATGACGTTGGGGTTAGCTTGATTTGATTAAACTCCATATTGTCTTAGTTTCAGTTGGTTATACTTAGCAGGTTTGTATATGGGTGTCCAAAACGGGCACTAGTAACGGCCATCGGGTTGGGTCGTGACAAGAAGGGGGCATAGGAATGGTCACTTTGTATCTTACCTAGAAAAGTCTTAAAAATGAGTCTAGTTAGGGAAGTTGGTTCATTAAGTGGACATGATCTAAGCTTTAGTTAATCTTAAGCATTACTTAGGTTATCTTGAAGAGGTCAATCATGGACATTTTTTTTCTTGATTTACTTAAGAAAGTCTTTTGATAGCCTTTGGAAGGAGAATGTCATGCTTATATGTTTGGTGTCTTGTAAGTGTGTGTTGATCTCATTATAGGTAGTCTTGAGGATTATTTAGCTTTGCCTAGAGAGATTTTATGGGCGGTCTCTCTTTGTCTTAATTAAGTGAGTCTTATGATAGCTTTTAGTTATGGGATTGCATGTTAGAAGGTCTCTAAATTGAAGCTAAGAAAACTTCAATTTAACAGTGAAGGGGTTCACTGAACCGTGAAGTGGGTTACTATTATGTGTCTCCTAAAATTGTGATAAATGCTCTATGTGATTTCTTATGTGTTTCCAAGTTGATAAATGTTATTCTTATGATTTCTATATGATTTTTAAATAAAAGAGCATGTTTCTTTTAAAATGTCCCTTTTCATGTTTTTATACATAAGCCATACTTAGTAAAGTGTTTGTACAAACTCCATACATGTGTTTATATCTAAAGGTATAGGTGAAAGGTGAGAAGGATCCCGAAGGAAAGCTTGGATTCTATAGTCATTCAAGCGAAGTGAAGTATTTCCTCAATTGACTCGAGGGCATACATATATGTATTTTATTTCAATGTATTTTAATAGACTATGTATTGCTTATATTTTTATTATATGGGACGTGTCCCAAGTATTCTTGAGTCTAAGGATGACATATGTTTTGACTTATCATTTCTATAATCCTATATGAAATGATGTTCTAAGATATTCGTATGAAAATTTTTGATTCCGCACTAGTTTTCATACTTGTATATGCGATATAAAATATGGAAGGGCTTGTACACAACCATCAAAAGGTCAAGTACGCCGGTTTCATTCCGTGAATGCCATATCTTCTAGGGTGTGGTTTCAGGTTGTGACATGCTCGTGAGAAAATATATCAATGAAGGAGTCTCTGACCAGAATAACGGTGTTCCAGGATGGTCCATCGTCTGTTTGACGCCTCGTTGGTGGACAACCGTTGATGAGGTCTGCAACTTTCTCGCAATTCACAGTAATGTGGACGGGTGAATTGGGAAATTCATGACATGTCCAAATAAATGAATGGGTGGTTATTTTAGGTATTTTAGGTATTATATGACTATGTAAACAATAAAAAGACCACCTACTCACTATAATCGAAATCAAAACCACTCTCTTACATTAGAACTCTCAAGAATACCATTCGAAAAGAAGAACAACTGGGAGCAACAACTTAGGATGATTTCTCCAAGGACTATAGCTATGATTAAGACTCTAACCCCAATCTAGAGATGTTTGTGATTGCATTATGATTAAGGCTTGAATTGATGAATAATGAACCTTAGTACTATTTGTTGGCTGTAGATTAAGGATGACTGATTGAATGTTATAGAGTTCACTTGAGGACAGAGAGGTTGTTTAGGACATCCCTCCATGACAGAAGGTTGGCCAAGGCTTGACATGTAATCCGTGGAGTATATTCTTTACTCCAAGTGGATAGGTAAACTAAGACATATAGTATAGAAATGGTCAAGACTCCAATTAGAAAGGAGAGCCATACCTAGTAGTTGTGATGACTATTTAAGTAGGTCTCACGAGCCGGGAGTCCTTCACGTAATATAGTCAAGGAATCCTACTAGAGATCTCCATATCCTATGAAGTTAGACGTTCTTGAAAAGTATCTTATATTTTTCAAAAATATGAATGAACATAGAAATGACCAAGGGGTATCTCGTAGTGTTCATAATGTGTGGATGAAATTAGATATTCCCAAGAGGTATCTCATAGTGTTCATGATTATTAAGGGATCAAGACATACCTTAAAAAGTATCTCATAGGATCCATATGATTAAGGAACTTAGACATGCTTAAGTAAGTATCTCATAGTGTCTGAAACATAAAGATAAAGATAGGGGCTATGCTCCAATGTAAGAAGTAATAAAGAAAGGATCAAAAAATAGTACCTTGCATAAATGGTGGTATGGGACATCATGATTGCATTTCACAAGGTATAACCTACGGTCATTAAAGAAGAAGAGATTGAAGGTAGGATTGGACTATAGTTGCCTTTCGTAGTAAAGTAGAGTAAAGATTAGAAGATTTTAATAAATGAAGTAAAGAGATGGTAAAGCTATGGAGGGTCAACATGTTAAAGATGACTTCAAGATAGGCTTAGGATATGGAGTAGTATGGGCTGCCTCGTACACATTGCACAAACATGTCTTGCGAGAATAATAATACTGTATTACTCTTAGAATGAAGTAAGGCCACTAGAGACTTAATTAAACAAGATAGGGTTACTTCAAGATATCCTAGTTTGTGAGATTGTATGGGTGTCTTCATATGCATTGCACAAGCGTGTTTTGAGTTGGATAAGGGGAATAGTGATCATATGACATGATGAACTTAGGTGTTAATTATGAATGTGAACTATGATCATGTAAGACAAAAGAGACGTACTCAACTTTGGTATTAGTATGGTATTCTACCTTAGCTTTACACAAGGACACTTGGAGGTGGCTTGTGAGATAGTTTATGTTTATAAGAAAGACATGGGTTTAAGAATAAACTCTTATATGATTTATAATGCTTTAATTATTCATATGTTATGTATGTTTTTCTTATGCCTTTATTTCTTATTATTATTTCTCTTACTGATAACCCTTTCAGATATGTTATGTTGGTACGATGTTTCTTTAGTCTATATCATACTAACACATATTGCCTACATGTTTACCATGTAGGGTCTTGAGGATATTGACTGTCTTGCAAGGGTAGAGTTTCCAAGGTTTCCAAGAAGAGAAGATTGGTGAGTCCTAATAGTATCCTAGGACTACCACTACTATGATTTCTTTTATATTCTTTCATGTTTTTAGACTTTTACTCGACGTGACCCAAGACTATTGTACTCGTGACGTCGTAGATATTTTGTGTGACATATGTTTGACGTTTTGATGACATAGATTCTGCATTATGTTTTAGAAAAAAAATATTGAATTTGGTGTATCAATAAATATATGCAATGAATGATGTTGAAGGGCTTGTACAAGATCTCCAAGAGGTCAAGTACGTCGTGTTTTGACCGAAGAATACCTTATTTTATAGGGTGTACATGCTTGTCATGAAAAACATAGTATAGCAGAATAAGGTTACAAAAATGGTCTTAGGATGTCTCAAAACCACGTCTATTAGAGTCTTATTCATTGGTGTGAGTCGCGACACATCTATGAGTAGTAGTAGGCTATGGGAGGCTTAGGAAAGTTTCACTTTTTCATTCTTCAAGTCGTGCCATAGAGTTTGGCTTAATTAAGCCCTTTTTGTAATGTTTACCTATTATTTCATAGGTTATAGTTAACAATAGGGCTAATGATTGGAGGGAAGGAGATTGCAGCGGGAGCAAGAGCATGTGTCTCCGAAATATAAGGTCATGTACCTCCCCAGTTGCAAGAGCAAGTTCCTTCTCAAGTTCCAAATGACCCTCCAATAGGGAATGCTATGTTTGAAGAATTTAGGGCTTCTAGGACTTTGTTGGCTCAATCCTTATTGTCCAAAGATAATAGAGAAGAGGTGGATCTAGCTAATCCTACAAGGGTAATGGGTACTACTTGAGTAAGCGAGTTCTTGAGAATGGATCCATTGAAGTTATATGGTTCCAAAGGTGAGGAGCATCCGACTGGGTTCATTTAGGAGGTATATAAGGTGCTTGCAATCATGGGAGTGCCTTCAATTGAAAAGGCAGAGTCGGCTGCCTAGATCAACAGGAGTAGGCCATATAGACTGGGAGAGTTTTAAGTTGACTTTCCCTGATAAATTCTTTCCTAGGGAATTGATGGAGGTCAAGTTGAAGGAGTTCATAAACCTTAAAAAAAGTAATTTTAGCGTCAAGGAGTATGCTTTGAAGTTCACTCTTTTGTCTATGTATTCGCATAGATTGGTGGCAAATCCTAGAGACTTGATGAATAAGTTCATGACGGAAGTGTATGACCTAGTAGAAGAAGAGTGTCATATGGCAATGCTTGTCGATTATATGGATATTTCCCGACTCATTGTGTTTTCTCAACAAATAGAAGAGTCAAAACTAAGGAAATAGAGATCTAGAGAGAAGAAGAGGTCTAGGTTGAAAGATAATAAGTCTTTCCATGCTAAGTCCGAGAGACAAGACCGGCCTAAAACTAAACTAAGGTATTCCAGTGAAGATTCTTCCTACACCTTTTAGGTTAATAAGGAGAAGGGTAGTGGAACTTCCAATTTTAATTTCCCCAAGATTTGGAGGAGCCAGTATGGTAAGTGCCTAACCGGAATGGATGGATGTTTTATGTGTAGGAAGGATGGACACAAAGTAAGGTATTTTATGGATCTTAAAATAAAAGGGCGAGAAGGCAAGAAAGCTTCTACAAAGAGTGAGGAATGTGTTTCTAAAGACATGGCTAGGTTGTTTGCTCTCAAATCCATGGGTGATCTAGAGTGATCTCCTTATGTTCCTTTCCGGTATGTGCTTTTTTAATGAATTATGAAAAATTTTAGAATTTCTTAAGATTTTAAATTGTTTTATTGATTTTGATGTTTCCTTATGATGAGGAATTGATGTTAGGAAGACATGTATGGCTTTTTCACAAGTGAGGGGAAAAGGATCCCTTTTCATAGGTCATTACATGATTATGTGCAGTTATGCCTATCTTGTAATTGAATCGTTTTCATTGAATTGGGTATGTGAATTAATGTGTAATTCATATATGATGGGTTCTAGTCTAGACTAGGTCCTTGAAAACAATTGTTTAGTGAAGTGTCATTCGAGAATGAGTGTTTCCTAAGTGGAGTTATTGTAAGGACACCAAAATGAATTAAGTCCAACTATAGCCTAACATGTGGTCCCTTCAGCTTACGAGGTTCAAAAATGATCAATTATGGTGTTTAGATGCAGTTTATAGAGTTTGGAGGTAAAACGTCCTAGAACATCCGGTGACGTTTGGAAAATAGCCTTTAGACCTGCTAGCGGGCTTGTGTATGTTTCATAAGGTTTTTTTTTTGAATTTGGCGGTAAGATTGATGGGGATGGATCCTAAAATCTAGACGGACGTATTTATAGTTGAAACGTCTGGGCAAGACTCCTAGTAGAATGGAGAGTAACACCTAGTAGTTGTTGACGATTATCCAAGTAGGTCTCATTAGTCGGTAGTTCTTCACGTAGTAGAGTCAACCTATCCTAGTAGATATATACATATCTTATGAACTTAGACGTGCTTGAGAAGCATGTCGTAGTGTTTAATGCAAAGAATTAAAATAGACATGCCCAAGGGGTATCTCATAGTGCTCATGATTCTTAAAAAATCAAGACATACCTTACAATGTATCACGTAGGATCCATATGATTGAGGAACATAGATATGCTTAAAGAAGTATCTCATGGTATTCAAAAGATAAAGATAGGGGTTAGTATGCAACGTAAGAAGTAATAAATAAAGGATCCAAAAGTAGTACCTTGCATTAATGGTGGCATGGAACATCATGCGTGCATTGCACATGGAATAATCTAGGCTTATTAAATAAGAAGCGATTGAAGGTAGGATTGGACTAGAGTTGCCTTTCCTAGTAAAGTAGACTAAAGATGAGAAGATCTTAATAAATGAAGTTAAGAGATGGTAAATCTATGGAGGGTGAACACGTTAAGGATGACTTCAAGATTGACTTAGTATATGTAGTAGTATGGGTTGTAAGATGTACATTGCCCAAACATGCCTTCAGGGAAGCATAAGTGTGTAGTACTCTTACAATGAAGTAAGTCTACTAGAGACTAAACGAAACAAGAACGGGTGACTTCAATATATGCTAGTGCGTAAGGTAGTATGGTATGTTTCAAATGCATTACACAAGCATGTTTTGAGTTAGCTTAGGGGCATAGAGCTCATACGGCATGATGAACATACATATTAATTACAAAAGTGAATTATGATAAAGTATGGACAAAGAGAGGTACTTATCCATGGTAGTAGTATGGGATGCTATCTTAGCCTTGCACAAGGACACTTGGAGTTGGCATGTGAGATAGTTTATGATGTTAGAAAAACAATGAGTTAATAATACACTCTTATATGATTCTTTAATTATGCTTATGTTATGTATGCAATGTTATGCCTTTATCTCTTATGATTATGTCTCTTAATGACTATCCCTTTGAGATACCTTACGTTGGTATGATTTTTCCATACTTAGAACATATCGTACTGAAGCATATTGCATACATGTTGTCCATGTAGGGTCTAGAGGATATTCATTTGCTTTCAGCGGTAGATTTTCCAAGGTTTCCAAGAAGAGAAGATTGGTGAGTCCTTATAACGTCTGAGGACTACCACTAGTATGACACTTTTTATATTCTTTCATGTTTTTATACTTTTATGGGCCGTGACCGAAGACTATTATACTCGTGATGCCATAGATTGTTTATGAGACATATGTTAGACATTTTATAAAATAATTTTCGCAGAATATTTATGAAAGGAAAGTTTTCATTCCGCACATTATTCATTATTATGCAATAAATGATGTTCAAGGGCTTGAACAAGACCTACGAGAGGTCAAGTACGCCTTGTTATGACCTAAGAATACCCTAAATTAAAGGTTGTACATATGAGTCGTGACAACATTATTGTGTCTACTCCTTATTGGTATGGATTTATCATTGTAATAACAATTTTAAACTCTACCAATCAAATCAATGCTATCACAATTAATTAAAATAGGAGGAATTGGTTTTTAAAAATAAGGTTTTTGAAACAACAAATCTCTTAACCAATTCAGTGTCCATGCTAAATAGTTAGAAATTATAGTTTGGTTTTTTCAACTTCAAACAAACACCACCAGTACCTAAAGTAAATACATAACTAGTGGTAAAATTGGAATAACTTGATAAAGTTTTCCAATCTGCATCACAAAAGCATTTAAGTACAACATGACAACTTTTCGAGAACAAACTAGAATTTTTTTATTTCCATTAAATATCTCATAAATCTTGTTATAAAATACCAATGTTCATTACCTGACTTGCTTGTAAACATGCTAAGTACTCCTGCATAAGCAATATCAGGCCTAGTGAAATCAATCAATTATCTCAAAATTATGATTATGCTAGCATATACTTTTTTAATTAATACATAATTTTTTTATTAAACTAGAAATAAGTGAACACTTGAATAAAAAGGGGTAGGAACATGCTTGCAATCATGAATGTAATATTTTTTAAAATTTTACTCAAAACAATGTGACTGGTCAAGGAAAAGTCCATCACATGCTCTTCGTACTTTCGTTGAAACAATAATATTTGTCTCACCAAGATCTTTTATATAAAAATGGCTTCTAACAATATTTTTCACTTCTTAAATATAATTAATTTTAGAGTCAAAGATTAAAAATTCATCAACATATTAGTAAATAATAACTTGTGAGTTATTCCTAGACTTATTGTATATGTACTTATGACACTCATTTGTTTTAAAACTATTTTCAATCATACAGGAATTCAACTTTTCATGTTATTGCTTTTATTATTGCTACAAGCCATGCAAGAATTTAGTATGTTTACATACTTTATTTTTTTTAAATCGTTAAAAAAAGACTCAGATTGTTCCATATAAATATTCTTATTTATGTCTCCATTTAAAACGCAGCTTTTACATCCATTTGATGAATTTGCAAAAAATAATTGCAATCATGGCAATGAAAACTCTTATGAATGTAATTGTTGTTGATGGAGAAAAAATATCAAGAAATTCTAGGCCTTCTAGTTGTTTAATACCGTTTGCAACTAAACTAGCCTTGTATTTATCAATAGATCTAGGTTTTAACGTTTTTCTTAAGACTCATTTGCAAACAATAGTTTTACTACTTGGTGGTAAATCAACTAACTTTCATGTTTTTTTTTAGAAATTAGTAATTTCATATCATCATTTATAACCTCTTTTCAAAAAAAAATTTAATCATGTGAAAATAATATTTCTCTCAAAGTGAGAGGGTCATCTCAAATACTAAACACACAAAAATCAGGAAGAAAATCTTTTTCTACTCTATCCCCTTTACTTCTTCTTAACTCATATTCAATAACTTCTTTTTTTAAAAAAATTCAAGTAGAAGAACAAGGTAGTGACAAAATATTTTGTCCAACCTTTTGACCTCCACCATTTTTAGTATCAAAAGAAAATTTATTTTCATTAAAGAACATCAGTCGATTCTATCATAATATTATCTCCAAGATTATAAAATCTATAGTCTTAACTATTTGAAGTATATCCAAGAAATGCACAAGTAATAACTTTCTTACTCAACTTTGTAATTTTGGGATGCAGTAGTCTAACAGAGGCTAGATAACCCCAAACTCTTAGATATCCCAAACATGACTCTTAACCTTTGAACAATTCAAAAGGTATTAATTTATACATTTTATGAGGCGCACGATTAAACACATAAGAAGCAAGTAAAATATCTTTACCCCAAAAATTTAAAGGTGCATGTGACTCAATAAGCATGACACTAGTCAATTCAATAAAAGTTATATTTTTCCTTTGCTCTACTTCATTAGATGAAGGAGAGTAAGGAGAAATACTTTCATAAAAATTTACCAATGATCTAACAATGAATTAAACTCATTTGAGTAATATTCATGAGCTTTATAAGTTCTAATACTTTTTTATCCGTCTAAACTGATTTCAACCTTATGAAGATAGCTTTAAAATTTAGAAAAACATCACTTTTATTATTAATCAAATAAACATATGTAATCTTATAAAAATTGTCAATCGAAGTGATAAAATATCTTTTACATCCACGAGGTGAAACTCAACAAAGTTCACAAATATCAATATGAACTAATTCTAAAAAAGTAGTTTTCTTTCAACTTTAAAATGAGGAATTTTAGTGATTTTAATCAGTGGGATTAATTCTAAAGTACTTACGATCATTAGTATGACACATACAAGAGTGCCAAAAATTAGTAGAAGAAACCATCTATACAGAAGTAAAAGTTTTTTTTACTTCTACATTCAATTGAACATCCCATTACAAACATACCCTTTTACCACAAAAATATACTTCTTCACAATAACATATTTATCAGATTCATTAATCCATTTAAATCCTGCTTTATTAAGAAGAAAACTTGGACATCAAATATTTTCTCATGAAAGGAGTATGGAGTACATTTTTAAAAGTCAATATCCTTCATATATTAAACACAATTTGATATCTCCATTCACAAGCACTCCATTTGATATCTCCATTCACAAGCACTCCATTTTTATTAAATTTTTTCTTGTTAGGCCTCCAAAAAGTATTTTTGTGATTTTCAAGAGTAGCATAATTTCAAGTAATTAAATTTACCTTCGTTATGATGTTTCTCTCTTCTATTTGTAAAAGTGCATCTTTAACTTCCCTCTTAACAATAATACTTCTCCACTTACTCATGAAGAGATTTTAAGTTCATCATCATCCAGAGAAATATAATCAAGTTTATAAGGATTATTCTCATTTAACTAATAATAAATAATGAGAAGAATTATGTAGAAAAACTCTTTACTTCTTCAATATCTTGAAATGATTCCATTAAACCGAAAAAGCTTCTTAAGTCTTCCATCTTGACATCCGTGGTTTTTTCAATTGTAGCCATTTTGAATCTCCTTAAAATTTTCAGTTAAAACTTACAAGATAAAAAAAAAAAAAAGTTTACAATTGCAAATAAAATGAATAAAATAAATCTTTCAAGGTTGAGGAGCGAATATCACTCTCTTTAAGAGATTCAAGCCAACTACAACAAATGTTTTTAATTGGTCCAGCAGTAGTCCTTCTTGACTTGTCCTTTCCGTGATATAAAAACCTAATAACAATATATATAACTCAACAACTCTAGACAAGATTTGAATCTAAATCTCCACAAAAGAAACACCTCTCTTTAACTAATAACAACTCTTTTTTCGAAAAACTGTATGCACTATATCTTTTCTTGTGTGTTGTGTGGTTGCAAACAAAATAAAGACCACCAATATTTATAACTTATGAAGTATACTTGCACTGAATATGAATATATAACTTTAGAAGTTACATATGTTACAAGATAAAATGGAGAATTAAAGAATCGGATTTCAAAATGGACGAGTAAAGGTCATAAATGACTACTACTTCTTCTGCAAGAATAATACATTGGCAATTACAATTTTTATAACCATCACATAATGGACAATAATGCCTTTACTAAACTATTACAAAAAATGAGTAAGTAGGCACCAATGTCGAATGATGCATTAATCAAAATAGAAGTCCTCCAAAGGCAACAATTAAAATGACATGACTCAAATTTCCTTTATTAATATTTACTGTGGCAGAAGGTCTGTTAAGTTTATGACAAAATTATGAGACACTTTTAATGATAAACAAAAATTAAAATGCTTGAAAACAAACAATTAATTACATGTGTAATCATTGAAAAGGTCAACTGCTTGATATACTTTTAATGATAAACAAAAATTAAAATGCTTGAAAACAAACAATTAATTACATGTGTAATCATTGAAAAGGTCAACTGCTTGATATACTATCTTCTAAAAGTATCAAACTAGTATTCGAGCACGTGATAACTGGGTGTTATAAAAAAGAATGGGTGGGATATGTTTGCACAACAAAAGGAAACTCATGATGTATATATTAGTTTGATTTTCCACTCATGTGATATTCGATTTTATCTTTTGTTATTTAATGATCAGGAAGCACCCCCTAGTCGCAACTAACATCTTTTCTTCCTCGAAATGGACTTGAACAAGACCTTAGCATTCGTCATAACATATCATAGGTCAAAATGCGTGAGATTTAAAACTTTTACATAGTAGTATACATAGACATCTCATGTATCATATATGGAGTTTACTTAGACTCCTAACTTATTAAAGGTTACATAGGATCCTCGTATTGGCAACATAAAAATGCATAGAAAATAGTCTAATAGCATTGTCTCACATTAAATCATCTAAAAGGAGTATGACATTGGACAAAGCCATTACAAATTCAATATGCCTTTAGAGGCATACATCAATAGTCTCAAATGACAAATAAATGAAGTATTGTCTTAGACAAAACAACAACATAGATAGAATAATGCAATTATAACATCCCTGAACATTAGGGACCTACCAAAAACATGGAGAAATTAATCCAACCTTCTTGATTTTAGCCTAAAAAAAGAACTCTAGCGGCCCGAACCTATATTTTTTGGGAAAAGGGATTCATATGGGTTAGTACAAATCATATATTCTAATTATGGTCCATATGCATAAAATCGTTAATGCATGAGAAAAAGGCACAATTTTTCAAAACAATGCTTGTTGTCAAATAACTCAACATACACATATATTGAAATCATATGTCAACCTAGCAAATAAGCAACTCAAGCAATACTGGTGCAATGCCAGAATAGAACCTCATAACCTTATCCAAAGCAATGTATCACATTGTCCACCTACTTCATTACTTAATAGAAGTATCATACCCTCCCTCACACTATTTAGTAACCTTTAGGAAAATCATAATAATAGTTTACATACTCAACTTGTTCATTTACTTTTACAATAGGGATATAAGTACAATAACCGACTTTAAACCATGTAAGCTACATGGAATCGGGTTTACTCCTCCCATATCAAAATAAATGGTTAACAATTGCCTAAGGTGTAACCAAACATACATGGCTATCTAAGTGGAACCACTAGCTATAGTTCTGTGTGGGCACATATTAAGGTTCAAGGATATTTCTACTAAAAACTTTGACTTTCTAGATGTAGATTTTTCCATCTCATGAGACAACACATATATTGGGAATCTGGACTTTTTAGAAGTGAAGAAACCCATGTTGGATGCCGGACGTACTAAACGTGAGACATCCATCCCATTTACATGCCTTTCACTTCTAAGACTTTATTCCCTTTAGTAACCATCTTATTTCATCACACAAGTTCACATTAGTCTCTTCTAGACTGCTATGTAAACACTACAACATTATAGCTCATAGGTCATGACAAGTGAGAAAAATCCTTTCACATTGTAACCACTAATAAGTGAGTAAACCTTTCATTTAAGTTTTAATTATAATCATAAGAAACTACTTTGAATAATATTAATCATATCATAACTAATTCAATTTCCTAGGTTAAGGAAGGAGCATACTTTTCATCAACATCACAACCACACATTAGACATAAGAGTATTACAATCTACTCAACTCATATTTCATAATTGAATTCAAGAAGAATCAATCTTCATATCTTCTTACCCTTTCATTGTCATTACATTTCAATTACCAATGATTACACAACCAATCCATAAACAAGGTAAATTCAAGTAGTACATAGCATTATGTTAATACCCAAAGTACCCCTAGTCGTAACCGGCGGCGGCGGCCTTTACGAGGACTAAGATGATCCATTAGTGTTCGTAATAACACATCATAGGTAAGGAAAAATTGAAAATTAAAACATTTCTATATAACAAAGTATACCTAGAATTCTCGCATATGCATATACATAGAACATTCGCTTATAAGCTTACATAGGCTTCTTATTTAACATTTAAAAAAACATAATATAATAGTTCGTCTCAAATTTAACTTTGGAAAGCTTTACAAAAGGTGGATGTAATTGAGTACCTCTATCCGAAACGATGGGATCACGGGCTCCATGTAACCTCACTATCTCTTTGATGTACAATTTTTCATAATCATCTTCCAAATATTTACTTTGATAGGAAGGAAATGTACAGACTTGGTTAATCTACCCACAATGATCCATATCGATTAATGTTGTCTTCTAGCACGAGGCAACCGTACTTAAAAGTCGATGTTGATATCCTCCCACTTCCATGTAGGAATATCTATATTTTGAGAGAAGGACTCATTAGATTAAATAAGGACTGTTTCCTTCAACTGCATCAATAAAGGATCAAATGTTGCTTGGATTTCACCCCAACCACTAATAATGATTCGGAGTTGTGGCGAACAATTATACCACCCTTTGGGGAGTCTCCAGTCGGGCACTAAAATGAAAAAACCTATGAATTTCTTTAACTACCTATTATAATCATCAACCACGTGTGTCACACTACCGCTAGACACTCTACACAAGGCATACTCTATCACATTAGGCATTTTTAGATGGTAAAGGATATTCATTCCATAGTCATTTTAAAGGTCTAACCATCTTCTTTGATGTAGTTTCATATCATTTTGGGTAAACACATATTGTAAAAACTTTTGGTCAGTGAATACATAGACATGTACCCCATAGAGACAATGTCTCCAATTTTCTAGGCAAATACCACGACAAAGATCAAGGTAAGGAGTTAAATAATTCTTCTCATGTGGCTGGAGTTTCTTAGGGCATATGTTATTACATTGTCATGATGTATTAGCACAAACCCTGACCCACTAAGGAGGCATCACAATAAACCAAAAAACCCATTGGTACCCTCGAGTAATGTCAATATCTGAGTAGAGGGAAGTCTATCATTCAATTATTGGAAACTCTATTCACATAATTCTGACCATTTCAATTTCAACTTTTTATGGGTTAAGGCCATTAATGGACATGTGATAGATGAAAATCCCTCAATAAACCTCCTATAGTAACGGCCAACCCTAGAAAGCCTCATATGTAGGTAGGATTCAATGGTGTAGGCCAAATTATGACAACTTCTGTTAGACGGATCAACCTCTACAACTTAATTGAGACAATGTGCAAAGAAATGCAACCGATCTCAACCAATATTCGCACTTGCTAAACTTAGCAAAAAGTTGGTTATCCTTGGGAACTTGCAAAACTATTCTCAAGTGACTCATATGATCATCCTCACCCTCGAGTATATAAAAATTCATCAATAAAGACAATCACGAACAAATGAAGATACTATTTAAAAATTAGATTCATATGGTCAATGAAGGTCGCCAGGGCGATAGATAGATCAAACTACATCACTAGAAATTCAAACTGATCATATCTTGTTTAGAATTCCAGTTTCCAAACATCAACCTCCCTCTCTCTAAGTTGCTGATAACCCCATCTTTAGTCAATTTTTTAAAAGTAACTCGTTCCTTGGAGTTACTCAAACAAGTCATCAATCCTAGGGGGCGGGTACTTATTATTTGTAGTGACTTTGTTTAATTAGCGATAGTCGATGCACATTATCAATGACCTATCTTTTTTCTTAACAAACAATACCGAAGCACCCCATCCAATAATGACGAATCAAAGTCGATCTCCCGTTCAAGAGGATTTTTGGGAAGTTCATCGAGAAAGACCTCTGAAAATTCCCTCACTATGGGTACCGACACTATTAGAGGGACCTTGGATTCAAGATCCCTCGAGATTGGAGAGAATAAAAGTGATTCTTCTTAGGACCATCAATATTTGGGGTACTAGCTTGTATTTGAGCATTTTCCTTTCTTTGAGCCTTCATCATAGGGTAATCTCTCTTCGTCTGACAACTCTTGCAAAAACAATAGCAATTACCCGTGCTAAGTAAGCACTTACCATCGTGTCTCTTATCTTATTTTGCACAAAGTGGCTTCTCAAATATAAGATCTTCCACCTTTTCCCTCTTCGATCTTGGAAGAGGCATCTTACTCTTGCTGACCCTTGGAGAATTAGAAGGGCATTGGTTAGAAAACTTCCTTTTGAACCTTGGTTTGTCTTGTACCTCAAACTTAGTGTTGTAAGAATTCCCATAAATTGTTATTACTTTCGTAGACTCCCTATCGACTTTCTTAAGCTTTTGTTTCTTAATTTGTTCGGCATGAACCATGACACGAGATATGTACATGCTAGGAATAAACATAGATTACCTACATTCATTAACCACAAGATCGGATATCCCCATGACAAATTTGTTCATCTTTTCACTAGAATCCATGACTATAGTAGGATCATGCTTTTAGTGTTGAGAGAACTTGAGACTATACTCCTTCACGCTCATACCCCCTTCCCGAAGGTTTATGAATTCTTGCATTTTTCTCACCCTTAATTCAAAGGGAAACAACCTATCAAGGAAAGTCATTTTGAAAGCTCCCCACGTAATCCTTCCTTCTATAACTGTAACGACCTGTTTAGTCGTTTGGAGCAACAGATTTTATTCTGGAAAAACTGGCAGAGGTGACGGAGGCCACGACGGACCGTCACGGTCACGACGGACCGTCGTGGAGGTGTCGTTGCATAACACTTAGAAAATCTGAAATTGGGCACTGAGAATCGACTCTCTGAACGTCGTGACGGAGTGACAGGACGGACCGTCGCAGGCGCGACGGCCCGTCACAGGCCATCCACTTAAAAACGAGTCTCTGTTGCATGCGACGGACAGCAGGACGGACCGTCGCAGGCGCGACGGCCCGTCACGGGCTACGCAATCCCAGTTCGGGTCGGATTTCTTTACACGTTTTAAGGGTCGTTTTTTACTATTCCTGCTTTAATTATAAAGTTAGAGGGTTAATGTTAATAAGTCTAATTACTTGGGGGTTAAAAGAGGTAACCTTAAGTTAATTAGTGGGTTATTATTTCCATCTTTCATTCTTAATTACATAATAATTAGGGTAAAAGAAAGAGGGTTTGAATAAGAAAAATAGAAAGAACAAAGACAGAAAGAAAAGAGAGGAGAACGAGTAGAGAGAGAGAGGAACGAAGAGGACAACAAGAAATTGAGGAATTTGCTTGCTTGATCACGATTCTTCGGTGGAGGTAGGTTATGGTTGTTACACTATTCGTAGTAAACTCTTAATAGCGAATGATATGTGTTGGGTAGTATTATAGAGTCTTCTTTATGCTTAATTGTGTGTATGCATGATGTGATTTTATATATATGATTGTGATGAAACAAGCATGATGAAGCTATTTGAATCCCAAATCTTGATAAAAACCTAATCTCTTGTTAATGATGATGCCTTGATATAAAAGAAGGCTTGATGAACTAAAGTGATGAGATGATGACGCCTTGGTATAAAAGAAGGCTTGATGAATTAATAGAACGAGATTAGGGGATCGGAGTGTCACGTACCGACACATAGAATTAGTGGGACAGGTGTCACGAACCGACACGTAGATGTAGGGGATCAGAGTGTCACGTACCGACACATAGAATTAGTGGGACGGGTGTCACGAACCGACATGTAGATTTAGGGGATCGGAGTGTCACGTACCGACACATTGAATTAGGGGATCGGAGTGTCACGTTCCGACACATAGTAGTAGGGGATCAGAGTGTCACGTACCGACACATAGTAGTAGGGGATCAGAGTGTCACGTACCGACACAAGAGGAATAAAGATAATGAATCTTGAAAGATGCTAATATACTCAATCTAAAGAACATGTATCCCAAATAAGTATGGCATGGAGGCTTGAGTCCTCATAGATATGATCGGTGATATTATAAATGATGTTTGTACTTGTTGCTATCACATGTTAAGAATATTAGTTGATTTTATGATGTTATCTGAGATATATTGTTTTCTATTTTGAGTTGGCCGATGATACCTACTCAGTACTTGTGGTTGTACTGACCCCCTACTTTTATGTTTTCCTTTGTTTATTTGTGGAGTGCAGCAAACGTGCCGTCATCTTCGACTCAACAGTAGTTCAAGCCAGTCTTCGTCACAACCGGATCTTCAGGGTGAGCTAATGCTTCTAGCTTGGACTGGATCTCCTTCCTCATGTCTTGATGCCTTGAAGTTTCGGCATAGACTAGCTTTTATTTGTTTTAGCTTCTTAGAATACTCTTAGTTAGTAAATTGATCATAGATGTTCTTGTGGTGATGACTTCCAGATTTTTGGGAATTAATAGATGTTGAATTTTAGAAGTTATTGAATTGTCTTTTATTTATGGGTTTAAGTCTTCCAAATTGCTTTATGTTGATATTAAATTGAAATGATAAGGTTCAGATTGGTTGGTTCGCTCACATAGGAGGGTAAATGTGGGTGCCAGTCGCGGCTCGGTTTTGGGTCGTGACAAACTTGGTATCAGAGCATTAGGTTCGTTGGTCTCATCACACAAGAACTGGTCTAGTAGAGTCTTAAGGAACGGTAGGGGGACGCCTTTACTTGTCTTTGAGAGGCTATAAGACTTTCGGAAATTCCATTCTTTCTTTCTTTCTTTCGTGCTATTACTTGGATCCAATTGGTATCTAGGTGATACAAATTGGTAGCTGACCATCTTCACTCTATTTCGCAGATGGTTAGAACTAGAGCAACGACTACGCCAACATCAACATCAGCAAGACAAGATGCATCTGAGCCAGCCACTGGGGCTGTAGCTCGAAGTGCAACAGCGGCAAGAGGCCGTGGTAGAGGTCGTGGGAGGACGTCCTCTAGAGGGAGAGGACGAACGCCTAGCCCATCTGGTGCTAGGGCGGTGACTCCTCCACCGACTGAGGAGGTAGTAAGAGAAGGGGAGGATGGGGAGAATGAACAAGTACAGAACGAGGAAATGCCACCCCAACCTACCCCAGAGATGATCAATCAGTTGCTCGCTTATCTTAGTGGGTTGTCTGATCAGGGTCAGGCACCCCCAATGTTTTCTGCACCAACACCTCCGGTTTCAGAGGTACGACACGCAACCACTATGGCCCCTCGTATGGATGCCTCATTGTACATAGGCACGTTTCCACGCCTGACTACTGGGCCTATAATGACAAATGATCAGCATGAACTTTTCAGTAAGTTCTTGAAATTGAAACCTCCAGTCTTCAAGGGTGCAAAATCTGTGGATGCTTACGATTTTCTGGTTGACTGTCATGAGCTACTACACAAGATGGGTATAGTAGAACGGTTTGGTGTTGAGTTCGTGAGTTACCAGTTTCAAGGGAACGCCAAAATGTGGTGGCGGTCACATGTTGAGTGTCAACCAACAGAGGCACCACCTATGGGCCTCATTCTCTAGCTTGTTTATGGAGAAATATATTCCCCGGACCTTGAGAGATAGGAAAAGGGACGAGTTCTTGAGCCTAGAGCAAGGTAGGATGTCGGTCAATGCATATGAGGCTAATTTCGTGCACTATCCAGATATGCCACCCAACTATGTTTAAGTCCACAGAGCGGATTCGCGCTGTTTTGTGAAGGGGTTGAGATCAGAATTGCGAATTTCAGCCTTACAGGTAGCGGCTACGGCAAAATCCTTCCAAGAAGTGGTAGATTTCGTGGTAGGTAGAGGGGAAGGAGTGAAGCCAGATGAATTCACCACGGCATCGACATCAAAGAGGTTTCAAAAAGGGGGTGAGTTTAATGGTTCTTACTCTAGAGGACAAGGTTCCGGAGGTTACTCAGTTCGACCCATTCAGTCTTCACTACAGACTGTGGTTGGGGGTCCACCTCACACCGGTCAACACTTCTCTGAGAGACCCATGCCCGACTCCAGAGAGTGTTATGGATGTGGGGAGACTGGACATATTAGAAGGAATTGTCCAAAACAGAGTTATAGACCCCCAATAACTAGAGGCAGAGGTGGTCATGGTAGAGGCCGTTATTCTGGAGGACGTGGTGGTCGAGGTAATGGTGGTCACCAAAACGGCCGGGATGATGGGCAAACTGGAGACACTACATCACAACATGGTAGGGGCAACGGACAAACAAACGAAAGGGCCCATTGTTATGCTTTCCCTGGGAGATTAGAGGCGGAGACATCTGATGCTGTCATCACAGGTAATCTTCTGGTTTGTGATTGCATGGTTCGTATTGTTTGATCCTGGATCCACATTTTCTTATGTATCTTCCTCATTTGCTATGGTCTAAATTTACATTGTGAATTACTTGATACGCCTATTCGTGTTTCTACTCCGGTGGGTGAGTCTGTGGTAGTTGAAAAGGTATATAGGTCTTGTTTGGTGAACTTTGTGGGGAGTAACACTTATGTAGATTTGGTTATCTTAGAGATGGTGGATTTTGATGTAATTCTGGGTATGACTTGGCTCTCTCCGCAATTCGCGATCTTGGATTGTAATGCTAAAACGGTGACGTTAGCCAAGCCTGGGACAGATCCGTTAGTGTGGGAGGGTGACTACACTTCCAATCTGGTGCGTATCATCTCCTTTCTTCGTGCTAAGAAAATGGTTAGTAAAGGGTGTTTAGCTTTCTTGGCACATCTCAAGGATGACACTACCCAAGTACCTTCGATTGAGTGGGTTTCGGTGGTCCGTGAGTTTCTTGATGTATTCCCTGCAGATCTTCCGGGTATGCCCCCAGATAGGGATATTGACTTCTGTATTGATCTTGAACCGGGTACACGCCCCATTTCTATACCCCCTTATAGAATGGCCCCCGTGGAGTTAAGAGAATTAAAAGCCCAACTTCAAGAATTGTTGAGCAAAGGCTTTATTAGACCAAGTGCATCTCCTTGGGGTGCTCCGGTTTTGTTTGTAAAGAAGAAAGATGGGAGTTTTCGGATGTGCATAGACTACCGGCAGTTGAACAAGGTGACCATAAAGAACAAGTATTCTCTTCCTCGCATTGATGACTTGTTCGATCAGTTACAAGGTGCTTGTGTCTTCTCTAAGATTGACTTGAGATCCGGTTATCATCAATTGAAAATACAAGCAACGGATGTGCCAAAGACTGCTTTTAGAACCAGGTATGGGCATTACGAATTTGTAGTGATGTCTTTTTGTCTTACGAATGCCCCTGCTGCGTTCATGAGTTTGATGAACGGGATTTTTAAGCCATATTTAGATCTCTTTGTGATCGTATTTATTGATGATATACTGATATACTCCAAGAGTAAGAAGGAACATGAGGACCATTTGAGAATGGTATTGGAAATGTTGAGGGAGAAAAAGCTTTATGCCAAGTTCTCTAAGTGTGAGTTTTGGCTAGATGCAGTGTCCTTCTTGGGGCACGTGGTTTCTAAGGATGGGGTGATGGTGGATCCCTCTAAGATCGAAGTAGTGAAAAATAGGGTAAGACCTACTAATGTGTCAGAAATAAGGAGCATCGTTGGGTTAGCTAGCTACTACCGCTGATTTGTCAAGGGATTCTCTTCTATTGCTTCCCAACTGACGAACTTGACTAAGCAAAATGTGCCATTTGTATGGTCGGATGAGTGTGAGGAAAGCTTTCAGAAGCTCAAGACTCTGTTGACTACTGCACCAATTCTCACCTTGCCAGTGGAAGGTAAGAATTTCATTGTCTATTGTGATGCATCCTATTCGGGTTTGGGTGCAGTGCTAATGCAAGAGAGAATGTGATTGCTTATGCTTCAAGACAATTGAAAGTGCATGAACGTAACTATCCAACTCATGATTTGGAATTGGCCGCGGTAGTGTTTGCACTAAAGCAATGGAGACACTATTTATATGGGGGGGTTAAGTGTGAGGTATACGGATCATCGTAGTCTACAGTATGTCTTCACTCAGAGAGATTTGAATTTGAGATAGAGGAGATGGATGGAACTACTGAAGGACTACGACATCACTATTTTGTACCATCCGGGGAAGGCAAATGTTGTAGCGGATGCTTTAAGTAGAAAGGCTGGAAGCATGGGTAGTCTAGCTCACTTGCAAGCTTCTAGGCGCCCATTGGCTAGAGAAGTTCAGATTCTGGCTAACGACCTTATGAGATTAGAAGTAAATGAGAAGGGAGGATTTTTAGCTTGTGTGGAGGCAAGATCTTCCTTCCTTTACAAGATTAAGGGAAAGCAGTTTAATGATGAAAAATTGATCCAGATCCGAGATAAAGTGTTGCAAGGAGAGGCTAAAGAAGTGAAAATCGATGAGGAAGGTGTTTTGAGGATTAAGGGAAGGGTATGTGTACCTCGCGTCGATGATTTGATCAACACTATTCTGACATAGGCTCATAGTTCAAGGTATTCGATACATCCGGGCGCAACCAAGATGTACTGTGACCTAAAGCAACACTTTTGGTGGAGAAGAATGAAGCGTGATATTGTGGATTTTATTGCCAAATGTCCAAATTGTCAACAAGTAAAGTATGAACACCAAAGGCCCGGAGGAACACTTCAGAGAATGCCCATTCCGGAATGGAAATGGGAGAAAATTGCAATGGACTTCGTGGTTGGTCTTCCAAAGACATTGGGCAAGTTCGACTCCATTTGGGTGATTGTGGACAGATTACTAAGTCTGCTCATTTCATTCGGTTAAGGTGACTTACAATGCAGAGAAGTTAGCCAAACTTTACATCTCAGAAGTTTTTCGATGCATGGAGTTCCACTGTCCATCATATCAGATAGAGGTACGCAGTTTACTTCTATGTTTTGGAAAACATTGCATGCAGAATTGGGTACTAGGTTGGACCTTAGTACCGCGTTCCATCCTCAGACCGATGGTCAGTCTAAGCGAACGATTCAAGTGTTGAGGATATGCTTCGTGCATGTGTGATAGAATTCGGTGGCCATTGGGATAGCTTCTTACCCTTAGCGGTGTGTTTCATACAATAATAGCTATCACTCAAGCATTGATATGGCTCCCTTTGAAGCATTGTATGGTAGGAGATGTAGGTCCCCCATTGGTTGGTTTGATGCATTCGAGGTTAGACCTTGGGGTACTGATCTTTTGAGGGATTCGATAGAAAAAGTGAAATCTATTCAAGAGAAGCTTCTAGCGGCGCAAAGTAGACAAAAAGAATATGCAGATCGAAAGGTTAGAGACTTAGAGTTCATGGAGGGTGAACAAGTCTTGTTGAAAGTTCGCCAATGAAAGGGGTGATGCGGTTTGGTAAAAGAGGAAAGCTTAGTCCAAGGTACATTGGTCCCTTTGAAGTACTTAAGAGAGTAGGGGAGGTGGCTTATGAGGTAGCCTTTCCTCCAGGGCTGTCAGGAGTACATCCGTATTCCATGTGTCGATGTTGAAAAGATACCATGGGGATGGAAATTACATTATCCGTTGGGATTCAGTTTTGCTTGATGAGAATTTGTCTTATGAGGAGGAGCCTGTTGCTATTTTAGATAGAGAAGTTCGCAAGTTGAGGTAAAGAGAGGTTGCATCCATCAAGGTGCAATGGAAGAATCGACCCGTTGAAGAAGCCACTTGGGAGAAGGAGGCAGATATGCGAGAAAGATACCCACATCTGTTTACAGATTCAGGTATTCCTTTTCGCCCTTGTTTTCCTTCTTGTGATCGTTCGGGGACGAACGATGGGTAAATTGGTATCTATTGTAACGACCTGTTTAGTCGTTTGGAGCAACAGATTTTATTCTGGAAAAACTGGCAGAGGTGACGGAGGCCACGACGGACCGTCACGGTCACGACGGACCGTCGTGGAGGTGTCGTTGCATAACACTTAGAAAATCTGAAATTGGGTACTGAGAATCGACTCTCTGAACGTCGTGACGGAGTGACAGGACAGACCGTCGCAGGCGCGACGGCCCGTCACAGGCCATCCACTTAAAAACGAGTCTCTGTTGCATGTCACGGGCTACGCAATCCCAGTTCGGGTCGGATTTCTTTACACGTTTTAAGGGACGTTTTTGACTATTCCTGCTTTAATTATAAAGTTAGAGGGTTAATGTTAATAAGTCTAATTACTTGGGGGTTAAAAGAGGTAACCTTAAGTTAATTAGTGGGCTATTATTTCCATCTTTCATTCTTAATTACATAATAATTAGGGTAAAAGAAAAAGGGTTTGAATAAGAAAAATAGAGAACAAAGACAGAAAGAAAAAGAGAGGAGAACGAGTAGAGGAGAGAGAGGAACGAAGAGGACAACAAGAAATTGAGGATTTGCTTGCTTGATCACGATTCTTCGGTGGAGGTAGGTTATGGTTTTTACACTATTCGTAGTAAACTCTTAATAGCGAATGATATGTGTTGGGTAGTATTATAGAGTCTTCTTTATGCTTAATTGTGTGTATGCATGATGTGATTTTATATATATGATTGTGATGAAACAAGCATGATGAAGCTATTTGAATCCCAAATCTTGATAAAAACCTAATCTCTTGTTAATGATGATGCCTTGATATAAAAGAAGGCTTGATGAACTAAAGTGATGAGATGATGACGCCTTGGTATAAAAGAAGGCTTGATGAATTAATAGAACGAGATTAGGGGATCGGAGTGTCACGTACCGACACATAGAATTAGTGGGACAGGTGTCACGACCGACACGTTATGTAGGGGATCGTAGTGTCACGTACCGACACATAGAATTAGTGGGACGGGTGTCACGAACCGACACGTAGATGTAGGGGATCGGAGTGTCACGTACCGACACATTGAATTAGGGGATCGGAGTGTCACGTTCCGACACATAGTAGTAGGGGATCGGAGTGTCACGTACCGACACAAGAGGAATAAAGATAATGAATCTTGAAAGATGCTAATATACTCAAGCTAAAGAACATGTATCCCAAATAAGTATGGCATGGAGGCTTGAGTCCTCATAGATATGATCGGTGATATTATAAATGATGTTTGTACTTGTTGCTATCACATGTTAAGAATATTAGTTGATTTTATGATGTTATCTGAGATATATTGTTTTCTATTTTGAGTTGGCCGATGATACCTACTCAGTACTTGTGGTTGTACTGACCCCCTACTTTTATGTTTTCCTTTTGTTTATTGTGGAGTGCAGCAAACGTGCCGTCATCTTCGACTCAACAGTAGTTCAAGCCAGTCTTCGTCACACCGGATCTTCAGGGTGAGCTAATGCTTCTAGCTTGGACTGGATCTCCTTCCTCATGTCTTGATGCCTTGAAGTTTCGGCATAGACTAGCTTTTATTTGTTTTAGCTTCTTAGAATACTCTTAGTTAGTAAATTGATCATAGATGTTCTTGTGGTGATGACTTCCAGATTTTGGGGAATTAATAGATGTTGAATTTTAGAAGTTATTGAATTGTCTTTTATTTATGGGTTTAAGTCTTCCGCATTGCTTTATGTTGATATTAAATTGAAATGATAAGGTTCAGATTGGTTGGTTCGATCACATAGGAGGGTAAATGTGGGTGCCAGTCGCGGCTCGGTTTTGGGTCGTCACAATAACAAGCCTCTCATCCTTCCTTTGCTCATACCACACTTGAGCTACATCTTGAGTTGGTAGGTGGCTAGTTCAAGTTTTTCTTAAAATGAAACACCCATAGCATCAACAAATTATGGGGATTCATCCTTGTGAAATCCCTAATCCTTGAAACGGTGGTGTGAGCATTGGGGTTCACTTGCACCCTTGCATCGTTAGAAACTTGGGTATCCAACAATTGAGTCAAGCTATGAATAGACGACCTTATCTAAACATTAGACATAGCCCTTTCTTCAATGGTAGTTGAGGGTTTTGAGGATCTTAAGGGGGAACCGGCTCATTCATATTCTCCTTTTTGACCCTTCTAGTGTTGTTCCTTTTTGTATTCACTTCCTATAAGCAAAAGAAAGATATTAGAAGAAATGACTAAATAGATCAAAGACCTTTAGGCACTACTAATGAATAAAAAGAGGGTGAAACTTCCTAAGCATCACATAATTTCTCATTCATAAGTTCGGCGCTCTTCACATATACAAACTAAGACCCTATATCGACGCGGTTTAGTGGGAAATCAACCATAATATTACTCAACCTCATGCTCTGATATCATGTATGTTACGACCCAAAGTACCCCCTACTCGTAACTGGCATCGTTCTCCTCTACGAGGACTAAAATAAGAACTTAATGTTCTTCATAGCACATAATAGTTAAGGAAATATGGGATATTAAAACTTTTATATATAATTAAGTATACTTTTTCACAAATATCATATGGGGTCTACATAGACCCGTCACTTACGAAGCTTACATAGGCTTCTCACTTAACATTTAAAAACAACATAGTCTACTAGTTCGTCTAACATTTAACCATCTTAAAAATAAATCACAAAAGTTTGGGAATAGACCTAAGTCCATTAAAATATGCTCATATAGGCTAAAAAAACTCTCAACATGAGAATGGATTAATTGTCTAAAAACATAGACAATACTAAAAACACTTTATGAGTGGTTTTATCCTCGGAACCCCATGAGGACTCACCAATTGACTTAGGAAAGAGAGAAGTCTTCTTCTTAAATGACCATGAATCTCCTCAAAAACCCGAATATAAAATGTCTAGGGAAAAAGGGACAAATATGGGTTAGTACAAACCACATGTACTAAATATGACTTCAATGCATAAATATAATCAATGCCTGAAAAAAGGCATAATTTAGTAAAAGTCATGCATAATGTCCAACAATTCCACATATAGATAGAAGGAACCTCATAATCATATCAAACATATAAGCAACTTAAGTAACACTTGTGCAATGCAAATAATAAAGCCCCATAACTATATCCAAAGATAAGTATCACATTAACCAACCCATTCATACATACAACATATTCTCATCTATAACATGCTTCATATATCAATTATATTCAAATCTTATTAACATAGTTATCATCATAATAATAATCACAAAAGAACACTACTAGAACGATCACTTAGGATCTCACATGTGCAATGAGTAAGACAAGTCTCATACCCTCCCTTACCCTATGTAGTAACCTTTAAGACACCCTAATAAGAGTTCACATACTTAACTTATTCATTTACTTTTACATTAGGTAAAGAAGTGCAATAACAAACATAAGACCATATGAGCTACATGGAATCAGGTGTTCAACTTCCACACTGAAAAGAGAGGGTTAACACATGCCTAAAGTGTAACAATTCGTACATAGCTATCTATGTGGATCCACTAAGCTAGAGTCCTATGTGGTCTCATGGTTAAAGGTCAAGGAGATTGTTTCTAGAAACCTTTACTTGCTAACATGGAGGTTTCCATCTCATGAGAAAAAATTAGTAGGGAAGCCAATCTTACTAGTGTGAGGAAACTCATGTGGGAGGCCTGACTTACTAACGTGAGACCTCTATCTTATTCACATTACATTTCGATTATATGAAATTGTTCCCTTTAGTAATCATATTAATTCACCATAAAAGTGCACATTAGTGTACTCTAGTTCCCTATGTAAACATCTTATCATATCTAGATTATAGATAATCATAAGTGAGAACAATCATTTCACTTTAGACAACACTTCAAAAGTAAGTAAACCTTTCATTTAACACTTCATTATAATAATGAGAAACTATTTTCAATCATATAATATTCATATAAGAAAATCATGTATAATACCATGTCTTAGGGTTAAGGATGAGGAAAACATAACATCAACACCACAACCACACAATTGACATAGCTATCAAATTAACTCATACTTTGTAATTGAATTTAAGAAGGATCAACATACCTCATTACCCTTTCAAGAACCTTCATACTTTAATTACTAAGAATACATATCCAATTACATAAAAAGGTAAATTCAAGAAGCAATTACATAACTAACAATGATGTAGTCAATATATGTGTTCATACTCTTCACAATTCACCATATAAACTCAAGGGTTTCATGAGTTTAGGGGAAGGACATGGGTATAGGGAAATATCATAGGAAATCATAAATTATCCATTAATATATACATACACAACCTTAATCCATAAAAATTAACAACAATTGATTCCTAATTTTGTTCTTCAAAGAAGACCCATGTGTAGAAGAAAAACCTAGATTTAGGGGATTTAGAAATGATCTTTTGAAGGGACAGCTTGGGGAAAGGAATACAAAGAGTTAAAGAAATCATACCTTATGTATGATAAATACATGAAATTAAGTTGGAAATTTCACGTCTTGATCTTTTTCTTGGAAATCTGATGATCTACAATAGAAGGTTGGATGAAAAGCGAATTTGACATAGATTAGGGGAATTTTCGATTTCAACATTTGGGACTTGATTTGGGTGTTAAAATTGACCTAAAACTGACCTTAAGACCATTTATAGTCACCCGTTAAATTATCCAAAATACAAGTCACTCAAATGGGTCTTTTTCTAAAGTTAAAATGCTTAAAATATGACTCTTTATGAATCTGAGAAGTGGTTGCACGTCGCAAGGTTAATTTTATGATTTATTTTTTAAATCCGGGTTGAGACAGTGGACCTCATGAAGTCCCCACATTGCGAGGTCAAGATAAAATCTCCCTGCGTCCCGCAGAAGCCACAAAAATCCGGCTGCACACAGGCTGCTTTTGCAGCCTACTCACCCAAGTTTGGGTCCTACCCAAGGACTCTTCAAGTGTTCCTTGGGGTATTGTGACTGTACGTTTTTACCTTCTATGCTAAATTTACCTATTTAAGGTCTTTTTCAATGTTTTGGAGTTCTTATAACCCTCCAAACCTTCACCAAACATAGGGACATTATCTAGTTCAATTTCACTAGTTTCCGGACTTTAAGACCTTTCTTTAATATTATGGCCCCAATAATTCTCAAACATCTTATTTACACTTATTTCGGTCTAAAATAATCATTAATCAACCTATAAGTATCTACTATAGTTCATGGAATTTCCAGGATGTTTCAATACTCCCCCCCCCCCTCAGGAACATTCGACCCTGAATGACAATCTAGATCTTTATAAGAGAAGAAGAGACTCAACACTAGCAACCCAACAAACAAAAACATATTCAAAATGAGTCAGATCACATTGCAGGGATAATTCACTCCTTTCAACATATAACCATAGCAGTAACACATAGGAATTTAATCCACAACATACCAAAACACAAGCTCCACTATTCTATTCACATAAGGAGGAACTACCTTCTCAATTTCAATGTGAGCTCCTTTTGAACATAAAGAGTTTTACATGATTATTTATTATCATAAAATCATCAAGCATGTTAAATACAATTTTCATGAATATTTACAGCACAACACATACTTAAGTAAAAGTTAGGGATAATTCACTCCTTTCAACATATAACTATAGCAGTAACACATACGAACTTAATCCACAACATACCAAAATACAAGCTCCACTATTCTATTCACATAAGGAGGAACTACCTTCTTAATTTCAATGTGAGCTCCTTTTGAACATAAAGAGTTTTACATGATTATTTATTATCATAAAATCATCAAGCATGCTAAATACAATTTTCATGAATATTTACAGCACAACACATACTTAAGTAAAAGTTAACCATAAGAAATATGTTTCAAGAAAACTCAACATTAGGCATGAATTCCAACTAAAATATTAACATAGTAGAAAGACATAATATGTTATAAATTATTTATAATAATCGTCTTAGTTATTAATAACCTTAACTTTTGCTAGGACTTAAAGGGAAAAATGTGAGGATAGTGGGACTTCATGTCGTCCTCGGCCTCCCATGTGCCTCCCTCAACAATGTGGTTCATCCATAGAACTTTTACGGAGACAACCTCCTTATTCCTCAATTTCATAACTTGGAAATCCTAGATCTCAACGCGGACCTCGTCATAAGAAAGATCATTTTTAACCCATTAGCCTTCTAGAGGAAGAATGGAAAACGGATCACCTATACACTTTTTAAGCATAGAAACATGTAACAACATATGAATCATGGCCAACTCATTTGACAACTTCAACTCATAGGCAACACTTCCAACTTTCTTGAAAATTTAATATGGCCCCACATAACAAGGACTAAGTTTCAGTTTCTTTCCAAACCGTATCATCCTTTCATGGGTGAAATTTTCCAATAGACCCGATCTGCTACTTAGAATTCAAGGACCCACTTTCTATTGTTGGCATAAGATTTTTGCCGACTTTTAGCCACTTTTAGTCTATTTCTGATAACCCGAACCTTCTTGAGGGCTTCATAAACCAAATAGGGACAACTTAGAGAAAACTCACCTACCTCATACCCCAACCAAGGATTTACACCTTCTCCCATAAAGTGCCTCTAAATATGCCATAGAGATATTCGAACGGTAGCAATTGTTTTAGGAGAAATTTATCAAGGGTAGGTGCTAATCAAAACTACCTTTTAAGTCCATGGCACATTCCCTCAACATATCTTCAAGAGTTTGAATAGTGTGTTCTTCTTGACCATCCATCTTGGGATGAAAAACATTACTAACCTTCACCGTAGTACCAATCCCACTTTGGAAATGTTTCCAAAAATTTGAAGTGAACTGAGTAATTCCATTTGTAATGATGGTCAGTGGGGCTAAATGTAACTTCACTATCTCTTTGATGTACAATTTGGCATAATCTTCTGCCGAATATGTGACTTTTATAGAAAGGAAATGTGCCGACTTATTATCTTATCCACAATGAACCATATCGAGTCATGTTGTCTTATAGCATGAGGCAACCCCACTACAAAGTCTATGTTGATATCCTCCCACTTCCATGTAGGAATATCTATACTTTGAGTCAAGTCACCCAGCCTTTGGTGGTCCGTGTTTAACTTATTGGCATTTTGGGAACTTGGTGAAAAAATTTGCTATGTCCCTTTTCATACCATTCCACCAATAAATTTCTCGTAAGTCGTGGTATATCTTTGTGGAAAACGGGTGAATTGAATACCGGGAGTCATGAGCTTCTTTCATGATCAATTCCCTCAATCCATCCACATCCACTACACACAATCTTCCTTGGTGCCTAAGCACCTTATCTTCCCCTTGAGAGAAGGACTCAATAAGTTTACTAAGGACTGTTTGCTTCAACTCTATCAATAGAGGATGAAGTTGTTTCTTAGATTTTCACCACAACCATAAAAGATAACTCTAAGATGTGGAGAACCATGAAACCACCCTTTGGGAACTTCTAGATGGACACCCAAACAATCAAACCTATGAACCTCTTTCACTAACTCTTTCTTATCATCAACGAAGTGAGTCACACTACACATGGACAGTCTACTCAAGGCATCCGCTACCACATTATGTTTTTCAGGATGGTAAAGGAAACTCATGTCGTAGTACTTTAAAATCTCTAACCATATTCTTTCACAGAGTTTCAAACCTTTTGGATAAAAACATATTGTAAACTAGTGTGATCGGTAAATACATCAACATGGATCCTATGGAGATAATGTCTCCAAATTTTCAAGTTAAATACCATGGACACAAGCTCAAGGTCATGAGTTGGATAGTTCTTCTCATGTGGCTTGAGTTTCCTAGAGGAATACACTATTATTTTGCTGTGTTGCATAAGAACTTACCCTAGACCTACTCCGGAGGGATAACAATAAACCACAAACCCATCGGTACCCTCTGGTAAAGTCAATACCGAAGCGGAGTTGAGTCTATCTTTCAATAATTGGAAACTCTATTCCCATAATTCCGACCATTCGAATTTGGACTTCTTTTGGATTAAGGGCATTAATGGAGATGTGATAAACAAAAAATCCCTAAACAAACCTCTTGTAGTAACCGACCAATCAAAGAAAACTTCAAATGTTAGTAGGATTCAAAGGTCTAAGACATATTATTACCAATTTCATATCCCTCATACCAACCTCTACCCCTTCACTAAAGATAATTTCCCCATGAAATGCAACCGATCTCAACAAAAATTAGCACTTTAAACATAGAAAAAAGTTTGTTATGTTTGAGAACTGGCAAAACGATTCTCAAGTGACTTTTATGATCATCCTTACTCCCCAAGTATATCAAAATATCATCAATAAATATAATCAAGAACAAATCAATATACATTCTAAAAAATTGTCTTCATAAGGTCCATGAAGGTCCGAGGGCATTAGTTAGACCATGTGACATCACTAGAAATTCAAGGTGACCATACCTTGTTTGAAATGTCGTTTTCATATAAACCTCCCATAGTTTTAGACAATAATAACCCGATCTTAAATAATGTTTTGGAAAGAATCATGCTCCTTGGAGTTTATCAATGATGTAATCAATCCTATAGAGCATGTGGTTATTCTTTAGAGCGGCTTTATTTGATTGACAATAGTCGATGTACATTCTAAATAACAAATCCTTCTTCGATACAAGCAATATTGTAGCACCCCATGGAGATATGCTCGCTTGAAAAAAGTCTTTATCTAATAAAATATTGAGTTGAGCCTTTAGCTCGTTCAATTACTCCAAGGCCATCAGATAAGGAGGGATGAAATAGGTTTCGTATACGCGAATAAGTGTATGCCTATGTCAATCTCCCATTTGGAAGAAAATCCGCGAAGGTCATCGGGAAAGACCTCCAGAAATTATCTAACTACGGGTACCGACTCTAATGTTGGGACCCCGAATTCAACATCCATAATTTTTACTATGTGGTAGAAACCCCTTTGCAATCAATTTTCAAGCTTTAGACATTAAATGTTCTTAGCCCTAGGATTTCAGTTTCCTCCCTTCCACTCAAAAATGTTCATTTGGAAATTTAAATTTGACTACCTTTGTCCAACAATCAATAGACTCAAAACAACCATTCCAATACGATATCCAATCTAGCATATAAAGTTCTATATAGTAACCTAATGTAGCTCTATTTTGCGAGGAAAATTACAACTTCATAGAGTGTCCTAACTTTAAGGAATCACCCACAAGGGTAGAAATCAAAAAAGGTTCGTCTTATCTGTCATGTAGTATTTCTAATTTCATAGCTATAAGAGGGGTCACAAATGACAATGTATGTACCGTATCCAATAAAGAAGACACATCAAAGGAAAATAATTGTGACACATAGTAATCTGATGAACTCTCTTGATCACCCCGGGATTTGAGAGCATAAAGTTATTCTTCTTAGGAGCATCCAAATTTGGGGCACTATCTTGTGCTTGAGTATTTTCCCTTCCTTGAGCCTTCATCATAGGACAATCTCTCTTCAAGTGACCACTCTTTAAAAAATCATAGCAATTACTCGTACTAACTAGGCACTTACCTTCATGTCTCTTATCACATTTTTAACAAATAGGATTCTCACACAAGATCTTTCACCTTTTCCTCTTGGGTCTTGGAAGTAGGAACCTTACTCTTGTTCACCCTTGGGGCATTAAAAAGGCCTTGGTTGGAAAACTCCTTTAGAACCATGATTTGTATTGTACCTCAAACTTATTCTTAGAAGAATTTTCATCACTGTTCTTACCTTCTTCAACTCCCTACCATCTTGCTTAAGCTTTTGCTCCTCAATTGTTCACCATGAAGCATGAGATAAGAGATGTCCATGCTAGGAATCAACATAGCTGACCTACATTCATTAAACACAAGATCGGATATCTCCATGACAAATTTATTCATCACGGCCATAGAATCCACAATAATAGTAGGAGCATGCTTTGAGATTTGAGTGAACTTTAGAATATACATCTTCATTCTCATAGCCCCTTGGCGAATGTTGTTGAATTCTTTCTTTTTTCTCTCCCTTAATTCAAAGGAAATGAAAATATCAAGGCATGTCGGCTTGAAATAAGTCAAGTAATATTGACTTCTATAATTGGATTCTCACCCTTCCATTGCTCATACCACACTTGAGCTACATCTTTTAGTTGCTAGGCATCTAGTTCCACGTTTTCTTGATAAGAAAGACACATAGAATCAAGAACTTTGACCACTTTAGCAATGAACCTCTTGTGAGTCCTCCTCAACCTTAGAACCAAATAAACTAGTGGGATTCATCGTTATGAAATCCTTAATCCTTGAAGTTGTGGTATTAGCATTGGGGTTTACTTTCAACTTGCATCCCTATAAACTTCGGCTGACAACACTTGAGTCAAGATATGAATTACCGACCTTATCTCAACATTAGACATAGCCCCTTCATTAACAGGTATTTTAGGGTTTTGAGGTGCTTGAGGGGTAATCGCCTCATTCAAATTCTACTCTCTGGCCCTTCAAGAATTGTTCCTTCTTATATTTATTGCCTATAAGAAAAACAAAGGGATTATAAGAAAGGACTAAATAGAGATAAGACTTTTAGGAACAACTAAGGTATAACAAGAGAGTTAAAATTCATTATCATCACATAGTCTTTCATTTATAAGTGTGGCGCGCTTCAGAATAATGAACCTGACCCTACATCGACTTGATTTATTTAGAAATCAATTCTATGATTACTCAACCTATGGTTTGATACCAAGTTTGTTACGACCAAAAGTACCCCTAGTTGTAATTGGCGCCGGCGTCCTCTATTAAGACTAAGACAAGCCCTTAGCGTTCTTCATAGCACTACATAAGTAAGGTAATCGGGAAAATTAAAACTTTTAATATAACGAAGTATACTTAGACTTCTGGCACATAGCATATGGGGTTTATATAGACCCTCTCTTATTAAGCTTACGTAGTCTTCTCAATAAAAATTTTACAACAACATAGTCTAATAGTTTGTGTCACATTTAAGCATCTAAAGAATGAATCAAAATAGTTTGGGCATAAACCTTAGTCTATTACAACATGACCATATAGGCTAGAATGAAGTCTCAACATGAGAATGGTCATAGACAAAACTAATAAGGCTTCATGAGTGGTTTTATCCTCAGAACTCATAAGGACTCATCAATTGACTTAGAAAATATTCAAGTCTTCTTCTTCAATGACCACAAATCTCCTTAATGTCCTAAACCTAACAATCATTAGGCGAAAGGGAGAAATATGGGTTAGTACAAACACAGGTACTAACTATGACTTCTATGCATA
This sequence comes from Solanum habrochaites, assembly GCA_027704765.1. NCBI lineage: Eukaryota > Viridiplantae > Streptophyta > Magnoliopsida > Solanales > Solanaceae > Solanum > Solanum habrochaites. The sequence continues at coordinate 44,056,986 of JAKWJA010002498.1, forward strand.
ACAATCATCAATGCATGAGATAAGAGAAAATTTAGTCAAAGACATGCATGATATCCAAAAATTCAACATACACATATAAGGAAACTCATAATCATATTAACATATAAGCAGCTTAAGCAAAACTTGTGCAATGCAAATAATAAATCCCCATAGCCCTATCCAAAACTACGTATCACATTAAGCAACCAAAATAATATATATAACATGCTTCATATATTAATAATACTAATATCTTATCAACATAGTCATAATCATAATCATAAATATAAAAGAACACTACTAGAACATTCCCATAGGATCTGACTTGTTCAATGAGTAAGCGTAGGAACATATCCTCCTCCCTTACGATCCCACTTGTGCTCAAGGTGTTCAAATCCCTATTGTGGGTGGAGGTGATCAGGTTACGGGTGTTCCTCCAAAATGACTAATGGAGAGATTAGAGAGGCTTTACTTACTTAAGCCCGAGCCTTGACTACCCATTTAAATAGGCGTATTGAGCCTACAGTAAATATTGTTGAGAGCACTATGACCTCTACATTGATACACTTCATGGGAACGAATCATCCTATATTTCTTGGGTGTAAGGTGGGAGAAGATCTCTAAAAGTTTGTTGATGGTGTATAAAATGTTTTGAGTTACATGGGGATGACTTCTAGAGAGAAGGCGGAGTTGGCTTCATACTATTGACGGAGGTTGCTCAAGTGTTGTACACACAATGGAAAAATAATAGGCCGGTTGTGTCAGGTCCTATAAAGTGGGAAGATTTTAAGGAGGCTTTCTTAGGAAAGTATTTTTCATGTGAGAGGAGGGAGGCTAAGGTTGAAGAGTTCATTAATATCAAGCAAGGCAATATGAGTGTTGAGGAGTACTCATTAAAGTTTATTATGTTGTCTAGATATGGCCCGGTCTTAGTGTCTAACCCTAGGGATTATATTATTAGATTTGTGACCGGTGTTTCCGACCTTGTTAAAGAAGAATGTCGTACATGATCCATGATGATATGACTCTACCTAGGCTTATGGTTTATTCTCAATCTATAGATGAATCCAAACGTAAGAGGATCTCTAGAAAATTTAACAGGAGTGGACCAAGTGAGAAAAAAAACCTAGGTTCAAGAAGAGGGCTCAAACTCAAAATGAATCTAGAGATCCTAAGGTCAAAATATAGTAGACAAGTGGTTCTCAAGGTGGTAAGACTACTTATGCTACTTATGGAAAGAGGCACTATGGAGAATGTCTAATTGGTACCGAAATTGCTTTTGTTGTGGTAAGGATGGACATCATGTGAGTTATTGTCTTACTATTGCTTGTAGAGAAAAGAAGGTAAGCAAGTTCCTCCATGTGTTCCAAGATATTTCGCTCCAAAGAAGAAGGCTCGTTTTTATGAACTCCGGACTAGAGGATCAAAGCCGGATGGTGATGAGGATGTTGATAAGTTATTGTTTCTTTCTTTTAGTTGTTATGAGTTCCTTATAAGTGGGGGATTATGTTGTGTAATATAGTTTTGATTGATTGTCTTCTCTCTTCTATTAAACTCAAGCTTGAGAGTAGAAAGTCATAGTGGAATGTGACATTGTTACATTGTGTTTGGAGTCTTGTTGGAACTGAATTTCATTGATTACTTGTGTTGTGCATTTCACGAAGTTTTGAGTATGTTTTAAATTCATTTTATATAGTTTTATATTTCATTTTAGCATGTTTCCCCACCATTGCCTAAGTGTTACATTTTTGGAAATTCGAAGCATGTTCACCGCCATGGAATTTAACTCAATATAAGATTTTTTAAAAATTGACTAAATCATTATGTGGTTAAAAATAGTTTTAATGTGTATATAAATGATTTATAATCATGATAGTAAAAATAAAATTAGTTTTTTCCTATTTGGAATTAAGGATGTGAGTCTTATGGAATTAGGAGTAGTAAATTTATTTCTAGCTTGTTATTGTCTTGTGAGTCTCTTGATGATGTGAAATTGATTTTTATTCTAAATTTTGGTATTGTATAATGTTGTATGTGGTAATTTTATGGGATTTTAGTTGCATTCCTACTATTGGAAGTGTTCGTTGAGAGGCATTTGTCATTCGACAATGAATGTTGTCGAAGTGGGGGAGATTGTAATACCTCTAATATGAATTAGGTGTAACTAGATCCTAACAATTTTTTCATGATGGTATAATGTACTGAAATGTTTTATAATGTTTTAATGAGGCAGTGTCTAAAGATTTAGGTGATTTGGAAGTGAAACGTCAAGGGACGACCAAGACATTCGACGACTAAGTCACCTATGTGCTTTATGTGCTTTTATGTGTTTATGTGTGTGTCATGAACTTAAGAGGTCCTTATATTAGTTATAATAGTATCTATAACAAGTGTGTCATGCTTCAGGTAGTTTGAAGGTCAATGTTTGAAATGGTTTGCCTAAAACTACCTTGTGTGTTGTAGTATGTTTCGTCGAGTTTTATGTGTTCGTTTTGGATGAATTTATGTGATTGTATATGGATATATTAAAGTTGTAAACGTTAATGAAAAAGTCCCCATGGATAAAACAAGGGTCCTTGAGGTAGGATACATCATGGAGCCTAAGGTTTTCTAGACCAGCCCAAACAACTCAGGCAATCGATGGCCAGTAAACCGGTTGACACCCCGTCGATTGTGGGCGTGATTATTGTCATAGAATAGGGAGCTTAAGATCCCACAGGACAGACTCTAATCCAAATGATGGCCAGCCAGAACGGCCCGTCGTTGGAAAAATGGCCCATCGATGGCCAGGATTAGGTGAAGTCTACAACCTACGTAGCTTCATTGTTAAATTCAAGGGTGAATTGGTAAATTCACCCCACGTCAAAATAGTTTTTTTGGAGGTTTCCTAAGGTTATTCTAGGTAGTATAAGAGGTTTTATAAGTCTGAAATACTTATGTGAACTCATTTTTAGAATATCAAAACCCAAAACCTCTAAAGAGCTCTCTAGAACTCCATTGAAGATTGAAGGTTGATTTGTCCAAACAATTCTATCAATGTTCATGGATCAACATCACTTAAGGTATGAATCTTCATACTTGAAAATTTTTCATTAAGGAGCCAAGCTTAGATGTGTTTTTCTAAGATGTCTCAAAAGATGAGTTTTCTAAATTGAAATCTATCCATGGGTTCTTGCATTAATGATTTTGAATCATTAAATATTGATTGAATTATTGTTAAATAGATGTTTTAAACTTAATATCTTCATGAAACCATACAAAAACCTAGATTATTCAAATTGGGTTATATTATGGGAGTTATTATTATGTCTCAATGTTTATGAATTTTAATGTAGGTTTCCTTGGGCTTTTGAATGATGTAAGAATTGTATTAGATTTATGTATAGGTTGTATTATATTTATAATGATATATTGAATTCACTTAGATTCATTGAGTATTATGGTTTTTCTATTGAATTGATGTTCATGGTCATGGTTAAGGGTCTTTTGGTATTGTATTGGATGATTTAGCTATTAATTAATGTGATGAGAGTAAACTGGCAGTACGTTTCCGTAGTTCTCCTTATTATATGTTAATTAGGTATTGAATTATATTATGAGAAAAGATATCAAGTCACCATTGAAGTTGTATTGAATTTTCATAACGACACCTTAACTTTTCTATTGTTTTACTACCCCACTAAACAATTTTGAACAAATATTATTATACAATTTTTCGATTAGACCCAAATTTTAAGAAGCAAGTGATTTCACACCCCAATCATTACATGACACCTGTTAATTTAATTAAAAAATATTTTTTTCATTTTATTTTTTTTCCTTCATCTTTTTCTTTCTTTATTTATCTCTATCTCTTACTATTGATTTTTAATTTTGATCTATCTTAAATTTCATTTCATCTTCCACCTCCCACATCCAAGTGATTCATAAATTCATTTATTTTTCACCTCCCATCACTCATATGAAATTGAAACTCACTTCCATTTTTTTTTCTTTTTCTTCTTCTTCCCGGTATAATTCTTTATAAAATTCATACTATTATTTAGACTTTTATTGAATTATTGATAAATAAACTAATTAATTTTAAGAAAATTTAAAATTTTGAAGGTATCATAAACTAATAATTTTCATATTAATTTAAAATTAGAAATCATAATTTTAAAAGAATCAATTAATTTCTGAAAAATTTAAAGAACTTAACCGAAATTGAATAAAAAAACTATATGATACTTCCTAATCATCTTGAAATCTAATGAGTTAATCGAATTGTTTGAAATGTAAGAAAATATTTAGATAATATTTCAAAACTAAAGAGAGTAAAACTAATAGTAATTAAAAAAATGTAGGTGAAGTTGTGATAAAAATATGACATTGAAAGGAAGAAGCTTCAATGAATAGAGATGACAATGAATTTTTGAAAAGAAAGAAGAAAGACAAAAATAAAAAGCAAAAAACAGTTTAAATAATAAGAAAAATAAGAAAATATATTTTATTATAAAATTCTTGTAAAAGTAAAATTATATTAGTTATTTTAGGTTGCTCACTCTCGTTGACAGTGTACACAGCACTCTCTATGTCAGATGGATGAAAAATAATATTATTATATCCATTCAAAATTGTTTAGTGGGGTAATAGGATGGTTACAAGGTTAAGGTGTCTTTTTAAAAATTTGGGACAACTTCAGTGGTGACTTTATGTCCTTTCTCTTATATTTTATTGTATGATCCACTTATGGTTGTGGTACTATATTCTTATACTTGTGAATTATGTAGCCTCGTTGATATTATAATATCATGCCCTTGTCAGCCATTTCATGATATATTATGATGATCTGTGAAGTGAATTATTTAAAGTATGATCATATCTATCTACTAGTGAGTAATGTTCAAGTATGTGTTACTTTTATTAACATTAGTTGATCATATTTGACTATGACTAGTCCTTATGTTTGTAGTTTTAGAGTTGAGGAATGATTATTCCTAATTGGATATGTCATTCTTTTGATGGTTACATTGATTATATTATTGTAGTGGATAGGGTGACATACAAATAATATTTGTAATGCCTATTTGCTTCTAGATTTATATGTTATATGTGAAGTATGTTGTGTCTTGTTTTAGTAGACTTGTATCCCTTACTTGATATATGTACAATGTGAATATGATTTCTTGAAATCGAATGATAGATATTCTTAGAGTCTTTTATGTATGAATTACATGTGACCTTGATTGTTTCTAAGAAAGTATCTTATGTGAAACCTTCATCCTAGTTGTAAGGTTATGATATCCTTGAAGACGAAATTCGTTATGGTATCCTTCTTGTGTGAATGGTAGAATTAGGGATTAATTGGTTGGAACGAGATGAAATAATTCTTAGGAAAACTATTAAGCTATCCTATTGAGCATTGTAAGAAAACCCTAGGGGACCACTTTGGTCAGGTGAATATGATTGGGTTATGAACAAGATGTGGAACCTATTAATGTACTCCTTTATTCAAATACTCTATGAGAACAAAGGCTAGAGCTGAGTGAGTATTGTTTGGGAAGTAGCGCTATTTAAGCATGAGGCAAGAGTACAAAAAACCCCTTCATATTCCTTAACCATGTGCCTACATGGGATATCTTAAGGTCTACCATTTGCAAGTAATACCCCTCCATCGGAGTACGTTAGAACTCCAATTTCCATTCCTAGTTAACATAGTGTATGTTGGTTATTTACTATTTCACATCATATGGGATACCTACCTACTAGTATTGGAAAATTTCTATGAAGTTTACGTGGTGGTATCGGACGTTATCTAGACATTGCACAGTAGGCTTTGAAGATGTTACTGATTCAGTACCTAGGTTTTCTCCTAGAACATTACTTTAATGTCCTTACGTGATGAATGTCTATTAAATAAACTAATGAATAAAATGACTTATGTTAGAAATCATGTTTAATGAATAAGTACTTACCTAGAGTAGTTTAACGGTTATCTACTTAAGGTTTGAACGGGGAATAGGAATGGTCACTTCACATATTACCTTGGTAAGTCTTAAGAAAAACTCAAGATAGGAAAGTTCTTTGATACATTAGAAATGATCCAAACTTAGGTAGTCTTAAGTATTACTTAGTAATCTTGGAGAGGTCAAGTACGGTCATTCTCTTCTTTATTTACTTACGATAGTATTTTGATAACCTTTGGAAGGAGAATTTCATATTATAGATATGTTATTGTATAAGGTGAGAATGATCTTACCCTACATAATATAAAGGATCTCTTAGGTGTATGTGAAGGAATAGTATTGGAGGTCGCTTCATAACTCTGTCAAGTGAATCTAGAATCACCTTTTGTAGGAGGATCTCATGTGTATGTGTTTGGTATTGTAACGACCTGTTTAGTCGTTTTGAGCAACAGATTTTATTCTGGAAAAACTGGCAGATGTGACGGAGGCCACGACGGACCGTCAAGGGCACGACGGACCGTCGTGGAGGGTGTCGTTTCAAAACACTTAGAAAATCTGAATTTGGGTACTGAAAATCGACTCTCTGAACGTCATGACGGAATGGCAGGACGGACCGTCGCAGGCTCGACGGCCCGTCACAGGCCGTCCACTTAAAAACAAGTCTCTGGACCTTGTGACGGACAGCAGGACGGACCGTCGCAGGCGCGACGGCCCGTCACGGGCTACGCAATCCCAGTTCGGGTCGGATTTCTTTACACGTTTTAAGGGACGTTTTTGACTATTCCTGCTTTAATTATAAAGTTATAGGGTTAATGTTAATAAGTCTAATTACTTGGGGGTTAAAAGAGGTAACCTTAAGTTAATTAGTGGGTTATTATTGCCATCTTTTATTCTTAATTATATATTAATTAGGGTAAAAGAAAGAGGGTTGAATAAAGAAAATAGAAAGAACAGAAGAGAGAGGGAGAATCGATCAAGAGAGAGAGAAGAAGAGGATAGCAAGGATTTTTTGAGAAGATAGCTTGTTGATTCAACTCTTCGGTGGAGGTAGGTTATGGTTTATGTTACGATATTCGTAGTGAACTCTAATAGTGAATATTATGTGTTGATAGTATTGTAAACCCTGCTATGTGCTTAAATTTTATGCTTACATGATTATGATTATGAAATTGTGATGAATTAACAAAGCATGATGAAGCTATTGAATCCCAAATCTTAAAGAAAATAATTACCCTGATTCGCTTGATATATATAAATGAGAATGATGATGCCTTAGTATGAAAGAAGGCTTGATAAATTATATAATGAGAATGATGATGCCTTAGTGTAAAAGAAGGCTTGATGAATTAGGGGATCGGGTGCCACGTTCCGGTACCAGGATAGAATGAATATGGGGATCGGGTGCCACGTTCCGGTACCAGGATAGAATGAATATGAGGATCGGGTGCCACGTTCCGGTACCAGGATAGAATGAATATGAGGATCGGAGTGTCACGTTCCGACACCAGGATAGAATATGGATCGGGTGCCACGTTCCGGTACCAGGATAGAATATGAGGATCGGAGTGTCACGTTCCGACACCAGGATAGAAAATGGATCGGGTGCCACGTTCCGGTACCAGGATAGAATGAGGATCGGAGTGCCACGTTCCGGCACCAGGATAGAAATAGAGGATCGGAGTGTCACGTGCCGACACAAGAGGAAGAAAGATAATGAATCTTGAAAGATAATGAATATACTCAATCTAATGAACTTAATTCCAAATAAGTATGGTATTGAGGCTTGAGTCCTCATGTGTGAACTCGGTTGTAGTTATTGATGAATTCATGTTGTTATTGCTACATGTTGAGTATTGTAGTTGATTTACATTATTATTGATATATACTGTTCCCTATTTTGAGTTGGCCGATGATATCTACTCAGTACGTGTGGTTGTACTGACCCCCCTACTTTCATGTTTTCCTCTTTGTTATTTGTGTAATGCAGCAAACGTTCAGTCAACTTCAACTCAACAGCAGATCTAGCCAGTCTTCACTTTATCGGAAATTCAGGGTGAGCTAATGCGTCTAGCTTGGACTGGGTCTTCTTCTTCAAGTCTTGATGCCTTGAACTTCCGGCATGGACTAGCTTAGCTTTTTAGTTATTTTGTTCTTAGAATACTCCTAGTTTAGTAGTTTGAGATAGATGTTCTTGTGATGATGACTTCCAGATTTTGGGGATAATAATAATAGTATTGAATTGTTTTTATTAATGAGTTTAAGTCTTCCGCATTATTTTCGGTTGATATATCTTGAAATGTTAAGGTTTAGATGGTTTGGTTCGCTCACATAGGAGGGTAAATGTGGGTGCCAGTCGCGTCCCTGATTTGGGTCGTGACAAACTTGGTATCAGAGCATTAGGTTCATTGGTCTCATCACACAAGAACAGGTCTAGTAGGGTCTTAAAGAACGGTAGGGGGACACCTTTACTTTTCTTTGAGAGGCTATAAGACTTTAGGAAAATTCCATTCTTTCTTTCTTTCTTTCGTGCTACTACTTGAGTCCAATTGGTATCTGGGCGATACGAATTGGTATCTGACCATCTTCACTCTATTTCGCAGATGGTTAGAACTAGAGCAACGACCGCACCAGCAGCAACAACGGAAAGACAAGAAACGACTGAGCCAGCCACTGGGGCTGTAGCTCGAGGAAGAGCAACGGCAAGAGGCCGTGGGAGAGGTCGTGGGAGGACGTCCTCTAGAGGAAGAGGACAAGCACCTAGCCCATCTGATACTAGGGCGGTGACTCCTCCACCGACCGAGGAGGTGATAAGAGAGGGGGGGGAGGAAGGGGAGAATGAACAAGGGCAGAATGAGGAAATGCCACCCCAACCTACCCCAGAGATGATCAACCAAGTACTTGCTTATCTTAGTGGGTTATCCGATCAGGGTCAGGCACCTCCAGTGGTTTCTACACCAACACCTCCGGTTTCAGAGGTACGACATGCGGCTACTATGGCTCCCCGCATGGATGCATCATTGGGAATAGGCACATTTCCACGTCTGACTACTGGGCCTATTATGACAAATGATCAGCATGAACTTTTCAGTATGTTCTTGAAATTGAAACCTCCAGTCTTTAAGGGCGCAGAATCAGAGGATGCCTACGATTTTCTGGTTGATTGTCATGAGCTACTACACAAGATGGGTATAGTAGAACGGTTTGGCGTTGAGTTCGTGAGCTATCAGTTTCAAGGGAACGCCAAAATGTGGTGGCGGTCACATGTTGAGTGTCAACCAACAGAGGCACCACCTATGACTTGGGAATCATTCTCTACCCTGTTTATGGAGAAGTATATCCCAAGGACTTTGAGAGATAGAAAAAGGGACGAGTTCTTGAGTCTAGAGCAAGGGAGGATGACAGTTAACGCGTATGAGGCTAAATTTCGCGCACTATCCAGATACGCCACCCAACTTTGTTTCAGTCCACAAGAACGGATTCGCCGTTTTGTGAAGGGGTTGAGGTCAGAGTTGCGGATTTCAGCCTTACAGGTAGCGGCTACGGCAACATCCTTCCAAGAGGTGGTAGACTTTGTGATAGAGGTGGAAGGAGTGAAGCCAGACGACTTCACCACGACATCGACATCGAAAAGGTTTCGAAGGGGAGGCGAGTTTAATGGTTCTCACTCTAGAGGACAGAGCTCCGGAGGTTACTCAAATCGACCAATTCAGTCTTCACTACAGACTGTAGTTGGGGGGTCCACCTCAGAACGGTCAACACTACTCCGAGAGACCTATGCATGAACCCCGAGAGTGTTATGGATGTGGGGAGGTTGGACACATCAAGAGGTATTGTCCAAACCAGAGTTACAGAACCCCACTAGCTAGAGGTAGAGGTGGTCATGGTAGAGGCCGCTTTTCTGGAGGACGTGGTGGTCGAGGTAATGGTGGTCATCACAACGGCAGAGGTGATGGGCAAAATGGAGCCACTACTACGCAACATGGTAGGGGCAATGGACAGACAAACGATAGGGCCCATTGTTACGCTTTCCCTGGGAGATCTGAAGCGGAGGCGTCTGATGCTGTTATCACAGGTAATCTTTTGGTTTGTGATTGCATGGCATCTGTATTATTTGACCCTGGCTCCACGTTTTCATATGTATCTTCATCATTTGCTAATGGTCTAAAAATTGCATTGTGAATTACTTGACATGCCTATTCGTGTTTCTACACCGGTGGGTGAGTCTGTGGTAGTTGAAAAGGTACATAGGTCTTGTTTGGTGAACTTTGTGAGGAGCAACACTTATGTAGATTTGGTTATTTTAGAAATGGGTGACTTTGATGTAATTCTGGGTATGACGTGGCTTTCTCCAAATTTTGCGATCTTGGATTGTAATGCTAAAACCGTGACATTGGCCAAGCCTGGGACAGATCCGTTAGTGTGGGAGGGTGACTACACTTCCAATCCGGTGCGTATCATCTCATTTCTTCGTGCTAAGAAAATGGTTAGTAAAGGGTGTTTAGCTTTCTTGGCCCATCTCAAGGATGACACTACCCAAGTACCTTCGATTGAGTCGGTTTCGGTAGTCCGCGAGTTTTTGGAGGTGTTCCCTGCAGATCTTCCTGGTATGCCACCAGATAGGGATATTGACTTCTGTATCGATCTTGAACCGGGCACACGCCCCATTTCTATACCCCCGTATAGAATGGCTCCCGCGGAGTTAAGAGAGTTAAAGGCTCAACTCCAGAGTTGTTGAGCAAGGGCTTCATTAGACCAAGTGCATCTCTTGGGGTGCTCCGGTTTTGTTTGTGAAGAAGAAGGATGGGAGTTTTCGGATGTGCATAGACCACCGACAGTTGAACAAGGTAACTATTAAGAACAAGTATCCTCTTCCTCGCATTGATGACTTATTCGATCAATTACAAGGTGCTTGTGTCTTCTCTAAGATTGACTTGAGATCCGGTTATCATCAATTGAAAATACGGGCAACGGATGTGCCAAAGACTGCTTTTCGAACGAGGTATGGACATTACGAATTTGTAGTGATGTCTTTTGGTCTTACGAATGCCCCTGCTGCGTTCATGAGTTTGATGAACTGGATTTTTAAGCCATATTTAGATCTCTTTGTGATCGTATTTATTGATGATATACTGATATACTCCAAGAGTAAGAAAGAACATGAGGAGCATTTGAGAATGGTATTGGAAACGTTGAGGGAGAAAAAGCTTTATGCCAAGTTCTCTAAGTGCGAGTTTTGGCTAGATGCAGTGTCCTTCTTGGGGCACGTGGTTTCGAAAGATGGAGTGATGGTAGATCCTTCTAAGATCGAAGTAGTGAAGAATTGGGTAAGACCTACTAATGTGTCAGAAATACGGAGTTTTGTTGGGTTAGCTAGCTACTACCGCCGCTTTGTCAAAGGATTCTCTTCTATTGCTTCCCAATTGACGAACTTGACTAAGCAGAATGTTCCATTTGTATGGTCAGATGAATGTGAGGAAAGCTTTCAGAAGCTTAAGACTTTGTTGACTACCGCACCTATCCTCACCTTGCCGGTAGAGGGTAAGAACTTCATTGTTTATTGTGATGCATCCTATTCGGGTTTTTGGGTGCATGCTAATGCAAGAGAAGAACGTGATTGCTTATGCCTCAAGACAATTAAAAGTGCATGAACGTAACTATCCAACTCATGACTTGGAATTGGCCGCGGTAGTGTTTGCATTGAAGCAATGGAGACACTATTTATATGGGGTTAAGTGTGAGGTCTATACAGATCATCGTAGTCTACAGTATGTCTTCACTCAGAGAGATTTGAATTTGAGACAGAGGAGATGGATGGAACTACTGAAGGACTACGACATCACTATTTTGTATCATCCGGGGAAGGCGAATGTTGTAGCGGATGCCTTGAGTAGAAAGGTGGGAAGCATGGGAAGTCTAGCTCATTTGCAAGCCTCTAGACGCCCATTGGCTAGAGAGGTTCAGACTCTGGCTAACGACTTGATGAGGTTGGCTAGTGTGGAGTCAAGATCTTCTTTTCTTGACAAGATTAAGGGAAAACAGTTTGATGATGAGAAACTAAGGCGAATCCGAGATAAAGTGTTGCGAGGAGAGGCTAAAGAAGCAACAATCGACGAGGAAGGTGTGTTGAGGATTAAGGGAAGGGTATGTGTACCCCGCATTGATGATTTGATCAACACTATTCTGGCAGAAGCTCATAGTTCAAGGTATTCTATACATCCGGGTGCAACCAAGATGTATCGCGACCTAAAACAACACTTTTGGTGGAGTAGAATGAAGCGCAATATTGTTGATTTTATTGCCAAATGTCCAAATTGTCAACAAGTAAAGTATGAACACCAGAGGCCCGGAGGAACACTTCAGAGAATGCCCATTCCGGAATGGAAATGGGAGAGAATTGCAATGGACTTTGTGGTTGGTCTTCCAAAGACATTGGGCAAGTTCGACTCCATTTGGGTGATTGTGGACAGATTAACTAAGTCTGCTCATTTCATTCCGGTTAAGGTGACTTACAATGCAGAGAAGTTAGCCAAAATCTACATCTAAGAAATCGTTCGATTGCATGGGGTTCCACTATCCATTATATCAGATAGAGGTACGCAGTTTACTTCTAAGTTTTGGAAAACATTGCATGCAGAATTGGGTACTAGGTTGGACCTTAGTACCGCGTTCCATCCTCAGACCGATGGTCAGTCTGAGCGAACGATTCAAGTGTTGGAGGATATGCTTCGCGCATGCGTGATAGAGTTTGGTGGCCATTGGGATAGCTTCTTACCTTTGGCAGAGTTTTCGTACAATAATAGCTACCACTCCAGTATTGATATGGCTCCATTTGAAGCATTGTATGGGAGGAGGTGTAGATCTCCCATTGGTTGGTTTGATGCATTCGAGGTTAGACCTTGGGGTACCGATCTTTTGAGGGATTCGTTAGAAAAGGTGAAGGGCATTCAAGAAAAGCTTCTAGCGGCGCAAAGTAGACAAAAGGAGTATGCAGACCGGAAGGTTAGAGACTTGGAGTTCATGGAAGGTGAACAAGTCTTGTTGAAGGTTTCACCCATGAAAGGGGTAATGCGGTTTTGCAAAAGAGGTAAGCTAAGTCCAAGGTATATTGGACCATTTGAGGTACTAAAGCGAATAGGGGAGGTGGCTTATGAATTAGCCTTGCCCCCAGGGCTGTCCGGAGTGCATCCGGTATTTCATGTGTCCATGTTGAAAAGATACCATGGAGATGGAAACTACATTATCCGTTGGGACTCAGTGTTGTTGGATGAGAACTTGACTTATGAAGAGGAACCAGTTGCTATATTAGATAGAGAAGTTCGCAAGTTGAGATCAAGGGAGATTGCATCTATCAAAGTTCAATGGAAGAATCGACCCGTTGAAGAAGCCACTTGGGAGAAGGAGGCAGATATGTGAGAAAGATACCCACATCTATTTACAGATTCAGGTATTCCTTTTCGCCCTTGTTTTCCTTCTTGTGATCGTTCGGGGACGAACGATGGGTAAATTGGTATCTATTGTAACGACCTGTTTAGTCGTTTTGAGCAATAGATTTTATTCTGGAAAAACTGGCAGATGTGACGGAGGCCACGACGGACCGTCAAGGGCACGACGGACCGTCGTGGAGGGTGTCGTTTCAAAACACTTAGAAAATCTGAATTTGGATACTGAAAATCGACTCTCTGAACGTCATGACGGAATGGCAGGACGGACCGTCGCAGGCTCGACGGCCCGTCACAGGCCGTCCACTTAAAAACAAGTCTCTGGGGACTTGTGACGGACAGCAGGACGGACCGTCGCAGGCGCGACGGCCATCACGGGCTACGCAATCCCAGTTCGGGTCGGATTTCTTTACACGTTTTAAGGGACGTTTTTGACTATTCCTGCTTTAATTATAAAGTTATAGGGTTAATGTTAATAAGTCTAATTACTTGGGGGTTAAAAGAGGTAACCTTAAGTTAATTAGTGGGTTATTATTGCCATCTTTTATTCTTAATTATATATTAATTAGGGTAAAAGAAAGAGGGTTTGAATAAAGAAAATAGAAAGAACAGAAAGAGAGAGGGAGAATCGATCAAGAGAGAGAGACGAAGAGGATAGCAAGGATTTTGAGAAGATAGCTTGTTGATTCAATTCTTCGGTGGAGGTAGGTTATGGTTTATGTTACGATATTCGTAGTAGTGAACTCTTAATAGTGAATATTATGTGTTGATAGTATTGTAAACCCTGCTATGTGCTTAAATTGTATGCTTGCATGATTATGATTATGAAATTGTGATGAATTAACAAAGCATGATGAATTATTGAATCCCAAATCTTGAAAGAACCCTAATTCGCTTGATATATTATATAATGAGAATGATGATGCCTTAGTATGAAAGAAGGCTTGATAAATTATATAATGAGAATGATGATGCCTTAGTGTAAAAGAAGGCTTGATGAATTAGGGGATCGGGGGTGCCACGTTCCGGTACCAGGATAGAATGAATATGGGGATCGGGTGCCACGTTCCGGTACCAGGATATAGAATGAATAGGATCGGGGTGCACGTTCCGGTACCAGGATAGAATGAATATGAGGATCGGAGTGTCACGTTCCGACACCAGGATAGTAGAATATGGATCGGGTGCCACGTTCCGGTACCAGGATAGAATATGAGGATCGGAGAGTGTCACGTTCCGACACCAGGATAGAAAATGGATCGGTTGCCCCGTTCCGGTACCAGGATAGAATGAGGATCGGAGTGCCACGTTCCGGCACCAGGATAGAAATAGAGGATCGGAGTGTCACGTACCGACACAAGAGAAGAAAGATAATGAATCTTGAAAGATAATGAATATACTCAATCTAATGAACTTAATTCCCAATAAGTATGGTATTGAGGCTTGAGTCCTCATGTGTGAACTCGGTTGTAGTTATTGATGAATTCATGTTGTTATTGCTACATGTTGAGTATTGTAGTTGATTTACATTATTATTGATATATACTGTTCCCTATTTTGAGTTGGCCGATGATATCTACTCAGTACGTGTGGTTGTACTGACCCCCCCTACTTTCATGTTTTCCTCTTTGTTATTTGTGTAATGCAGCAAACGTTCAGTCAACTTCAACTCAACAGCAGATCTAGCCAGTCTTCACTTTATCGGAAATTCAGGGTGAGCTAATGCGTCTAGCTTGGACTGGGTCTTCTTCTTCAAGTCTTGATGCCTTGAACTTCCGGCATGGACTAGCTTAGCTTTTTAGTTATTTTGTTCTTAGAATACTCCTAGTTTAGTAGTTTGAGATAGATGTTCTTGTGATGATGACTTCCAGATTTTGGGGATAATAATAATAGTATTGAATTGTTTTTATTAATGAGTTTAAGTCTTCCGCATTATTTTCGGTTGATATATCTTGAAATGTTAAGGTTTAGATGGGTTGGTTCGCTCACATAGGAGGGTAAATGTGGGTGCCAGTCGCGTCCCTGATTTGGGTCGTGACAGGTATATAGTAAGTGTATTTGTCTCATTATAGGTGGTCTTAAGGATCATTAAAGTGTGACTAAAAAGGTTGTATGGGCGGTCTCTCTTTATCCTAATTAAGTGAGTCTTAGGATAGCTTTTAGTGAGGGGATTTCATGCTAAATGGGTTCACTGTGAAGCTATGTTAGTTCAATATAATGTTGGATTTAATTCACTGTAACATGGTTTAGTTCACTTTAATATTCCATAATATTTGATAAAAAGCTTATGTGATGTCTTGTCTTTCTAAGGTGTTAAAATTAGTTCTTATGCAAATGATATAATGTTTAATAAAAAAATGGCATGTTTTATATAAATGTTTGTTTTCATGATTTTATGCATTAAGCCATAATTACTACAAGTGTTTGTGATAATTTCATACATTTTATTTTATCTAAAGGTTTAGGTGGATGGTGAAAAGGATCTTGAAGGAAAGCTTGGATTGTAATTATCGTTCAAGGAATGTTGAAGTATATCCTCACTTGACTCGATGGTATAATCGTCTTTAAATGTATTTTATTTTAAATTATTATAATAGACTAACTATTTCTATATTCGTCTTGTATGGGCCGTGTTGCAAGTATTCTTGAGTCTAAGATTAACATATTTTGAGACTTAGTCTTTTCTATAATTTTAATATGAAAGATATTTTAAGATATTTCGTGTGAAAAGTTTTAATCTGCACTACTTTTCATACATTAGTGCGATGAATGATGTCAAAGGACTTGTGCAAGACCTCAAAGAAATCAAATATGTCTTGTTGCGAACCATGAATGCCCTAACATCTATGGTATAGGTGCGGGTCGTGACAGCTCGTCCATAATAACAACCTAATGAAACCAAAGTTCAAACACTACACAAACATGTTCATTTAACCCATTTCTTATGATTAAATTTTAAAATATGCATAAGAATGAGTTCATTATGGTTTTGATGTTAAAATCATTAATTAACGCTAGAAACAATATATTTGAATATGTAATACACGTTTATATGAAGACCCATGCTTAGAGTCAAAGATAGACGAAAATAGAGTTTGAAAATCCTTTTTGAAATCAAATAGCTAGTTGAATTGAAATGATTTCAAGGATGTCTACCATACCATAAATAGAAGGAAACCCACTAATTTTTTATGAAGAACACGACCACCAAAAACCCTCCAAGCCCTTCCTCGGGTCCAAGCTTCTATAGGGTTTTGGGAGAGTCTTTCGTTAGAGATGGAGTTTCAATATTTGACGTGGTGGGTCTTGTCTAGGTGTAGAACTTAAAAACAATTTATTATACCATAAAATCTTTAAAATGTAATCCTATGTTAAAAAATGACTTAGGGTGAATTTATAAAACACCACAAGCCAAGGCAACAAATTGTTACAACTTTTGCATGTCACCGTCCACGCCTCTCAAAACGGCGGACGGTCGATGCTTCGACTTCCCATTGATTAGGGATCATTGTGATGTTCTGCGAATCCCAAAAACTGCAGTCAATCACGTACAATCGACGGAACAAGTCGATGAGCCTTTGACTGGTCGACTGGTTCGTTGATGGACATTGTTTTTGGCATTTTTTTATTAGAGTTGGGGTCATCTTCTAGGGCTCCTTGTGGGTTCTAGGTGGAGTAGAATCCGGACGTTGAACCCCTAGACATACGAGTATAGCTCATAGGAAAATCCACAAAAATTTCAATCAAAACGAACATGTGAAACTCACTCCAACATATAAAGACACACAAGCACTTTCTAAGGTATACCATCTGAACGTCATGGATATTCTTGGACGTTTTGACCTCCAAACGTCACCAAACTTCTCCCACTGCCTAAGAGCATCATTATTAATCATTTTAAGTCAAATTAACTCATGAAACATTTTCGAAGTTGTAGTTCACCTTATTTTGTTTTAGGGTTTTACATTCTCCTTCACTTGGAACAACATTCGTCCTCAAATGACACAAAACACTTTTAAGAACTTCAAGGACTTACTAGAAGAATGTAACACACTAAATCAAATCTCAAACAATCATAGTCAATGAACAAAACTTACAAGGAACACCAACTATAATTGACAGGCATTTTACTAGGCAACACATGCAACTTTTTTAAATAGTTTCCACACTTCAAACCTATTCTCATTCTTCATTTATGGAGGAACTACCTTCTTTGAAATTTTACATGCTCATATACATCATTTAGACTCATTGAAACCATTGTTCATGAACAGTACAATTTCTCAAATTTCTAACTTTTTACAGTGAATACAACCACCATAAGAGTGAAACCATGCTAAAAAATCATTAATTCATCTTTCAAGCAATTTTACATGAAGTAATGAGAACATGAGAGACAAAATCATACTAACTCACATTATATCATGACAAACACTTTTAAGCAATTAAGCAATATCATTAACTATATCTTAACATGAGTAATATAGGTTGACTACCAATTATCCCAATGTAATCATTATACCATGAAGAGCATATAATTCATTATACCATAAAAGGCACTCATAACATAAGGATAATGCAACTCATATTAATATGCAAGACTTTTAATCATTACCAAACTACCAAGGACTTTGGTCTCGAGCTTGAATAAGGGTAAAAGAAAATATAAGGATTTCAACTACCTTTCTACTCATATCATTCTCCCCCACTTAGGGCCAACCCACCTTAATGGTCTACAACTTCAAAGTACCGCTACACCTCTCACAAAGTAGGAAACTCATATACCCTCAGCTCAATGCACATCAAGACTAAACATCAACCTTACATGTCAAGATAACACCACCTGTTTGGATTCAATCTTGAACAACACCCTTAAGGATCACCTCACTCAACTCTTAGTCATCACATATATGAACTCATGGAATAAAATCCCTTCTTTCTCACAACATTACCACATTCTTTCAACACCTCAAATGTACACCATAACATTTCTACTATCATTGTACACAACTATAAGATATCTCATTTCCCACAAAAAGGACTTTCGTCAACATTTTAACTCTTACCATGCTTAGAAAACATCACTATAAAATTTCAACTTCCGATACTTCCAATCTCATAAATGACACACAGTCCATTAATGGCATCACATGTTAATCCTCAAAACCCAACCTTCAAATCTTTTCTTCTAGCCACGAAACTATCATAGCATCAAAACTCACCTTTTCTCTCCTTAAAACTTACAAACATCTCCCCTTCAAAGAAATCACATATACAAAATCACCGCACAAGGGAAATGATAGAGACACCTTATGGAGTTATGTTCTATGAACGATACAAGAGTAATGAAGAAAGTGAAACTTTATCTTCCTAAAGCCTTAATTCATGGGTGTGTCGCGACTAACACCGATGACTAAGACTCTACTAGACATGGCTTTTGAGAGTTTTACACCCAAAACTATTTCCCATAACTTATGCTTTGATACCATGTTTGTAACGACAGAAAAGTATCCCCTAGAATAAGGAAGCACCTCCCATAAGATGAAACAAATGCGTACTTGACCTTTATGAGGTCTTGTATAAGCCTTATCTATCATACATTATATAATATATGAAAAGTAGTGCGGAATTGAAACTTTTTAGAAATAAAATAATACCGAAAACATCTTTCACAAAAGCTAAAGAGAATTCTTTTAATCACAAGCCATTTTAAAGACACGACATAATTTTCACAAGGACACAACCCTCTACATTGAATATAAATACAAAATAAGTCTGAATGATAGAAAGTAAGAAATGGACTATGCCCTCGAATATATGAGGACATAGATAGTATTGAGAGAGTTGATTCCCAAGCTTTGCTTTCTAGACTTCTTCTTGCCTCCAACCTATACATATAGAGTATAGAAAAGTATGGGTTAGTACAAAACAATGTCCTAAAAATGGCATATGCAAAAATATTCAAATGGGACATTTTAGTAAAATAAGCTCACATACAATAGGACTCCCATATTTTAGAACCAAAAGATAAATCTTACAGTAAATAATACAACTTTACAGTGAACAATGTGACACATTACAATGAACTCTTTCAAGCAAAACACATTCAGGTTATTTCCTTTGAAGTTTCCCTTACCAAGTTATCCTACGATTCACTAAGGTAAGACATGAAGGGACCCCCCAGACACCCCCTTCAATACACACCTAAATGACCCTTAAAACAACCACCATAGGCTTACCTCGCACGTGGAACCATCTACACTCTAGGTTAGACATTAGAAGAATATTTAGACAATAAGGACTTCATGTAAGTTCCCTACCCTAATTAGACTTGTAGTTACACAATGTTCATGTGAGAATAGCATCCCATACTACTATTAAAACTTTGTGTGCTACTTGAGGATTTCCTTTGATCAAGCACACTACATTAGTCAATCATAAATCCATTATATAAAAACATAACTTTAACGTGCTTCCATAACATAAGACCTTATGTAATCTAAATTCATTTTCAACAAATGATATCTCATTCATACACTTCTTGTATAACAAACCAAGTCTCCCCTTTCAGAATATATACTTAATGTACTGGATAAATAGTGTACCAGACCACCATCTACCCAAACTAGTTACTCTTTTAGTACACTTAGTTCATTTAATAATAACATTTTCATATATTATTTCAAAAACACAACCAAGACTCCCCTTTCGGAATGTCTACTTAGTGAAATGGATAAGAGTGTCCCATAACATCACCTACCCTAAGTAGTACACTCTTTTAAAAGACTTAGTTAATTCATTATTTGTGGGGGGATACCTTTAACCGATATAGAACCTCAGATCTAGACATAGAACTATTACATCCTCAAAATGAACTAAGTTAGATAGAGCCTCACATGCTCCTAAAATGTTAATAATAGGTTAATTAAAGTTTTATAGCATGTATTATTGCTTTGAAGTGGTTTGGAGGTCAAACATCCAAGAACGTCAAAGACGTTCGAAGTTGGTCTTTAGACGTGCTAGTGAGTCTCTGTATATTTCCTTTTTTATGTGTTTGTTTTGAGTAAAAAGATAGTGTAGTTGACCCTAGTATTCTAATAAGAATGTTAAGGGTGAAATGAGATCTGTACCTTGGTAATACACAGGAGCGTGTCACCTTGGTCGCGCACTCCGCTGTATAAATAATACATTCCAAATATGATGCGGGAACAACACCGCTTGTGTCGGACTTGTTCCCCGGTGAAGATTTCGAAAATTCAAGTTGAGGTTAACATGTTTTAAAGTCTAAATATTTATGGGGTTGTTTGGTACTTAGGGGGACATTTATAATTTCACTAGTGAATAATAATGTTCATAAAGGGGAAAATTAAGGATAAAAACATTAAAGACAGACCACGAAGGGGCCATTTGAATGTAACGAAAGTGCAATAAAGGCAGGGCCGTGCAGGGCTAAAATGAAAAAATACATATAGAAAAACCCACATAGAGGAGAAATCCAGTAGTCGCTCCAGATGGTCCTACTCCGTTGCCGTTCCCCTGAGTCTTCTATGCAGAAACATATATCTTAGCATCAACAAGAATCCTTCACCAAGGCGTCGTTTGTCTTCCAAGATTTCGTATCGCATTCTCTCAATTTCGTACATTCTTGTCCCTTGGTTCTCATACCCTTAAACAAAGTATGCGCGAGTGTGATAACTCGGGTATGTATACTCATATTTGGACCATGTGGGAATACCATTATTCCCAATAATGCTACAAAACAATGCTGGAGGATGAATTTCATTCCATTCTCTGTAGGAGATCTTAAACTCTCGGTTTTAAGTGGCGTAGAAGCTTGAATGTCCAAATCAAATATAAAGATATCTGAATGCTACATTGGATTCTTGGCACTTGTAGGCGAAGTCTTTTTCCCAACCCGAACCAGTCAACAATTTTTTGTAAAAGCTATAAGAAAAAAACACCTCACTCTAGTCAAGTGGGGGAACCCTTCTTTGGTAAGGGAATTATCGGAACTCCATGTATATCTCCACGGTCTATATCGGTTAAGCTAACCCCACAAAAGTAAGGAAAGTGCTAAGTCTTCAAAAGAGTGTACTAGATAGGGTAGGTAATGGGATATGATGTTATATTTACATTGCACTAAATAGGCATTCGAAAGGGGAGTCTTGGTGAGCTTTACATGAATTGAATTGAATATTTCTCCTAAAAGAATATACTACTTAGGGTAGGTAGTGGTATGGGACGCTATCTATCCATTGCACTAAGTAGACCTTCCGAAATGTGAGTCTTGGTGTTGAGCCTTCTAAAAGAGTATACTACTTAGGGTAGGTGGTGGAATGGGGACACCATCTACATATTGCACTAACTAGGCATTCCAAAAGGGAATTCTTGGTATGTTGCTTGAGTTTTCATCGAATGTATTGTACTTGAGTGGGGTTTATTTATTCTCCTGAGGTGAGTTAACCTAAAAGGGGTAGTCTTGAGGATCACTTTGGTGTGTATTGAAGGAGGTGTATATGAATTTCCTTCAAGTATTACCTTGGTGAGTCTTAGGAAAACTTAGCAAGCGAAACTCCAGCAAAAATGACTTCACTTCCTCTTTTCTTTGCTTTGGAAGTTCATTCTTTTTTAGTAAGGATAGTTCACTGTAAAATCAAAAGAAAAATACAGTTAATTTTTAAAGGCTTACTGTAAAGTGTCTCTTTTGTTAAAATTATGGAAATCCTTCTATAAGTGTTAAATGAGGATTCTTGTGTGTGTTTTACTTCTATATTCTTTAATGTTTTACTTAATTGGAAAGAAAATGTGTTTATACTTAAATGTCCATTTTTTCATGTTTTTACATATGTCATACTTAGAAGATTATTGTGCTAACCCCATACTTTTTTATACTCTATAAGTATAGGTTCGGAAGCAAGGTTGATGTTTTGAAGGCAAACCTTGGGAAAGATTCTCTCAAGACAAAGTATGTCCTCATTTATTGGAAGGCATAGTTCTTCATTTTTTAGTTTTTCATAAGTTCTTATGACGTATTTCTTTCAAATGTAAAGGTCAGTATCCGTAAGATTTTAAGTTGTGTCTTTAAGATGGTTTGTGACGTTGACATTTTTAGTATTTAAAAAATGATTCCTTTTTATAGTAAATGTCATGAAAAGTTTTTACTCTGATCTACTTTTCATGTCTTTTTGAATGAACGATAGTTAAATGGGTTGTACAAGACCACTAAAGGTCATGTACGCCTTCTCCCGATCCAAGGGTTCTCCGTAACTTCTGGGGGTACTTATGGACCGTGACAGATATGTATTGTGGAATAAGGTTATGGGAATATTCTCGGGACTAAAAGTCTCACAACCCACGTATAGTAGAGTGTGGTCATTGGTGTGAGTCGCGACACATCCATGGACAAGAGGCCATACGACGATAGAGTTACACTTTCTTCATTACTCTTGTATCGTGCCATAGAACTTAACATTATAAGATCTCTCTTTCTTATCCTTTGTCTATTGGTTTTATAGGTGTGATTGATTAGAAGGGTAGATGTTTCTAAATTTGAGGGATAGAATAGCTGAGCTTTTATGCTTATGATTATTTTGTGTCTAGAAGAGTAAATGTGAATGTTTTTTGAAATGTGATGTGAAGTCGTTTATGGCTATGTGTGACTTATGATGTTTGAAGTATTATGATGTGAAATAGTATGGTTATGTAGTTCTAATCATTGGAACAATTTAAATGGTTGAATGGAGTCTTTTTTTGGCAAATGAGTTATCTATGATTGTGTACAATTATAGTAGAAGAACTAAGGTGTAAATTGGAAAGTATTGAAAGAATATTGTAGTGTTGTGAGAAAGAAGGGGTTCTATACCATTATATAAGGTATGAGGTGCCTAAGAGTTCGATGAAATTATGTATTAGAGAATTTATCTAATATTGTATCCTAAGAAAAAAGTGTTATGATTTACTTGTAAGGGTGATGCTTAGACTTGATGTGCATGAGTTGAGGGTAGTATGAGTTCCTACCTTGTGAGAGGTATAATGTTACTTTGAAGTATGAGACCTTGAAGATGATTTTCCCTATGTAGGGGAGAATGAGTTGAGTAGAAAGGTAGTTGATACCCTTATATATTCTTCTACCCTAATTCAAGCTTGAGACCTAAATCCTTAGCAGTTTGGTAATGATTAATAATCTTACATAATATAGTATGAGTTATCATCTGTTGTATGTGTGTTAGATGACTTAATGTCTAATTTTAAAAGAACCAAGTTAAATCTAAGTTTTTTCACATGATGAATGCTTGGTAGGATTGCATTTAGTGTACTAAGTACAAGAGAACCCTCAAGGGTCACAAAGTGGGAGTGGTTGTATGGGATTCTACTATGAAATTGCACTTAGTGTAAGTTAACAAGTCTCTTTTGAGTGAGTTAGTATGGCCTTGTCTCTCTTACTGTAAGGGATTATTGTTAATGTATCTTGAGTGGTGCACTTTTGAAATTTTAAGCATGTGACACAGTGAAGTTATGAGTTCATTGTAAAGAAGTTCAAATTTTGACAAATATTATTTTTCGTGGATGATGGTTTCAATGTGTAATAAATTAATGTGTATAAGCATGTTTAATTTTGGAGAAGGTAGTTCCTCCATAAGTGAAGAATGAAAGTGAGATTGAATGGGTAAAGCTTTGCAAAGTTCCTTGTGTTATAGTGACGTTCACTCTGAAAATATTCATTTTTGAAAACATATTTTTTTCATGAATTGTAGTAATAATTAGTGTAAAATTTTTCTGTATGAGCATTTTTAATATTGGATAAGGTATTTCCTCCATATGTGAAGTGTAAGGGTGAATTTTTAATGGTGAAAGCTCTCGCAAAGTACTTGTGTTCCATAGTGTTTGAAAGTGTAAAATTGTGATTTTTGATAGTTTTTGCGTTGAATATGATGTTTGTTCCTTGATTGTAATTTTTCATGTGACGCTAAGTGAGTACTTGATGTTCTCAAAGTGTTTAGTGTCATTCGAGGATGAATGTTTTTCAAAATAGGGGATAATGTAACACCCTGAAATGAACTAAGGTGAACTAGAGCTTCGTGATTTTTTATTGAGTTAGTTTTGTTTTAAAATAAGTTATTGATGTCCTTAGGCAGTGTATGAAGTTTGGAGGTGAAACGTCTAAGAAAATCCATGACGTTCGCAGGGTGTGCCTTAGAAAGTGCTTGTGTGTTTGAGTGAGTTTTACGTGTTTGTTTTGTTTGAAATTTGTGTGTGATGTTCCTAAGAATTAGACAACTATGTTTTTGGGTTTAAATTCCAGGTAAGACCCCACCTAGGGCCCACAAAGTACCCTAGAGAAGGTCCCAAGACTAGGACAAAACACTGCCTAGGTAGTGTCAACCAACGAGACCAAATGACGGCCACTGGTCTAACCAACAGCCCGTCAACTTGGTCTGTTGATAAGACCTGAAAGAGTTAATGCCTTGAGAATATAAAACTCAAACAACGACCACCACCAACGGGCTGTGGTGGACAAACTGTCCATTGGTATGAGCCGTCTTTGAGCTCCCAAAAAGTTGTCATTTCACTGTAATAACTTAGGGTGTTTTATAAATTTACCTTTAGCCTTGTTTTGAACCTATGGTAATATTTTTTGGGTCTTTTAAGTTTATTAAATTATTTCAATCCCTAATACCTAATTTTAGACCTCATTTCCTAAAACCCAAAACACTTCTTTCTTAAAAGACTCTCTCAAACATCATTGCAGCTGGAAGTAAAGAAGGAGCTAGGAGGGTTTTTTGTTGTCGAGTTCTTCATTAAAATCATTGGGGTTTATTCTAATTAAGGTATTGTAGTCATACTCGAACTCTCTTTCATTCAAGGAGTCCCTTCTAATAAATTTTTAAAAAGGGTTTTCAACCCTAACTTCTTCTATCTTTAACTCTAAATATGGGTCTTGCATGAAAACGTTTCTAATGATCCAAATATGATGTTTCTATTGTAATTTGTTGATTTTAATGCTAAAACTTCAATATTGAAATCATGATAAAGCTTTTTATCAAATTTTGGTTTAAGAAATATGTTTAATGAGCATGATATGTAGTCTCTGACCTTTGTTTCCTTTTATTGATATTTATTTTATCTACTGTCCTAAGGTCTATATTGTGATGAATTGTTCAGTAAAATGTTATAGGTGATGGAAGCTTGGTTTATGGGTAAGTTTGTTATGTTGGTTAGCTTCATTTATGAAATTCTCTTGAGTGGTATGTTCCACCTTCTTGGAGGCGGTGTTTACTTGTTGAATTTGGATATACGTTGTATGTATTGTATGTGTAGCTTTGAAATCCTAATGTGTGGAAACAAGTGATAATGAATATTATTCTTGTAATGTGTATTATAAAGTTTGAATTGTATGATTGTAATGTTACTTGTGTATTTTGAACGAGGCCATGAAGGCATATTATGTGATGTAAGATTATTATGATGTTATTCTTGTTAATGCAACCTATAAAGCTTATTATAAGAGTATGATAGAGATTATGTAAGATGAATTATATGACTAAGTGAATGTTCAAGTGTGTAATGTGATGAATGAAGGTCTAAGCATGTACAAAATTTATTGTAAATGAAATGATTAAATTGTGCAAGGCGTGTTCACATGTACACACACATACAGAGAGTTTGAATGAATGAAGGAATGAAGTTAAGGAATGTGAATAAAAAGGGGAGTTTTGGGGAGAACACTCTCGTGAGTTGAGATGAAGTGTTTAGTAAAAACCTCATTACCTTGCAAGAGATTTCCATGATAGGTAGGAAGATGAATGCCCCTCGTGATTTGAGATGTAGTGTTCACTAAATATCCTTAACCTATACTATAAAATATTGAGAATCCTTGTGGAGTTTTGCCTATAATAGAGGGGATATTAAAAAGAGGTGGTTACACTTCGTGAGTTGAGATGTTGTATTCCAATGTACCTCTGGAGATGAGTACTCCTCATGACTAGAGGGTGAGTTACTTAGTAGAAATTTCCTTATCCCTTAACTATGCGCCCGCATAGGTGTAGCTATTGGTAAAGCCATGTAAAAGGAAAAAGAAAAGACCTCACTCTAGGAAAGTGGGTCTGATAAGGGAAATATCGGGATTTCATCTCTAGATCTCATGGTTTATCGGTTAAGCAAACCCCCACAAAAGTAATGAAAGTGCTATGTCTTCTAAAAGTGTGTACGACTAAAGGTAGGTAGTGGAATGGGATGCTATTTATGTATTGCACTAGGTAGGCATTCCGAAAGGGGAGTGTTGGTGTGCTTTACATGAATTGAATTAACTAAGTCTCCCAATAGAACGTACTACTTAGGGTAGGCGGTGGTATGTAACGCTATCTATCCGTTATACTAAGTAGACCTTCCGAAAAGGGAGTTTTGGTGCTAAGCCTTCTAAAGAGTTTGCTACTTAGAGTAGGTTGTCGAATGGGACCCCATCTACTCATTGCAGTAAATTTTCATTCTGAAAGGGAAGTCTTGGTGTGTTGATGGAGTGTTATTCTAATGTCTTGTCATTGAATTGGGGCTGGTCTCTTGAGGTGAGTAATCCTAAAAGGGGTAGTCTTGTTCATCACTTTGATATTTATTGAAGGATGTGTATGTGTATTTCCTCATATATTACCTTGGTGAGTCTTAGGATAACCTTTGCTAGGGAAACTCATACGGAAATGAGTTCACTTCCTCTTTACATAGTTTCGCAAATTCACTATCTTGGAGTAAGGATAGTTCACTTAAAGTCTAAAGAGTTTACTTTAAAATTTGAAAAGCTTACTGTAAAGAGTCTCTTTTTGTTAATATTATAAAAACCTTCTCTGAGTGTTAAATAAGGATTGTTATGTTCTTTTACTTATTGGAATGAAAAATGTGTTTTTACAAAAATTTCCGTTTTTCATGTTTTTGCATGTGCCATACTTAGTACATTATTTTTAATAATCCCATACTTTTCCATACTCTATAAGTATAGGTTTGGAAACACGTTGATGTTTAGAAGGCAAAGCTTGGGAAAGATTCTCTCAAGAAAAAGTATATCCTCATATATTTGAGGGCATAGTTCTTAATTCTTTTAGTTTTGTATAAGTTCTTATTATGTATTTCGTTAAAATGCAAAGGGCAGTGTCCCTATGATTTTTATGTCATTTTTTTAAGATGTCTTCTGACGATGAGTCTTCTTAGTATTTACAAAAGAATTTCTTTTTTATATAAAATATTGTGAAAAGTTTTAATTCCGCACTAATTTTTATGACATGTGTAATGAACGATAGTTAAAGGGCTTGTTCAAAACACCAAAGGGTCAAATACGCCTTGTCCCAATCCAAGGTTTATCCCTAACTTCTACGGGTTACTTGCGGGTCGTGACAAGATCTTACTTACTCCATATCAAGCTATTATGAAGTTCATCACCTAAATCTACCATGAGTAATTCAACTCAAGATTCCATGAGACTCAACATCTCAAGCTTTCATGAGTAATTCAACTCAAGCCTTCTTGAGATTTACTATCCCAAGCTAACCTTAAGACCTACCATCTAAAGATATCATGATATCCATTATCTCAAGCTATCATGAATCAATTCACATCTCAATCTATCATGTCTTGTTCGTGTGTCACCAAGTCTATTACATATGAAGTGATCATATAATCCATCTTCAAGCCAATCTAATTATCATGTCTTGATTCATTTTAGGTTTTTAGGTCAGCCTTAATCCTATCATGTTCATGTATAAGTGTAAAATAAAACATCATCATAATCTATATATAATGACTTTACCCAAAAATCCATAGCATCAATGGTATAACAACCCCTAATCTATTATCACTTTAAATTCATTATGATGTATGTTCAATTGCATGTTGACTCCATTCAATTAGATCATTAGAAGGTAATTGTAGGAATATATGATATCATAGGTTCCATTTAATCTTTACAAGTCAAGAAAAATCTAGATCAGTTTAGCCTAGTTCAATTCATATCTATGTTATTCAATCATGATCAATTAACAAATAATAAAATAAATTCAGAACATCAATTTGGAACATTTATCTTCCCTAAAATCACCACGATCACCTTCAACATACATTACTACCATTAAACATTAAAACGTCATGAAAACATCACATAATCATCATAGGAAAAAAATTTAATGCTACCCAATAGATTGGGATCACAATCAAGCCTTAATCACAATGAAATCATAACCCTCTCTAGATTGGGGTTCTTTGGATTCATAATTGAGGAATAACTAGGGGAATCCATGAATTGAAGAAATCATTGATGAATAATCTTTACATATCTTATATTAAATTCTTAATTCCACCTTGAGAGTTATAATGTCAGAGAGAGGTTTGATTTGTAGTATACAGTCTAGAAGGATCTTTTATTGTTTAAATACTTCTAAATTAACTAAAAGAACCTAAGTTAACCTCCCATGTATTTATTTGGATGAGAAATTAATCCCTTCACTTAACAGTGAGTTGCGAGAAAGCTAAAGGCTCGTCGATGAAGGGCAATTACAAAGCGTCGACCAGATGACGGAACTGGAAACCGTTTCTCTGGTCCAAGACCCTTAATATGGGGCTTAATATTAAGAAGTTAAGTGTCAACCAACGCCCCCCATAAATTGTGCGTCGATGGACCTACGATCCGTTGATGTCCCTCAATTGTTGGGACTGGTTTTTGACAATATTTCTCGCAACTAGGGCGTCTTCAAAGACCCTTAGAAGAACTCACGTTTTGACTCCACAAATTTACATAAGTCATCAAGACCTTCACAATACTGACATATAAAGTTATAACATGATAAAGTCATAATACATAAAATAATATCGATGAGGACACATTGTTTCGCAGGTACAGAAGATAAGCGCGCCACCATAACAGGACCATACAAAACATCATTATCTCTAATACTTATAATACACAATATACAGAAGGTTGGGTCAACATACAACCATTTCAATATCCCAACTCCAATTCATAGCCAATTCAACCAACTC
Organism: Solanum habrochaites; assembly: GCA_027704765.1. Taxonomy (NCBI): domain Eukaryota; kingdom Viridiplantae; phylum Streptophyta; class Magnoliopsida; order Solanales; family Solanaceae; genus Solanum; species Solanum habrochaites. Next base: position 44,086,369 of record JAKWJA010002498.1, read on the forward strand.
AATATACAAAGGCTCTTACCAATAGCCATACTTAATAATTCAACCCTATAATAACAATATACAATGCATTAAAGATAATAAAATATTAATTCATAAATTTAGAGCAGCCTACTTACAATTTTAACATGATTCATTCATAATTCAATAGTTGTAATCAAAGTACACAAAAATTCAATAATATAAAGATATCTTCAAATTACCCATAAAATAGTTAAAAGTAATGTTTCATAATTGCATGGGTTCATACAGTTTTTAGTCAAAAACTATTAAATTAACATCAATTCAATAATAACATTGATTCAAAAAATTTATGCAAGAACACATGGCTAGATTACAATTTAGAAGTTCATTTTTGAAGATGTCTTTGAAAAATACTTTGAAGATTTGATCCTCAATAAAAAGAGATTCAAAGATAAAAACCTAAACTTAATTTATACTACACCACTAAAAATAATAATAATTGATGGAAAAACCCACTTCAAAGCTCCAATCTCCCTTCAAACTTCCATGGTGTTCTAGAGAGTTCTTTAGAGGTTTTGGGTTTTGATTTTTAAATAATGAATTCATCTAAATGTTTTACAGTTATAAACCAACTTAAAATACCTAAACTATTCTTAATAAATCGTTTAAATAATTTTAAAAAGGCTAAGTGATACCCCGAAATGCCCTTGGGTTGGCCGAGACACCTGCAGAAATTGCAGGTGCCTTGATGTACTAGCACCTACGCCACATATCCCAACCAATAGACCATCATGTCGGTCCATGGTTTGGGTAAGATACTTTCTAAATGGGAGCAAAAGCTCTATGCCACAAACATACGGTGCGCCGACCAGCCTACTGGATTGATTGCAATCCATACGTGAGGCTGGTTATACAACTTTTGGCTAACACAATGGGTCCTCCTCAAGGACCCGTTGGTTTGTCCTTGGGGAGTTTTTTTTATGAAGTTTCCTATCTGAATATACTCGTTCACTTTTTAGGAACCCCTCAAATAAATTTCATTTAAAACGAACACGTAATACTTGACGAAAACACACTAAGGCACACAAGGACGTTTCAAGGCAAACTTTTTAAACGCTATGTACGTTCTTGGATGTTTGACCTCCAAACTTCACAAACATTAAAAATTTACAATAAAAACCATTATAAAATATTTAGGACTTCCAAACATCAAGGCAAAAGTATTAGGCTCTAGTTTCACCAATGTCGTTTTAGAGGTATTACAATCATGATCTCACATTCCTCATAATCATAGCCTTATTATCCATGCATATATTAATCAATTACACTTCAATTAAAAAACAACATCAAGTATAGCCCAACATCAACATAATAGAGTATTCATGATCTTAGAAGTTTTACCTATGAATTCCAATAATTTCATCAAGTTTTTTACCCTCAATTCCATCATATTTATAAATTAACTCAAGAATTATCATCACATATTGGTAAATTAACAAGAACACATTAAATTCCAACCCCCTTTAATCATAATAAACCTAATTCATAAAGTAAAATTAGGGTAAGTTTGATGTTCATGAGTCTTTATAGAAATTTAGGGCAAAGCTTTAAGGAATACTTTAATAAACACATACACATATGTAAATCATGAACAGTCATCAAATTTTGACAACACAATCAAACATTTAAAGTAAACCCAAGAAATATTATGAAAACATGACAACTGATGATCTTTGAAAATCCATTTTGAAGAACCTCTTGGGGAAAATTCCCACGAGTGTTTAGTCTCCATGCCTTGATATTTTTTTAATATAGATGAATAAAAAATTTAATCTTGATGCCCTAGGATTCACTATTTCTTATCCTTCAATGGTGTCTTACAGTAGTGAGAGAAACTAGAGATATGTGAGGGCTAATTAAGTTTAGGGAAATATGAGGTGTTAGGTTAATATAATGACTTAGGGGGAAACACTCCGAAAGTCCATGACCTAATCTAGCGCCTAACTCGATTAAATAAACTTTAAAACACTGTTTCTAAGCATTATATAATGTTTATAAAACATTTTGGAAGTATTAGGACAAGGAATCAAGGAAAGACTTTGACGTCCGGAAACTAGCTAGATTGAACTACTTGACGTCCCTATGTTTGGTGAAGGATTGGAAGGGTCAAATTAAGTATAAAACTAGTAAAAACGTCTTTAAATAGGTAAAAATATAGTATATAGGGTCTAAAAGTCCAGTAACGACTTCCCAAGGACCACATGAAAGTTTCTCGTAACATGGGCAAGCAGGATGCCAAAGCAGCCTACGCACAGCCGAGTTGTGGGAGCTGATGCGTGACGCACAACCAACATGTGGTAGATGAAATCTGCCTTACTACGTGTGCACTCAACGAGGCTCACTACCTAAAACTGGATTTCTTAAATAAAATGTGAAATTAGACCAATGACGCGCACCTACTTCCCAAATCTGTTGGAATCGTATTTGAAGCATTTTGAATTTACGAAAAGACCCAATTATGTGAGGGGTCTTTTGGGATATTTAGGGGGTCATTATTCATAGAAAAAGGGTCAATTTAATGTCATTTTTTACTCACCTAAACAAAATTCCCAAAAAAAAAAAAACCTCCCATCTCTCTCTACTTTCTCTCTCCCTAAATCATCCATTAAAGAAGCAAGAAAACTTGAAGAAGAAGACCAATTTATCTAGCATTTCACTTCAATTGCGTGGATAAATCTTAATTAAAGAACGGAAAATTGAATTTCGTATTGACTTGCTACTTGATACATACCCCATTTCAATTCCTCCTTATCGGATGTTTGTGGCTATATTGAAAGAACTGAAGGTTCAACTAAAAGACTTACTAGATAAAGGATTCATTAGACCTAGTATCTCTCAATGGGGTTGGTCGGTAATTTTTGTGAAGAAGATGGATGGGTCCCTTAGAATGTTCATTATTTATCGCCAACTCAATAAAGTCGTTATTAAGAAATAAGTATCATCTCCCTCAGATTGAAGACTTGTGTGATAAACTCCAAGGGGCAAGTTACTTTTATAAGATTGACTTGAGGTCGGGATATCACCAACTTAGGGTTAGAGGTGACGATATACAAAAAATGGCATTTCAGACTAGATATGGACACTATGTGTTCTTAGTAAAGTCCTTTGGTCTCACTAATGACCCGACAACGTTTATGGATCTCATGAATAGGGTGTTTTGAAGTTGGTAAGATTCACTTGTCATTTTCTTCATTGACGATACCTTGGTATATTTGAAAAATGAGGGTCAACACATGAATCATTTTAGAGTGGTGTTGCAAGTTCTTAACGAAAACAATTAGCATCCAAGTATAGCAAATGCGAGTTTTGGTTGTGGTCGATGGCGTTTCTTGGTCATATTATCTCTAGTAAGGGAGTTGAGGTTGATCCAAGGAAAACCGAGGCGGTCAATAATTTGCCTACACCATTGTCTCCAACTTACAATAGAAGATTCTTGGGTTTGTGGATGGTTTTGCATCCATTGCATCGCCATTGACCACATTGAACCAAAAGACTGTTAAATTTCTGTGGTCGGAGGCATGTGAAAGAAGCTTTAAAATCTTTAAAGATAAGCTTACCTCCGCTCCCATTTTAATTTTATTGAAGGGTACTAAGGACTTCGTTATTTATTGTGATACATCCCGAGTTGGCTTAGGGGTGTCCTTATGGAATATGGGAAAGTAGTAGCTTATTCTTATAGACTACCTATAGTGCACTAAAAAAATAACCCAACTCATGATCTTGAGTTACTGGACGTGGTGTTTGTTTTGTAAATATGGAGGCATTAGTTGTATAGTGTTCATGTTGTTGTGTATACCGACCACATTGTCTTCAATATGTATTTATAGAAAAGAAGTTAACTCTCTGACAAAGAAGGTGGTTGGATATATTGAAGGATTATGACATGAGTGTTCTCTACCACCCCGGCAGAGACAATGTGGTTTCGAATGCCCTATAACGTATAACCATGGGTAGTGTTTCTCATATAGAAGAATCCAAAGAAGAACTAGTACAAAATGTTCATAGGGTGGCTCGTTTGGGTTTTAGATTGGAAGATTCTCCATATGGTCATTTTATGGTCCATTATAACTCCTAATCGTCGTTGATGGTTGAGGTAAATTCTAAGCACCACCTTGATCATCCATTGATGGAGTTGAAGGAGTCGGTTCTTGGTAAATTAAATGAATATTTATCCTTAGTGGGGGATGGTCTCTTGAGATATCAAGGAAGGTTATCTGTGTGCAATATGGATTACTTGAGAAACCGGGTTCTTCAAGAAGCTCATGGTTCCCGTTATTCCATTCATCTGGGTTCTACAAAGATGTATCATAACTTTAGAGAAGTGTTTTGGTGTGTAGGCTTAAAAGTGGACATAATGGAATTTGTTGCAAAATGTTGAAATTGCCAACAAGGGAAAGTCGAGCACCAAAAGCCAAGTTGTTTACTTCAAGAAATACAAGTTCTCACTTGGAAGTGGGAATACATAAATATGGATTTCATTTTAGGTTTGACTCGGATACAAAAGTAACATGATCCTATATTGGTCGTTATGGATATGTTGTTCAAATCCTCTCATTTTATTCCCATCAAGTCCACATACTCGGCGGAAGATTATGGAAGGATGTTCATAGATGAGATTTTGTGCTGCCAATATATTCCATTATCCATCATATCGGATAGGGGTGCACAATTCACATCTACGTTTTGGAGATCGTTCAACAAAGGGTTGGGTGCCAAGGTGAAGCTAAGCATCGCATATCATCCCCAAACGGATGGTCAAGCGGAGCACAATTTTAAAACCCTTTATGATATGCTTAGATCTTGTATCATTGATTTCAAAATAATTAGGATAGACAATTTACCTTTGGTTGAGTTTTCGTATAATAATATTTACCAATCATCTATATCTATGGCTCCTTTTGAAGCCCTGTATGGTAGGAGATGTATATCTCCAATTGTATTGTTTGAAGTGGGAGTTGTATATGCCGACCATAGGAGAAGGGATTTAGGATTTGAATAGGGGGATAAAGTATATCTAAAAATTTCACCCATGAAGGGAGTGGTGAGATTTGGAAAGATTTCATATAAGTTGAAATTACCTAGTGAGCTATCTTTGATTCATAATGTTTTCCATGTATCCATTCTTAAGAAGTGCATCGGTAATACCGATTCCATACTCCCTATTGAGGGTCTAGGTGTGAATGAAAACCTCTCTCATGAGGTGGTTCCGGTTGAAAGCCTTGATGGACAAGTTAAGAGGTTCAGGAACAAAGAGATGGGTGGATTCCATACAGGTGTTATAGAAGAATCACCTATTTGAGGGAGCAACATAGAAGGTCAAGCTAATTAAGGTCAGTTGTTCCTATTAATAATGAAAAAAATGAATAAATTTAATTTGTCTTGTTTTGCGAAGATTTGCATATTTTTATGAAGGTTGTGTCAAAATGGGTTTTCAAGAAAGTGGCTTTTGTTTTAACTTGCACTTATGTGAAATATATGCTTTTGCCTTCTTGAGACTTTTTGGTCCGAAAACTAGTTATATTGAACTATTTTACATCCCTACGTTTGATGAAGGATTGAGAGGGTCAAATGAGGTTTAAAACTAGTAAAAGACTTTAAATAGGTAAAATATAGTATATAGGGTCTAAATGTTTGGTAACGACTCCCCAAGGACCACCCAAAGGGTCTTTGAGGAGGACCCTAACTTGGGCAAGTGGGTTTCCAAAGAAGCCTGCGCACAGCCAACATGTTGTAGGAAATATTTGACATATGAAGCGTGCACTCCACGAGGTTCATTGACTCAAACCTGATTTAAAAACTAAAATGTGAAATCATCCCCGCGACTCACACCAACTTCCCATATTCATTGAAATTGTATTTTAAGCATTTTGACATCACAAAAAGACCCAAAGGGTATTTCGAGTAATTTAGGGGGTACTTATATATAGTCTAAGGGTTATTTTTAAGTCATTTTCAACTCAACTAATCAAATATCCAAAACCCAAAAGCTCTCATCTCTCTCTACTTTCTCTCTCTCTAGATCCTTCATTGAAGAAGAAGATCAATTTCTCTAAGATTTCACTTCAATATAGTGGATTAATCTTCATTAAGTTATGGGTTCTTCAATCTTGGGATTTCTTTCCGCAAGAGGTCCTTTTAAAGTTGATCTAAATCATCAAATTCTAAGGTTTTCCTATTCTAATGGGTTTTCATCTAAACATTAAATAGATGATAAATTGGATTGCGTAAAACTAATGAAGTGTAGATTGTTTGTTAATTTATTTTAATTTATGTAATTTCATGTATATAAAGTCATTTTCCCCAATTTTCCCAATTAGTAGATCTTCCTTATAAATTTATGGTAATTGATGAATGTAGAGATGTTTAGACTTGTTTTATTTTTTCTAATTCACTTATGGCCTGCCTATGGTAATGAATTGCTGGGATTGGATCTATTTATTGAAGAATTTATGATGAACCCTATTTCCTTAACCCTAGGTTATGAACTGAAGCTAATTGGTAAAGTGATGATGCAATTGATCTAGTTATTGTATTAATTACTATTGAATGATGTTACTACACCTATTATTGGATGAGATTGGTTTGTTGATGGTAAGATCATGATGATAAATTTTGGAGAAGATTGGGTAATTCCTTGATATCCTACACTTTTAATTCAATTGTGATGGTTTGTACTTGGTGAGAAAGTTCAATTGAAGTATGTTTTATAATTGGATTAAGTAGGTGTTGTATGACGATGCAATTGAAATGTCTTGATTATGTTATTGTGAGATTATGCTTAATATGTAATGATATAAGGTTATTTCTAAAGTACTAATGTGCCTTACTATGATATGGTGATGTTAATGTGCCAATCTCACATATGAGGTTGTATTGAAAGGATGTTCTCATGCATTTCCTATTGAGCTGATGACTACGACTATACAATGAGTTCTTCTCCTCTGACCTAAACTAAGCTATGATTGTTAAAGAAAGACATTTCAAAAAGGGAATAGCTTAGAACCAAGTGAACTTGACAATTAGAGGTGTTGGCTTCTCATGGAGGAATATTCACCTTTTAGTTTTATATGAGGTGTTGACTCCCCAATGAGGTAGACTCACCCAATTGATTCTCATGAGATAAGTCTCCAATTGAAAATAGGTATGTAGAGGGTTCAATATATATCTCCTAGTTTTTTACTATATTGTCTTCACAGGAATACTAGCTCGTGGATCCACCTTAGATATTAGGTACATGTTTGTTCTTATTTTGTCTGGTAGACCATTCTTCGGTGTAAGTTTTCACAACACCAGATTCCGCACTTAGCTCTTGTAGTCTATGTTGCTTAAGGCAAGTTTTTCCAAAAGTAAGATGAAGAAATGAAGTGAACATTAACTTGGGTGACTTAAGGGGTTGACTTAGTCTAGGTAGAAGTATAGGACTCTACACAGGCATTTCACTATTTGGATTTGAGCGATGTTTTAGAAGGTTGTTCTCATGTTCTTATAAAGTTAATGTTATTAATGTGTGGACTTTACATGTTGATGATCCTATATGATGTTAGTTTCATTTATGAACATTATATTGGTCTACGTTACTAAATATGATGATGACTACTATTGATGCAATGTTATGTAGAGTTAAACAGTAATGGTGATCCTTTGTTTTGCTTAGTTGATTTAGTATCATTATGGGGATTTGCTTGGTCATGGCACTTGTAGGCTAAAGGGGTAGGTTATGAGTAAGGTTCTTGCTTATGTTATGTAGTTATGACTCTATACATGCTAACTTAACTATTACTTGTTGAGGTTGGTCTTGTGTTGTACATGTGTTTGACTTATGGATTATGTAATGGTTGGACTATATGGATTCATTATTGTGCATAAGGATTTTCAAAGTATTTTAGCATTGTTTTGACCAAATGTCCTCTTTAGAATGATTTTAATTGTTTTATGTGTGTATACATACTTAGTACAAGTGTGTTCTAACCCATCTTTTATGTTTATTAGAAATGTAGAATCCGACCGTTGATCTTATAAAAGGTCTTGGAAGATTACTTGGATATTTCCCAAGTGTTTGGTAGGTCCTAAGCTTATGAGGACTAGATAGTTTAATATGAGACCTATTCTAGACATTCTTATGAATCTATATTGCTATATTTTGTATGTGAAATAAAATAGAAGCCTGTGTAGTTCTTCCTATTGCGAGGAGCCTATGTAAACTCCCTAAATATATATTATATGCAATGTATAAGTAATTAAAAAGGTTTAAATTTTCTGTAAATTTAACCTACGAAATGTAATGAAGAATGCTAAGAGGTTAGTTCTAGTCCTCTTCGAGGACGACGGCATCGGTTACTTCTAGGGGGTGCTCCCCGGATGTGACATAGGATACTTATTTGGTCCTAAACTAACTAACTAAAACCATCCCAAAGCATTAATTAATTAACTCACTAGTTATCTAATCACGCCTAACTTAATCAAAATCGGACAGTGAACATGTTTATCAAACCACGGACCATCTTGGTCATTTGTGCTTTGGATCAAAGGATAGTTTTTGGGGATTTTTGGTGGGGTTTCTATGTTTGTACCATCGATATACAACGACGTAGCTTCATTCAAATGGAGGCTCATCGTTTCCCCTTGTGGATGTACTGCGTCTTTAGACAACTTTTAGGGTCAATTGTTTGGGTCCTCCTAAAGGACCCTTAGGGTGGTCCTTGGAAAGTCATATCAAGATTTTTCAACCCTATACACACTCTTAAGTGTATTCTAAACCTTTCAAAAAAAATTTAATTCAATACGACTCTTAAAAACCCTTGAAACACATGAAGGCACAATAATTCACTTTCACTATTTTCGGATATCGTCATCGTTTCTTGAAGTTGCGATTCTAACATATGAAAAACTCATTTAGAGCATAGTTCATCTAGTGAGTCTCAAGACTAGGTCATTGAACTTCCAAGTGGTAATAATGGGCCTCTAAACTAATCTTGAGGGTGTTTTTGATGTTTTTAGGACATTGTTGAATTTATTGATTCTTGAGTGTAGTGTGCACCTCACAATCACAAGGGATTGCACACATTCATCAGTCTCGCATTAGTGATGTTTGTATTGCTTTTACAAAGAGTCAAGTAGTGTTTTCCTACACGTTTGCGAAGAACTTTCTCTCCCGCGACCTAAGTGTTTGCAAAAAACATTCGCTTCAGCGATCTTTATGTTTGCAAAGAAATTGCACGTCTATGACTTTCGAGTTTGCAAAAGAACTTTTGCTTCCTTAATCTTCACGTTAGTGAATGTCTGTTTTGCGATCGTGAAAATCCCAACTTTCTCAGGGTTCACTTTTGTGAATCCAAGGTTGCTTTAATTAGATAAGAGAGGGGTTTATATCCAAATATTTATGGGTTTAAGCCCCATTTTCCATTTTTAGCATGGAAAAATCCTTGCAGGTGATTTTGATAGGATTTTGTGTGCAATATAATTTGGGTTAGCTTTTGTGATTACTTAATTTCCCTTTGATTATTTATGGATTTTAACATAAAATTTTTTATTTTTTATTTGTAAATTATACATTTTTTTAAGAACTAGTTCAAAACTATAATGGAGTTTTAAAACTAATTTTGAATTTTTTCTTGAAATGATTTAGACCAATGAGTTGCTAAGTCCTTTAGTAATGTTTTCAACTGTTCATTTTTGAATTCAAACCTCCTATTTGAAATCTTGTTTTGATTTGATTGTTCCAGATTTTTCAAAGAAACATATGTGGGTATTGTTTTTTCCCAAAATTTGTTGTGAATGCTTGATTGTTATAGATTTTGTGGTTTCGAACATTGGTGGGAAGGGAAAGACTAGAGTTTTTGCTTGAATAATTGACATCATCTTATGAAAGTGATATCCTAAACTTTCTATTCTAATAGAATTCAGTAATTCCCTTTATTGTTTGTGTATTGAAAGTAATGGAAAAGAGGCGAGGGCTTAATTTTTTACTTGATATTTATTAATAAATTAAAAGGGGTTGAAATGAAAAGACTATGTTGTATCATATAGATGTTAATTATCTCTTTGTGACCCTTACCAATAATTGATGAAATGCTTGATAGCATAAATGTGGACTTGAATCGCATAAATTATTGGCTCCTCCATATGGTGTGATGTTACTTGTGTAAAATGATTGTCGATCACTGTGATGAGACAGTTGATGGTTATGATTCTGAAGTTATTTTCAAAAACTTATACGATTTAAAATTCATTTCCAGCAAGTGTTATGAGGCTAGGCTCATTTCTTGCAAGTTATATGATAATGAATTATGTGCCTAAGGTTATTTTAGGCAAGTTCTATGCTGCTGAGGTCATTTCAAACAATTGTTGATGTATTATGATTCTGAAGTTTATTATGACAAGGCCATTTATGTCAATTGTTCATTGAGGGTTGATGTATTTTGATGCATTTGATTGACCTACTTGTAAATTATTATTAGTTTAAATTATACTTGTTAATTATCTACTTTATAATTTTGGTTCACTTACGCACTTCATGTTGGTTGTTGACTTTTTACTCTTCAATTGTGAAAACTAAGCCTCCTAAGCTCTGTATTATATAATTTCTAGATTGAGATAATATATGTGTAGGTTGTAGTTTGAGGAGGTTCGATTGAGAGTAAATAAGTTTTTAATTTCTAGCTAGTTGCTTTGTTTAGTAAGATTCATGTTCTGTATGGTGTTCTTGGTAGTCACCCCTTGCTTCTACACATGTTTATGTTCTGAGACAGTTATTGTGTGATTGTCCTTCTTTTCCTACATTTTGAGGCTTATATAAGGACTATTGAGATGTAGTTAGTTGTCATCGTGACGAGACTTGTTTTTGTTTATATTATAATTTGTTTTATTTGAGAAACAAAGACATTGATCAGTTGCAATTATTTCATTTCTGGATTTTTGTTTTAGAGGTTTGTACACATGACAATCATATATTTGGGTAAAAACAGAAATAATAATTATTTTTCACTTTTATCTATTCTGGATTTGTCGTTCCACTTTTCTTTCATTTTGTTTGGTTGGGAATGACTTGTCTTGGTAGTAATATATAAGTTCAATCACTCCAATTTTTTAATGCTGACACTACAACTCTACCATTTATGTAAAGAAAATGTGAATGTGGGCTAAACATAAAGTAGAATTTTAAATATACTTTGCAAATGCTCTCTTTTTCTCAGGTTGGTTAAAAAGAATCCATAGCCTCTTTATTGTTGAATTGTGTACCCATATTTCAACTTTAACGTCACTGATATATGAGTTTCGGTGAACTTACCAAAATGTTCTTAATGAACGTTGCACTAGCACATAAAAATTGCTACATATATATTCAACAACATAGTTGAGGGGGAGAGAAAATAGAAGGCGAGAAAATGAGCGAACAACAATGCTATTTTGTATTTTTTCCCCGATTCAATCTTTACAAGCACTAACACAACCATTCTCTTTGTGCATTTTCTAATTACATTCACCATTATCATCTGCAAAGATCCTTGATGTTGTTGTAAGAATCATCCTCAAAATTGAACATTCATGTTTAAACTGGTAAATGCAGCTATGAACCCCATTGGTTATAGTCATTAACTCCTGTATACAAAAAATAATATAATGTTGATCAAATGGCATGCTCTTAGTTTTGTCCTTAGTAGGCCATGGTTAGATTCAATTTATAAAGAAAGTTATTAGCATAAGATTTTTTATCAAATAGTATGCTATAAGTCTGAAGGAAAATACTGAATGTGTACGTACATACATATGTGTGTGTTTATATATCATGAAGGAGCTGATGTGGTTAAAGGCATTTCAATTTCTTGCGAGGAGGTGACAGATGCATCTTCACTTTTGCTACAATGAGAGGAGTTTAGAGATGCAGATCCAAGTTGTGCCTGTTTTCCTTTAGCATTATTTGATCCATTTGTTGTTGAAGCATTTCTGGCCATTCTAGAATTTGCCATTGTCGATGCTCGTCTAGATATTTGGCGATTCGAATCCGTATTATTGTTGCTCACTCCAAAACATCTCTTTATGCATGTGTAAATGTATGTTAGGAGCCAAAGTAACCATGGGAATCCAATCAATATTAACGCTATTGGAGGAAACCAAGGCTCTGAAAGATTTGGCAGAAATAGGTAAAGAAAAAGAAGTATTCCACCAATAAAAACACAAAGACATAACAGGAAAGAGATTAGAGGAACTCTAAGGTCCTCCTTCCTTTCATTCATTATTCTTCTCTCTTTTCTATAATTAAAAAAATATTGCAAAAAGGTTCTTTAGAAATGATGAAATATTACTCCTTCTACTTTTATGTTTCATTCAGATTGTTCGTCCTCCAATGGAGTTTATTATTAAAACAAGATCTTTTAAATATTTTTTGTATTCTTCTCTAGGGTTAATATGCTAGAAAAAAAAATCATAATTCAATCTAGGTGAGAAACCAAGAAAAGCGTTAAAATGGAAGGTTGTTTATGAGAAATAGATTGTAAGGTCATTGAATTTGAGATTTACATGTAAACAGATGAAGAAGAAATCACGAATGACAAGAATTGTCTATTTGTACCATAAGGTTCTCCACTTCGCATAACAACAAGGTGCTCATTCCATGTAGGTGTCAGGCAAAAATAGGGATGGCGGAAAAAATTAATTGTTTCATACCGTTTCTTTTTTACCACACTTAATTAGGGGTGTCACACGATCGAATGAATTTAGTAAATTTAGACCTGCTAATACAAATAATATGACATAGAAGCCGAGGATGCATCTTATATTTTCATGATTTAAACGTATAAAATAACATTTCGCATGGTGTACAATTTCACAATTTTAATTTAATCCTACTGAAATCACTATACTAGTTACTTTATATCTTATTTGGGTTTCTTTGAATACTACACTATATTTTACTTTGTTCTGATTTATCTATTTTTTCGCTCTTATTTATTTTATTCTAATATTATTTGTAACATAAAAGGATAATTTCCATAAAATTTCCCCTGTTATATTTTATAAACTGTTTTTTAGATTTCTTCATACTGTTTTTTTTCTAAACCTATATTAGTATTATAAACTTGCAAATATGTTTCATCTTATTTAATTATACTCAACTAATATTAATCATAAAATTAGGAATAATTTTTTTCATTATATTTTGAATACTAGATTTTCAACACATGCGATGTACGTGATTATCTTTGTAGAAAATTTAAGAGAATATTGAAATAAAACGTTTTGCACAAAAGATTCTTGTGTGAATGTTCAATTTGGATCATCATATATATATCTCCTTTTCACACGAACTTATGATGATTGTCAATGAAAAATTCTATTTCAATTTGATGAGATTCAATCATGAAATTAGTCGTATGTCACTAATAATATCTTATAGACGATATTTGTTGTATATTTTTCTTGTCATCTAACCAGATGTGTTTTGCACGGGTCATATGAACATGTGGATAACAACTAAATTTCATTTACTAGAACTATTTTATTATATTAATTTTTATTTTATATGGTATAACGTAATTGAAGAGGTATTTTTTGTTTGCTCTCATATTTGACTCCTTGATTTACTCAGTTTATAAATCAATGATAATTATTTGACTGTCCATAGTGAAAAGGGCAAGGTTTCCTTTCCTTTTTTTTCCAAATGACTAAAACATAAAATTAAAAATATATTTTATCTTCAAAATCATATATATAATGACAAGTTTATCTTACACCCCAACCAAAATATATATCATATACTTGTAACATTTTTAAATTTAGTTAACCAAGCACGATTCGTCCAAGGAAAAATTAACATAACGTGTTATCTCTTATATAGGGGCGGTATAATAATAAGAAAAATTATTGGTCAAAGGTTAATATAATAAAAGATGAAACATAGAAATAATTAATCTAATAACTAAGGGTGTCAAAAGTAAACCCAAACATAGCTAACCCGTCTAACCAGCCCACAATTTTAAGGTTTGGGTTCAAGATAATTTGAATTGGGTTCATTCTCAACTTATTCAAGCTTAACCTATTTGAAGAGAATTCTCAATAGATTCCAATTCATTGTCCGATTTCAAAACGTTGTAAAAAATTTTAATAAGATATGTTCCTATATTGAAGATAAAATTTATTATCTATTCAACATCTTTTAGGATCTATCTATCCATTTATTTAATTTTTAACAAAAAATTCTTGAGCAGGAATTCCAATTGTGATTATCAAAGTTGAATATCAATATCTTAAATTGTTGAAATCAATCGTGTCAAATTGAATGGGCCAAGACCCAACCCGTTTTTAGCCCATTTGAGCACAAACTAAACTTGGGCGGGTCAAGACCCAACACAATTTCTATTGAACTCATTTTAGTATTTCCAATGTCAACCAAACCCGCCCATTTGATACCCCTAGTAATAATTACGAGAATTTATAATATTATAACTGAAGATTGTAAAAGAATGTTAATACATTTGCAATAGTTTGTAATAACTAATAAAATTTATATTGCTATAACAAGAGAATTAATGTGTAATAGAAGAATTTCTGATAAATTTTATATTTACATATATAAACAGGACATTTAATTAATGTTACTATTCTTTTTCAGAGAGATTAGATTTTAATTTTGTGTAAGGAAAATATGGTAATGTTTATTCCATATTACTAAATATAAAATTTATTTCGTTATTGTGAAATTTTAAATAATATATTTTTATGTTAGAATATCTCGTTGAAAACATATATATATATATATATATATATATATATATATATATATATATATATATATATATATATATATATATATATTTGTATGTTTTCATTAATAAAAATATATAAAAGAAATCGTACGAAGGTTTTTCATTTAAAATACTTTAATATTAAGAAATAATAACTTAGTAAAATAAAATTGCAGTTTTTACATAGTATTACATATTTTTAAGCAAACTTCTTGACAATCTCAATCACATAAATAGTTGTAACACCATAAAACGATCTACGTAAAACTAGAGTCAAGCATGTGTCTAATGAGGTTTTAATGTTCTTAAAGGGTTTATAATGATTTACTCAGGCAGTGTGTCGTGACTAGAATCTAGGCCCCATAAGTGGCCGGCGTCGTTGACCTCTTAGAGGTCGCACACAAGCCTACATATGTTATCCTTACTTCATCTAGGTTAATTTTAGAGGAAAATTTGAACTTTTTGTCTCCTTATTTCATTCTAAAAATTTTAAACCTAACATCATAGACGTTCACAAATCAATCATCTAATATAGAGATAATAAAATGAAAGAAGTAGTTCATAATTGCATTAAACGCATTTTTGACAAAGTAGCACCATTACAAAGTTTGAAATGAATGTGGAAAGAAACGCTAGTAGAACATGCTCCACTAACTAAATCCTACATCTAATCTAGAATATAACAGTAGACATCCTCGAACTCATGTGGGCCTACCAAGTTCGGACGAAAAACTCCATGTCCGAATAGCTGCAACGTCAACCTTTGAGCTCTAGTGTCCACCTGTGCCTGCACCTAAAAATATAGAGTTGTATGGTATTAGTACACACTTGTACTAAGTATAGGTGTATGCAAGTACACACCAAGGACATGCATGAGTAAGAATAGGTCTTTGCTAGCCACATGATTATGGAAATCCAAGTCAGCGGACTTGCCAAATTGAGATTAGGAAAGTTATTGAACTTTCAAAATTTTGATTAGGAAAGTGTGTGAGCTTTCCAAATTTAGATTATGAAAGTCATTGAGCTTTCAAAATTTGGATTAGGTAAGTCATGCCATGAGAATAACATGCATCATCATACTTATCATATTGCACACAACAAATAACATCTTATACTTAGCACATATCATATAGAATATAGAACATAACATCTTTCATATCATTCATTCATATGCCATGAGACCTTGGAATCATGGACTTAACATTAAGACTTTCCATGAATGAGGGCTTAACATATGAGACCTGAACTATGGAGTCTTCTTTAGCAAACACAGAGTCTGCTTCGTTCATTCATACGTATTCATGGGCCACTGTGAACACCGACTATACCTAGGATGTAGTTTAAGACTTTCATCGGGTTCGTTGTGCAATGACCAAGAATTACCTAATGTAATTACTTGAATCTAACTCATCTTTTGATTATCCTATCCTAAAACCTTTGGTATCATTCATTTCATTATGTGCATCTTTTGAGACTGGCCTCCTTCATTTACAGGGAACATTAACTTTAACCGACATAGATCATGTAAGCATCATGAAATCCACTGTCATGAAACCCCACACCGAAAAGAGGTGGAATCACCGGCCAAAGTGACCAAAAACATGCAAGCGTACACGGGAATTGAACCCTGCCAGATCCCTATATTGGCAGTATATGTTCGAATACTAGGAGATATAAGGAGACCCATATCTGGCATGCCGGAAAATCTCATCTCATGAGAGTTACGTGAACCTCCGCCCTTTTCGAAAGAAGGCATCACCACTCATAGCTAGTCCACCAGTGCTAATTATAAAGTTCGATTACATTCAACTCATACGTCATGGAAGTTGGCTTCTAGTATGAGGACATCA
This sequence comes from Solanum habrochaites, assembly GCA_027704765.1. Taxonomy (NCBI): domain Eukaryota; kingdom Viridiplantae; phylum Streptophyta; class Magnoliopsida; order Solanales; family Solanaceae; genus Solanum; species Solanum habrochaites. The sequence continues at coordinate 44,102,981 of JAKWJA010002498.1, forward strand.
TAGGTCAATAGATGATTTCTCAACTCATCATTAGTATTAAGTGTGTTAATCTCAATACTTTCATTAGAGTGTTCAAAGAGACTGGTCTCTTCATTAACTTTACACTCTCATACATGAGTATGTTTTAGTAACATTTACTTAGTCTCATTTGAGATTGCTCCACTCTTTTTTATTAGCCTCATATCATGTTGTCACTACATTCATTAAAAATAGCACATTTGCTCTTCATAATTACTCACCCCTTTTTACGTGAATGTTCATTTCATCATATGCCAATGCACTTGGCCATGTAGTGTGTTTCAAGCTCTTACTTAACCCTTCTAGGGTTTCATCATTCCATTGTTCATTTCATCATTTCATTGTTCATTTCGTCATATGCCAATGCACTTGGCCATTTTGTGTATCTTACACTCGCACTTAACCCTTCTAAGGTTTCATCATTTCATTACATACATCTTAGGTTCACTTATTTTTAATATTATGCTAGTCTTATGGGTCTATACATACAAGACATTAGACTTAATTCATAGTTTATTAAGTAACTCATATCTTCCTAAGATTATGTAGCACAAGACTTATGTATCTTGTATGTATACCAAGATCTCGATTTCGATCAAAGTTGGTGGCATGATTATTGAAATTTAATTTAAATAGGATTTATGTATCAATACGAAAATTTGGCCAAGAGAACCCAAGTTCGAACCCCTTGGACAATACTTATATTTTTCCATGACTTTATTTTTAGTCTTCATGACATTGGGACCCTAGATCGAGCCTCAACATCAACATTCTATCTTTATTTTTTGTCCTTCGATTCTCCTCTTATTTGGCCGAAGGGTTGTGGGATCAAACCCCCACAACCACTTTTATTTTTCATTTAAAATTGTATTGTCCAATTCTCCTAGACCAAGAGGTTGTGGGATAAAACCCCCAAAACCTCTCTTTATTTTACTCTTTATTTCACTGGGAATTGGGAGGTTGTGGATTCGAACCCCCACAACCTCCTTATATTATTTTTATTTAAACTATGCCTTAGCTATGCGTAGGCAGTGAGGTTGTGAGGTCGAGCCCCCACAGCCTCACTTTATTTTCCTATTTAATTCGCCCATTCTCCCTTCCAGCCTTAAGGTCGTGGGTTCGATTCCCACGCCTCACGCTTCCTTTCTTTAAATTGTATCTCCCTTCATTCTCTTCGTGGAGGTCGTGGGTTCGATTCCCACGCCTCCCATTTTATTAATTTATATTTTTTCTCTCTCCTTTCTCAACCAACAGACCCCATTTTGAATCCCCCCAACCCCTTTCCTTTTATTGCGAAGTTAAGTTGTCACACGGGTGAGGTCACATGTTTGAATACTTGTGTAACGACCTGTTTAGTCGTTTTGAGCAACATATTTTATTCTGGAAAAACTGGCAGAGGTGACGGAGGCCACGACGGACCGTCACGGGCATGACGGACCGTCGTGGAGGTGTCGTTGCGAAACACTTGGAAAAATCTGAAATTGGGTACTGAAATCGACTCTCTGAACTTCGTAACGAAATGGCAGGATGGACCGTCACAGGTGTGACGGACCGTCACAAGAGTCCAGTGCAAATTAACTCTCTGACCCTTGCGACGGACAGCAGGACGGACCGTCGCAGGCACGACGGTCCGTCACGGGCTGCGTAGTCCCAGGCGGGGTCGGAATCCTAATTAATTAATTTAAGGGGCGTTTTTGACTATTTCCTGCTTTAATTATAAAGTAATGGGTTAATGTTAATAAGTCTAATTACTTGAGGGTTAAAAGAGGTAACCTTAAGTTATTTAGTGAATTACTAGTGCCATCTTTTAAAACTTAATTATATGATAATTAGGGTAAAGAAAGAGGATTTTGAATAAGAAAAAGAAAAAGAACAGCAAGAGAGAGAGAGAATCGATCAAGGGAGAAGGGAGAACGTAGCTTTGGGAAGATAGCTTGTTGATCGCAATTCTTCGGTGAAGGTAGGTTATAGTTTTACACTATTCGTAGTAAACTCTTAATAGCGAATGATATGTGTTGGGTAGTATTATTAAGTCTTCTATATGCTTAATTATGTGTATGCATGATGTGATTTTATATATATATATGATTGTGATAAAATAAGCATGATGAAGCTATCGAATCTTAAATCTTGAAGAAACCCTAATCTACTTTGTTAATGATGATGCCTTGGTATAAAAGAAGGCTTAATGAACGAAAGTAGTGAGATATGAGGATCGGAGTGTCACGTTCAGACACCAGGATAGTATATGGATCGGGTGTCACGTTCCGACACCAGGATAGAATATGAGGATCGGAGTGTCACGTTGCGACACCAGGATAGTATATGGATCGGGTGCCACGTTCCGGTACCAGGATAGAATATGAGGATCGGAGTGTCACGTTCCGACACCAGGATAGAATATGAGGATCGGAGTGTCACGTTCCGACACCAGGATAGAATATGAGGATCGGAGTGTCACGTTCCGACACCAGGATAGTATATGGATCGGGTGCCACGTTCCGGTACCAGGATAGAATATGAGGATCGGAGTGTCACGTTCCGACACCAGGATAGTATATGGATCGGGTGCCACGTTCCGGTACAAGGATAGACTGAGGAGCGGAGTGTCACGTACCGACACGAGAGTAAATAATATTATGAAAATCTTGAAAGATACTAATATACTCAATCTAAAGAACATGTTTCCCAAACGAGTATGATGAGGAGGCGTGACTCCTCATTGATGTGCTTGGTGTTGTAACCAAGGATTATGGTAATTGTAAATGCTGCATGCTAAGGATATTAGTTGATTTCATGATGTTACTTGATATATACTGTTTTCTATTTTGAGTTGGCCGATGATACCTACTCAGTACTTGTGGTTGTACTGACCCCCTACTTTTATGTTTTCTTTTTGTATATCGTGGTATGCAGCAAACGTGCCGTCATCTTCGACTCAACAGTAGTTCAAGCCAGTCTTTGGCACACCGGATCTTCAGGGTGAGCTAATGCTTCTAGCTTGGACTGGATCTCCTTCCTCATGTCTTGATGCCTTGAAGTTTCAGCATAGACTAGCTTTATTGTTTTAGCTTCTTAGAATACTCTTAGTTAGTAAATTGATCATAGATGTTCTTGTGATGATGACTTCCAGATTTTGGGGAATTAATAGAAGTTGAATTTTAGAAGTTATTGAATTGTCTTTTATTTATGAGTTTAAGTCTTCCGCATTGCTTTATGTTGATATTAAATTGACATGATAAGGTTTAGATTGGTTGGTTCGCTCACATAGGAGGGTAAATGTGGGTTCCAGTCGCGGCTCGGTTTTGGGTCGTGACAAACTTGGTATCAGAGCATTAGGTTCGTTGGTCTCATCACACAAGAACAGGTCTAGTAGAGTCTTAAAGAACGGTAGGGGGACGCCTTTACTTTTCTTTGAGAGGCTATAAGACTTTAGGAAAATTCCATTCTTCTTTCTTTCTTTCGTGCTATTACTTGGATCCAATTGGTATATAGGTGATACAAATTGGTATCTGACCATCTTCACTCTATTTCGCAGATGGTTAGAACTAGAGCAACGACTACGCCAACATCAACATCAGCAAGACAAGATGCATCTGAGCCAGCCACTGGGGCTGTAGCTCGAGGAAGAATAGCGGCAAGAGGCTGTGGTAGAGTTCGTGGGAGGATGCCTTCTAGAGGAAAAGGACGAGCACCTAGCCCATCTGTTGCTAGGGAGGTGACTCCTCCACCGACTGAGGAAGTAGTAAGAGAAGGGGAGGATGGGGAGGATGAACAATTACAGAATGAGGAAATTCCACCCCAACCTACCCCAGAGATGATCAATTAGGTTCTCGCTTATCTTAGTGGGTTGTCTGATCAGGGTCAGGCACCACCAGTGTTTTCTGCACCAACACCTCCGGTTTCAGAGGTACAACATGCAGCCACTATGGCTCCTCGTATGGATGCCTCACTGGACATAGGCACGTTTCCACGTTTGACTACTGGGCCTATAATGACAAATGATCAGCATGAACTTTTCAGTAAGTTCTTGAAATTAAAACCTCCAGTCTTCAAGGGTGCAGAATCTGAGGATGCTTACGATTTTCTGGTTGACTGTCATGAGCTACTACACAAGATGGGTATAGTAGAACGGTTTGGTGTTGAGTTCGTGAGTTACCAGTTTCAAGGGAACGCCAAAATGTGGTGGCGGTCACATGTTGAGTGTCAACCAACAGAGGCACCACCTATGACGTGGGCCTCATTCTCTAACTTGTTTATGGAGAAGTATATCCCCCGAACTTTGAGGGATAGGAAAAGGGATGAGTTCTTGAGCCTAGAGCAAGGTAGGATGTCGGTCAATGCATATGAGGCTAAGTTTCGTGCACTATCCAAATATGCCACCCAACTATGTTTCAGTCCACAAGAGCGGATTCGCCGTTTTGTGAAGGGGTTGAGATTAGAGTTGCGAATTTCAGCCTTACAGGTAGCGGCTACGGCAAAATCCTTCCAAGAAGTGGTAGATTTCGTGGTAGAGGTGGAAGGAGTGAAGCCAGATGAATTCACCATGGCATCGACATCAAAGAGGTTTCGAAAGGGAGGTGAGTTTAATGGTTCTTACTCTAGAGGACAGGGTTCCGGAGGTTACTCAGTTCGACCCATTCAGTCTTCACTACAGATTGTAGTTGGGGGTCCACCTCAGACCGATCAACACTTCCCTAAGAGACCTATGCGTGAATCTAGAGAGTGTTATGAGTGTGGGGAGATGGGGCATATCAAGAGGTATTGTCCAAAACAGAGTTATAGACCCCCAACATCTAGAGGTAGAGGTGGTCATGGCAGAGGCCGTTATTCTGGAGGGCGTGGTGGCCGAGGTAATGGTGGTCACCAAAACGGCCGGGGTGATGGGCAAACTGGAGCCACTACATCACAACATGATAGGGGCAACGGACAAACAAACGAAAGGGCCCATTGTTATGCTTTCCCTGGGAGATCGGAGGCGGAGACATCTGATGCTGTCATCACAGGTAATCTTCTGGTTTGTTATTGCATGGCTTCTGTATTGTTTGATCCTGGATCCACATTTTCTTATGTATCTTCCTCATTTGCTATTGGTCTAAATTTACATTGTGTATTACTTGATATGCCTATTCGTGTTTCTACTCCGGTGGGGGAGTCTGTGGTAGTTGAAAAGGTATATAGGTCTTGTTTGGTGAACTTTGTGGGGAGCAACACTTATGTAGATTTGGTTATCTTAGAAATGGTTGATTTTGATGTAATTCTGGGTATGACTTGGCTTTCTCCGCAATTTGCGATCTTGGATTGTAATGCTAAAACGGTGACGTTAGCCAAGCCTGGACAGATCCGTTAGTGTGGGAGGGTGACTACACTTCCAATCCGGTGCGTATAATCTCCTTTCTTCGTGCTAAGAAAATGGTTAGTAAAGGGTGTTTAGCTTTCTTGGCACATCTCAAGGATGACACTACCCAAGTACCTTCGATTGAGTCGGTTTCGGTGGTCCGTGAGTTCTTGATGTGTTCCCTGCAGATCTTCCGGGTATGCCATCAGATAGGGATATTGACTTCTGTATTGATCTTGACCGGGTACTCGCCCCATTTCTATACCCCCTTATAGAATGGCCCCCGCGGAGTTAAGGGATTAAAAGCCCAACTTCAAGAGTTGTTGAGCAAAGGCTTCATTAGACCAAGTTCATCTCCTTGGGTGCTCCGGTTTTGTTTGTGAAGAAGAAGGATGGGAGTTTTCGGATGTGCATAGACTACCGGCAGTTGAACAAGGTGACCATAAAGAACAAGTATCCTCTTCCTCGCATTGATGACTTGTTTCGATCGTTACAAGGTGCTTGTGTCTTCTCTAAGATTGACTTGAGATCCGGTTATCATCAATTGAAAATACGAGCAACGGATGTGCCAAAGATTGCTTTTAGAAAACCAGGTATGGGAATTACGAATTTGTAGTGATGTCTTTTGGTCTTACGAATGCCCCTGCTGCCGTTCATGAGTTTGATGAACGGGATTTTTAAGTCATATTTAGATCTCTTTGTGATCGTATTTTTGATGAATATACTGATATACTCCAAGAGTAAGAAGGAACATGAGGAGCATTTGAGAATGGTATTGGAATGTTGAGGAAAAAAGCTTATGCCAAGTTATCTAGTGTGAGTTTTGGCTAGATGTAGTGTCCTTCTTGGGGCACGTGGTTTCTAAGGATGGGGTGATGGTGGATCCTTCTAAGATCGAAGTAGTGAAGAATTGGGTAAGACCCACTAATGTGTCAGAAATAAGAAGCTTTGTTGGTTTAGCCAGTTATTACCGTCGATTTGTCAAGGGATTCTCTTCTATTGCTTCCCAACTGACGAACTTGACTAAGCAAAATGTTCCATTTGTATGGTCGGATGAGAGTGAGGAAAGCTTTCAGAAGCTCAAGACTCTGTTGACTACTGCACCAATTCTCACCTTGTCAGTGGAAGGCAAGAACTTCATTGTGTATTGTGATGCATCTTATTCGGGTTTGGGTGCAGTGCTAATGCAAGAGAAGAATGTGATTGCTTATGCTTCAAGACAATTAAAAGTGCATGAACGTAACTATCCAACTCATGATTTGGAATATGCCGCGGTAGTGTTTGCACTTAAGCAATGGAGACACTATTTATATGGGGTTAAGTGTGAGGTCTATACGGATCATCGTAGTCTACAGTATGTCTTCACTCAAAGAGATTTGAATTTGAGACAGAGGAGATGGATGGAACTACTGAAGGACTACGACATCACTATTTTGTATCATCCGGGGAAGGCGAATGTTGTAGCGGATGCTTTAAGTAGAAATGCGGGAAGCATGGGAGGTCTAGCTCACTTGCAAGCCTCTAGACGCCCATTATCTATGGAGGAACACTTCAGAGAATGCCCATTCCGGAATGGAAATGGGAGAGAATTGCAATGGACTTCGTGGTTGGTCTTCCAAAGACATTGGGCAAGTTCGACTCCATTTCGGTGATTGTGGACAGATTAACTAAGTCTGCTCACTTCATTCCGGTTAAGGTGACTTACAATGCAGAGAAGTTAGCCAAACTTTACATCTCAGAAGTTGTTCGATTGGATGGAGTTCCACTATCCATCATATCAGATAGAGGTACGCAGTTTACTTCTAAGTTTTGTAAAACATTGCATGCGGAATTGGGTACTAGGTTGGATCTTAGTACTGCGTTCCATCCTCAGACCGACGGTCAGTCTGAGCGAACGATTCAAGTGTTGGAAGATATGCTTCGTGCATGTGTGATAGAATTCGGTGGCCATTGGGATAGCTTCTTACCCTTAGCGGAGTTTTCATACAATAATAGCTATCACTCAAGCATTGATATGGCTCCCCTTGAAGCACTATATGGGAGGAGATGTAGGTCCCCCATTGGTTGGTTTGATGCATTCGAGGTTAGACCTTGGGGTACTAATCTTTTGAGGGATTCGATAGAAAAAGTGAAATCTATTCAAGAGAAGCTTCTAGCGGCGCAAAGTAGACAAAAAGAATATGCAGATCGAAAGGTTAGAGACTTAGAGTTCATGGAGGGTGAACAAGTCTTGCTGAAAGTTTCGCCAATGAAAGGGGTGATGCGGTTTGGTAAAAGAGGCAAGCTAAGCCCAAGGTACATTGGTCCCTTTGAAGTACTTAAGCGAGTAGGGGAGGTGGATTATGAGTTAGCCTTGCCCCCAGGGCTGTCCGGAGTACATCCGGTATTCCATGTGTCGATGTTGAAAAGATACCATGGGGATGGAAACTACATTATCCGTTGGGATTCAGTTTTGCTTGATGAGAATTTGGCTTATAAGGAGGAGCCTGTTGCTATTTTAGATAGAGAAATTCGCAAGTTGAGGTCAAGGGAGATTGCATCTATCAAAGTTCAATGGAAGAATCGACCCGTTGAAGAAGCTACTTGGGAGAAGGAGGCAGATATACAAGAAAGATACCCACATCTGTTTACAGACTAAGGTACTTCCTTTCACTCTTGGTTTTCTTCTCATGATCGTTCGAGGACGAACGATGGGTAAATTGGTATCTATTGTAACGACCTGTTTAATCGTTTTGAGCAATAGATTTTATTCTGGAAAAACTGGCAGAGGTGACGAAGGCCACGACGGACCGTCACGGGCATGACGGACCGTCGTGGAGGTGTCGTTGCAAAACACTTGGAAAAATCTGAAATTGTGTACTGAAATCGACTCTCTGAACTTCGTAACAAAATGGCAGGACGGACCGTCACAGGTGTGACGGACCGTCACAAGAGTCCAGTGCAAATTCACTCTCTGACCCTTGCGACGGACAGCAGGACGGACCGTCGCAGGCACGACGGCCCGTCACGGGCTGCGTAGTCCCAGGCGGGGTCGGAATCCTGATTAATTAATTTAAGGGGCGTTTTGGACTATTTCCTACTTTAATTATAAAGTAATGGGTTAATGTTAATAAGTCTAATTACTTGAGGGTTAAAAGAGGTAACCTTAAGTTATTTAGTGAATTATTAGTGCCATCTTTTAAAACTTAATTATATGATAATTAGGGTAAAGAAAGAGGGTTTTGAATAAGAAAAAGAAAAAGAACAGCAAGAGAGAGAGAGAATCGATCAAGGGAGAAGGGAGAACGTAGCTTTGGGAAGATAGCTTGTTGATCGCAATTCTTCGGTGAAGGTAGGTTATGGTTTTACACTATTCGTAGTAAACTATTAATAGAGAATGATATGTGTTGGGTAGTATTATTAAGTCTTCTATATGCTTAATTGTGTGTATGCATGATGTGATTTTATATATATATATGATTGTGATAAAACAAACATGATGAAGCTATCGAATCTTAAATCTTGAAGAAACCCTAATCTACTTTGTTAATGATGATGCCTTGGTATAAAAGAAGGCTTAATGAACGAAAGTAGTGAGATATGAGGATCGGAGTGTCACGTTCAGACACAAGGATAGTATATGGATCGGGTGTCACGTTCCGACACCAGGATAGAATATGAGGATCGGAGTGTCACGTTCCGACACCAGGATAGTATATGGATCGGGTGCCACGTTCCGGTACCAGGATAGAATATGAGGATCGGAGTGTCACGTTCCGACACCAGGATAGAATATGAGGATCGGAGTGTCACGTTCCGACACCAGGATAGAATATGAGGATCGGAGTGTCACGTTCCGACACCAGGATAGTATATGGATCGGGTGCCACGTTCCATTACCAGGATAGAATATGAGGATCGGAGTGTCACGTTCCGACACCAGGATAGTATATGGATCGGGTGCCACGTTCCGGTACCAGGATAGAATGAAGAGCAGAGTGTCACGTACCGACACGAGAGTAAATAATATAATGAATCTTGAAAGATACTAATATACTCAATCTAAAGAACATGTTTCCCAAACAAGTATGATGAGGAGGCGTGAGTCCTCATTGATGTGCTTGGTGTTGTAAACCAAGGATTATGGTAATTGTAAATGCTGCATGCTAAGGATATTAGTTGATTTCATGATGTTACTTGATATATACTGTTTTCTATTTTGAGTTGGCCGATGATACCTACTCAGTACTTGTGGTTGTACTGACCCCCTACTTTTATGTTTTCTTTTTGTATATCGTGGTATGCACCAAACGTGCCGTCATCTTCGACTCAACAGTAGTTCAAGCCAGTCTTTGTCACACCGGATCTTCAGGGTGAGCTAATGCTTCTAGCTTGGACTGGATCTCCTTCCTCATGTCTTGATGCCTTGAAGTTTCGGCATAGACTAGCTTTTATTTGTTTTAGCTTCTTAGAATACTCTTAGTTTAGTAAATTGATCATAGATGTTCTTGTGATGATGACTTCCAGATTTTGGGGAATTAATAGAAGTTGAATTTTAGAAGTTATTTAATTGTCTTTTATTTATGAGTTTAAGTCTTCCGCATTGCTTTATGTTGATATTAAATTGACATGATAAGGTTTACATTGGTTGGTTCGCTCAAATAGGAGGGTAAATGTGGGTGCCAGTCGCGGCTCGGTTTTGGGTCGTGACAACTTGTGGCCTCACCCCTTTAAAATTAATTAAATTTTCCAGATTTCTTCACTGAACATTAGCCTAAACTAAACTTATCATATTTACTAGATACTTAATCATTTTCTTACTTATTTTCGTCAATATTTTCCACTTTAACATTTAGGAAGATTCATGGATTGTTTAACACTTTTTTTGGTGTATTTCATAGATTCGTTTAAACAACATATTGACACTCAAATCAGCCCACTTCCATTTTAATGAACATCCCGATTTACATATGTTTATACACGTAAAATGACAATCAAAACAGTATCAAACTTGAAACCTTAAGTTGAGACCTCATTCACAGTACATTCACTGTAAGCTTTTTGCCCATACACACACTTGCTCAAACTTTAAAATACATGGTTGTCTTTCCTACGATTTCAAGTATACAAACAAAATAATGTTCATAAATAAATAACAACATACTCCTAAATTTTCCAGCAATCATACCCAACCTACGATTCATAGGGATCTAGTGACAGGGGCATGCAAAAGAGAAACAATCCAAGTTTTCGAATGAATAACCTAAACCTTAAGTGGTCTCTTGGGAAAGGGACCAAGATAGAAGAAAACTTATACCTATTTGACCTTAAACTCTTGAATTTACTCCCAAAAACTTCACCCAAGAACACGTCTAAACCTCCTCAATATCAACTCCACTAGAATGACAACCTCCTTTAGCGTACTGTGCGATTAATGTTTGTTTTCTTGTGATTTTGTGTGAGTTCTTCAAGTGTGAAGAACTTGTTTTATTTTTCTGTTTTTGTATCTTATTTAGGAAGAGAAATTTCATCTGAAATAATAAGGGAGATTGAGCGTGAGAGTTGAGAGATAGACGTGAGAGAGTAGGAGTTATATTAGGCTTAGGAGTCTAGTTTAAGACATAGTGAAATAAGGTTTAGTTAATTATTAAAAATCTGATTTTTATTTTTATTTTAACTCATGTAATGAATAATAATAATTAATTAATTATATTAATTCAATAGCTTAAAAATAAAAATCAAATTAATTCATTGCTTCCACCTAGGTTCGAACCGGGTGAAGCAAGACTTCACTTCAAGAGCTCAATTTTTGCTAACTCTCCCCAAATTGCCCCTCCACCTTATTGATTAAATAACTAATTATATATTTAGGGTAATTACTATACTACCCTTAGGCTGGAAAAAGAAAAACTTACCCCTACACCCTCTAAACCTAAGATTTCCTCTTTTTTAGTCCGCTAAAGACTCATTCGAGTAAATCTTCGTATTCGAGAGCCCTACATGGTTGTATCCAACCTTTTCAAGTTCAAATAACTCCCAAGTTAGGTTGCTTGTCTGTAGCAAGGGTTCCGAGGTCTAGTTCTACGTGCATCAATCTTTATGAACCCTAGTATAATCATAGGCATTCTTGACACATTAAGCATCACTTAGTATATCAATATTTTAGGGTTGTTACATTGTGTGTAAAGCATTGAATGTCTCGGAGGACAAACTTTCAAGAACGTCCGTGATATTCATAAGGTGTGCCTTAGAATGTGCTTGTGTGTCCTCATGTGTTTTAGCGAGTTTTACATGTTCATTTTGATTGAAATTGATGTGAGATGTTCCTAAGACCTATACAAATATGTATCGGGGTTTAATTTTCTGGTACAAATCCATCTAGGATACACGAGGGATCCTAGAAGAAGACCCCATCACTTTGGCAAGATGTTTCCAAGTAGTGACCAATGGTGCCCACAAGGGACGGACCATTGGTCAAATTATCGCCCGTCAACCTTGGGAAACGATTTGCCTTGCAAGGCAATAAAAGCCTTAATAAAATGGAGTCTAATCCCCAATCAATGACCCCACCTAAGGGGCATCGACTGGGAAATGGCCCATTGGTAAAGTGGCGTAGGTTTGCCTACAAAAAGCTATCAATTTCTGCCTTTGCTTAGGGTGTTTGGTAAATTCACCACGAGACTTTTATGAACCAATGATTATTATCATAGGGTTATTTAGGTATATTAAGAGCGTTAAAACAATAAGACCTAATTTTACACTTATTTTTGAAAAAACCCAAAACCCTCTCTCAAGAAAGACTGTCTCAAAACCGAATAGAAGCTTGAGCTCAAGGAAGGTCTAGAAGGGATTGGTGTTGGACGATTCTTTATTAAAAATTAATGGGTTTCCTTTTCATTGAGTTATGGTAGTCATCCTTCAAATCCCTTTCATTCAAGGAGACACTTCTAAATGATTTCAAAGAGGGTTCTAAACTTCAAAACTTTTTAATTCCTTGATTCTAAGTATGGTGTCTGTATGAAAACATTTTAGTTATTAAAATTACTTGTTCTTAGTATTAAATCATGACTTTAATATAAAAAATCCAATGAAAATATGTTTAAGCTTTTTATCAACTTTTGGCTTATAAAATGTGTTTAATGACCATGATTATCAAATGTTAGGGTTATGGTATCTTGATTGTTAAAATGTAGTTTAGCTACTTCCCTAAGGGATATTTTATGATTAATTGATAAATAAATTACTAATAGGTGGCGGAAGCTTGGATGAATGGTAAGTTCGTTACATTGTTTAGCTCTTACTATGAACTGCTCTTGAGTGGTATGATTCACCTTTGGTGGCGGTGTTTACTTGAAGTATATTAATGTTAATTTACATGTGTATTGTGGATAATTCCATGAATACATATACTATGATGTTTCATGAAAATGATGTTGACCTTGTTGTTGTGCTTTATGAAGCTTGTTATGTAAAGTAAGCTAGATATTATGTCTGAGTGAACTATATGTACTTGTGAAGCATTTTAAATTCTGTAATATGATGAATGAAGAAGTAATCATCTTTAGAAGTCAATGTTATGAAAATGGCAATTATGTGAAAGGTGTGCTCATGTACATACACTAACACTTTTAATGAATGTATGAATAAAGTTTAAGAATGTTGATGAAAAGGGGATTTTTCGGGTGCACACTCTTCGTGCATTGAGATGAAATTTTTTAGTAGCAATCTCACTATTCCCTAGAGATTTCTATGATAGGTTGGAGGTTGAATACCCTTCATGAGTTGAGATGTTGTATTCCAATGTAACCCCTAAGGATAACTACTTTTCGTGAGTTGAGATGTGGTGCTAATTAGATATCCCATAAACCTATAGTAATGAATGTCTAAGACTCCGTGGGGGAGTTATGCTTAGCACCGAGAGGATATGAAAAAGGGTTAGTTACACTTCGATAGTTGAGATGTTTTATACCAATATACCTCTATAGATGATTACTCCTCGTTAGAAAAGAATGATTTACTTAGTAGCAATCTCATTATCTCATAAGTATGTGCCCGCATAGGTGTAGCTATTGAAGAAGGCATGTAAAAGCTAAAAGAATGTCCCTACCCTACGCAAGTGGGGATCCCTCATCCGATATGCGTTATATCGGGATTGTATGTCTAGCTCTCATTGTATATGTTGGTTAAATCTATGCCCCAAGAAAGAATGAATGTACTAAGTCTCCTAAAAGAATGTACTACTTAGGGCAGGTGGAGGTATGAGACGCTATTTATCCATTGTGTTAGGTAGAAATTCAGAAAGGGGAGTCTTGGTGTATTTTTTGTTTTAATGTATGAATGTGTTATTATGTAATGAACTAAGTCTCCTAAAAGTGTACTACTTAGTTTAGGTGGTGATATGAGATGCTATCTATCCATTGCACTAAGTAGACATTTCGAAAGGGGATTCTTGATGTGTTTTATATGAAGTGTATGAATGAGATATTATGTGTTGCAAATGATGGTTGATGAAGTAAGGTCTAATATTAAGGAAGCATGATAAATTTAAGATTTTTATAATGAAGTTATGAATTACTATGTACTGTGCTTGATCCAAGGGAATCCTAAAGGAGCACTATGTGGGAGTAGTAGTATGGAATGCTCCTCTCACATTGCACTTATTGTAATTTACTAGTCCTATTAGAGTAGGGCACTTACATGAAGTCCTTAAATTATGAATCTTCTTCTTATATCTAGCCTAGAATGTGGACTTGTTTCCAGTGCGAGGTAAGCGTATGGTTAGTAGTTTTAAGAATCACTTAGGTGTGTATTGAAGGTAATGTATGAGAGGTTCCTTCATGTCTTACCTTAGTGAATCTTAGTATAACCTAGTTTAGGAAACCTCAAAGGAAATGAGTTCACTGTGTTGTGGTCTTAATTTACTCCTAGGAGTTTGGTTCGTTGTATTGTTTTTGGAAATTTACTATAAAATGGTCCTTGATGCTAAAATTATGGAAGTCCTTTATTATTTGTTAAATGATGAACCATATGCTATTTAACTTCTATATTCATGTAGATTTACTTATTTGGCTTGAAAGTTGTATTTATACTAAAGAGTCTCCTTTTGCTTGTTTGTGTATATGCAATACTTGGTACATTGTTTTGTACTAAACCCACACTTTTATATACTCTATAAATATAGCTTTGAGGTAAGTTTAAGACTAGAAGGCAATCTTGGGAATAACCGCTCTAAAGACTATGTATGTACTCATATATTTGAGGGCATACTACTATATCTTAGTTTCTATTATTAAGACTTATTATGTATTTCCATTCAATGTAAAGGGTTGTGTTCATAAAATATTTAAGTCATGTCTGTAGTATTTATGAAACATATTTTCTTTTTATTATAATAGTTGTAAACATATTTAATTTCAAACTACTTTTCATGTCCTATGCAATCAATGATAGCTAGTAGACTAGTATAACACCCCCAAACGGTCAAGTACTCAATTGTCCCACCTAAGGGTAACCCTAAATGCTTGGGGGTACTTGCGGGTCATGAAAATATCATTAATAAATAAGCTTAATCTTTTTTATTGAGCATAAAAAAAATTGTGACAATTTTCTAACTCTTGAAAATTTAAATAATTTTGGAAAATAGATATTCAGAAACATATATCTACATCAAAAAAGAAATTGTTAACAAAAACAAAATAATTTTTTACTACGAAAAGTTGTTCCAGAGACTAACATAAGTTTTTTAAGGTTTAGACACTATTTTAATGTCCAATTTAATGAATATAAGTTGTGTAATAAGACTAGAATCCAAAGTTTCCAAGAACGTCCATGACGTCCGAAAACTTGTTTAAAGAGCTAATAGAGTTCCTTAGTATATTTGACTATCTTTCCGAAGTCGTAAAACTACTAGGGTATCGAACATGTGTATAAGGTTATTCATGGTAAAAACATCCGGGTACGACTCCCTAAAGACAAACCAAGTGCCCTTGAAGAGGACCCTTTCAGGATATGGCAAAAGCTATCAAAAGGCAGTGTCACCTGCGGATGCCAAAGAGGGGCCGTTGGTGAATCGATAGGTCGTTGATGCCTCCGTCTATGAAGACATTGATAATTATGTGGGAAGTTGTTTTTTGTAACTCTCTGAATTTACCTACGTATGCGCAGCACGGAAGGAGGGACTGGCCGTCGATGTACCATTGATCCATTGATCGCGGTCTCGTCGATGAGGTCTGTAATTTTTGTACATTTTAATTAGTTCTAATTAATTAATTTTGGGTTTTTGTAATTATTTATGGGATTAGGGAAGCCTAATTAAGCTAAATAACCCCCTGTATAAAGACAACAACCCCATTAGACTAATCTCAACTCACAAAACAAACTCTCTTCCTTCTCTCTTCTTTCTCTCTCTAGTGAAGAACAACACTGAAGACAAATATAAGAGAGGGATTAAGGGCATCAAAGTTTCAGTTTCCTCCATAAATCTTCATCAAATAGTGACCTATGCGATCTAATTCACCTTTGATACCTCTTTTCTAAAATTGTTCCATCAAATTGATGTTCAAATTTATATTTTCAAGTTGGTTTTCATCCAATTCGAAGATGATGTTATGAATTGATTAGTTTATGATTTATTTTGGATATTATGAACACATTAACATTTAGTGTAACATAATTATAATATATCATGATTATATGGTCTAGTTTTACAATATGACCCATTCCCGTTAACCTTAGGATTAAATCTTGATATGAATTAGGTTGTATTGGTTAAATTGACTTGGTTGTTGATTGAATTACTACTAGATAATGTTGTTACACTAAACATGAACGAATTATAGGGTGAATTGTAGTCTTTCATGGTAGTTCTTGAGAATATGATCTCTAGCTTATAAAGTATATTGTGAATTGATTTTAGCATATTGTCTTCAGCTTTGATCCAGTATTTAATTGTGATTTAGTGATTTTCTAGCCTTATTATCATATTTGTTATTGACTTATGATTATGTATACCCAAATTGGGTTTAATTGAGTGTTGATGGTATGACCTTGATGATGGATTATGAAGGAGACTTTGTAAGTCTTATAACCCATATCCTTTACTTCAAATTATGGTTAATTGTGATTAAGTCATGATGTTGTATTGTAGTATGCCTTGTATTAGGGGTAATAAGATGGTATGATGTTGAATTTAAATTTAAATGTTATAAGGATGGTGAATGATTTACCAATGTGTCTTATCATGTTGTTAAAATATTAATGTGCAAACCTCACCTATATAAATCTTAATGATAGGACAAAATAATCATGAAATTACTATTGAGCTATGACTATGATGATTTTATACAAGGATTAGACCCTATAACCTACAATAAGCAATGATCATTAATAAGTAGTTAAATACATTTCAAAAAGGGACTCTAGCTTAGAACCGAGTTAACTAGAGTGAGGAGTGTCCCTTATAACATAGGGAATGTAGGATCACTAATGTACTCTTGAGATTGGAGAATACATGCATGTAGCATAAAGAGAGTCCCAACTATATCCCCTAGTTCATGTACTAGGTTGCCCCCATAGGAATACTAGCTAGTGGATCCACTTAGTTGTTATGTTTATGTTTTGGTACTACGTTTGCAAGTAGTCCACCTTCTTTCGATATAGGGTTCCATGACACCGAATTTGACATTATCTCATGTGGTCAATGTTGGTTAGGGAAAGATTTTCCAGAAGGTAAATGAACAAAAGAATTTGACTCTAACGAAGATAACCTAAGGGGTTTAGCTTAGTCTCGGTAGGGGTATGGGACTGAACCTAAACGTTGCACTAGTTTGCCTTGAACATAGTCTTAGAAGGACATTCTTATGTATGACAATGCTTATAAAACTATATGACATGTATATGATGAACTTGCACATTGTTGATACTATATGTTTATTTGTGTCAGTTATGAATATCTGATGATCTATGTTGTAAAAGTATGCTGTTATGTACCCTTAAATGTTATAATATGTGAACTAGAAAGTTAAACATGATTCTTGTTGGATTAATTGATTGAGTAAAGTTATGGGGCTCTGCTTGGTTATTGCACTGTTGATTTGATAGGGACGATGGATAATTGTCTTCCTTTGGTTATGTTAAAATAAACTCCTATTCATGCAAGTTATGGTTATAACTTGGTGGTAGAGTTACTTTGATTACATGCCTAATTACATATATGCATGTTGGCTTGACTAGTTTAATGTTGTTTGTCTTATTATGTACATGCTTATGACTAAATTAATATGCCTAATTAATCTGACATGGCCTTGTTGAATATGCATAAGTGTTCTCAAAGTAAATTGCATACCTTTATGACATGTCCCTTTTCTTAGCATGATTTCAAAGTATGTGTGCATATGATCTCATACTTATTAAAAGTGGTATACTAACCCCATTTCTTCCTTTTCCCCAACATTTTAGGTTCTGGTCGTTGAAGAGCTTAAAAGATGACTTGAAGAAGGCTTGGATCTCTTATTCATCCAAGTAGGGTAGGTTCTCACTTCCGAGGGAGATGCCACTATCTAGCTAATGGAGTTATTTTGAGTTTAAGACTACTATGTTCTTTCCTTTTCCTTTAGTATGAAACATTGTATAGCCAATGTGACGCATTCTTACTTTGATGTATGGGTTATGCCCAAGTTATGACACTCTTATTAGATGGTTATGAGATGATACGAGTATTATAACTATCTTATATATATACAAAGGGTCTATGTACTCTCGGTATTTTTTATATGTTATGTGGATGTAGAGGTCTACGTAAACCTCCAATTAGATTTAATGAAAAGTTTTAAATTATCTGCTAAATTTGACTACGAATGTAATGATGTAAGCTAAGAGGCTAGTCTTAGTCCTCAAAGAGGCCGACGACACAGTTATGTCTAGGGGCTATTCCCGGATGTGACAATACAATCTTAAACTGTTATAATTAAAAGTCGTATGAACTTTCCTTCATAGAAAATACCTAAATATTAAGAGATAAAAACAAATAAGGCAAAAAAACTATAACACTTCAAAAATCAAAGACGTGTTCTCTTAGTCCTCAAAGAGGCCGACGACACAAGTTATGTCTAGGGGCTATTCCCGGATGTGACAATACAAACTTTAACTGTTATAATTAAAAGTCGTATGAACTTTTCTTCATAGAAAATACTTAAATATTAAGAGATAATAACAAATAAGGCAATAAAACTGTAACACTTCAAAAATCAAAGACGTGTTCTAGATCCTTACATAAGTGTCCTACGGTCTAGACACTATTTTAAGGTCCATTATAGTGATTATAAGTTATTATAAAGTATTTGAACCAAAATGTCACTGTACCAAAGTTGATATATAGCTACAAAATTATTAGCTACTATATCAAATTTGTCACTAACGTTCGCTTTTAGTGACAAAATTTACTTTTGTGCTTAAATGTAACAGACACATTCTTTTAGTGACTAATCATAAGATTTCCTAGAAAAATTTTGTCCAATAAAGTTTCCCAGCAAAAAACTTTTGGCCCCATTTTATTAAGTATTGTTAGTCACGAATTTAAATATATTGGTGACACATTATTTCATCAATGAGAGTGTATGTAATTCATGAAAAATTACGACATCAAATTTTTCACTAATTATTTGACTTTAGTAACAAAATTTAATTTTCTTTATTAAATATATTGGACACATACTTTTAGTGATCAAACATAAAAATCCGTAGCAATCTTTTGTCCACTACAGTTTTCCACAAAATAAATCAATTAGCGTCATTTGTTAAGTAGTGTTAGTCACGAATTTAAAGTTATTAGTGACACATTATTTCATCACTAATGATGAATCTTATTAAGACAAAATATTTTTCGTTTTATATAACTTATAAAATTTCAGATACAAAAATAGTTCATTTAAAAAAATATATTGTTACAATATTGATAAATTAGAGTTCATAGTTAAATTTTATAGATTTTAGCTATAAAAATTTATATTTAATTATGACATTAATTTTTCATTAATTATATAAATAATTGGTGATAGATGTCTTACTGTCTTTAATCAATCTAAAATTTTGTAACAACAAAAAAATAATCATAAATTATATAAGGTGTTAAATAGCGACGACTTAAAATTTGTTGTAAATAATTAAACTATTCGGTACGAAAAATTCATATCTAAATACATTTTTTTTGCTAAAATTGTTCATTATTACAAATGACAACTTAATAAACACTGAAAGCAAAAATAAAATAAATGACCTAACGAGGATTTCAAATATATTATGATGAATTACTATAGTTAATGGTATCAATGTTCTACTTGAACTAATTATTCATGTTTTTAATAAATCAAAAGTTTTATTCAAAATAAAATTATTATGGAACTAAATAATTTTTAAAATTTATAAAAAAAATAAAAATTGACAAAATCAAATTGATATATTTAAAGATATTTTATAAAATAAATAGTTTAATTAAAATGTAATCTACATTTGAATGAATTGTGGGTGGTAAATTTCATGCATTTATGTGTAAGTATAACTAATCATATAATATATTGTTTCTACAAAATTTAAATTTGAAAGAAGTGAATGAACTATAATATAAAACCAAAATGAACAACAACAGAGAGTTGGTCTGATGGTAAGCACTCTTCACTTCCAACCTTACGGTTCGGAGTTCGATTCCCCAAAGAACCATAATGTGTGAGCTCCTCGTTAGGGTTGAAACAAATTGACATAGGATATATATATAGATAGATATATATATACACACACACACACATACACATTATATAATAATTTTTATAATGATAAATTTTATCATATATACATTTAAAAACAAAATAATTTTTTGTATATAATATAATCATTAGTGACGAAAGTAGATTTTGTTCAACTACGAAATATATATAAGTGTAGAGACAATTTATTTTGTTGTTTGAAGTAATTAATTTGTGACGATATAATTTTGTCGGTACTAGTAACCTTTTTAGTGACACATCATACTATTATATACAAAAAATATGATTTTTGCGACAAATAAATTTGTCACAAATGGTTAAGAATTTGGGGGCGATTTTTCTTTTTCTACTTAATATAACATTATCAGTGACAACAACACTAAATCGTCTTTATATACTTTTAGAGATGCACACTTAGCGACGACTGAGTGACGAAATATGATTTATTCATGTAGAAATAATTTGGGCTTGATAATCGAATTTCTTATAGTACGTCCATGACGTTCGGAACTGGGTCAAGAAGTTACTAGCGTGCCTTAACTTATTTGACTAGCTTTTAGGAGAAGAAAATTCATGAAAATTGGTGGAAGGGTGTCTAATATGTGTTTAAATTGATAGATAATTGAAACATCCGGGTATGAATCTCCAAGGACCAACCTAGGGCCCTTGAGGAGGACCCTTGCATTTTGCGGTCAAGCCTGCCTAGGCTGTGTTCACCTATGGAAGCAAACAAGGGAGCGTGTGTCAATCGACGGAGCACCGATTCCATCCGTCGACAAACACTTAGAAAAATCTTTGGAGGATCCATTTGCATAGTCTTTTACCAAGACTACGGATGTGAAGCACAAAGAAAGGTATTGGACATCGATTGACCAACGATCTGTCGATCGTGGTCTCGTCGATGAGGCTTGTAATTTTTGCACAGTTTTAATAATTCTAATTAATTAATCATGGTGTTATGTTCTTAGTTAGGGGTTAAGGGAGGTCTCATTAAGATAATTAATGACCTATATAAAGACCCTAAATAAAATTAGACTAACCTAAGTTCATAACTCACAAACCCTAATTCTTTTCCTTCTCTTTTTTTTCTCTCTCTTGTGAAGACTTCATTGAAGACCAAGCTAGGGGAGGGTTTCAGGGCTTCAAAGAACTAATTTCCTCCATCAATCATCATCAGTTAGTAAAATATGAGATCTAATTTACCTTTGAGACCTCTTTCCTCAAAGGGTTCCATCAAATTGATTTCCAATGTTAAGTTTTCAAGTGGGTTTTCATCCAATACGAAAATTGATATTATGAATTTATTTGTTTATTTATTTCATTTGAATATTATGAATATATAACATATATTCTAACCTAAATATGATATATTTTGATGGTTTGGTTTAGTTTTTAGAACATGATCTGTTCACCTTACCCTTGGTGTTGATGTTGATTTGAATTAGATTGTATTGGTTAAATTGACTTGGTTATTGGTTGATTTACTACTAGATGATGTTGTTACACTAATCCTGAATGAATTAGGGTAAATTTTAGTATTTCATGCTAGTTCTTGATAAAACGATCTAGGCATCTTGTCTTAAGCTTTAATCTAGTATTGAATTGTTATCATGTTGGTTATTGACTTGTGAAGATGTATACTCAAATTGGGTTGAATTGAGGGTTTGTAGTAAGACCTTGCTGATGAACTATGAAGGAGACTTGGTAAGTCTTGTGATCCCTATCCTTCACTTCAAATTAGTGTTAATTGTCATTAAGTCATAATAGTATATTGGAGTTTTCCTTTTATTAGGTTTGATAGGATTGTATGATGTTTACTTGAAATGTCTTGACTAATGATTGTGAGGTTTGCACTTAAGATGTAAGTGTTATAAGGATGGTGAATGATTTACCAATGTGTCTTATGTTTATATGAGATTGTTAATTTGCTAACCTCACTTGTATGAATTGTAATGAGAGGACAATACTCATGCAATTCTTATTGAACTATGATGATGATGATGTTATACAAGGGTTAAACCCTATGACCTACAATAAGTTATAATGATTAATAAAGACACCAAAGACATTTCAAAAAGGGGCTCTAGCTTAGAACCGAATGAACTAGAGTGAGGAGTGTCCCTCCCCACTTATGGAAGGTAGGATTACTAATGTACTATTGAGATTGGAGACTGCAGTGCTTTTAACATAATGAGGGTCCCAACTATATCCTCTAGTCCTTCAACTATGTTACTCCCATAGGAATACTAGCTAGTGGATCCACATAGTTTCTATATTCATGGTTCTGTACTACCTTGGCAAGTAGTCGCCTTCTTTCTATGTAGGGTTCCATGACACGGGATTCCACGTTTGCTCATCTGATCTATGTCGGTTATGGAAAGATGTTCAGTATAGGTAAAATTTATTAAAGGATTGTACTCTAATTATTATGACAAAGGGGTTTAGCTTAGTTTAGGTAGGGGTATGAGACTTTACCTAAACATTGCACTAGTTAGCCTTGAAAAAGACCCCAAATAGTTCATCAATGAAATCTACAAGATCCTGTCTATCATGGGATTTTCTACTAGTGAGAAGGCCGAGTTAGCAACCTATAAGCTCAAGGAGGTGGCTCAAGCATGATAAGTCCAATGCAGGGACATTAGGCCTTTAAGGGTGGACCCGTGACTTGGGAAATGTTAAAGAAGACTTTCCGTGATCGGTTCTTTCCTAGGGAGAAGAAAGAAGATTAAGTATTGGAGTTAATCAACCTTCGCCAAGGAGGTATGAGTTTATTGAATACTCCTTGAAATTCACTAAATTGTGAAAATATGCTTCTTCTTTTGTTTTGGATCCTAGAGATGGAATGAGTCATTTTGTGACGGGGGTGTCGGATGATTTGCAAGAGGAGTGTCATTTGTCTATGCTACATGAAAACATGAACAGTACTCGTCTCATGGTTCATTCCCAAAATGTAAAACAGGCAAGGGATAATAGGAAGAGTAAGGAGGCTAAGAAGGCAAGATCATTTGATGGAAGTTTTCCAAAGGGAAGGCTTGAGATACAAGACAAGCATAGGTTTAAGAAGCAGGTTTCTAATCCTGTTCATTCTAACTTTCTAAGTTTAGGGATTATAGGGTGTCTAACATATGCCTAATAAGGGAAAGGGAACTAGGTTTCACTAACCGAAAAGCCAACTTGAGGAAAGTGTTGCAAGAAGCACTACGGGGATTGTCTTAAGGGAATGGATAATTGTTTTGGTTGTGCTAAACTAAGCACAAGGTTAGGGATTGCACTAATTTTTAGGGGTAAAGACAAGGGTAGTGGTAAAGTTCAACCAAGTTGTTCAAATAAGGCTCCTAAGAAGAACCTTTCTATGCTCTCAACTCTAGGGGTGAGCATCAGACATCTCCCGACGTGGTGACCGGTAAGTTGATAGTCTTCTCTATTGATGTATATGCCTTACTAGACCCAGGTGCTACCTTATCATTTTTTACACCTCTAGTAGCTAAAAAGCTTGACATTTTACCCGATATTCTGCATAAACCTTTTATAGTGTCTAACCCGATGGGTGAGTCAGTTATTATAAAAAGGGTGTATACATAATGTCAGATTATGTTGCGCAATAGAGTTTCTTATGTTGAACTAGTACAACTTTATATGCTTGATTTCGATGTCTATTTTTCTATTGATTGGTTGCATGCTTGATTTGCCACTATAGATTCCAAATGACCCGTTTTAGAGTGGAAGGGGGGAAATTCTATTTCTAGAGTTCGTATCATCTCTTGTTTGAAATCATTAAAAATGACCTCTAAAAGGTATTTATACCATATGGTAAGAGTAAGAGATCTACACTTTGAAATTTCTCCCATTGAGTTGGTCCCCATAGTGAGGGAATTTTAAGAGGTCTTTCCTAATGATCTTCCCGATATTCCTCCCCAACAGGAAATTGATATTGGTATCAACTTGTTACCAGATAAAAATCTCATTTATATTCCACCTTTTTGGATGGATCCGATCGAATTGAAAAAATTGAAGTCTCAAATCAAAGATTTACTAGACAAGGGGTTCACTAGACCTAGTATTTCTCCATGGCGTTCTCCGATTTTGTGTTTGAAAAAGAAAGATGGTTCCCTTAGGATGTGAATTTATTACCTCCAACTTAATAGAGTCACTATTAAGAGCAAGTATCCTCTACTTTGGATTGACGAGGGGAAAGCTTCTTTTCTAAGATTGACTTGAGATCAGGGAATCACCAACTTAGGGTGAGATAGGAGTATATACCAAAGAAGTTATTTCGTACTAGAAATGGTTAGTATGAATTTTTAGTAGTGTCCTTTGGTCTGATGAACTCCCTAGCAGTATTTATGGATCTCATGAATAGGGTGTTCCGAAGTTACCTAGATTCATTTGTCATTGTCTTCATTGGCGATATCTTGGTGTTCTCTAAAAATGAGGTGATGACATGATTTATTTGAGGGTGGTGTCAAAAGTGCTTAAGGAGAACCAATTATTTGCTTTGTATAACAATTGTGGCTCGTGGTTAAGGTCGGTGGCATTTCTTTGTCATATCATCTCTAGGGAGGGATTTAAGAATGATCCAAGAAAAAACGAGGCTGTGAAAAATTGGCCTAGACCATAGGATTTTCTTAGGTCTAGCAGGTTACTATCGGAGGTTTGTGGATGGTTTTGAGCACATTTTATCTCCCTTAACTATTTTGATCCAAAAGAGCAAGAAATTTAAGTGGTAAGATGCATTTGAGAGAAGCTTCCAAATATTGAAAGATAGGCTTATTTCCGCTCCGGTGTTGAGTTTAATGGAGGGTACAAAGGGTTAAGTTTGTTTATTTTGACGCATCATGAGTGGGTTTAGGGTGTGTGCTTATTCAACAAAGGAAGGTAAAATACTATGCTTATAGGCAATTCAAGGTGCATGAGAGAAACTATGCAACACATGATCTTGAGTTAGTGGCCGTGGTATTTGCCTTAAATAGATGGAGGCATTACTTGTATGGAGTCCATGTTGATATGTACACCGATCAGAAGAATTTCCAATATGCGTATACCGATCAGAAGATTCTCCAATATACCGATTAGAATTGTTGAAAGATTACGACATATGTTTTCTCTATCACCCCTACAAGGACAATGTCGTTGCGGATGCTCTAACTCATATGACCATGGGTAGTCTGTCTCTCATAGAGGAAGCCTAGAAAGACCTAGTGAGAGATGTTCATAGGTTTGCTACATTGGCTGTGAGTTTGGAAGATTGTCCGAATGGTGGTTTTATGGTCCATCATAAAACCCAGCCATCCTTGGTAGTTGAAGTGAAGTCCAATCAACACCTTGATCAAAACTTGATGAAGTTAAAGGAATTGGTTCTCGGTAATCCTAATGAGTCATTCTCCTTAGGGGGGAGATGGTGTCTTGAGGTATCAAGGAAGGTTGGCGTTCCTAATATAGATAGGTTGAGGAACAAGATCCTTGAGGAAGCCTATGAGTCCTGTTACTCCATTTATCCGGTTTCAACAACAATATATCATGACCTTAGGGAAGTAATTTGGTGGGAAGGTTTGAAAAAGCACATAGTGGAGTTTGTTGATTAGTGTCCAAATTGCCAACAAGTGAAAGCCGAAAATCAATAGTCGAGTGTCTTGATAAGAAATCTATGTTCTTACTTGGAAATGGGAAGACATAAATATGGATTTTGTATTAGGCTTGCCTCGGACTCAAAGGTAATATAAATCTATATGGGTGATTGTGAATAGGTTGACCAAGTCCACTCACTGCATTCCCGTCAAGTCTACTTATTTGGCAAAAGATTATGCAAGGATCTTCATAGCTGAGATTGTGTGTCTCCATGGTATTCTGTTATACATCGTATCGGATTGGGGTGCATGCATATTTCATATCTTTGTTTTGGAGGTCATTCCATAAAGGGTTGGCTACAAAGGTAAGTTTAAGTACCGCTTTTCATCCCCAAACGGATGGTCAAGTAGAGCGCACTATTCAAACCCTTGAAGATAGTTTAGGTCTTGTATAATTAATGTCAAGGTAAATATGGACAAGCATTTTCCTTTGGTCGAATTTCTTATAATAATAATTTTCATTCATCCAAATCTATGGATCCTTATGAAACCTTTTATGGTTTGAAGATGGGGAGCCTTCACTTCTTGGTCCAAATTTGATTTATAAGACTTTGGAGAATGTCCATTTTATAAGGAATCGCTTGCAAATGGTATATAGTCGGCAAAAGTCTTATATCAATCATAGGAGAAGGGACATAGAATTTGAAGAAGGAGATAAGGTTTATTTGAATTTTTTGCCTATGAAAGGGGTGGTTAGATTTTGCAAGAAAGGGAAATTGAGTCCTTGTTATGTGGGTCCCTATTAAAACTTGCAAACTGTGGGAAAAGTTTCCTATGAATTGAAGCTTCCTAGTGAATTCGCTTCGGTTCAACCGATTTTACATGTTTCTATGCATAAGAAGTGTATCGGTGATCCCGAGTCTGACCTTCCTACTGAGGGTCATGGTGTGAACTATTTACTCTCTTATGAGTAAGTTCCAGTTCAAATCATTGATAGACAATTAAAGAAATTGAGAAACAAAGAAGTAGCTTCTGTAAAGGTGTTATGAAAAAATTACCTAGTTGAGGGTGCAACATAGGAGGCCGAGGCTGACATGGAGTCCTGTTACCCTCATATATATGATAACTAAGGTTATTAGTTCTTACTAATAATTAAAATAATAACAAAAATTTAAGTTTCTTTTATTTTTAGTGATGTTTTGCGAAATGGTCATTCTTGATGTCATTCAGTGAATTATAGTAAATAGTGAATGTGCGTTCAGACTTGAAAATTGCAATTTTGCTTGTTTTGAAGTCTTGTTGTGCATTTTGATATGATGAGTCTTTATTAAATGATATGTAGCATGTTGGTAATTTGAACTTTGGCAAAATTGAGTCATAAATACTATGTTGAGCTCTTGTTGTTGTGAGAAGGATAATCCTCATAATGTACTGTTGAGCCTTATGTGTGGTAATTGAAGTTTTTTTAATTGGCCTGAGTAAAGTTATAGGATTTATGTTGAGACTCAAATTTTTATGTGTTGTTGTTAGTTGGGATGCTACTCTTGATTCTCTTCTTTCCTTCCAAAGAATTTGTGTCATTCGGGAATGAATGTTCCTAAGGGGAGGCTAATGTAACACTTCAAAAATCCAAGACGTGTTATAGAGCCTAACATAAGTTTCCTAAGGTCTATAAAATATTTTAAGGTCCATTATAATTATTATAAGTCATTTAGGAAGTATAGAAACTAAAACGTCCAAGAACCTCCATGATGTCCGAAAACTAGTTCAAGGAGGTATTAGGGTGCCTTAGCCATTTTGACTACCTTTTAGGAGTAGGAAATTCATGAAATTTTGTGGAAGGAAGTCTAATATATGTTTAAGTTTATTCATGGTTGAAACAACTTGGTACAACTCCCCAAGGAAAAACCAAGGGACCTTCAGGATGCCCTTGCATTTTGGGGTGAAGACTGCCTACGGTGGTAAACGATGGAGCGTGTATTGATCTACGAGGCATCAATGCCATCCGTCGACCAACACTTAGCCAAATCATTGGAGGTCATTATTTTCATAGTCTCTGACCAAGAGTACGGATGTGCAGCACGGAGGGAGGGATTTGTCGTTGATGGACCAATGATTTTTCGATCGTGGTCTCGTTGATAGACCAACGATCCCGTCGATCGTGGTCTCGTCAATGGGGCCTGTAATTTCCAGCATGATTTTAATTAGTTCCAATTAATTAATTAAGGGAATAGGTGATTATTTAGGGGTTAAGGGAGGTGTAATTAAGTTAATTAATGATCTATATAAATACCCTAACTTAAATTAGACTAACCTATGCTCATTATTCATAAACCAATATTCTCTTCCTTCTCTCTTCTTTCTCTCTCTAGTGAAGAATCCATTGAAGAGCAAGCTAGTGTAGCGTTTAAGGGCTGAAAAGGGTAAATTTCCTCCATAAATATCCATCAATTAGTGAGGTATGGGATCTAATTCACCTTTGAGACCACTTTCCTCAAAAGTGTTCTATCAAATTGATTTCCAATGTTAAGTTTTCATGTGGGTTTTAACCCAATACGAAATTGATGTTATGAATTGATTTTTTTATTATTTCTTTTGGATATTATTAATATATTAACATATAATCTAACCTAAATATGATATATCTTGATGGTTTGGTCTAGTTTTTAGAACATGATACATTCACCTTAACCCTAGGTGTTATTCTTGATATGAATTAGGTTGTATTGGTTTAATTGACTTGGTTATTGGTTGAATTACTACTAGATTATGTTGTTACACTAATTATGAATGAATTAGGGTAACTTTTAGTATTCATTCTAGTTTTTCATAAGATGATCTAGGTTATGAAGTATATTGTAAATTGACCTAAGTATCTTGACTTAAGCTTTTATCTAATATTAAATTGTCTTGTTGGCTATTGACTTATGATGATTTATATCAAAATTTGGTTGAATTGAGATTTTGTGGAAAGACCTTGATGATAAACTATGAAGGAAACTTTCTAAGTCTTGTGATCCTTATCCTTTAGTTCAAATTCTAGTTAATTGTCATGAATTCATGATGTTGTGTTGGAGTATGACTTTTAATATGATTGATAGGATGGTATGATGTTGAATTTAAATTTTTTCACTAATTATTGTGAGGTGTCGTTTAAGATGCAAGTTTTATAAGGATGGAGAATGATTTACCAATGTGCCTTATCTTGATATGAGAATGTTAATGTGCTAACCTAACCTATATGAATTGTAATGAAAGGACAATAGTAATGTTTTTCTTATTGATATGTAATGATGATAATGTTATAGAAGGGTTAGACCTTATCTCCTACAATAAGCTATGACAATTAATAAATACACTAAAGATATTTCAAAAAGGGACTCTATCTTAGCACGGAGTGAACTAGGGTGAGGAGTGTCCCTTCACACTTACGGAAGGTAGGATCACTAATGTACTCTTGATATTGTAGACTACAATTCATGTAGCATAAAGTGGGTTCCAACTATTTCCTAGTTCTTGAACTATGTTGCCCCATAGAAATACTATCTAGTGGATCCACATAGTTGCTATATTCATGTTTTGGTACTACCTTGACAAGTGGTCCGCTTTCTTTCGATGTAGGGTTACATGACACCAGATTCCACATGAGCTCATGTAGTCTATGTCGGTAAGGAAAGATGTTCCGAAAAAATAAAATGAACTAAAGGATTGAACTTCAATAAAGATGACCTAAGGAATTTATCTTAGTCTAGGTAGGGGTATGGGACTCTACCTAAACATTGCCCTAGTTAGCCTTGAAGGGTGTCTTAGGGGGATGTTCTTATGTATGAAAATGCTTATTATGTTATACAACATGTATGTGATGAATTTGCACATTGCTGATACTTTATGATGATTAGTTTCACTTATCAGTATGTGTTGGTCTACATGGCTAAAGTAAGATGACATGTACTCTTAAATGTTATGATATGTGAATAAGGTTGTTAGACATGATTCTTGTTGGGTTACTTGATTGAGTAAGGTTATGGGACTTTGATTGGTCATTACAATTGTTGACTTAATTGAGGTTCATGGGTAATTGTCTTGCTTAGGTTATGTTTAAATGTACTCTTATTCATGCTTGTTGATATTATGAATTAATGATAGTGTTACTTGTCTATGTATTCAATTATATTATATGTATGTTGGCCTGACTAGT
Organism: Solanum habrochaites; assembly: GCA_027704765.1. Classification (NCBI taxonomy): domain Eukaryota; kingdom Viridiplantae; phylum Streptophyta; class Magnoliopsida; order Solanales; family Solanaceae; genus Solanum; species Solanum habrochaites. Next base: position 44,132,834 of record JAKWJA010002498.1, read on the forward strand.
TTTTATGTTGTTTGTCTTGTGATGTACATGCTTATGATTTAATGAACATGTTCTATTGGTTTTATATGGTCTTGTTGAATATGATTGAAGGATTTTTAAATGAAAGGTGCGTTTATGAATTATCCCTTTCTTTGCATGATTTCAATGTATGTACGCATATGGTCTCATGCTTAGAACAAGTGGTGTAGTAACCATATTTCTTCCTTTTTCCCAACATTTTAGGTTCCGGTTGTTAAAGTTTTTTTGAAAACTACTTGAAGAAGCGTTGAATCTCTTGATCATCCAAGTAGGGTAGGTCCTCACTTTCGGAGCGTGATACCACTATCTAGTTAATGTAGTTGTTTAGAGTTTAAAACTTCTATGTTTCTTGCTTTTCCATTTTATATGAAACATTGTATAGCCCATGTGAGGCATTCTTACATAGATGTATGGGTTATGCCCATGTTATAACGCTCTTATTAGATTGTTATAAGATGAGACTATTATTATGACTATGTTATATTTTATATACTTATGTGCAATAAAAGTAGAAGACTAAGTAATCTTCCTATATAAAGGGTCTATGTATACTCGATATATATATATATATATACACACACACACACATTATGCGTATGTAGAGGTCTATGTAAACCTCAGAGTAGATGTTGGTAAATATTTTAAATTTTTCGCTAAAAATTTGACCTATGAATGTATGATGTAAGGTAAGAGGCTAGTCTTATTCCTGAAAGAAGATGATGACGCCGGTTACGTCTAGGGGCTATTCCCATACGTGACACGGGCAATGTTTATATAGTAATAACTATTCTAAAGCAAAATTCTTGCCAACCTAAATCACATAAGTAGCATTGATAAAAAGAGTATTTATTTTTCTTGGGCATCAGAAAAAACATATCGTGACAACTCTCTAACACTTGAGAAGTTTAATAATATTGGAAATAAATATTTAGAAGCATTTATCTACATCACAAAAGAAATTATTCTCAAAAATAAATGAATTTAGACTAAATAAAAAATTAAACTATTACAAATTTCAAACGGTGTTATTACAAGTCATTCAATATTTTCTACATCGAAAATACTTAAATATTAAGAAATAGTAAATCAATAAAACAGATGGGCAATGTTTATATAGAATTATCTATTTTCAAAGGAACGTCTTGACAATCGAAATCACATAAGTAGCATTGATAAATAAAATTATTCTTTTGTATTGATAATGAAACAACAAATCGTGAAAATTTTCTTACTGTTAACAAGATTAATAATATTATAAAAACGTATTCAGAATCACATATCTATCACAAGAAAAATAGTTAACAAAACAATTGAATTGGGACTACATCATCTTAACTTCATATTGAAATATTACATACTAATGTACATACTAAGGAAAAAAAATAATTAATATATCAAAATAATTATTTTAAAAAGTTCTCAAGGGTAAATAATATACATTCTTAGCATTATATAATTTATTTCATCAAAATATATTCCGGTTTTTAAAAATGCAAGAAGAAGAAGAGTGGAAGATTAAAAAAATGTGGTTTAAAATGAGAGAGAACCCCTCTATTTATAGTCAACAAAGGGTAGTATGAACACTTTGTGTCTTATCTGAATGCTCATGACCTTTCAAAAAATTCAAAACCCTTTAGAAAAATCACAACTTATTAAAAATGTCACAACTTTTTGAAAAGTCACAACTCATCGAAAAATCACAACCTGTTCATAAAAGTCACAAATTATTAGAAAAGTCTAAACTCATCGAAAAAGTCAGATTATATGTTAGGCATAATATAGTAATTTTAACATTTAAGTTAGAAATTCATGCCTTTAAGGTAATGTGTGTGTGTGTGTGTGTGTATATATATATATATATATATATATATATATATATATTATATATATATATATATATATATTACAATGACTCAAGGGTATACCCTAGAAGTTACACAGTGTATTCGACCTCTCATAGATCTTCTGAAAGGCCTCTCTCATAGATCTTATACAAAACCTTAGAAATCTTTCATTGCATATATATGAAAAGTAGTGAGGAATTAAAACTTTTCATAACAATAGTCAAACTCTTTATAAAATATCAGAAAGAACGAAGTCTGTTCATAATTCATCTTAGACACAAGAAATATCATATGGTCACAACCTCATATCAATTTGAAAGAAACTATATTATATGACAAAGTCTTTTAGAAAAGGATACTAAAACATTAACAATGTGCTCGAACATATGAGTACATACAAAGCTTCTTGAGAGAATATTATTTACCAAGCTTCAACTTCTAAGAGAATCTTCACTTGCCACCTACACTTGTAGAAATACAAAAAAAATTGTTGAATTAGTTTATTGAATGAATCAAGTATGGTCAACATGCCATAAAACCATGCAAAAACAGACATTTAGTTAAAGTTATGTGTTTAATTCTCTTTTTGATAGAAACCTCATAAATAAGTATAATAAACATTTTCAAGTAAATATTCATGTATAAGGCTTATTCATGTAATCCACAAGATGTGATCATAATAACGTAGAACTAAATTAAGCATTTAGAATCACTACCCAAGGTTTCTCTAGGAGTCCCTTAGTATGATATGAAGAGGCGCCTATACACCCTCTCCAAGCCCACCTAAGTTATAACACCTCTAAAATGACTTATGTGAAATTAGAAGCTAACATGTGTGTCATGATTTTTTAAAGTCCAAAAAATTTTTAATAATAGTGTTTATAGGCTGTACATAAGGTTTGGAAAAGTTTGGAGGTAAAATGTCCAAGACGTCTGGAAACTAGTACGAGTTAAACTAGTGTGTCGTAGTATTTTGTAATGATGTTTCATGGGATGGTATGAAGGTTTAATTGAGTATCGATGCTTCCTATGCGTAGTCTAATATATAAAGGGTCGAAACATCCAAGAATGATACACCAAGGACCACCCTAAGGGTTCACGACGAGCTGCCAAACAGCCGGGATCTAGAAGTGTTGCCCGACGTGCATCCATCACAGAGTGGGAAATATTCTTTCCCTGTGTTTCAGGGCTGTCAAGAACCATTCTGTCTCAAAATTTTCCGGAAACAAGATTTGAAAATGCCTCCGCAACAGGCCGTAAACTCCCATATTTGGTTGAATCATTTGTAAGTTAAATTTTATATGGTTAAATTGTCTAATTATTGATGGGGTCTATTAGGTAATTTGGGGATGACATACTGACGGTTATTGAATCTTTTTAAGACCCTAAACTCATCAATCAAAGCTAAACCCTAAATTCAAAACAAAACCTCTCCATTCTTCTCTCCAAAACCTCAAGCATTGAAGGTCTAAGGAAAAAAATTGATTTTCTCAAAATTTCTCCATCAATTTCGTGGGCTTTTTATCAAAATTAAGGTATGACCTTCATCCTTGAATCTCGTGTGTAAAGGATCCAATCTTCATAGTCATTTCTGAAGACATTCAAAGATGAACTTGTCCAATTTTGTAATATATCCATGAGTTCTTTGTCACAGGAGGGGTCCAGCCCCTAGTCAAAAGTTGCGTCGTTGACCTCTTAGAGGTCGCAGACAAACCTACTTACGTCGTCATTACATTCGTTTTGTTAATTTTAGCATAAAAATTGAAACTTTTGTTTTGTTTGAAGTGTACATAGACATTATAGTTATAGCATGCATATGCGTATAAAGAAGTTCATTACTCATGTGTATCAACCATCTAATAAAATATTATTCAATCTTGAAATTAATAGTAATATAGTATAAGTAACAATTGCTAAAATGCCACCATCACATAAGTCTAAACAAAATAGGAAATAAATACTAGTGGAACATACCCCACACAAGCCTAAACCTATTACTAAGTTCGAAACATAATGGAAGGCATCCTCGAATGCATGAGAACCTACCAAGTACAGATGAAAAGCTCTGATGTCCGAACAGCTACAATGAATGTCTTCAACACCCTCCTTAACCTGCATCTAAAATAGTATAATGTATGTGATTAGTACACACTTGTACTAACTATGGGTGTATGCAAGTACACACCAAGGACAAGCATGATTAAGAAGAGCACTCTCCTAACGATATAAGCTATGGAAATCCAAGTCAGTTGGACTTGACAAATTAGATTAGGGAAGTCATGGTATGAGAGTAACATGCATCATCATTCTTTTCCTATTGAACACAACACATAACATATTTCATATAGCACGTACATATATTACATGTCATTCGTTCATATGCCGTGAGAACTTTATATCACGGACTTAACATTAGGACTTCCTAAAATGAGGTCTCAACATATAGGACCTCAACTAGGGATCCTTATTTAGCAAACACAGGGTATGTTTCATTCATTCATGTGTACTTCACTTGTGTTCATTCATAGGATGGTGTGAACACCGACTATATCTAGGATGTTGTTTAAGACTCTCATCTGCTTCATTGTCCAATGACCAAGAATGACCTAGTGTAATTACTTGAGTCTAGTTCACCTCTTGATTATCCTATCCAAACACCTTCGGTATCATTGATTTCATTATATTTCATGCTTTGAGGAACTTCAACTTTAACAATAATAGATCATGAAAGCATCATGAAATTCGGTGTCTTCCTCACACCGAAAAGAGGTGGAGTCACTAGTGAAGGTGAAACCAAAACATCCCTAGCTATCTTAGGTGGAAAACCACATGCTAGTTTCCTATGTTGGCAACATAGTTCAAATACTACAAGATTTAGGGAGACCCATGCCCGCCTAAACAAATAGTCTAATTTCAAGAGATTTACACGAACATCTACCTTTCATAAAGAAGGAATCGCGACTCATAGCTAGCCTATCGGTTTTTGTTTAAAGTTCCTATTTACATTCAGCTCATACATCATCGAAGCTTGCTTCTAGCATGCGGTATTCATATCTCATTAGATGATTTCTCATATCTTCTTTATGTATTAAGTGTGAATTGTCCTTACACTTACATATAGAATGTAATTGAGACTTGTACCTTAATATCCAACACTCTCTTAGGTGAAAACTTTTTGGTTACCTTATATTGGCGTAGGTATAGTTTGTCTCACTTGCACTAGCCTCATATTTTTGTGCCACCCTATTCTTACTCAACATTTTACCATTTCATCTTTACTCACCTTTTATTATTTCCTCATCGTATAACATACATATGCTCTTTTGAAATTTACATTGACGGACATTGATTCTACATGTAGATACAACTTGTCTCACCTATACTAGCCTATGCTCATGTAGCCACTCTTTGTGTGATTATTCATATTTTAGAATAAATATACTCTCTTAGAAATTTCATTTAGTGACATTGATTTTTAGGCGTAGATGCAGCTTGTCTCAGTTTAACTTGCCTACATTCATGTTGTCAGTCTTTCTTTGCATATTAATTATGAATTCATTTTTAACACTTTTCTTTTGGAGAATGATTGAGATTTGACTCTACATCATTCTACACTCCCGTAGGTGAGTACATTTATTAACATTTTCCTTGGCTTGGTGAAACTTGCCTCACCATTCATCTTAGCTTCTTATCATGTTGTCATTATTTTCATTAGCTTTAGCATATTAGCTCTTCATATTTACTCGCCGCATTATGTGAATGTTTCTTTCATTATATTCCAATTCACTTGGCCTTTTAGTGTGTTTCACCCTCTTACTTAACCCCCCTGGAGTCACATCAATTCATCACATACATCTTAGGTTCAATTACTTTTAAACGTACGCTGTACTTATGAATCCATCTATACAAGCCATGAGGCTTTATTCATAATTCGTCTAAGTGGCTCATACATACCCAAGAATATGTGGTACAAGACTTATTCATCTTGTAATTATGCCAAGATCTCGAGTTCGATTCCTATACGAATCATTCATTAAATATTTATTCGCGTAGAACTTATATATCAATACGAAATTGGGCAAGGGAACCCAGTCTCGAATCCCTTAAGAAACACTTAGTCTCATATTAAATTTTTTTGTTTATATTTTTCTGATTGGAGACTTGAGGTCGAATCCCAACACCTACTCTTGTTTTCCCTTTTTTTTCTTTCCTCTCTTATTCTATGGAGACCAAGAAGATTTGGGATCGATCCCTCACAACCTCATTTTATTTTTCTTTAATTTTTATCCTAACTTACACACCTATCCGAGAGGTTGTGGGTTCGATTCCCACACCCCTCATTTTATTTTTCTTTCATTCTTCTCCTATCTCCCTCACCTATCCAAGAGGTTGTGGGTTCGATCCCCACACACCTTTTTTTTTAATTCTTTTCCTCTTTCATTACTTCAATTGAGCATTACCCCATCTCAAATCCCCCTTACCTCATTTTTGTTATTGAATTTTTAATATCTTTCATATGGTGAGGTCTTTGGTAAATCCTTAATGACCTCACATCATAAAAAAAATTAAAAATTTCAGCATCCACTTGTTGCTTAGCCGAGACCAAATTTCCAGATTTTCTGGAAATTTGGTAACATTTTTAGTCCAGTTTTTTTCTTCATTTGTACATTAGATTCTTAGGTAATTCTCTGGATATTTCGTACATTATTATTTGCATGTTTTCCAAGTAATCTTATACAAAAATCACAAGGATTTAACATGCCATCTTCATACTCCAAATCATGCCCAAGAACACGGCTACACACACATTGCACATATATTCATTATCACATAAATCCGAACATAAATACATGGCATAATCATAAAGAAAACACATTTTATCTCTAATTTCTACCAGCAAACATACCTAACCTACAACAATGGGTTGGAGTTAGTGAAAGGGACATGCAAAGGGGAACATTCCTAGTTTTCATATTAGAATTCGACTCAATATTAGGGGTCTCTTGGTAAAGGGAATAAGAGGAATAAAATCTGGACCTTTTTCGTCATTTAACACCTTTAAAACCTGATCTCAAGTTCCACCAACTCCCAAGAAAAACAAATGATTCTCAACCAAAACTCACACGCAAACCGTTTAAAAAATGCTTTCATTTTTCATTTTTATTTTTTGTGTGCAAGTTCTTCAAATGATGAACTTTGATTTTTTGTTCCTTTTTGCTGAAGATGGACATGATAATGAGAGTGAGAGACGTGAGAATGAGAGTGGAGAGAGCTTAGAGTAAGTTTAGGAGTAGGAGTTTTAGTTGAAAACTTAGTCAAACTAGGACTCTTTGTTATTTATTCATTTTATTATAAATATTTTATTAAAAATCTGATTTTCCCTTACATAAATCAGAAAGTTAAATATCAATTAATTCTATTTAATCATTGCTTCCACGAAGGATCGAACCTGGTTGAAGCATAACTCGCGAAAATGGGTCAATTCGGGTAAACCCTACCTGAATTATCCACTTTTTTCATTAATTAATTACTTAGTTAAATATTTAGTGTAATTACGATACTACCCTTATCCTGGAAAAGACCATTTTACCCTTAGACCCTCCAAACTAAATATTACCCCTTTCAAGTCCAGTTAATACTCATCAGGGTGAATCTTAAAATTCGGGTGCCCTACATGGTTGGACCCAACTTTGCCTAGCTTAACTAACTCACTAATTTGGTTTGCTGGGCTGATTAATAGGTTAAGAAGTCTGCTTCCACGTGCATCAATCCGTGTGAACCCGGTCTAATCTAGGCCTTCTAGGTATGTTAAGCATTACTTAGCATAGTCAATTTCGGGTTGTTACATTATACCCCACTGAGGAACATTCGTCTACGAATAACACTACTCTTTACTAAGAAAAATTAGGTCATCCATAGATATATGCATACACAAGCAATTCAATACTTTTCATTGGTGAATATTTGATTCACATATTAACATGATGGTGCACATTTGTGAAACCTACTAGCAACATCACATTAATATACTGAGCAAACTCTTTCTTAACCTATTCTCATCAAAGTATACAACATAAGTAAACACATATGTCATACAAATCAGCAACCAACATGATCACTCGAACATATTAACCTCATCCTAGTTCATAAAATAGTACACAGTCAAACACATAAAAGACTACTTAAGGATACTCACTCGAGACATCACTAGAAGTGCCTTCCCTTGCACTCCTACACTTGAGTGCGGATATTTGTTGCTTCCTTGGAGCCTCTTCACTTGGACTATTAGGCTGAAATTTTTCCTTCCCTTTTTCTTGAACTCTCGTATTCGGACAATCCTTCATCATGTGACCCGGTTTTCCACAACTCTAACAAGCGTGAGAGCCCATCACACACTCTCCTCCATGCAGTTTTCCACAGTTCCTACAAGGTGTCTTCTCCTGAGGTGTATCTATTTCATTGTTTCTCTTAATTATAGGCTCTCATCTTTCTAAAACACCACAGTTGATGTTAGATATTCTCTTAACACCAAGTAATCAAAATTTCACAAGGAACAATATGTTTAGAAGAATGGAAATTTTCCTAATCGTTTTGCAGTTTCTATTTCATAATAGTGGTGCACTTCACTAACATAACTTAGAAACAACTTAATGAGGTTATTATGAGCCTGATGTCTTCGATATTTAAATTAATGCTCTGATATCAAATTTGTGACGACCAGGGTCTACACCCCGAATACGGTGTTGTTGCCCTCTCTGAGGTCGCAGACAAGCCTACTTACATCGTCATTACATTTCTTAGATTAATTTTAGTGTCAAATTTGAAACTTTTTATTTTATTTGAAGTGTACATAGACTCATAGTTATAGCATGCACACACGTATAAATAAGTTCATTAATCATGTGTATCAACCATCTAATAAAGTATTATTAAATCTTGAAATGAATAGTACTATAACTTAAGTAACATATGCCAAAATGGTACTATTACATAAGTCTGAACAAAAAAGGAAAGAAATACTAGTGGAACATACCCCCCACTAGACTAAACCTATTACTAAGCTCGAAACATAACGACAGGCATCCTCGAATGCATGATGACCTACCAAGTCTGGATGAAAAGCTCTGATGTCTGAACAGCTGCAATGAATGTCTTCAACACCCTCCTGAACCTACAACTAAAATAGTATAATGTATGTGATGAGTACACATGGTACTAATTGTAGGTGTATGCAAGTACACATCAAGGACATGCATGATAAAGAAGAGCACTCTCCAAACAATATGAGTTATACAAAGCCAAGTCAGTTGGACTAGCCAAATCAGATTAGGGAAGTCATGCTATGAGAGTAACATGCATCATCATTCTTTTCATATTGCACACAACACATAACATATTTCATATAGTACGTACATATATTACATATCATTCCTTCATATGACGTGAGACCTTTGAATCACGAAGTTAACATTAGGACTTCCCATAATTAGGGCTCAACATATGGGACCTCAACTAGGGACCCTTCTTTAGCAAACACAGGGTCTATTTCATTCATTCATATGTACTTAACTTTTATTCGTTCGTAGGCTGGTGTGAACACCATCTATATCTAAGATGTTGTTTAAGACTCTTCCCCACACTTAAAAGAGGTTGAGTCACTGGCCAACGTGTAACTAGAACAATCCTAGCTCGCTTAGGTGGAATACTACTGGCTATTCCCTATGTTGGCAATATAGTTCAAAGAGTAGGAGATTTAGGGAGACCCATACCCGCCTAAACCGACATTCTAATCTCATGAGATTTACACGAACATCTGCCTTCCCGAACGAAGGAATCGCAACTCATAGCTAGCCTATCGGTGCTCCTTTTAAAGTATTATTTCCATTCAGCTCATACATCATCGAAGCTTACTTTTAGCATGAGGTAGTAATAGCTCATTAGATGATATCTCATCTCTTTTTACGTATTACGTGTGAATTGTCCTTGCACTTACATATAGAGTGTGATTGAGACTTGTCTCATCATATCTAACACTCTCTTAGGTGAGTACTTTTTGTGATCTTATATTGGAGTAGGTAAAACTTGTCTCACATGCACAAGCCTAATATTGTGGTGCCACCCTGTTCTTTCTTAACATCCTTCCACTTCATCTTTACTCACCTTTCATTATTTGCTCATCGTATATCATACATATGCTTTCTTGGAATTTACATTGAGGGACATTGATTCTAGGCGTAGATACAACTTTTCTCACTTGTACAAGCCTATCCTCATGTAAACACTCTTTCTTTGCTTATTCATTGTTTAGCATAAATATACTCTCTTTGAAATTTCATTTAGTGACATTGATTATTAGGCGTAGATGCAGCTTTTCTCATTTTCACTAGCCTATAGTCATGTAGTCACTATTTCTTTGCTTATTCTATATGAATTCGTTCTTAACACGTCCTTTTGGAGTATGCTTGAGATTTGACTCTACATCATTCTACACTCTCATAGGTGAGTACATTTAGTAACATTTTCCCAGACTTGGTAGAGACTTTCCTCACCATTCATCTAGTCTCTTATCATGATCTCACTATTTCATTAGCTTTAGCATATTATCTATTCATATTTACTCACCCCATTACGTGAATGTTCATTTAGTCATATGTCAATTCACTTTGCCTTTAATTGTATTTCACCCTCTTACTTAACCCCCCCTGAGTCACATCCATTCATCACATACATCTTAGGTTCACATACTTTTTCAGGTACACTGGACTTATGAATCCATACATACAATCCATGTGGCTTCATTCATAATTCGTGTAAGTGACTCATGCTTATCAAATATTATGTGGTACAAGACTTATACATCTTTTAAGTATTCTAAGGTCTCGAGTTCTATTCTATAGGCAACATTCATTAAATATTTATTCACATAAGACTCATGTATCAATACGGAATTGGGAAAGGTAACCCGGTCCGGAATCCCTTGAGTGACACTTACTCTCATATTAAATTTTTTATTTATATTTTTGACCTACACTTCTTTTTCCTTTTATTTTATTTCCTCTCTTTTTTGATGGAGACCAAGAGGATTTGGGATCGACCCCCCACAACCTACTTTAATTTCATTAATTTTTTTCCTAACTTCCTCACCTACCGAGATGTTGTGGGTTCTATTCCCACACCCCTCATTTTATTTTTCTTTCATTTTTCTCCGATTTCCCTCACCTATGTAAGAGGTTGTGGGTTTGATCCCCACACACCTCATTGTTTTATTCTTTTCCTCTTTCATTCCTTCACTTGAGCCTTACCCCATTTCGGATCCCCCTTACCTCATTTTTATTATTGACATGCATATGGTGAGGTCTTGGGTTCAATCTCTAAGACCTTACATTTAAAAAAAATAAAAAAAATTCAGCATCTCACTTTTTGCTTAGCCGAGACTTTTTTGGAAATTTTGTTACGTTTTTAGTCCATTTTTTTCATCATTTATACGTTTGATTTTTAGGTACTTTGATGGATATGTTAAACATTATAATGTGCATCTTTTCCAAATAATCTTATACAAAAAACACAAGTCTTCAACATGCCATCTTCATGCTCCAAAACATGCCCAAGAACACGACTACACAAATATTGCACACATTTTCATCATCACATATATTCGAACATACATACATGAACATAATCATCATGAAAACACATTATATCCCTAATTTCTAACAGGAAAAATACCCAACTTACAACAATCGATGGGAGAGAGTGACAGGGATATGCAAAGGTGAACATTCCTAGTTCTCGGATTAGAATTCGACTGAATCTTAGGGGTGTCTTAGGAAATGGAACAAGAGGAACAAAAGTCATACCTTTTTTTTTCGTTTAACACCTTTATGATATTAAGTGCTTCCAAATCCCACGAAAGACAAATGCTTCTCCAAAAAAACATATGCGCAAACCTTTCAAAATGCTTTCATTTTTCGTTTTTAGTTTAATTTTTCTTTTGTGTTTTCGTGTGCAAGCTCTTTAAGTGATGACATTTTATTTTTTGTTCCTTTTTGCTAATGATGGATGTGAGAATGAGAGCGAAAGGCTTGAGAATGAGAGTGCAGAGAGATGTGAGTAAGTTTAGGAGTAGGAGTTTTAGTTGAAGACATAGTTAAACTACAACTCTTTGTTATTTATTAATTTTATTATAAATATTTTATTAAAACTGAGATTTTCCCATACAAAAATCAGAAAGTTAAATACCAATTAATTAAATTTAATCATTACTTCCTCCAAAGATCGAATCCAGGTGAAGCCTAACTCACGAAAATGGGTCAATTTGGGTCAACCCTAACTGAATCGTCCACTATTTTCATTAATTAATTACTTGATTAAATATTTAGGGTAATTACAATACTACCCTTAGCTTGGAAAATACCATTTTACCACCCTCCAAACATAACATTACCCCTTTCATGTCGGGTTAAGACTCATCCAGGTGAATCTACATATTCGTGTGCTCTATAAGGCTGGACTCAACCTTGCCTAGCTCAACTAACTCTATAAGTTTGTTGTCTTGGCTGATGCATAGGTTCAGAGGTCTAGTTCCACGCACATCAATCCATGTGTACTCGATCTAATCAAGGCATTCTAGGTACATTAAGTATTACTTAGCATAGTAAATTTTGGGGTGCTAAATTCTTTCCTTAAAGACTTCCAATCATTGTATATTGATTGAATTATCGTTAATTAGATGATTTTAACATAAAAACTCTATGAAACCATGTAACCCTTGATTTGAATACTTTATGGGTGAATTAATTTTGTCTTAGTGTTATTGAATCATTGTATACTTATATTAGACCTATTGAATTATGGTAGAATGGTGCTGGAATTGCTAGTATGTTTCCCTAAATTCAAAAATATATGTTGAATTATCTTTGATTCATTGTCTATTGTAAGTATTGGATTGAATTGATTATCATGGCTATCACATCCTGAGACCACACCCTAGAAGATATGACACTTTCGGAGGGTAACCAGCTTACTCGACCTCTCGGAGGTATTATACAAGTCTTTTATATCATTCATCGCATATAAAAATATGAAAAGTAGTGTAGAATTAAAACTCTACACAAACATTCTATAAGTCTTTAAAATATCTTTAGTATAGAACTTGTAGGAAATACTAAGTCTCATTTCATCAAATCCTCGATAGAAGAGTACTTTGGATTATGGCCCATACAATACAGATATTGAAATACATCATTTATTACAATACTTCAATGAAAGAAATAAAAGACATATATTCCCTCGAGTCAAATGAGAACATACTTCAAAATGCTTGAACGATCTACTAATCAAGATTAGCTTTCAAAGATCACCTTCACCTTTGAATTACTTTAGATATAGATAAAAGCATGGAATTAGTACAAACACATGTACTAAGTATGGTATAATACATAAAATCATGAAAACGGACATTACTTGAAATATGCGTCTTTTTTACTTATATATCATATCATAAGAATAAGAACAACATCTAACACCATTGAAACACATTACAAATCACTTAGATAATTATTCACATTTTTATCAACATTACAGTAAACTCATGCCAAGTTACATTGAACTAACTTCAATGTTACAGTGAAGTTTCTCAACTTCACAAGGGATACTTTCAAGCTTGCAATCTTCTCAATAAACCTATCCTTAGACTCACTTAAGTAAGAGAACGAGATAGCGCCCATACAACCTCCATAGGTATACCTAAATGATCCTTAAGACCACTAATAATCAAATACACACACTGACAACACAACAACCACATCAACATGAAATCCCTCTACCAGAGGTGATTCTAAGGTTAACTTGAGTGAGTTATGAAGCGACAACGCATACAATCCCTTACAGACACTTAAGAAATCCTATAGACTACCTAAGATAAAATCATTCTCACTTAATCCAATAGAATACATATTATATGAAATTATCCCTTCCAAAGGTTATCAAAAGACTTACTTAAGTAAATCAAGAAGACAACGTCCATGATTGACCTAGCCAAGGGTACCTAAATAATCCTTATGAATGCCTAAGCCTTAGATCATTTCCACATAATCAACAAACTTCCCTAACTAGAATCATACATAAGACTTATCTAGGCAAGATACGAAGTGACCATTCCTATGCCCCTTTACACCTTAACTAGACAACCCTTAACTACTACAGATAAGTACATATTCATTTAACATGCTTTCTTAACTAAGTTATTATGTTCATTAGTATTTTTAAGACTCGTTTATCACATAAAGACATTCCAGTAATGGTCTTGAATAAAACATAGGGATCTAACTAACACCTTCAAATCCTATTGTGCAATGTCTAGATAGACTCCATACCACCACTTAAACTTCATAGAACTTCTATAATGCAAGTAGGTATCCCACACAATGAGAATACTCAATAACCAACATAGACCATGGTATAAAAACATGGAATCCAAATTTCTAACCTACCTCGAGCAGGGTGTTCTACTTGCCAAGGGTAGAACTAGGACACATCCAATATAGGAACATGGTTAAGAAATATGAAGGGCTTTTGTGTACTCTACTCTCATTCTCAAGTAGAAATACATTGTACTCTAGTCTCCATCTCATGTATAGCTACTTCCCATTACATACTCGGTGCAATCCTTTTTTTCTCGTAGAGTAATTTACATTAACGGATCACATTAAGATGTTCCATATCTAGTTCATAACCCAATCACATTCACCATGCTAAAGAGTTATTCTAGGGATACCCTACAATGGATACAAAGATAGCTAAGTATTACTTTCATAAGGATGATATGATGTGATTCCATCCAATCAAAATTACGTCCATCATTCATAGAAGAATTATACCATTACGTCTCTTGACTAAGGTTATGTTCATAACCTTACCACTAGGTTTAAGGATCCTTGTACATGACCTTCTTAAAATCATTATAGGTCTCACATATAAATCATACATACAATACAAAGAGGATTTAGCATCCTATATCAATACATCTCATATTCACATTCATACATGTATTAAGTAAGGGACATAAGTAAACCAAGACAAGACACAATGTACTTCACTTTAGCACATTTTACAATCTTTTAGAAACACATAGGAATAACCCTTATTACCTTTATGTCATACTATACACTACTATAAAATCATCAATATAACCATCATACACTCATATAGTCAAGTAGGAACATTCATGCATAAAATGTAAGACTACACTCATAAGAACATAGTATTAGACTAACATTATCTCCTAATATACATAGATGGAACACATATTTCACTCTTAACATCTACATAGATACTATCATACTTCATATAAATCACTACAAAAATAATTATTTTACTTCAAGTAATGCCGAAAAGGCCATGATCATCAATAATACATAAAGTAACGGCGACAAGGCCACATCAATTGCAAGTAAAGCACATAGACCGCCACCATAAGTGGACCATACCAATCACAACATAATTCAAGTCTAATTAACATAAAATATAGAGAATTATGGAAGAGTACCACCAATATTTTCTCAACACATCAATCCGTAGATAAATCATCCAATTCAATACCATAAGGCCATTACCCATGTCCATGAATATCAATTCAATACAAAAACTATAATAATCAATGAATCTAAGTAAAAATATATATTTATAAGTCTAAGACACATTATACATCAATTGAATTCAATCCTTACTTGATTGAATAACCGATAGAAAACTACGTTAGAATTCATAAGCATTAAGGCAATATCACTTAACCCATAAAATAGTCAAAAACATGGGTTCATAAATTACATGGGTTTATAGTTTAATTGACTTAGAATCATATAATTAAAAAAATTCAATCAATATTCAATGCTTTAAAACCATTAATACAAGAACCCATGGATAGATTTCAATTTAGAGAACTCATCTTTTAAGAAGATTTCAAAAATCACTTTGAAAATTGGCTCCTTGATGTATAGAGTTTCAAGGATTAAAACCATAAATAAATTATTTTAATCCACCAATTTGATGAATAACCACCACATAAATAGCCAATAGAAGACCTTTCTTGAGTTTTGGCTTCAACGGAGTTCTAGAGAATTTCTAGGATAGTTTTGGGTTTTGACTTTGAAGAATGAATTCTCCTAAGTGTTTAAGGCTACAAAAATATTTAAAAACCCACAGTACCTCTGAGTAACTACAGTTTATTTTATTTCTACGTTGGATGAAATTAACATTTCACCCCTTTCACTTAACAGTAATTGCGCAAGAACCAGTCCTCACAGACGGTTGCTAACGACAGCCCGTTTCTCAACCAACGGTTTGTCCTGTTAGTCTGTGGGGTGGGATTGAGGCTGGTCCTTGGCATATACTTCTACCAGGCCTAATTCATCACCAATGACTCATGGGGCGTCGACTGGCGAATGAGGCGCCTACTGCCTCTGTCGTTTGGGATTGTTTTGGGCAGTCTTGGCTCTTTAGAAGGGTTCTTCCTCAATGAATATTAGTTTGTCCTTGGGGACTTTCACCCGGACTTTTACAACGATATTATGATTATATACGAGTGTAGGACCTCCCACATAAATCTTATAAAAAATGAACACTTAAAACTCAATAAAATATACCAAGACACACAAGGTCATTTCTAGGCAAAACTTTCGAACGCCATTTATGTTCTTGGACGTTTGACCTCCAAACTTCATGAAACCTTACAAAATTCCTATAAAACTATAAAACTAATCTAAGGAACTAAAAAACTCATGAAACACACAATTAGGCACGTAACCACACATAAGGAACATAGATAACTTAGTCATCAAACGTATTAGACCATTTTAGGACCTTATACCATCATTACAACCATGTAAGGCTCTATCTTCACTTAGGTCATTTTCAAGGAATTAATATGACCATTTGTAAGGGCCTTTGAGTGTTGTGTAGGATGAGTTGTCTATGGATTGAAGTTGTGAAGTTGGATCAATGGTATGTTGACATAAATTTAACTATTTTTTTATAGTTAATTATATCAATATGATGCTTGGTATGGTCTATTTATGGTGCCGGTGCTTATGTGGTTTACTTGTGATTAATGTGGCCTTGTCGGCATTACTTCAAGAATATGAATCAATGTGTCCTAGTCATAATAATTACAAGTAATATGGATTTATCATTTTATAACTTGATTATGTGATAATTATGAATTTCAAGATGACTTCAGTGTTTATGTGAAATCAAGCATGAGTTCTTCTAGTTTATGATAAGTGTCTCTTGTATATTATAGTGTAGTCATTATGTGAATTAATTGATGTTGAAGTATGATTGTTCTTGATAGATGATATGATACTTGTGATACTTAGATTGATCATAATATAGTAGTGAGTAGGATTACCAATAGATGATATTGGTTATAGCTATGAGCATTTGAATGATATGTTATATGTTATATGGTAAAGTATTTGTGTATTTCTTTCTTTGGTAGACTTGTGTCCCTTACATGATACATGTACAATGTGAACATGACTTCTTGACTTAGTATGCTAAAGCTTTTGTAAGACCTCGAAAATGACTTAAGTGAACTAGAGCCTAACATGGTTTTCATGATTGTGTAAGATCCTAAATTTTGTTATAAGATGATATTGAGGCAATGTCTAAGAGTTTAGGTGAATTGGAAGTCGAACCTCAAGGGACGACTAAAACATTTGACGACTAAGTCAACTATGTACCTCATATGTGGTTAAATGTGTTTATGTGTGTTTCATGGGTTTTAATTTAATATTATGAGTTAATATAGAATATATAGAAAAATTTTCATGGTTCGTGATGTTTGGAGGTGAAACGTTGATGTTCGAAAGTGTTGCCTTGACACGACCTTGTGTGTCTAGGCATGTTTCATCGAGTTTTATGTGTTTGTTTTACATGAAATTCATGTGAGAGGTGATAAACTAAGATACTGTCATGTTTGGGTTGGAAACATCTAGGTAAATATCCCGAAAGACTATCCAAGGGTCCTTAAGGAAGGACACAAAATTAATGTCAAGACTGTCCAAGACAACCCCAAATGACTGATGCAATCGATGGCTTGTGAGCAAGACGATGGGTGTCGTTGGTAGGTACTTAGGGTGGGGATAGAATATAACCATATTTAGTCTCTAAACCCATCAACGGAAGGACAAGACGGTCCGTTTGTGGACAAACAGTTCGTCAAATGCCAACCGTCGATGGGCACTGTCTCCGGCGTGCAATTAACTATAGATTGAGGGGTGAACTTGTAATTTTATCCCACTTATAGATAAGAGTTTTTGAGGTTTTTTAAGGATCTTTTGGTTATTTTAAACATGTCTTTATGTCTTTAATACTTAGAAGAATTCATTCTTCCAAATCAAAAGCCTAAATCCCTTAAAAATTCCCTAGAAATCGACTAGAGTTAAAACTCAAGGAAGGGATTGGGTTGAAGAATTGAGTTTATATTCTTTATCAAGGAAGGTATTGGGTTGAATACACTCTTCATCAAGGATCTCAACTTTCAAAGACGATTTCTGAATTTTTAAAGTTGAATTGTCCAATTTTATGATCGATTCCACGGGTTCTTGCATTAATTTTTTCTAAACATTGAGTATTGATTGAATTGTTATTGTAATGATTATTTCAAACTAAAACAACCTATGAACAAATGATTTGTATGAACCTTAGTTTTTTGCTAAGTTATAGGTTACTTTATTTTAATCTAATGTTGATGACTTCTTGTGTAGTTTTATGTAGGTTATTGATTAATAATAGTTTGACCTAGTTTCATTAATATTGTTATAAATATGTTTAATTATTGGTTATGGCTATGGGTAAGGGACTTGTGATATCGAATGTGGTGATTTGACATTGTATTGAGGTGTTGAGGACTATGCGGTTGTAAGATGCCAGATGCCATATTTCCTTTATTTTATTATTAATTAGACTTCAATCATATTGTTATTGGTATGGTACACATATGGTGGCGTGTTATGTGATTTAATTGCAATTGATATGGACGTGTCGGCGTTATTTTAAGTAATATGATGATCATGGCGTTGTCGGAAAATTATTTAAAGTAATGTGATTAATTGTACAGTTGATTATGTGTAGTTTGATAGTATATATCTACCTGTTAATTAGTGTGAAAATATATGTGTTCTATCGATGCTATGTAGGTCATAATGTTAGACTATGAATGTGGTTTTGTGTTTATATTCTTAGTGTTGATGATGTTACTCCTACCTTACTATATGAGTCTATGATGGTAATAATGATGATATGATAGTATATAGGATGACTTTAACATGATAAGGGTTATTTCTATATGCCTCTAGAATAACATGTAATATGAGTTAAAGTGAACTATGTGGTGTCTTGTCTTAGTTTACTTGTATCCCTTGCTTGATGCATGTATGAATGTGAATATGTGATTTCTTGACGTAGGATGCTTATGTCTCTTAGTATTGAATGTATGAATTAGATGTGACCTTCAATGAAGATTAATAGGGTCTTTTATGTGAAACCTTGAATCTAGTGATAAGGTTATAAATGTTTAAGTCCTAAGTCGTAATGGTATCCTTAAAAGTAAAGGAATGATATACTTAAAGTTAATTGGATGGAATGATATTCTGTTAATTCTTTGGGAACTCATGATGAGCTTCTTATCGCCATCGGGAGGTAGCCCTAGTGGACCTTTCTTTGGTAGGGTAAATTTGATTGGGTTATGAACTTTATATGGAACCCTTTTATATGAATCTTAAGTGTGAATTGCTTTATGAGAACGAAGGCTAGAAACGAGTGAGTATGGTGAGCTAAGTAGTTCTAGTTAAAGAATGAGACTAGATTACAAAACATGCCCTTCATATCCTTAACCATGTGCCCACATGGGATGTGTCTAAGTTCTACCATTGGAAAGTAGAACACCCTCTTTAGAGTAGGTTAGAACTTTGGATTCCATGTCTTGCTATCATTGTCTATGTCTATTATTGCCAATTCTCATTATATGGAATACCTATTAAAATTAGAGAAGTTCTATGAAATTTAGGTGGTGGTATGGGACGCTATCTAGGCATTACACAATAGGTATTTAAGATTTTAATTGGAGTTCCTAGATCCTGTCCAAGACCATTACTTGAATGTTGTTTATGTGTTGAATATTTCCTAAATGAACTAGTGAAAGTAATGACTTAAGTTAAGAAAGTATGTTAAATTAATAAGTATTTATCTAGAGTATTTAAGGGTTGTCTAGTTAAGGTGTGAAGGGGGCATAGGATTGGTCACTTCGTATCTTATCTAGATGAGTCTTAAGAATGATTCTAGTTAGGGAAATTTTTTTATTGTGTGGACATAATCTAAACTTAGAAAATCTTAAGGATTATTTAGGTAGTCTTGAAGAGTTCAATCATGGATATTATATTCTTGATTTACTTAAGTACGTCTTTTGACAGACTTTGGTATGAGAATGTTATATTATCAATGTGTTGATGCTTTGATGTCTTGTAAGTGTGTATGTGTCTTATTATAAGTATTCTTTAGGGTCATTTAGGTATGCTTAGGGAGGTTGTATGGGAGGTCTCTCTTTGTGTTGCTTAAGTTGGTTTAGGATAGGTTTTAGTGAGAGGACTACATGCTAGAAAGTGTCTAATGAAGAAGTAGACAACTTCACTCTAACAGTAAATTCCTTCATTGTATAGTGAGTTGAACTAACTGTTAAATTGACTCAAAAATGTGATTAATCTCTTAAATGTTATCTTATGTGTTTTATCTTATGTGTTTCTAAGTTAATAAATATTGTTCTTCTAATTATAATATCATTTTTAAATAAAAAGATGCATATCTAATAAATGTCCGTTTTCATGATTTTTATGCATTATGTCATACTTAGTAGATGTAGTTGTACTAATCTATGTTTTTATCTATCTCTATAGTTCTTGGTAGTTGAGGATAATTTGGGAAGGAAGACTTGGACTGTAGCATCGTTCTACAGAAGTTGAAGTATGTCCTCATTTGATTCGAGGGCATAGATTGTCTTTTATGTTTCTTTTCAACATATTGTAATAGAATAAATATTTCTATATATTGAAGCATGGGCCGTGTCCGAAGTATTTTCGTGTCTAAGATTAATGAGACTGAGACTTAGTGTTTCCTATGACTTTATATGAAAGAGTTCTTTAAGACTATGAAATGTTTTGTGGAAACTTTTAATTCCGCATTACTTTTAATTATGTATATGCGATTAATGATATGTAAGGGCTTGTACAAGAACTCCGAGAGTTCAAGTACACCGGTTACAATCAGTGATTGCCCCTAATTTCTAGGGTGTGGTTTCCGGATGTGACAAGCTTGGTATCTGAGTATATGTTACGATAGTAGTTTTAGATGAAGTCACATTTAGTACACTCTTGACAATCGGTGTGAGTCATTACACATCTATGGGAGAGAGGCTATAGGACGATAGAGTTTCCCTTCTTTTCTACTCCTATGTTGTGTCGTTGAGTAAAAGTTATGAGTACTCTCTTATTATGGTTTTCCTTGTGTTTATTGGAAGATGAATACGAGGAGGACACCAGTTAGGAGAGTTCAGGAGAATTAAGTGCAAGAGGAGATTCCCCCTCATGTTTAGGAAGTTGAGAAAGTTCCTCAAGGTGCTAAAGGTAATCAAGTCCTTTTTATGGGTGGAGGAAATTATTTCTCAGGTTTCAGTAATAGGGATATTAGAGCGACTTTGCTTGTATTAGCCCGAGCCATTACTACTAAAGTGAATTTGAGTATGGTGACTAGGGTTAATGTTGTGGATACCATTTTGACATCTAGGTTAAGATATATTGTGAGGAGGAATCCTCCTATCTTTCTTGGATCTAAGGTGGGAGAGGATCCCCAAGAGTTTTTACACTGAGTGGACAAGGTGTTGAGTTCTATGGGTGTTACATCTAGGGAAAAGGTTGAGTTGACTTTGTATAGATTGAGGGATATTGATCAAATATTGTACACTCAATGGAAAGACAATAGGACGGAGGAATCGGGTCCTATTGAGTGGGAAGAATGTAAGAAAGCTTTTGTTGGTAAGTACGTTCCCCGTGAGAGGAGGGATGTTAAAGTGGAGGAGTTTATCAATCTCAAGAAAGGTAATATCAGTGTTGAGGAATACTTTTTGAAGTTCTCAATTTATCTAGATACACCCCATCTCTTGTGTCTAATCCAAGATATGAAATGAGTTGTTTTATGATGGGTGTCGCCGATCTAGTGAGGGAAGAATATCGTACGGCGATGCTACATGATTATATTACCCAATATAGAATCATGGTGTATGACCAATCAATTGAAGATTATAAACTTAGGAGGATGTCTAGAAACTTGAAAAGGAGTGGTTCTATATACCAAGAGCAAACTTGGTTTCAGAAGAGGGACCAAGGTCAAGAAGAACCTAGGTGTGTTAAGGTGAAATGGGAGAAACGAGGTGGTTCTAAAAATGCCAAACTTACATGTGTCACTTGTGTAAAGAGGCATTATGGTGAGTTTTTAAGGGGTACCGGGAGTTATATGGTTATGGTAAGGAAGGAAAAAAGGTGAGAGATTATCCTAAAGTTTTTTCTAGAGGAAAAGAGGGTAAGAAAGTTGCTCCTAATGTTTCAAAAGATGATGCTCCAAATAAGTGGCGAGGTGAGAAGACAGATGGTGGTGATGATGATGAGGGTAAGTCCTTGTTTTTCTCTTTTAGTGATATGAGTTCCTTTTAACTGGGAGAGTATGGTTAGTAGATGGGACAGAAAGTCATAGAAACGTGTTACATGTTCATTGTGGTTAGGAGTTTTGTTGAAATTGAATTTCATTAACTTCTTCAATTGTGTATTTTCTAAAGTCACGATTATGTTGTAAACTGCTTTTATATGATATTACTTTGCATATTAGCATGGTTGTATCTTGAATTGTCTAAAAAATGCATTTTTAAAAAAATTGCTAAATTCATTAAAGGTACTATTTGCTTACTGTAACATTTTTCAAAATTTGACTAATTGATACTTTGGCCTAAAATTATTTAAATATGGATAGAATTGATGTATATGAGTATAATAAAGAAGATATAATGATTTTTTTCTAATTGGAATGATGCATTTGAGTTTTGTAACATAATGAGTTATAGAATGATTTTCTAGTTTATTGTTCTGTTTTGATTCTGTTAAGTATGCAAAATTGATTTTTTCTTCATTATTATGTTCTATGGTATGATCATGAGCTTGTAGTTGAATCTCTATTCTTGGAAGTCTTCAGAGAGTGGCGAGAGTCATTCAAGGACGAATGTTGTCCAAATGAGGGAGAATGTAAGACCTCGAAAATCACTTAGATGAACTAGAGCCTAACATGGTTTTCATGATGATATAAGGTCCTAACTTTGTTTATAAGATTATATTGAGGCAGTGTCTAAAAGTTTAGGTTCATTGGAAGTCAAACATCAAGGGACGACTAAGACATTCGATCACTAAGACACCTATGTGCGCCATATGTGGTTCTATGAGTTTATGTCTGTCTCATGAGGTTGTAAGATAATTTTATAATTTATTATAACATCTAAAGGCAGTGTGTCAAATTTCGTTAAGTTTAGAGGTTAAACGTCCAAGAACGTCCATGACATTTTAAATGTTTCCTTGAAATAACCTTATGTGTCTAGGCATGTTTTGTCAAGTTTTACGTGTTCATTTTTGATGAAATTCAGATGAGAGGTGCTAATATCACATACTATAATGTAGGTTTGGAAACATATGGGAAAAATTGGTGCTGAGACTGTCCAAGGCAACCCCAAAAGACTGAGGCAATCGATGGTTCGTGGTCCAGTCGATGCCCCGACGACGGGTTCCGTTTGTACGTAATTAGGATCAGGAGAGAAGAAAACCATTTTTTGTCTCTGAACCCATCAATGGAAGGACGGGATAGTCCAATTTTGTACAAACAGTCAGTCGACTGCCAACCGTCGATAGGAACTGTCTCCTGCATGCATTTCAGTTTAAGTTCAGGGGTGAACTTGTAATTTCATCCCGCTTCCAAATAAGAAGTTTGGCGGTTCCTTAAGGGTGTTTTGTGTATTTTAAACATGTATATATCAGTCTTTAACACATAGAAAAATTCATTCTTCCAAATCAAAACACCAAATCCTTTAAAAATTCCGTAGAACTCCACTGGAATCAAAACTAAAGGAAGGGCTTGGGTTGACGAATTGAGTGTAGATTCTTCATCAAATTGAAGAATTATATTCATCAATGTATGTTTTTTTATCCTAGAAACTCTCTTCATCAAGGAGCCCAACATTCGAAGATAACTTCTGAAGTTTTCAAGTTGAATTGTCCAATTTTATGATTTATTCCATGGGTTCTTGCATTAATGGTTTCTAAACATTGTATAATGATTAAATTTTTATTGTATTCATGATTTCAAATGAAAATAACCTATCGTTTATTGGATGAACCCTAGTTTTTAACAAAGTTATGGATTACTTGATACTAATCTAATGTTGATGAATTCAAATGTAGTTTTATGTAGGCTATTGATTTATGTAATAATTGTAGTAAATTGGTATCTAAGTTTTATAAGATTTATGAATATGTAGTAATTTGACCTAGTTTCATGAATATTGTTATAATTATGTTGAATTGTTGGTTATGGCCTTGGGTAAGGGTCTTGTGATATCAAATCTGGTGATTTGGCATTGGATTGAGGTGTTGAGGAAGCTGTGGTGGTAATATTCCATATTTCCTTTATTTTATAACTAATTATACTTCAATTATGTTGTGATTGGTATGGTCCACTTATGGTGGCGGTATTATGTGCTTGACTTGCAATTGATGTGGCCTTGTCGACGTTATATTAAGTAATATGATGTTCATGCCATTATCGGCATACTATTTGAATTGATGTTATTTATTTTGTAGTTTGTTATTTGAATAATGGTAATATTTATCTACATTTTAAGTAATGTATACATGTGTTCTATTGATGTTATGTAGGTGATCATGTTAGAGTATGAATGTGGCTTTTTGTGTAAGTCTTAGGGTTGATGTAAGTTATTCCTACCTTATTATATAAGTCTATGATGGTCATAATGATGATCATCTGATAGTATATATGATGAATTGAAGATGATAAGGGTTATTTCATTGTGCCTCTAGAATGACATGTAATATGAGTTAAAGTGAAATATGTTGTGTCTTGTCTTGGTTGACTTGTGTCCCTTGCTTGATGAATTTATGAATTTGAATATGTGATTTCTTGACTTAGGATGCTTATGTTTATTAGTCTTGAATTTATGAATTACAAATGACCTTAAGTGAAGATTAAGAGGGTCTTTTATGTGAAAACTTGATCCATGTGGTAAGGTTATAAATATTGAAGTCGTAAGCGTTAATGGTATCCTTCAAAGTAAAGAAATGATAGACTTAAGGTTAATTGGCATGAACGGCATCATATTAATCCTTAGAAAAGTCTTGATGAGCTTCTTGTTGCCATTGGGAGGTTGACCTAGTGGGTAGGGTAAATTTGATTGAGTGATGAACTTGATATGGAACCCCTTAATATGACCCTTAAGTGTGAATTACTCTATGAGAATGAAGGATAGCACCGAGTGAGTATGGTAAGGGAAGTAGTTCTAGTTAAAGAATGAGACTAGATTATCAAGCATGACCTTGATATTCCTTAACCATGTGCCTACATACGATGTGTCTAAGTTCTACCATTGGCAAGTAGAACACCCTCATCGGAGTAGTTTGGAACATCGGATTTCATGCTTTTCTATCATGGTCTATGTCAGTTATTTCCTATTCTCATCATATCAAATACCTATTAACATTAGAGTGTGAAGTTTAGGTTGTAGTATGGGATGCTATCTAGGCATTGCACAATAGGCTTTGAAGGTATTAATTAGAGTTCCTAGTTATTGTCCAAGACCATTACTTGAATGTCCTTTATGTGTTGAATGTCTCATAAATGAAATAGTGAAAGTAATGAGTTAATTTAAGAAAGTATGTTAAATGAATAAGTACTTATCTTGAGTCGTTAAGGGTTGTCTAGTTAAGGTGTGAAGGGGGCATAGGAATGGTCACTTCCTATCTTATAAGGATGAGTCTTAAGAATGGCTCTAGTTAGGGAAATTGGTTGATTAGGTGGACATAATTTAAATTTAGGAAGTCTTAAAAATTATTTTGGTAGTCTTGAATAGGTCAATCATGGACGTTATCTTCTTAATTTACTTATGTAAGAATTTTGATAGCCTTTGGTATGAGAATGTAATATTACCTATGTGTTGATGCTTTAATGTCTTCTAAGTGTGTCTATGTATTATTATAAGTATTCTTAAGGGTCATTTAGGTATTCTTAGGGAGGTTGTATAGGCGGTCTCTCTTTGTGTTTCTTAAGTGGGTCTTTGGATAGCCTTAACTTAGAAGACTAAATGCTAGAATGTATCTAATGTAAGAAGTAGGTATATTCACTGTGACACTAAAATCCTTCACTGTGTAGTGAGTTGGGCTCACCGTTATGTTGGCTAAAAAATGTGATTAATCTCTTGAATGTTACTTTATGTGTTTCTAAGTTGATAAAAGTTGTTCTTATGATTATAATATGATTTTTAAATGAAAAAATGCATATTTCTAATAAATATTTTTTTCATGATTTGTATGCATTACGCCATACTTAGTACATGTTGTTGTACTAATCCATGCTTTTATCTATCTCTATAGTTGTTGGTAAGTGAGGTGATTATGGGAAGTAAGACTTAGACCGTAGCATCGTTCAAGAGAAGATGAAGTATGTCCTCATTTGATTCGAGGGCATAAATTGCCTTTTATGTTCCTTTTCAGAGTATTGTAATAGAATAAGTATTTCTCTATTTTGAAGTATGGGCCGTGTCCCAAGTATTCTAGTGTTTATGATCGATAAGATTGAGACTTTGCATTTCCTATGACTTTATATAAAAGTTATTTAAAGACTATGAAATGTTTTGTGAAAAGTTTTAATCACGCAATACTTTTCATTATGTATCTGTGATGAATGATATGTAAGGGCTTGTATATGAACTCCGAGAGGTCAAATGTGCCGGTTGCAATCCGAGACTTCCCCTTTCTTGTAGGGTGTGGTTTCGGGATGTGAAACTTCTTAGTCTTGTATGTGTCATTGACATGTGACCATGAGCATTTATAAGATGGTCATTTATGTGGAACCTTTAACCTAATTGGAAGGTTATTGTCACGACTGGATCTAGATCCCTTGAGAGACCGCCGTCGTTGACCTCTTAAAGGTCGTAGACAAACCTACTTACGTCATTCTTACTTTACATAGGTTAATTTTGGCGGAAAATTTGAAACTTTCTGTTTCTTAACATACTTATAAAAGCATTCTGATTAATATGTAATTGTTCACCATCAACCATCTAACATTAACAGATAAACAATTGAAAGAAATAGTTTAATTCTTATTAAGTGTATAATTGCCAAAATAGCACCAATACATAGTCTGAATAAAAACAGGAAAGGAACACTAGTGGAACATGCTCCACTATATAAACTCTAAAACAAAGCTAGAATATAAAACAGCAGCATCCTCAAAATTATGAGAACATACCAAAACCAGATGAATGTTGAATGTCCAGATAACTACAGCGATGATCTTGTAGCACTATCGTCCACCTGTCCTTGCACCTAAAATAGTTGAGTTTGTATAAGGTTTGTACACACTTGTACTAAGTATGGCTATATGCAAGCACACACCAAGGACATGCATGAGAACGAATAGCTCTTTCCTAACAATATTATGTTTGGAAGTCAAGTCGGTGAACTTGCCAAATTGAGATTTGGAAATTTTCCAAATTTGGATTAGGAAAGTCAGTTTCATTCCAAATTTGAATTAGGAAAGTCAGTGCGCTTTCCTGATTTGGAATAGGAAAGTTATACCATGAGAAAAACATATATAATCACACTTTCCACATTTGCACATAGCACATATAATATAGCATACAACACATTTTGCATGTAGCATAAAACTTCTTTAATATCATTCATTTATATGCCATGAGACCATGGAATCATGGACTAAACATCAAGTCATCCCAGAAATGAGGGCTCAACAGATGGGACCTTTACTAGGGAGTCTTCATTAGCAAACACAGAGTCTGCTTCGTTCATTCATACTTATTCCATTTTATTTCATTCATAAGCCAGGGTAAACAACAGCTATACCTAGGATATATCTTAAGACTTTCATTAGGTCCGTTGTGCAATTACCAAGAATTACTAATGTCATTACTTGAATCTAACTCACCTTTTGATTATTCTATCCTAACACTTTTGGTATCATTCATTTCATTATGTGCATCATTTGAGGCTGGCCTTATTCATTCATTGGGACCTTTAACTTTAATCGACATAGATAATGTGATCATCATGAAATCCAGTGTCTCCCCACACCGAAAAGAAGTGGAATAATCGGCCAAAAAAACCAATAATATGCTAGCGTACATGGGAATTTAACCACGCCAGATCCCTATATTGGTTGTATAGGTTCGAAGACTAGGAGATATAAAGAGACCCATACCCGGCAAGACAAAAAGTCTCATCTCATGAGACTTACGTGAACCTCTGCCCTTCCTGAAAGAAGGCATCACCGCTCATAACTAGCCTATTGGTGCTTAGTATAAAGTTCCATAACATTCATCTCATACGTCATGGAAGTTGGCTTCTAGTATAAGGACATCATAGCTTATTAGATGATATCACATCTCATCATTAGTATTAAGTGTGTTAAGCTCAATACTTTCATTAGAGTGTTCATAGAGACTGGTCTCTTCAATATCTTACACTCTCATAGGTGAGTACGTTTTGGTAACATTTACATAGGCTCATTTGAGATTGCTCTCATCTTTTACATTAGCCTCATATAATGTTATCACCACGTTCATTATCATTATCACCATTTCTTTTCATAGTTACTCACTTCTTATTACGTGAATGTTCATTTCATCATATACCGATGCGCTTGCCCGTTCGTGTGTTTCACACCCTTAGTTAACCCTTCTAGGGTTTCACCATTTCATTGTTCATCTCATCTTATGCCAATGCACTTGGGCATTTAGTGTATCTTACATTCGTACTTAACCCTTCTAGGGTTCATCATTTCAGTACATACATCTTAGGTTCACTTACTTTTGAACGTATGCTAGACTTATTAGTCTATACACACAAGCCATGGGGCTTAATTCATAGTTCGTTAAGTGATTCATACATTCCTAAGATTATGTAGTACGTGACTAATGTATCATGTATGTATGCCATGATTTTGATTTCTATCTAAGTAGTTGGTATTATTCTTGGATATTTTATTCAGGGATGACTTATGTATCAATACGGAAGTTTGGGCAAGGAAACCCATGTTCGAATAACTTGGATAATGTTTACATTTTTCATTGATTTTATTTTTAATCTCCATGATATTGGGACTCTAGATTGAACCCCATCATTAACATTGTATCTTTAGTTTTCTACTTGGTTTTCCTCTTAGGTTAGCCGAAGGGTTGTGGGTTTTAACCCCGACAACCCCTTTTTATTTTTCATTATCATCTTGTTGCAAAATTTCGTCTAAACCAAGAGGTTGTGGGATCAAATCCCCACATCCTCTTTTATTTATTCTTAATTTTTGCTGGGAATTGGGAGATTGTGGGTTCGAACAGCTTGCTTATTTAAATTTTCATTTCACTAGGGGCTGTGAGACTATGCGTTCGAACCCCCACAGCCTCATATCTTTATTTTTAATTACAAATTCACTAAGTTATACATGTGGGATTGAGGTTGTCGGATCGAACCCCCACAACCTCACTTTATTTCGTCAATTAATTTCGCCTTCTCCTTTCCATCCTTGAGGCCATGGGTTCGATTCTGATGCCTCCCATTCTTTTTTCTTTAATTTCTCTTCTTCACTTGCTGCCTTGAAATCGTGGGTTTGATTCCCATACCTCCCAGTTATTTATTTTAATTCTTGTTATGTTCCTTCTAAACCAGTAGACGCAGTTTCGATTCCCCCAGCCCCCTTTTCTTTTTCTTTTTTTTGCGAATTCCGGTAGCCAAATGGTGAGGTCACAGGTTGGAGTCCTAGTAGCCTCACCTATTTAAAATGTACTAAATTTCCAGATTTCCAACCTTCATTTTGAACAAAATTAAGGTACACCAAGCAGGAAATTTATTCATTGTTTTTAGCTTCTTTTCATCAACCTTTTCATGTTAGTTCTTAGGGCGTATTCATATACAATTTTAACACATCTTTAGGCGCATCTTTCATGAGTTTATTTGGGTAAAAGATTGTCACTAAATCAAAAACATTTCTTTAAATGAACACCACGATTTATCATGAATTTATGCACATAAAACAACAACTATAAGTTTATCAAATTTTGAGCATCAAGTCGAGACCCTTGCCAAAGTCACATACTTGCACACACTTGCACATAACTTCGAACACACATTGATTGTTATTTTCAAAATTTCACGTACATAAAAATTTTCACATTCAACACAGAAACATCACACATACCTACCAGCAAACATACCCAACCTACGAATCATTGGGAACTAGTGACAGGGACATGCAACGGGGAAAACAATCCTAGTTTTCGGACTGAATGACTGATATTAAGGGGTTTCTTGGGAAAGATACAAAGAGGTAAGGAACCCATTCCTTATTTGATTGTTCAAAAATTGAAGTTTCTGCCAAAAACCCTCTACAAAATCAGTCCAAGCTTCCTCAACGTCCACACTACTCGACGGACAACTTCTCTTTGCCTTAACGTTTTTGGTTACTTTTTTTTTCCTTAAAATTTCATGTGAGTTCTTAAAGTGTGCAGAACTGTTAATATTATTTCTATTTTTTTTTTTGTTTTTTTGGCAGAAACCAATGTGAGAGAGATGATGAAACGTGAGTGAGAGAACGTGAGAGAGTAGTCTAATATTAGAAATTTTAGTTTGGGGATTAGTCTAACTAGGACTCCTTATTAATTTAAATAAAAACCTTGTTTAATTATCTTAGTTAAAGGACCATTATGCCCTTAAAAATCATATTGTAAAACATAATTAAATCACCAATATGTTGTTTCAATTTGAGTTCGAACTCGGGTGGAGTGACCCTTCAGAAATTGACCATTTCAGGTCAACTCGAGCCTAATCAGTTCTTTAATTAATTTAAAAAATTATTTAATTAATTCCTTACGGTTATTACGATATTACACTTGGCCTGGAAAAGACAATTTTACCCCTGGACCCTCAAAATATAAAATTTCC
Organism: Solanum habrochaites; assembly: GCA_027704765.1. Classification (NCBI taxonomy): domain Eukaryota; kingdom Viridiplantae; phylum Streptophyta; class Magnoliopsida; order Solanales; family Solanaceae; genus Solanum; species Solanum habrochaites. The sequence goes on from JAKWJA010002498.1 coordinate 44,164,023, forward strand.
TCTTTTATATCCGGTAAAGACTCTTTCGATTAAATCTTCATTTTTGAGATCCTTAATAGTTTGTTCCAACCTTCCAATGCTCAACTAACTCCCCAAGTTAGTTGGCTTGGCCGTAGTAAGGGTTCTCAGGTCTGATTCTGCGCGTATTTATCCGTGTGAACCCTGGGTCTAATCGCAAGCATTCTTGACACCTTAAGCTTTTATCTTATTCATTTTTTGGGGATGTTACAGTTATAATATCCTTAAAGTTGAAATCCGTAATGGTATCATTCTTGTGTGAATGTTTGACCTAAGGTTGATTGGCAAGAACGACATGAAATTATCCTTAGGAAAGTCATTGAGCTATCCTATTAACGATTGTATGGTAACCTTATAGGATATCATTGGTAAAGTGTATTTTATTGGGTTGTGAAATAAATACGGAACCTCTTCATATACTATTTTTGTGAAATACTCTATGATAACAAAGGCTAGCACTGAGTAAGTATGGTTAGGGGAGTTTCTCTATTTAAACATGAGAATGGACAACAAAGAAATCCTTCATATTCCTTGACCATGTGCCTACATAGTATGTGTCCTAGTTCTAAAATTGTCCCATAGAATAAATTTCCAATGGAGAGGTTCATGAGTCCGAATTCCATTTATATCTAGTATGGTCTAGGTTGTTTATTACCTATTCTCATCATATGGAATACATACTAGTATTGGAGAAGTTGTATGAAGTTTAGATAGTGGTATGGGTCTCTCTGTTGACATTGCACAATTAGGCTTTAAAATGTTAGTAAGTAAGACTCAAGGTCTTCTCAAATACCATAACTAGAAGGTCCTTACGTTTTGAATGACTCTTAATGAATTAATGATTATAATGGCTTAAGTAGGAAAGTATGTTAATAATTAAATACTTACGAGAGTAGTTTAATGGTTTTTTAGTTAAGGTATGAAGGGGGCATAGGAATGGTCACTCCATGTATTACTTAGGGAAGTCCTAAATATGAATCTAGATAGGAAATTAAATTGAATACGTAAACATGATCTAAACCTAGGTAGTCTAAAGTAGGATTTAGGTAAGTTTGGAGAGGTTGTACGGGCGGTCTCTTCTTGAATTATTTAAGTAAGTCTTTCGATAACCTTGAAGTTCACTGTGTTGTCTAGGTATGCTCCATCATTGTTGTCTAACCCTAGGGATGGATGAGAAGGTTTGTGACCGGTGTTACTGACCGTGTGAAAGAAGAGTGTGGTACGATCATGCTCCAAAATAATATTAACTTGTCTAGACTCATCGTGTATTCTAAATCTATTGAGGAGTTTAAGCTTAGTAGGATTTCAAGAAACTTGAAGAGGAGTGGAACAAGTGGTGAAAACAAACCTAGGATCAAGAAGTGGGCTCTAACTTAAGATGAACCTAGAGATCCTAAGGTCAAACTTGATAAAGGTAGTGGTTCTGAAGGTGGTAAGCGTACTTGTGCTACATGTGGGAAGAAGCAATATGGGCAAAGCCTAATGGGTACTGTGATTTTCTATCGTTGAGGTAAGGATTCACAAAAAGATAGGGATTTTCCTACAATTGATGCTAGAGGAAAATAAGGTAAGCAAGTTATTCCAAGTGTTCCGAGTAATGATGCTCCAAAAAAGAATCATTTCTATGTACTCTGGGCAAGAGGATCAAAACCGGATGATGATAAGGATTTTGGTAAATTATAGTTTTTTTTATGAGTTCCTTATATGTGGTGGAGTATAATCCATAGTGAAGTTTTTATTGATTGTCTCGTTTGTTTTATTCAACTCAAGCTGGAGAGTTAGAAAGTCATAGTAGCATGTAACATTGTTACATTGTGTTTAGGAGTTTTGTGGGAATTGAATTTAATTAATTACTTGCATTTTGCATTTAATGAAGTTATGATTCTGTTTTAAATTTATATTTTTTTGTTATATATATTATGTTATAATTTTTTCATTATTAATTGCCTAAAAGTTGCGTTTTTGAAATTTTGAAGCATGTTCACTATGATGCCTGACAGTTTACTGTCTGATTTTTGAAAATTTGACTAAATTGTTCTTTTGTTGAAATTTTTTGTATTGTGTATGTATTTGATGTACATGAGCATGATAATTAACGGAAAATGTGTTACTACTATTTGAAATGAAATATGTGTGTCTTATTGGGTAATGAGTTGTAGATTAGTTTCTAGCTTGTTGTTGTGTTTTGAGTCTCTAAAAGTATATGAAATTGGTGTTCCTCCTAGTTGTGTATTGTGTATGGTGTTTTCATATCCCGAAACCACAACCTAGAAGTTAGGGTCAATCCCAGATTGTGACACAGCATACCTTACCTCTCAGAGGTCTTGTACAATCCCTTTGATATCATTCATCGAATATACATAATGAAAAGTAGTGCTCAATTAAATCTTATCACATAAAATTTCATAGTCTTTAAACTGTCACGACCCAAATCAGGGACGCGACTGGCACCCACATTTACCCTCCTATGTGAGCGAACCAACCCATCTAAACCTTAACATTTCAAGATATATCAACAGAAAATAATGCGGAAGACTTAAACTCATTAATAAAAACAATTCGATACTATTATTATTATCCCCAAAATCTGGAAGTCATCATCACAAGAACATCTATCTCAAATTACTTAACTAGGAATGTCTAAGAACAAAATAACTAAAAAGCTAGCCATGCCGGAAGTTCAAGGCATCAAGACTGGAAGAAGAAGACCCAGTCCAAGCTAGACGCATTAGCTCACCCTGAATTTCCGATGAAGTGAAGACTGGCTAGATCTGCTGTTGAGTTGAAGTGACGGAACGTTTGCTGCATTACACAAATAACAAAGAGGAAAACATGAAAGTAGGGGGTCAGTACAACCACACGTACTGAGTAGAATCATCGGCCAACTCAAAATAGGGAACAGTATATATCAATAATAATGTAAATCAACTACAATACTCAACATGTAAGCAATAACAACATGAATCATCAATAACTACAACCGAGTTCACACATGAGGACTCAAGACTCAATACCATACTTATTTGGGAATTAAGTTCATTAGATTGAGTATATTCATTATCTTTCAAGATTCATTATCTTTCTTCCTCTTGTGTCGGTACGTGACACTCCGATCCTCTATTTCTATCCTGGTTAGAACTTGCAGTCTTAAACATGTCATTTTGTTACGACCCCCCGCAAGTAACCCCTCTTAGAAGCTAAATCTCTTAATCGCACCAACACGGCATCGTCGACCTCTCGGAGGTCTAAGAAACCCTTTATATAGATTAACATTGCATAATCGTAATTTATATATCAGAAAATTCAAAACTTTCATAACCCATCATTATGCTATTTGTGCACCACGTTGAAACACACCGTTAGGGTCAACATATATATCTAGAAAATAGACATACATAATTAGACTCTAAGTCTTTTTGTCCAATCTAAGAAAAAACTCAATAGAATGGAATAGGGACACTAAACCCTTTACAACATAAAATATAAATTTAAGCTATTCTATTAACTTTACTACATCTGGACATAAGCAATACCCTTGAGCATAGGTCTCTTTTAACATTAACTTGGGAGATCTATCCAAGCTCTTCACTTAGGAGACATCCTCTAGCCATCAACGCCTCCACTTTGTGTAAAAAGATGAAGAAGAATGATATTAGTACAAGAATGCACTATGTATAAAAATAATTCAAAAACATGCATTTAAAGAGGACATTTCATTTGAAATCATACAACATACATTTTTAGTAAACCTCATGAACATAGGCACATATAAGATCAATATAGTTCACATACATGATATAGATATGGAAACTACTCATAATACCATATAAATCCATTATCATACCTTTGAGACATATTCAATGCATGAAATTCATTACCTCTATTTTTTCTTACTCTTTGCCTTAAGGAACCCTCATTGTACTTTGTACAATGTATCAACCTTGAGGTCACCTTACAATAGACTTTCATATATATGCTTTTTTCTCTCTAATGACGATGTCCTAGACCTAGTTAGACGAAAACCGGCGCCATTGACTTTCGAAGAGGTCGCAGACAATCCTACATACTTCATCGTACATCATCTAGGTTATTTCAAAGCGGAAAATTTTGAACTTTTGGTTACTTAGACTTCATAGTGAGAAACCTTGAACTCGCAGAACACGATCACATAACTCATAAGAGTTTCACAACACCATCTAATATAAATAAGCAAATGCAAAGACAATATCATATATCTGTATAAAATATAGAGTTGCCACAATGCCCATACATATCTTAAAATAACTGTGAAAGAAACACTAGTGGAACATACTCCACTAGATAATTTCTATGTCTAATGCTAGAATAAAATAGTAAGCATCCTCGAAAGCATAAGGGCCTACAAAACTCGGATGAAAGATCCACGTCCGGATAACTTCAGCGTCGATTCGTAAATTCTAGTGTCCACCTGCACCTGAACCTAAAAGTAGAGAGTTCTATGGGATATGCAAGCACACACCAAGGACATGAATGATTAAGAATATATCTCTACAAACGATATAAATTATGGAAATTCAAGTAAGTGGACTTGCAGAAATTGGATTAGGAAAGTCATGCTATAAGAGTAACATGCATAATCATACGCAACATGTTGCACACAACAATACATATTGCTTATTATCACATAATATATCGGTAATTCATTCATCCTATAGGCCATGAGACCATGGATCATGGACTGACATAGACTCCTAAAATGAGGGCTCACAGATGAGCCCTATACTAGGGAGTTCTTCATTAGCAAACACAGAGTCTTTTCATTCATCTTACTTCCATTTTATTCTTTCATCTATTAACATAACACACCATACCTGGACTAGTTATAGACTTTCATGGTCGCGTTGTGCAATTACCAAGAATTACTAATGTCATTACTTGAATCTAACTCACTTTATGATTACCTATCCTACATCTTTGCTATCATTCTTTCATTATGTGCATCATTGAGGCTGGCTCTATTCTTCTTGGACTTTAATCTTAACCTCGACATATCATAATGTGCATCATGAAATCCAGTGTCCCCACAAAAGAGTGGAATATCCAAAAACCAATAAATGCTAGCCGTACAGGAATAACCCCGCAGAACCCTATATGGTTAATAGGTTAAATACTGGAGATATCGAGACCCTACCCCGGACAACAAGTCTATCTCATGAGATTATCGGGAACTCTCTTGCCTTCCTAAAGAAGGATCACCTCGTACTAGCCTATTGGTGTCAGTATAGTTCATAACATTCATCTCATACTCATGAAGCTGCTTTCTACAAGGAATCATAGCTCTATTAGATGATTTCAATTCATCATTAGTATTAAGTAATCAATTTACTTCAATCTTTATGAGGTGTTCATAGAGACTGGTTCTTCATAATTTACACTGCCTCATAGGTGGTACTTGTTTTGTAACTTTACATAGGCCTGCTTTGAATTTGCTCCACCTTTCACATTATACCTCATTAATGTTTCACCACGTTATTTTATCATTATCACATTACTCATCTATTAATTCTCACCACTTCTATCGTAATTTCATTTCATCGATATACCAATGCAGCTTGCTCCTTTAGTCGTGTGTTTTCACACCTTGAGTTAAACCCCTCTTGGGTTTCATTTTATCATCACATTACATCTTAGGTTCACTTACTTTTAAATGTCGCTTACTTTTAAATGTATGCTAGACTTATGATTCCACACATACAAGCCACGAGGCTTCATTCATTGTTTGTCTAAGTGATTCATATTTACCCAAACTTATATGGTACAGGACTTATGCATCTTGTAGATCTACGAAGATATTTATTTTGATTTTTAGAGGCATTATTAATTATATATTTATTTACTTATGACTTATGTGTATATACGAATTGGACAACAGAACCCTATTTCCAATTCCTTGAGTAACACTTAATCTTATAGTAAACTTGATAATTGTATTTTTCACATTTGGGGGACCCTAGTTCGATCCCCACCACTCCCATAATATTTTCCTTTCTTTTCCTCCTCTTTTTTTTCGTTTAAGGCAAGGAGGTTGTGGGATCAATCCCCCACATTCTCATTCTTTTTCTTTTTATTTATCTCTTAACTTTCTCACCTATCAAAGAGGTTGTGGGTTCAATCCCCATTCACCTCATTTTATTTTTCTCTGTTATTTTTTCTTCTAACTCTCTCATATATTCAAGAGGTTGTGGGTTCAATCCCCACTCTCCGCATTTATTTTTTTCTAATTTATTTTTCTCCTGACTCTCTCATATATTCAAGAGGTTGTGGGTTCAATCCCCACTCTCCACATTTATTTTTCCTTTCATTTTTCTCATGAAATTTTTATGTAGTTTACATTTTGTGAGTTCTTGGGTTCAATTCCCAATGAACTCACAATTTTTAAATTTTTTTGAAAACATAGCTTCTTTTTTTTTTTTTAATTCTTGGCCGAGACCACCATTTTCCAGCAAGATTGAAATTCGGTCTCTTCCAATCCATTTTCTCCCATTCTTAATGTGATTTTTGTAGTATTTTTAGTGACATTCAGTCAGCCACCTTGACCTTATATGAACATACGTTTTAAAAACATTTATACACGCGTAACCCAACATTTTAACATCCCATTTCAGCAGGCAAACATAGTAAATTCAGCACACGATGCTCCAAACAAACAGTCACCTATAGATACTTTCCCCCCGGAAAATATTTTGCATCCCTTACATGCTTTCCGAATACACTTCACCATAATCACAACAAACCAGACCTAAAATTAAATCTACCGAAGACATCCAACCATCCGTTTGAATCTTTCAAAGATCTAAAATGACATGGGGGCATTCAATGGGGAAAACCCTTAGTTTTTTTTCCATCGCGATTAACCTAAACCATACTGGTCTCTTCGTAAATGAACAAGAGAGAATAAATCCACACCTGAACGTTGGTCAAAATAAATGATTCAATCCTGCTGCTATTTCCCACTAAGCAAAGTTTTCAAACGACAAAAACAACAAGCAAAATTCCGTCAAGAAATTGATTTTTACTTTTCATTTTTCGTTTTTTAATATTATAATGCTTTTGATTTTTTAGCTTCATGTCCTTGATGAACTTTAGCTTCACGTGTCTGTCTTTTTTTCTTAGGTAGCGATTAGGGGAGAGACTTAGTCAAATTATGAAGTAATAATAATTAATAAATAAAAAAATTTATTCTTTTTTATTTTTCTTAATTAAGAAATTAAATATTAATTAATTAAATTAATTCACCAAATAAAATCAATTAACTCATGGCTCCTACTTAGGCTCGACCCCGATTGGGCATGATTTTTCTTAAAGGGCCAATGTGACCCTTTCTCTACCCATTGCCCCTCCACCATATTATTAATTAATTAATTTTCGGTATACAATACATCCTACTACCCTTATCTGGAAAATGACCTTTTTTACCCCTAGACCCCTCCAAACTTATGATTATACCCTTTTTTTTTAAGTCCGGTTTTTACAGACTCTTCAGGTAGATCTTCATACTAGGGTGCCCTACTGGCTGGACCCAACCTTTCTAGCTCAACTAACTCACCACGTTTGGTTGTCTTGTCTGTTGCAAGGGTTAAGAGGTCCTGATTCTACGTATCAGTCTGTGTGAACCGTCTAAGCGTAGGTGCATTCTAGAACAACATTACGACAGCCATTACTTACATAGCCATTTTTAGGGTTTTTTAAACTTTCTTAAACACAAACACTTATTAACAGATCATAAGAACACACCAAAAAAAAAATAACTCAACCTTCACATAAGGACCATCACCCTTTAAACACCTCCTAAGACCCTAGTGTGATGTGTAGGTAAGCATCTTATAATACTACTTCCCCAAAGCGTACCTAATAGTCAACCCTGACTAGTATAACAGGCTTACAATTCATACATTTATTTACACTAGACATATCCACCACACTTATGCATCATATAAGACTCCTTTAACTTTATTACAACCTTAGCATAACTCATTTAGTTCACATATTTAAAAAAAAAAAAAAAAAACAAATTGGTAACCATCCTCATGACACCTTCACATAAGCTTACTTGTCTCCATGTAACATATGGAGTCCCATACGCCACATATACTGTAACTCACTTAGAGCCATAGTCAATTCACATGCAACACATAATTCATATCTTGAATATGCTAAGTCTTAACAAGCATTCATAATTCATACATAACAGATTCCTTACTTCAAGAGGATCCATCCTTCCTTTATTGAAGTCATTAGTGGAATGGATATATAGGGTCCATAGCCTAACTATGCTTAATTACACTTCTCAGGAATTTCGATTAGAAATGTCATATTCGTATCTTAATTAATTTATTCACTTTGGGATATATAGACATAAACGCCATAGACTATGTTTAGCTACATGAAATCCGTGTTCTACTCCACACCGAAAAAAGAGTGTACTAACTACTTGCATAGTAGGACTTTCATATAAAATAGCCCATTTCTAGGGTTTCCACTAACCTAAAACTTACGGGGGCACGTAGTTATGGTAACAAGAAGAGTTCTTCTAGAAACTTTGACTTGCTAATAGGAGGTTTCTATCTCATGATACAACATCATGTTGGGAACCCAAACCTACTAACGTGAAAGGTCTCTTTGTGGGAAGCCGAACTTACTAACGTGAAGCTCCCCACTCTCATTGTCATGTTCACTCGGGGCTAATATTAACTCCCTTTTTAACATCAGTATGTCTTTAGAATAACATAGTTTATAAGGTTAACCTTTAGGGTACTTGCCCCTCATACATTATATATCGCTCAAACGTATCTAAGATGAGAATGGTCTTTATAATTCAAGAACCTACATTATGTGAGAATGTCCTTTCGCATAATCTAATCATATTTATACTATAGTGTAGTTTAGATACAATTGAAGTACTACATTTTCAAGAGACTCATTATTCATTAGACTACTCCTTAACATACTTTATTCATAATGCATGTGCTTGCGTAACATACATGTGGGGATTTACCTTCGCATAACCCCTTTAGGTAACACATGTTCATAACTTAAATAATCGTTTTACTTTACATGCATAGAAATAGGTACTAATGCATAGGCAAACTATCATTTCCTTAGTCATCATCAATCTTCCTACTCGTATATATGCATGAATTATGGGGTACATTAATCAATATGATGAGACAATGCTATCACTACATTGAGGAAGGCCCCCTCTAAAGAATCAACACATGTACAACATTCCTCAAGTCTCATGTCATACACTCATACATAGCATAAGGACAATATAGTACACACCTCACCCTACACCATAGGCATCAGAGCATATTCAACATTAGAATAGACGCCCCACATAATTTGATAATGTGTTCATATAGGGGTAAGGGTCATGCTACTAGAATGTCTTCATTATTATCCTTTAGACCACACCTAAAGCACCTAACCTATCATGATACGCATACATATGGCGTATAATAATATCAGTGTTCCTTCCACCCCTAGGTCATACACTAGTTTGGAGGGCTATCATATACTACATAAAATACTTCCTTAGAACATGATATTATAATTAAGGCTAAATCCCTTCACTTTCCTAAACCTGGAAATCATCATATAACTTCATTTTTCAACTAATGCCTCCAACGTCCAGATCATAACACATAAACATTAAACAAAATGTAACCCCGCCACCTTAAGTGGCCATTACCGATCAACATAAATTTTTTTTTCAAAATACATGCTAACTAATTAGAGGAAATACTTCAACTTACCCAAATCCCACGATAATGATCTATTTTATCATCCTCCACAGTTCATATTCAATTAATATATATAATAACAGCAATAAGAAATTCAATACAATCGAATCACAATATATAAAAACATAAAATCAGATTAGAAGACCCAAATGATAGGCCCAATTTGGAATTTAGGAGATCCTAAGTTCTTCGTTGTAAATATGGATAGAAATTCCTCATAAAATCAGAAGCTAAACATATATTAGAATGATTTTGAAATCATTTGAGAAAGACCTATTGCTATATTTAAAGATATGATTGTTTGACTAAAATCCATTTTGGAAAAACTTTTAAAGGACTTTCCAGATGAAATGGTTGTCTACTAGGGTTTACCGTAATTTTAAAGGTATTTGGTTACAAGTTTTAGGAGCCTCATACTACAAACACCTGCGAAACATTCGCGAAACATGAAGGACGTTTCACTATGTTGTCGAATTAGACTGATCCAGGCTTCCGTATAGCAATGGGACGTTCTGTTCATTGACGTCCAAAACTGGTCCTAAAGGTAATTAGGTAAGGAAATTTTTTTTTTTGTTTTGGATTGTTCATATATTTTTTATTAAACTTACCACTCAATATGTGAGGCTCTAGTTAAGGTCATAGGCTTTTCGGGAGTGTTTACATAATAAATGAACTCGACAGTGTTGCAATCCCCATGTCTGGAGCATTGGAGGGCAGTAAAGGGGTTTGCTGACTCTGTCCCTGAAGCATGCCTCAACATCGTGTTTTTTTCGAATATACTTGGGAACTCTGATATAATCTTGTATGGGTGCAACGCTGATGGTTGTATTGGCGGTTTACCCTTGTGCTAGAATTAGCATACTCTTCTTGGGACAAAATCCTATCTGTTTGTTCTATAAGAAGCAACCATCAAGTGCTTCGTCTTCCACTGAAGCGGAATACAAAGCAGTTGCCAATGCGATCTCTAAAATTACTTGTGTCCATAACCTATTGAATGATTTACGATATCAATTCTCCGCAACTCCATCATTTTTTTGTATAACCAAAAAGGATTGGGTGTTGTTTTGTAGTCCCGCAAGAACTCAGTCTTCCACACTATTATAAAGAACATCGCAATAAACTTTCATTACCTCTGCAACAGTGTGAACTCAGGTAGAGTGATAGTCAAATATTTTTGTACCGTATCTCAAATTACAGACACTCTCACAAAGCCGCTGCCCAAGCCTGCCTTCCTTCACTATTTATCCAAGTTAGGATTTGTTGCATCTAACCTATGTTGATGGGGTATGTTGAGATACTCAATAGTTTGTTATCAATTCTTATCAAGTTGTTAGAGTAGATTTAGATTAAGTTGCTAATGTAGTTCCTTAGATTTAGTGAACTTAGTTACATATTATGTTTTTATATTAGTACCTTATATATAGTCAAGTTAGTTACATTTTACTTGTATTTAAGTTGATGTTACGATTGATAAGATCATTAAAGTTTGCTTTGATTCTCAATCTCTTTACTCCTGACTAGAATCTAAGTTGCCTAGACTCTTCAAGTTTTGGTGCTCTGGACCGTTAACATGTTGTGTGTGTGTGTGTGGGTTCTATACCAGATCTAGTTGATTGATTTTGGGGTACGTTTGACCAGATGGTATATAGAATTATATGCAAATACAGTGACTGTGTCGATCCAAGCAGAATAATACACTTAAAGTCATAGAGTGTGTGTGTGTGTGTGTGTTAAAACATATTTACAGGTCAGCATGACTTCCTAAAGGGAAATAAACTCATGAAGTATATCTGGGTCCTATAGGATCAATTTTCATAGCCATGTTCACACTTTAAAACGTCAATAGTTTTGCATCGTGTATTTAATAATGCCCTCTACCCAATTTAGGTGGACTTAGTTTGTGTTCCTGTTTTAGGTCGCGTCCCAAAAGAAATGACACATTTCTATATTAGAGTAACATTACTATAAAATATTATTTTTTCCTTGTTCCTGATCAAAGAGTGAATTTTGCAAACACATAAAGTTTTCTATAATTTCGGGATTGTTGGATCATAAGGTTTTTAAAAGTCTCCTTGATTGTCTTAAACTCCATTTTAAATGTCAATCGTACGTCACTAAATTGAGAAGATGGCGTAATAATCAGAGATTCAAACTTTTCTCTAAAATGTTTGTGCATTCCTTTCTTTCCAACAGTCCACCATAATTTAGGCATATTTTTATTGTAACTATTTTTATATAGATGAATTATGTTTCGGTGCATCTCCATACTCGTATAAAAATCCCCAAATATTTGATCAGATTATGAAGGATCCGACCTCTAGATTTGCACGCGCATCAGAAACCCATTTTTGAAAACTCTCCTTGTTGCAAAGAAACCTCCAGCTGAGCCATTATTTAGCACTAATATATTAATTGTGCTATCAAAATCAACCTCCTTACCTTCTCAAGGTAGGAACAATGTATGCCTAAACTCTATCCTCCCCAGACTCCACCCCTTGAATTACACTGGGTTTATTGTTTATCTCCACTGTGCAATTGCGATGATTTACCAGTTCAACTGTTTTTTCCCAGAACCCTACCCCTAAAGAAATTTGACAAGGAAATATCATTTTACATACTTACATGATTGTCCTATGTGAAATTGGTGATACATTATATTTGTTTGCAATTTTAGTTCTTATACGTCTTAAACATTTTGAAGATTGTTTGGTGTTTTTTGTATGAAACGATTCTTTTTTTGCAATTTTAGTTCTCTGTATTTTTCATTTTATAAGTTGGTTTTTGACTAACCGCATAGTTGAATAAATAAAGAACGATTTTTAGTAACAACAATATGTACACTTAGAACTTGCAGTCTTAAACATGTCATTTTGTTACGACCCGCAAGTACCCCTTAGAAGCTAAAGTACTCTTAGATCGCCACACGGCATCGTCGACCTCTCGGAGGTCTAAGAAAACCCTTTAGATATATTACATTGCATAATCGTAATTTATATATCAGAAAATTCAAAACTTTTCATAACACATCATATGCTAGAATCAACACTTCATATATATATATAAAATAGAACAAGTACATAATTAGACTCTAAGTCTTTTTGCAATCTTAAGAAAAAACTCAATAGAATGGAATAGGGACACTACCCTTTACAACATAAAATATAAATTTAAGCTATTATATTAACTTTAACTACATCTTGACATAGGCAACCCTTGAATCATAAGGGTCTCTTTACATGAACTTGGGAGATCTATCCAAGCTCTTCACTTAGGAGACATCCTCTAGCCATCAACGCCTCCACTTTGTGTAAAAAGAGAAGACAAATTATATTATACAAGAATGCCTAATGTATAATAAATGGTTAAAGGGAGAAAAAAACCCCAAAAAACAATTTATAAGAATTCACAGGAAACAAGGGGATGCATTTAAAGCAGTGACATTTCATTTGAAATCAGTAGGACTCATACAACCATACATTTTTAGTAGTCGACCTCATGAAACATAGGCCACTATAGATCAATATAGTTCACATACATGATATAGATATGGATACTACTCATAATACCATATAAATCCATTTATCATACTTTGAGACATATTCAATGCATGAAATTCATTACCTCTATTTTTTCTTACTTCTTTCCTTAAGGAACCCTCAAGTGTACTTTGTACAATGTATCACCTTGAGGTCACCTTACAATAGACTTTCATAGATATGCTTCTCTCATGACCGATGTCTAGACCCTAGACGAAACCGGCGCCATTGACTTTCAGAGGTCGCAGACAAGCCTACATACGTCATCGTTACATCATCTAGGTTTATTTCAGCGGAAAATTTGAACTTTTTGGTTACTTAGACTTCATAGTGAGAAACCTTGAACTCGCATAACACTATCTACATAAACTCATAAGAGTTCACAACAACCGTCTAATATCAAGATAATCAAATGAAAGACAATAGTCAATATCTGTATAAAATATAGAGTTGCCAAAATGGCACCAATACCATATCTTAAAATAACTGTGAAAGAAACACTAGTGGAACATACTCCACTAGATAATTTCTATGTCTAATGCTAGAATAAAATAGTAAGCTCCTCGAAAGCATAGGGCCTACAAACAAACCGGATGAAAGATCCACGTCCGGATAACTTCAGCCGTCGATTCGTAATTTCTAGTGTCCACTCACCTGAACCTAAAATAGAGAGTTTCATGGATAGTGCAGCACACACCAAGGAACATGAATGTTAAGAATTTATCTCTACAACGATATAATTATGGAAATTCAAGTAAGTGGACTTGCAGAAATTGGATTAGGAAAGTCCCTGCTATAAGAGTAACATGCAATAATTCCATGACGCAACATGGTGCACACAAACACATAACATATTCTTATTAAGCACATAATACATTTCATATCAGTTTCATTCCATATCCATGAGAAAACCGTGATACTCATGGACTTGACATTAGGACTTCACTAAATGAGGGCTCACATATGAAAAAGAGAACCTCAACTATAGGGATTCTTCTTTAGCAAACACTAGTCTATTCTTCTTCATACGTACTTCATTGTCATTCTTCGTAGCTAGTTTTTACACACCAACCATACCTAGGACTCGTTTTAAGACTTTCATCGGGTTCGCTGTGCCCGGACCTGAATGACCTAGTTCATTTACTTTAAGTCTAGCTCACCTCTTAATTTCCTATCCTAACATCTTTGCTCTCATTCATTTCATTATGTTTCATTAAACTAGGCTTGTCCTCATTCCTTTCGTTGGGAACTTTAATCTTAACCTACATATATCATATGAGCATCATGAAATCCAGTATTTAACCCTATACCAAAAAGAGGTGGAATCATCTTTCAAAGTGAAAAAAACATGCTAGCGTATATTGGGAATCGAACCCTGCTAGAACCCTATATTGGCAGTATAGGTTTAAAATCTAGGAGATATAAGGAGACCCATACCCATCTGGACGGATAAATCATCTCATGAGAATTATACGAACCTCTGCCTTCCCAAAAGAAGGAATCACAACTCGTAGCTAGCCTATTGGTGATCAGTATATGGTTTCATTACATTCATCTCATACATCATAGAAGCTGACTTCTAGCATGAGGGAATCATAGCTCATTAGATGATTTCTAATGTCATCATTAGTATTAAGTATGCATTTACTTCAATACTTTTATTAGAGTGTTCATAGAGACTGGTGTCTTCATTAACTTTACACTCTCATAGGTGAGTATGTCTTGGTAACATTTACTTAGGCTCATTTGATATTTCTCTCACCTTTCGCATTAGCCTCTTATAATCTTGTCACCACATTATTTAACTTTAGCACTCATTTACTCTTCATAATTACTCACCACATTACGTGGAATTTTCATTTCAATCGTATGCCATGCACTTGGCCCTTTGTAGTGTGTGTGTTCACACCTCTTCTTAACCCCTCTTGGGTTTTCATTGTTATCAAATCACAATTACAGTCTAGGTTCA
The DNA here is from genome assembly GCA_027704765.1 of Solanum habrochaites. Lineage (NCBI taxonomy): Eukaryota > Viridiplantae > Streptophyta > Magnoliopsida > Solanales > Solanaceae > Solanum > Solanum habrochaites. The sequence goes on from JAKWJA010002498.1 coordinate 44,179,328, forward strand.
CTTACTTTTTTAAATGTCGCTACTTTTAAATGTATTAGCTTAATGATTCCACCATACAAGCCACGCGGCTCATTCAGTGTTTGGTCTAAGTGATTCATATTTCCCAAAACTTTATGGTACAAGGACTTATGCATCTTGTAGATCTACGAAAGCATAATTTATTTGGATTTTTAGAGGCATTATTATTTATATATTTATTTACTTAGACTTATTGTTTAATATACGAATTGGACAACAGAACCCTATTTCCAATTCCTTATTAACACTTATCTTATAGTAAACTTGATATTGGTATTTTTTCACTTTGGGGGGACCTAAGTTCGAATCCCACCACGTCCCATAATATTTTACTTTCTTTCCTCCTCTTTTTTTTTTTTGTTTTCGTTTAAGGCAAGGAGGTTGTGGGATCAATCCCCCCAATTCTCATCTTTTCTTTTTATTTATCTCTTAACTTTCCTCACCTATCAAAGAGGTTTGTGGGTTCATCCCATTCACCTCATTTTATTTTTCTCGTTATTTTTTTCTTCTAACTCTCTCATATATTCAAGAGGTTTGTGGTTCAAAAAAATCCCCACTCTCCTCATTATTTTTTCTAATTTATTTTTCTTTTCTCCTGACTCTCTCAATATATTTCAAGAGGTTGTGGGTTCAATCCCACTCTCCACATTTATTTTCCTTTTCATTTCTCATGAAATTTTTATGTAGTTTACATTTTGTGAAGTTTCTTTCCTTGGGTTCATTCCCAATAACAAAAAAGAACCACCATTTTTAAATTTTTTGAAAACATATCTTCTTTTTTTTTTTGTAATTCTTTGGGCCGAGACCACCATAGTTCCAGCAAGATTGAAAATTCGGTCTCTTCAATCCTCTCCTCCCATTCTAGGTATATTTTGTAGTATTTTGAGTGACATTCAGTCAGCCACCTTGACCTTATATGAACATCACGTTTTAAACATTTTATACACGCGTAACACAACATTTTAACATACAAATTTCAGGCAGCAAACATAGTAAATTTTCAGCACACAGATGCTCAAAACAGTCACCTATATATACTTTCCCGGAAAATATTTTGCATCCCTTACATGCTTTCCGAATACACATTCAACACATAATCACAACCAGACCTAAAATTATCTACCGGAAGACATACCAACGCATCCTTTGAATCTTTCAAAAGATCTAATGACATGGGCATGCAATGGGGAAAACCTTAGTTTTTCCATCGCGATTAAACTGAACCATAAGGGTCTCTTCGTAAATGAACCAAGAGAGAATAAATCCACACCTGAAGTTGGTCAAAATATGATTCAATCGTGCTGCCTATTTCCCACTAAGCCAAAGTTTCACTACAAAAACAACAAGCAAAATCCGTCCAATGAATTGATTTTTACTTTTCGTTTTTTTAAGATTATTTGCTTTTGAGTTTTTTTAGCGTTTCAGGTTGCTTGATTGAACTTAGCCTTCAAGTTCTGTTTCTTTTTTCTTAAAGTAAGGAAGATTATGGAGAAGACTTAGTCCAAATTGGGAGTAATTTAAAATAATTAATAAATAAAAAAAATTTATTTTTTTTATTTTTTCCTTAATTTAAGAAATTAAATATTAATTAATTAAATAATTCACCAAATAAAACAGATTAAATTCATGGCTCCTACTTAGGCTCGAACCCCGTGGCTCATGAATTTTTCTTAACAGGGCATGTTGGACCCTTTCCTACCCAATTGCCCCTCCACCATATATTTAATAATTAAATGGTTCGGGTTAATAACATACTACCCTTAGCTTGGGAAAAATGAACCATTTTATTACCCCTAGACCCCCAAACTTATGATTACCCTTTTTTTTTTTGTCCGGTTAAGGGGGGACTCATGTCTGTAGATCTTTCATACTAGGGTGGGCCCTACATGGCTGGACCCGAGACCGTTCCTAGCTGGGCAACTAACTCACCAAGTTGGGTGTCTGTTCTGTTTCAAGGAAGGTTAAAGGTCTATCTAAACGTATCATCTCCTGTGTGTGGGAACCCGGTCTAAAGCGTCAGGCATTCTGAACACAGTAAGCTCACTGGGGGTAGCATAGCCATTTTTAGGGTTTTTACAACTTTACTTAAACACAAACACATATATTAACATATCATAAGAACACCATAAACATCAACTTCACATAAGGACCATCACCTTAAACAACTCCTAAGACACACTAGTGTGATGTGTAGGTAGCATCTTATAATACTACTTCCACAAAGCGTACCTAAGAAGTCACCCTAGACTAGGTATAACATGCTTAACAATTCATAACATTTATTTACAACTAGACATAAGGCCACACACTTTATAGCATCATATAGAGACTCTTTACTTTATTACAACCTTAGTCATAACTCATTTAGTTCATATTATTGGTAAACCATCCTCATGACACCTTCACAAGCTTACTTGTTCAATGTACATATGGAGTCCCATACCTCCACATATACTTAGTAAACTCACTTAGGAGCCATAAGTGCAATTCACATGCATACACATAATTCATATCTTGAAATAGCTAAGTCAATTAACAAGCATTCATACAATTCATACATAACATAATTCATTACTTCAAAAGAGGATCCAATCCTATCCTTTATTGAAGTCATATAGTGGAATGGATATATAGGGTCCATAGTCCTAACTATGCTAATTACACTTCTCAAGGAATTTAGATTAGAATTCATATTCGTATCTTAGTTAATTTATTAACATTTGGGATATATAGACATAAACGACATAGACTATGTTAGCTACATGAAATCCGGTGTTCTACTCCCACACCGAAAAAAGAGGGTACTACTTGCATAGGTAGGACTTTCATATAAAATAGCCATTCTAGTGGGTCCACTAAGCTAAAACTTACGGGGGCACGTAGTTATGTAACAAGAAGATTTCTTCTAGAAACTTTGACTTGCTAATATGGAGGTTTCTATCTAATGAGACAACATCTATGTTGGGAACCCAAACCTACTAACGTGAAGGTTCTCTTTGTGGGAAGCCGAACTTACTAACGTGAAGCTCCCACTCTCATTTGTCATGTTCACTCGGGGCTAATATTAAACTCCCTTTTTAAACATCATTAGGTCTTTAGATAACATTAGTTTATAAGGATTAGACTTTAGGGACTTGCACCCTCATACATTATATAGCTCAAACGTATCTAAGATGAGAATGTCCTTTAATCAAAGAACCTACATTATGTGAGAATGTCCTTTCGCATAATCATATCATATTTATACTATAGTGTAGTTTAGATTACAATTGAGTAATACATTTCAAGAGACTCAATTATTCATTAGACTACCATTAACATACTTTATTCATAAATGCATGTGCTTGTGTACATACATGTGGGATTTACCTTCGCATAAACCCCTTTAGGAACACATGTTCATAACTTAAATAATCGTTTACTTTACATGCATAGAAATAGGTAATAATGCATAGGAGAACTATCATTTCCTTAGTCATCATCAATCTTTCCTACTCGTAGATATGCATGAAGTATGGTGTACATTAATCAATATGATGAGACAATGGCTATCACATAACATTGAGGAAGCCACCCTCTAAAGATCATAACACATGTACAACATTCCTCAAGTCTCATGTCATACACTCATACATAGCATTAAGGACAATAGAGTACACACACTCACACTACACCATAGGATACAAGAGCATATTCAACATTAGAATAGAAGACCCCAAGCATAATTTGATAATGTGTTCATATAGGTAAGGGTCATGCTACTAGAATGTCTTTCATTATTATCCATTTAGACCACACCTAACCTATCATGATAACCAGACATATGCGTATAATATCATTTCCACCCCTAGGTCATACAACTAGTTTGGAGGGCTATTCATATACTACATAAAATCAATTCACTTAGAACATGATATTAGAATTAAGGCTAAATCCTTCAACTTCCTAAACCTGGAAATCATCATATAAATTCATCTTCAATCTAATGCCTCCAAGTCCATGATCATAACACATAAACATGTAAACAAATGTAAACACCGCCACCTTAAGTGGCCATACCGATCAACATAATTCAAAATACATTCTAAGCTAATTAGAGGAAATACGTCAACTTACCAAATCTCCAAGATAATGATCATATTTTATCATTCCTCCACAGTTCATATTCAATTAATATATATAATAACAGCAATAAGAAATTCAATACAATCGAATCACAATTATATAAACATAAAATCAAGATTAGAAGACCCAAATGATAGGCCAATTTGAGAATTTAGGAGGATCATAAGTTCTTTGTAAATATGGATAGAAATTCATCATAAAATCAGAAGCTAAACATATATTAGAATGATTTTGAAATCAATTTGAGAAAGAACCTATTGCTATATTTAAAGATATGATTTTTGACTTAAAATCATGTTTGGAAAAACTTTTAAAGGACTTCCTAGATGAATGGTTGTCACGACCCAAAACCGAGCCGCGACTAACACCCACATTTACCCTCCTATGTGAGCGAACCAACCCATCTAAACCTTATCATTTCAATTTTATCAACATAAAGCAATTCGGAAGATTAAATCATACATGAAGACAATTCAATAACTTCTAAAATTCACTTCTATTAATTCCCCCAAAATTGGAATCATCACCACAAGAACATCTATGATCAACTTACTAAACTAAGGAGTATTCCTAAGAAGCTAAAACAAATAAAAAGCTCAGTCCCCTAACATGCCGAAAACCTTCAAGGCATCAATACATTAGGAAGAGATCCAGTCCAAGCTAGAGCATTAGCTCACCCTGAAATCCGGTGTGACAAGACTGGCTTTAAACTAACTGTTTGATCGAATATGACGGCACGTTTGCTGCACTCACATAAATAACAAAAGGACACATAAAAGTATGGGGTCATACAACCAAAAGTACTGAGTAGGGATCATCGGCCACTCACATAGAAACAGTATATATCAAGTGACATAAAGAAATCACTATTCCTTAGTCATGCAGCATTTACAATTACCATAAGCCTTGTACAACACCTAGCACATCATGAGGACTCACGCCTCCTCATTATACTCAGTTGGGAAACATGTTCTTTAGATTAGAGTAATTAGATCTTTCAAGATCATTATATTACTTTACTCTCGTGTCGGTACGTGACACTCTGCTCCTCCTTCTATCCTGGTTACCTAGAAACTGGCACCCGATCATATACTATCCTGGTGTCGTAACGTGACACTCCGATCCTCATATTCTAAATCTGTACCAGGAACGTGGCACCCGATCCATATACTATCCTGGTGTCCTGGTGGTCGGAACGTGACACTCTCCTATCCTCATATTCTTCCTGGTACGGAACGTGGCCCCGATCCATAATACTATTCTGGTGTCGGAACGTGACCTCGTCACATCCGATCCTCATATTCTATCCTGGTGTGGAACCGTGACACTCCGATCCTCATATTAAAATATCCTGGTACCGGAACGTGGCACCCGATCCCCTAATCTCACACTTTCATTCATAAGCCCTCTTTTATACCAAGGCATCATCCATTAACAAGTAGATTAGGTTTTCTCAAGATTTAAGAACACATTCAATAGCTTTCGTCATGCTTATTTATCACAATCAATGTATATATATAAGATCACACAATGCATACACGCACTTAAGCATATAGAAGACTACTAATACTACTCAACCCTATCCATTCAACTATTATAGTTTTACTACAATAGTGAAAAAAAAACCATAACCTCCCTCCACGAAGACGTGATCAACAAGAAAATTCCCTCACTTTCTTGTTGTCCTCTTCGTTCCTCTCTCTCTCTACGTCGGTCTCCTCTCCTTTTTCTGGTCCTCTTTGTTCTTTCTATTTTTCTTATTCAAATCCTCGTTCTTTTATAATTACCTAATTAATATATAACATTAAGAATAAAATTGCAATAATAACCCACTAATTAACTTAAGGTTACCTCTTTTAACCCCAAGTAATTAGACCTTATTAACATTAACCCCTAACTTTATAATTAAGCAGGAATAGTCAAAAACGTCCCTAAAAAACATGTAAAGCAATCCACCCGACTGGGATTTTGCGCAACCTGCGAACGGCCCGTCGTGCCTTGCGACGGTCCGTCCTGCAGTCGTCGGCAACCGTCACGAGCCGTGTTTTCCCCATTCCACGACGACTCTGTGCCGGTCCGTCCAAGCCCTGTGACGGTCCCGTCCGGCCATTTTGTTCCTAAGTTCAGAGATCGATTTGCAGTTATCCAATTTCAGATTTTTCCAAGTATTTTGAAACGACGCCTCCACGACGGTCCGTCGGGCCGTGACGGTCCCGTCGTTGGCATCCGTCTACTTCTGGCCAATTCTTTCCAGAATAAAACTGTTGGCTCAACAAACACTGAACAGGTCTTTAACAATAGATACCAATTTTACCTATCGTTCGCCCCCGAACTATCACAAGAAGGAAAACAAGGGCGAAAGGAATAACCTGAAGCTTTAAAACAGATGTGGGTATCTTTCTGCATATTTCCTCCTTCTCCCATGGGCTTCGTCACCGGTCGATTCTTCCATTGCACCTTGATTGGATGCAATCTCTCTTGACCCCTTTGCCGACTTCTCTACTAAAATAGCAACATTACTCCTCATAAGACAAATTCTTATCAAGGCAAAACTGAATCCCAACTGGATAATGTATTTCCCATCCCCATGTTTCTTTTCAATCAACATCGACACCTGAAACACCGGATGTACTCCGTACAAGCCTGGAGGTAAGGCTAACTCATAAGCCACTTCCCCTCGCGTTTCAGTACTCTTCAAAGGGACCAATGTACCTGTGTCTTAGCTTGCCCTCTTTTACCAAACCGCATCATCAACCCCCCTTTCATTTGGTTAAACTTTTACAACACGACTTGTTCACCCTCCATGAACTCTAAGTCTCTAACCTTTTCGATCTGCATATCCTTTTTTGTCTCCTTTTTGCGCCGCTAGAAGCTTTTCTTGATGGACTCACTTCTCATCTAATCCTCCCTCAAAAGAATCAAGTACCCCATGATCGAACCTCGAATGCATCAAACAACCAATCGGAGACCTACATCTCCTACCATACAGTTGGCTTAAATGGAGCATATCATGCTTGAGTATAGCTTTATTATTGTTATGAAAACTCCGCTAAGGGTAAGAAGTTATCGAATAGCCAACGGACCCGAATCTATCACACATGCACGAAGCCTATCCTCCAACCCTTGAATCGTTCGCCAATCAGACTGACCATCGGTCCCCTGAGGATGGAACGCGGTACTAATTCCAACCTAGTACCCACTCTGCATGCCAATGTTTTCCAAACTTAGAAATTTAAACTGCGTACCTCTATCTGATATGATGACAGTGGAACTCCATGCAATCGACACAACTTTCTGAGATGTACAGTTTGGGCTAACTTCCTCTGCATTGTAAGTCACCTTAACGAGAATGAAATAGCAGACTTAGTTATCTGTCCACCATCAATCACCCACAATGGGTTCGAAATTGCCCAATTCTTTTGAAGACCAACCACGAAGTCCATTGCAATTCGCTCCCAGTTCCATTCCTAATGGGCATTCTCTTAAGTGTTTCCTCCGGGCCTTTGGTTTTTCATACTTTACTTTGCTGACAATTTGGTTGGACATTTGGCAATAAAATCCACATATACAGGCTTCATTCTTTTCCCCAAAATGTTGCTGTTTAGGGTCACGGTACAATCTTGGTTTCCACCCGGAGTATCGAATACCTTGAACTATGAGCTCTGTCAGAATAGTGTTATCAAATCATCGACGCGGGTACACATACCCTTCCTTAATCCTCAAAACACACCTTCCGCGTCGATTTTTGCTTTCTTTGCCTCGCCTTGCAACACTTTTAATTCTCGGATCCGGATCAAATTTTTCATCATTAACCTTCTTTCCCTTACTCTGTCACGGAAGGAAGATCTTTGCCTCCACACAAGCTAGAAATCCTCCCTCTCATTTACTTCTAATCTCATAAGGTCGTTACCCGAATCTTCTGAACCTTCTCTAGCTAATGGGCGTCTAGAAGCTTGCCAAGTGAAGCTAGACTTGAGACTTCCCATGCTTCCCGCCTTTCTACTTAATCATCATCCGCTACACAACCTTTCGCCTTCCCGGATGATACAAGATAGTGAGTCCCGTAGTCCCTTCATTATTTTCCATCCATCTCCTTGTCTCAAATTCAAATCATCTCTGATTGAAGACAGCCTTTAACTACGATTATCCGTAATAGACCTCCACACTTAACCCCCATATAAGTATTGTCTCCATGCTTTAATGCAAACACCACTGCAGCCAACTCTAAATCATGGGCCGGATAATTACGTTACATGGCCCTTTATTGTCCTTGAATCATAAGCAATTCCCCTTATTCTCTTCATTATCACTGCACCCAAACCCGATAGATGCATCACAATCGAACAATGAAATTCTTACCATTCCACTGCAAGGAGAGATTGGTTGCAGTATGTCAACAGAGTCCTTGAGTCTTCTGAAAGTCTTCCTCACACCATCCGACTATACAATGGCACATTTTTGACTTAGTCCAAGTTCGTCAGTTGGGAAAGCATAACGAGACCCCCCTTGACACAATCGTCGGTAGAGTAGCTTTAGCTAACCCAACAAAGCTCCTATTTCTGACACTTATTAGGTCTTAACCCAATTCTTCATCTACTTCGATCTTAGAACGGATCCATCACATCCACCATCACTCCATCCTTAGAAAACCCCGTGCCCCAAGAAGGACACTGCATCTAAGCCAAACTCACACTTAGAGAACTTGGCATAAAAAGCTTTTTTTCTCCCTCCAACGTTTCCAATACCAACTCTCAAATGCATCCTCAATTTTCCTTCTTTAATCTGGAGTATATCAGTATATCATCAAGAATACGATCACAAAGAGATCTAAATATGGCTTAAAAAATCCCTTTCATCAAACTCATGAACGCAGCAGGGGCATTCGTAGACAAAAGGACATCACTACAATTTGTATTCCATACCTGGTTTTCTAAATCAGTCTTTGGCACATCCCGTTGCCCGTATTTTCAATTGATGATAACCTGATCTCAAAGTTTCAATCTTAGAGAAGACACACAGCACCTTGAAAACTGCTCGAACAATGTTCATCAATGTGGAGGAAGAGGATACTTGTTCTTTATAGTCACCTTTGTTTGAACTGCCGTAGTCTATGCCATCCTAAACTCCCATCTTTCTTCTTTACAAACAAAACCGGCGCACCCAATGGAGATGCACTTGGTCCTAATAAAGGCCTTTCTCAACATTCTGAAGTTGGGCTTTTAATTCCTTAACTCCGCGGGTCCATTCATAGGGGGTATAGGGAAATGGGGCGTTACCCGGTTTTCAAGATCACTACGAAAGTCAATATCCTATCTGGGGGCATAACCCGAAGATCTACAGGGAAGACATCAAAAAACTCACGGACCAACCGAAAACCCGACTCAATCGAAGGTACTGTTCGGTAGTGTCATCCTTGAGATGTGCCAAGAAAGCTAAACACCCTTTACTAACCATGTTTCCTTAGCACGAGAGGAAAGGAGATGTGATACGCACCGGATTGGAAGTGTAGTCACCCTCCCACACTAACGGATCTGTCCGCAGGCTTGGCTAACGTCACCGGTTTTAGGCATTTACAATCCAAGATCCGCGAATGCGGAGAAAGCAAGTCATACCCATAATTACATCAAAAATCAACCATCTCTAAGATAACCAAATTTACATAAGTGTTACTCCCCAAAAGTTCCCAAACAAGACCTATATACTTTTCAACTACCACAGACTCACCCACCGGAGTAGAAACCGAATAGGCATATCAAAGTAATTCACAATGTAAATTTAGACCATTAGCAAATTAGGAAGATCCCTAAGAAACTGTGGATCCGGATCAACAATACAGAAATCCATGCAAATCAACATACCAGAAGATTACCTGTGATGACAGCATCAATGTTTTTCCCGCCTCTGTCTCCCCGTTAAGCATAAACATTGGCCCTTTCGTTTGTTTGTCCGTTGGCCTCCTACCATTTGTGATGTTATGGCTCCATTTTCCCATCACCCCGGCCATTTTTGGTGACCACCATTAACCTCGACCACCCTCGTCCTCCGAAATAACGGGCTCTGCCATGACCACACCCTCTACCTCTAACTGTTGGGGGTCTAATTCCTCTGTTTTGGACAAGACCTCTTGATATGCCCATCTCCCCACACCCTAACACTCTCTAGATTCACGCATAGTCCTCTCAGAGAAATGTTTTGACCGGTCTGAGTTGGACCCCCAACTACAACTACAGTGTGTGTGAGACTGAATGGGTCAAAACCTGAGTAACCTCCTGAACCCGTCCTCTAGAGTAAGAACCATTAAACTCCACCTCCCTTCGAAACCTCTTTGATGTCGATCCATGGTGAATTCATCTGGCTTCACTCCCTTCCACCTCTACCACGAAATCTACCACTTCTTGAAGGATTTTGCCGGAGTTCGCTACCTGTAAGGCGAAATTCGCAACTCTGATCTCAACCCCTTCACAAAACGGCGAATCCGGCTCTTGTAAACTGAAACTAGTTATGGGTTACCTATCTTGATAGGCACGAACTTAGCCTCATATCCTTGACCGACCTCCTACCTTTGGCTCTATGCTCAAAAACTTCATCCCTTTTTTCCTATCCCTCAAGTAACGGGATATATTTTCATTAAACAAACTAGAGAATGAGGCCCAAGTCATAGGTGGTGCCTCCTGTTTGGTTGAAACATTCAACATGTGACCGCCACCACATTTTGGCGTTCCCTGAAACTTATAACTCACGACTCAACACCAAACGTTCTACATACCCATCTTGTTATACTCTGACAGTCAACAGAAAAAATCCGTAACATCCTCAAAAAGATCTGCACCTTGGAGCCGGGAAGTTTCAACTTTCAGAACTTACTAAACAGTTTCATGCCTCATCATCGTCATTATAGGCCCCGTAGTCAGACGTGGGAAACATCCTATGTCCAATAGCATCCATCGAGGGGCCATAGTGGCCTGCATGTCGTACCTCTGAAACCGGAGGTGTTGGTTCAGAAAACACGGGTGGTGCCTGCAGCCTATCAATCAAAACACCCACTAGATAAGCGAGAACCTGTTTGATCATCTCTGGGGTAGGTTGGGTTGGCCTTTTCCTCATTCTTACTTGTTCCATCCTCCCATCCTCCTCCCCTATCTCTCTACTTCCTCAGTCGCTGGAGGAGTCCCGCCCCTAGCCACCAGCATGGGCTTAAGTGCTCCGTCCTCTCCCTCTGAGGACGTCTCCCACGACCTCTACACGGGCCTCTTCCACTGTTTCCTTCGGCTACAGCCCCGGTGGCTGGCTCATATGCATCTTGTCTTGCTGATGTTGATGGTTGGCGTAGTCGTTCCAGTTCTAACCATCTGCGAAATAGAGTGACGATGGTGAGATACCAATTTGTATCACCTAGATACCAATATGGATCAAGTAATAGCAACAAAGAAGAAAGAAGGCGAAGGAATTTGTTCCTAAAAAGTCTTATAGCCTCTCAAAGAAAAGTAAAGAAAGGATGCGTCCCCCTACCGTTCTTTAAGACTCTAACTAGAACCTGTTCTTGGTGAGGATACCAACTAACTAATGCTCTGATACCAAGTTGTCACGACCCAAAACCAGATCCGCGACTGGCACCCCCCATTTACCCTCCTATTTGAGCGACCAACCCATCTAAACCTTCTCATTTCATTTAATATCAACAAAAAGCAATGCGGAGACTTAAACTCAAGAAATGCGACAATTCCAATAACTTCTAAAAATTCACTTCCTATTAATTCCCAAATCTGGAAGTCAATCACCCCAGAACATCTATGATCAACTTACAAACTAAGATATTCCTAAGAAGCTAAAACAAAAAAAACTGTCTTGCTGCGAAACTTCAGGCATCAAGACATGAGGAAGGAAGTTCCAGTCCAAGCAGAAGCATTAGAGCTTCACCCTTAAAGATCCGTTGTGACACAAGACTGTGAACACTGTTTGTCGAAGATGACGGCCCGTTTTGCTTGCACTTCCCATAAATAAACAAAGGAAAACAATAAAAGTATGGGGTCATTACAACCACAAGTAACTGGAGAGGTATCATCGGCCACTCAAAATAGAAAAACAGTATATATCAAGTGACATCATGAAATCAACTATAGCCTTAGCATGCAAGCATTTTACAATTAACATAATCCTTGGTTCCAACACCATAGCAATCAATGAGGACTCACGCCTCCTCATCATCTCATTTGGGGAAAACATGTTCTTTAGATGAGTATATTTTAGTATCTTCAAATTCATTCTATTACTTACTCTCTGTCGTACGTGACACTTCCAACTCTGCTCCTCATTCTAATCCTGGTACCCGGTAACTTGGCACCCACGCGTATCCCAGACCTATCCTGGTGGTCGGAACGTGACACTCCGATCCTCATATCTAATCCTTGTAACCACGGAACTTGGCACCCGATCCATATACTATCTTGTTGTTGGAACGTTACACTCCGAGCCTCATATTCTATCCTGGTACCGGAACGTGGCACCGATCATATACTATCCTGGGGTCCGGAATCGTGAACACTATCCGTCCTCATATTCCTATCCTTGTGTCAGGACGTGACACTCCGATCCTCATATTCTACTCCTGGTCCGGAACGTGGCCCCGTCCCCTAATCTCACTACTTTTCGTTCATTAAGCCTTCTTTTATACCAACGGCAATCATCATTAACAAGTAATTAGGGTTTCTTCTTCAAGAAGTTAGATTTCACATAGCTTCATACATGCTTATTTTATCACAATCATGTATACTATATAGTATCACATAGGCATCACGCAATTAAGCATATAGAAGACTTAATAATACTACTTCAACCCATATCATTTCGCTATTAAGATTTACTAAAACAATAGTGTAAAAAAAAAAAACATAACCTACCTCCACCGAAGAATCGTGATCAGCAAGCAAATTCCTCAATTTCTTTTGTCCCTTCGTCCCCTCGCTCTACTCGTTCTCCTCTCCTTTTGTCTGTCCTCGTTTGTTCTTTCTATTTTTTCTTATTCAAACCCTCTTCTTTTTACCCTAATATATCTAATTAAGAATAAAAGATGGCAAATATAACCCACTAATCACTATTAACTTAAGGTACCCTCTTTTTAACAAACCCCAAGTAATTAGCTTTATTAACATTAACCCTCTAACTTTATAATTAAAGCAGGAAATAGTCAAAACGTCCCTCAAAACGTGTAAAAGAAATCGACCCACCAGACTGGGATTGCCAACCTGCGACGCCCGTCGTGCTTGCGACGTCCCGTCGTGCTTGCGACGTCCGTCCGCAGGTCCGTCCGCAAACCGTCGAGAGTTGTTTTTCCCCACCGAAAACTCCGTGACGTCCGTCCTGCCATTTTGTTCGAAGTTCAGAGAGTCGATTTTCAGTACCCAATTAGATTTTTTCCAAGTATTTTGAAAAACGACCCTCCACGACGGTCCGTCGTGCCCGTGACGGTCCGTCGTGGCATCCATCACTTCTGCCAGTTTTTCCAAAATAAAATCTGTTGCTCAAAACGACTAAACAGGTCGTTACAATGGTTATCTATGGATGAATGACAACAATACCTTTTTCATTAGAAAGACAACAAAAATCTAGGAAGAAGGCTCCAAGAATCCGACTCCATAGATTGTTCTTGAGCTTGGTCTTCAACGGAGGTTTTGGGGTTTTTTTTGAAGAGAAGAGAGTTTTGCGGATTTTTATTTCTTAATGGGTGTTGGTGTTTTGGATTGGGAAAGGGTTTAAAAAGGTCCTAAAAAGAGTTTATAACTGTATCCCTAGGTTAAAAAAATATCCCCATACTTATTGGGACTCTTAGTCATGTCAAAATTAACTTTAAAATGACACAACAGGATTTGGGAAGTTGCCCAGCGCAGAGGCAACCTCTGATTTTCCCCAAATAGATTTTTAGGCAGTGTGGGGTTTTGGATTGGGAGAGGATTTAAAAAGGTCCTAAGAATAGTTTATAACCGTGTCCCTTAATTACCAAAATATCCCCACACTTATTGGGTCTTTTAGACATGTCAAAATGAACTTTTAAACGACGCAACCAGATCTGGGAAGTGGTTGGCGTCGCTGACTCTGATTCTGCCCCAAATAGTTTTTGAGGCAGTGTGCCTTGTGTTTGGAGTTCGACGCGAGGACTGCTCCATTTCTTACTGCTGCACGCTGCCTTGGGCAGCCTCCTTGACAAACATTTGGGTCCTTCTTGAGGCCCTTAGGGTGGTCCTCGGGGAGTTGAATCTAGGCGTTTTGACCATTAACAAGTCTATTAAGATTCTAGGGTAGACTCCACAGTATTTCAAATCAAAATAACACATAATAACGAGACAAACATACTAGGACTCACTAGCATATCTAAAAACCAATGTTCGAACGTCTTAGACATTATTGGACGTTTGACCTCCATACCTATTCAAATATATTATAAAAGATGAAAAATACTTTATTAACATGTTATTAACTTTTGTAGGCCTATGTGATGCTCTAGCTACCTTAGTTTATTTTTGAGGGTGTAACATTTATAAATGTAAGACCCCGAAAATGACTTAGATGAAGCTAGAGACTAAAATGGTTATCGTGATGGTCTAAGGTCCGAAAATGGTTTATAATGTTTGTTTGAGGCAGTGTATTTGAAATTAGGTGCATTAGAAGTCAAACGTCAGGGGACGAACACGACGTTTGACGACTAAGTCACCTATGTGCCTCATATTTGGTTTTATGTGTTTATGTGTTATTAATGAGTTTATAAGGTCATTAACTGAGTTATTATTGTGTATATAGTAAGTGTGTCACGTTTTGTGAAGTTTGGAGGTCAAATGTCCAAGAACATCCATGATGTTCAAAACGTTTGGCTTGAAACGACCTTGCATGTCTATATATGTTTCATTGAGTTTTACATGTTCATTTAGGATGAAATTCATGTAAGAAGTCCTAAACTCGTATACAATGATGTTTGGGTTAGAAATGTCAAGGCAAACATTGCCAAAGACCATCCAAGGGTCCTTGAGAAAGGACCCAAAGTTGGTGCCAAAACTGTCCAAGATAGCCCAACCAACGGATGACAATCGATGTCTAGCGGGTCCATCTACGCCATTTTGGTTAGGTTTCAACATTGGATACTTAGTCATGGGAGAGGAAGGACCAAATACAAGATTCAGTCCTAGACAACGGACCAACAAGACAGTCTGTTGGTCAAGGGACGGGCCATCGTTGGACTACCCTCAATAAGTGTGTCCCTGCGCGCCACTTCACTATTAAGTTGAGGGGTGAAGTTTTAAATTCATCCCATGCCCCAGGACATTGGTGTAACGACCCGCTAGGTTGTTTTGAGAACTAGGACTAGTCTGACCCCTTTTGAAAATTTAAAGTGGTATTTTTTTGACTATTCGGAAGGAATAAGAGTATTTAGTTGATAAAAATTTTTAGTGAAGAATTAAATTATAGTTAATAGTTAGGGGTATACTCATAATTTATTAATATCTTTATACTTGGACCTATATATTGTTAAGTTAGTTGGATTAGTTTATTGGTGGATACGTAAGTATGAACATTGATAAGCAGAAGAAAATAAAAAAGGACTTAGAAACTACCCAAGCTGTCGCGATCATCACCACCTACAGACGAGAAGACTTAACTCAGGTAAAGGTTTTTTTTCAACGTTAGTCCTTTGAATGATTAAGATACTGGGTGTTGGAAGGGTTTGTTTGAAAATAATGTGTGGGTGGGACACCGTTAAAAATCAAAAAGGGAAGTTGGGAGAAGTTTTCAATTTGGTGGTATTTTACGTGGAAATTAATTGGGTAATGGGCAAACTTTATAATGAATAGATAGTGCAATTAAGAGATTAATTATATTTTGAAATTTGTATATGATTGGATGATCTTAATATTAGTAGGAATTGCTGGAAGTATTTTTGTGTTGAAACAAAGAATGGATACGTCAATTGGATTGGTGTTCGTGTGGTCCCTGGGATGTTGTAAATAAATTTTCTGAGTTTGTTATAAGGAATAATAAATAGGATGGATGTGAAAAGTGAAAGTAAAGTAACGGGAAAAAGTTTACCTTTTGTTAATACTCATGCGAGCTTCTGGGTTTGCAATCAGGTTGGTCGAGTTAAGATATTATTTTTTTTGTCTCAAAAAATACAATGAAATTATAGTAGGATTACAAAATATACATGTTGAAATATGGTATCCTGTCGTTGTGGTTATTGTATGAGTATTATAGAGTATAGGGGAAAACAAAATTTAATGGAGGAAAATCATTAATTATATTTATCAAGTTTCTGGGGATAAGCATTTAAGGACGTGAAATTGTTAATTTTCACAAAAGCTGGAAAGGTGATCACGTTCATGAACTATAATAGAAGGAGGGAATTATTTATATAAATTATACCAAGCCTAATCATTGAATAATGATTAGGAATAATCACTTATGAATAAATGAAAAAAAATAAAAAAAATAAAAATAAAAGATCATTGGCAATCATATACGTCTGCACATAGTGAGAATTTTGTAGTTCCATGTGGTCACTTTATTTATTTTAAACGTTCAATATTTACCCTTGAAAGTTTAATTAATATGGGTTATAGCTAATCCAATTTGGTGGTATCCTCCTTGATGAATATAAGGAATGTTCATGATATTTAGATGAGTGAGGCTTAAATTAGGCATGGAATTTTGACAAGTATGATAATTTGCATTAAACTATATCAAGATTTCAAGTTTAGTTAGACAATATGAGTGAGTTTTAGGGTTCTATGATAGGCCATATAAGAAATTGAATGTCTTACAAACTCGCTTACTACATTATATTGCCATCATGGTAAAGCGGTGAACATTCTGAAACTTTGCGAAAAGGAAAGGAAACTATCTTGGAGATCGTGACACGAGCTCGGGACTGAGGTCTATGTTAAGACTTTTAGACTTGTTGAAGGACATTTTCCTAATTAATGAAAAAAATGGAAATAGACAAGGGGTAAGGCGAAGATGGGGGGCTCGTAACAATGGTGTGACGGGCGTTGGTCGAGTAACGGTGTTGATAAAACGGGAAAGTTAATACTATATAATGCGGATTGTCTATTGAGAATTTCCAAAGCATATGTGCACTAGATTGAGTTATACTATTTAAGTTAAATTTTGTGTGATTTTGTTTTCTTATTGACCAACCGTTTTATAGGTGATAATTGAGGTGGTTATGTATTTGTTGATATGATTGAGTGAGATACATATCCCCTTATATTGAACAATATGTATGACATTACATTGACATGAGATGAGTATAAGTTGGGCACGTGGAGGATCGTACGTGAAGGGGAAGGTGAGATGTTTATTATTAAGATGCCCAATTTGGGCAGTGGAGACCGTTCCGTGCAGGAAATGCTGGAATTAAGGATAGTGCGTTTAGATCGTCGCACAGACACGTGTGAGATCGTCCTGTGTCGGTATATGGACCTCGCGAGTCCCCCATGGGTCCTGAACCTCGATGTTGTTATTCTGTGGAGTATCATGTATAACAGTGAGTGAGACTGGATATCTGAGCTTATATTCATTTCACTGGTATCATATTTGCATGCATTCCATACCTCATGCATTCTTGATGAGTATGTGCGTTTGTTGTTGGAAAAGTATTATGCTGATTTCCTTATTTGATTGAACTTAAATAGCAAGTGTAATATATATATATATATATACTTGTATAATCTAAAATTTATTTTCTATATAACTCCCGTCATACTCTTCTTGTCGGTCAATGAGACATACTGAGTACACGTGGTTTCATACTCATACTACACTTGTTGCACTCTTTGTGGGCAGATCAATTCGAGTAGAGAGCACATCTCAACGGAGAGTTTGAGTCCGAGTTTGGAGTGTCTTGAGTTGTTAAGACTTGCTTGGCTGTTACGTTTGCCCACAACCTGCCTCTACTTTTACCTTTCTACGTATTCTGTCTTATTCAGTATTCGAAAGGATATCCCTTATGTTTAGATTTGTCATTTTAAGTTTCAGACTTGCTCGTATTCTAGGAAGCTCTTGTACTTAGACACCAATTCTTGGGGTGAAATGTTTTAGCTTCCACAGTTCGTACTTTACGGAACTTCAAGTGGTTGGATTTATTCTTGCTAGTGTTAGGTCTTTTTACTCATTTGTCGGTTTAGTTGGTTAATCTGTTGGTTGGCTTACCTATTGTTGGGAAATAGGTGCAATCACGACCTGCAAATTTGGTCGTGACAAGATTGGTATCAGAGCCTAGGTTCATCGTCTCAAGATTACAAGAGTAATGTCTGTAGAGTCTTGCGGATCGTATGAAGGGTCCATACCTATTTCGAGGGCATATAGGACATTTAGGAAATATTTTGTTCTTTGATTCATTATTGTGCACACTTGACCTGTAGAGAAATTTCTAATCTTGATATCGCATTTCTCTCAGATGTAGAGAATCGTACATCGGAAAGTGGCGGTCAGGATCTTATTCCTGCGCCTGCTTTTAGGTATACTATCCGAGGTAGAGGTAGGGACGGAGCTCGAGGCGGAGGTAGGGCCGTATTGCAACACAGTGGATGGTCAAGAACCACAGCTACCCAGGGTTATTATAGGACCGTACATCCTGGCAGAGTATCATGGGGATGTGCCAAGATTGTGCACAGGGGGATGGGCCGTCAGGCTCCACCCAGTACTGTTTTCCCCCAAGGCTCAAGATACTTGGCTCGTATGTTAGGAATCCTAGAGGGGAGACCATGCAGGAGCTTTGCCTGCCCACTTCTGATGCTCACAGACCCATGTTGGAGGTCAAAATCTAGATCCGGATTAGTTTCTCCAGATTCTCAGACTCCCAGGACTCAGCCAGCTGCTCTGTAGCTCCTCGTTGGTCTTGGAAGGTATGGAGTTACAAATATGACATCAATTGGTGAACCGGGCCTTCTATGACTATTGATGAGGCAAAAAAGATGTTTGGGAGGTTCAGACTAAGAATCCTTACGACTTATACGGGTGACTTAGCTGAGGATGCATATGATTTATAGTTAGTTGTCATGAGAGGGTGCACAATCTTGGATTAGTGGAGTTCTCATGGAGGTGAACTACACACGTTTCAGCGACTGGCGCTCTGCTAAGCAGTGGTGGAGGATTATATTAGTAGTGGCCAGCTGGATCCCATCCACGATCCTGGACCTCAGTTTCTCAGGTTTCATCCAAATTTGTTCCACGCAGTGAGAGGGGAGCGGCAAGAGAGCCGAGCGTTTGAGGTTTTTTGCAGCAAAATGTTATGTTCAGTTACAGAGTCATGGAGGGGGGTGGAATTCATGCCATGGCAGGCATGCTCGTGATACTTCACCAGAGGCTCGTGGGTGAGAAGGTTTGTAAGGGTCTGATTATCCGATTCCGCAGGAGGTTCTCAGGTTGTTTGCTGCGTTCTGGTGTTCCATCCAAAATTGGTAGATGCTGCTAAGGATGTTGGAGATTGAATTCGCGCGGTGAGGATTTGAGCAGCGAGCAGGCGAAGGGATCGTTATTAGGTGATTATTGGTGTGCCCGCTAGGAGTAGGGGTTACTTGGGCAGGTTGTCACCGTCAGTCAGCAGAACCCATTCATGCTGCTATACCAGCGTCTGAGGCTGGTTACTGGGCTTAATCTTCGAGCTCGGTGTATAATTCGCCAGGGGTTCATCTTCTAGACCTGTAGTTAATGGAGGGCATTCTTGTCAGTCCGTTCCCCTCATCAGCCTGAATCTCGTAGAGGGTTGTTGTGACTGTGGTTCTATGGGACACTTTGTGAAGAGTATGCCCTTAGGACCAGAACCCCGGTTGGGGCTTACATCAGGGTTCTCAGGCTTAGACTCCAGGGTTGCACAACCTCCAGCTAGGGGTTGGTGCACAGAATGGAGAGGTAGTTCTCATTCAGTAGATAGAGGTTCTGTGGTTCTCCTTCTGGCGCCGAGGGGTGGTCGTGAGGTTCAAAATTTGAGGGAGGTCGTTTTCTCACTGTTATGCTTTCCAGGTAGGCCAGAGGTAAAGCCTCAGTGCTGTTATCACAGTTATTATTTCGTTGTCATACACCAGCTATGTATATTTGATCAGGCTCTACTATTTTTGTGCTCCACATATTTTGCCCTAGTCTAGATAAATTGTGTGAGTCTCTGATTTGGCGATACATGTTATACTACTGTCGGGGATTCTGGATTCTGTAGTGTAAATGGGTGTTTTTGGATCGATTATGTAACGGTTACTTTGATGGGGGATGACACTCATGCAGATTTAAAGGTCTGAGATATAGTAGATTTTTTGATGTGATTCTTGTTATGATTGGTTATTATTCTTCTTACCACGCAATTTAAATTGTCCATTCCAAGGACCACCACTTTAGCTCATACCTGGAATCCTATAGTAGAATGGAGAGGTTCTCTTATGGTCACCTTCTAAGGGCTTGTGATATCATTAATTTAAGTCTCATCAAATTGGTACTACAAAGAGGATGTTGGACTACTTGGCCCACATTCTAGATATAGTATTGAGACTCCATGCCTGAGTCCTATTACAGTAGTGAGTGAATTTTCAGAGTATTTCGACCGATTTGCAAGGTCTTACACCAAAATTGTGGTATTGATTTTTTGTATTGATGTGGAGCTAGGCACCGGCCTATTTTCCAGTCCTCCTGATGTATGGCACCGGTGAATTGAACTTTTGAAAAAAGTTTTTGAAGGAGCAGTCACGATTTGTTGAGCAAGGTTTTATTTAGACGAAGTGTAGTGTACTCCTTGGGGTGCTTGTGGTATTTGTGATGAAGAAGAAAGGATGGATCTCTGCTTTATGTGTATTGACTATCGCCAAGTTGAAACAAGTGTCCATCAGAAATAAGTTACCCGGTACTCGATTGATGACTGTTGATCAGTTGCAGGGTGTGCTTCAGTTTTCTCCCAAGATGATTTGAGATCTGGCTATCATCAATGAGTTTAGGCGAAGGAGAGGATATCCCTAAGATGGCTTTGAAACACGTTTCTGGCATTCCAGTTTTGGTGATGTCCTTTTGGATTGACTAATGCCCCTACAGCTTTTATGACCTTTGATGAATGAGGTTTTCAAACTGATTTGATTCCTTTGTTATTGTCTTCAAGATTGATATATGATAACTAACGCACTAAGGAGAACATGAACATCATTTGAGGATCGTGCTTGGGATTCTAAAGGAGAAGAAGTTTATGCAAAGTTTTCAAAGTGTGAGTTTGGCTTAGTTCCGGTAGCATTTCTTTGGGACATGTAGTTTCCAAGGAGGGTATTCATGGTGGTCCTAAAGAAGATTGAGGGCTGTTAGAGATTGGGTCAGACCTGCTTCAGTTACTGAGATTCGGAGTTTCTTGGGCCTTGCAGGTTATTATCGATGGTTTGTTAAGGGTGTCTCATCCAGTTGCATCTCATTATTACTAAATTGAAACAGAAGGAGGTGACTTTTCAGTGGTCTGACGAATGTGAGGTTAGTTCCAAAGCTCAAGAAGATTTATTGATTTCTGCTCCGATTTTGACCCTACCGTATAGAGGGAGAGGGTTTTGTTGTATATTGTAGATGCTTCTCGAATGGTTCTGGGTTGTTATTGATGCAGAAGGGAAAGATGATAGCTTATGCTTCGAGGCATTTGAAGGTTCATGAGAAGGATTACCTATTTCATGATTTAGAGTTGGCGGATGTTGTGGTTGATGAAAGATTTGGAGGCATGATCTTTATGGTGGTGCATTGGAGGTTGTTCACGGATCATGTTAGTCTCCAGTATATATTCAATCAGAGAGATCTCATTTGAGGCAGCGGAGATGGTTGGAGTTGCTCAAGGACAACGACAATAAAATGACTCTTCTTTATATCCGGCAAGGCCCAAATGTTGTAGAGCAAATGCCTTGAGTGAAAGGCGGGAAGTATGGGTAGTTTGTCGTTTAGCCATTGTTACAGGCTTGACGCGCCCGTCCTTTAGCTAGGGATGTCCAATCCCTGGGCAAAATCGCTTGTGAGCACTTGAATTTCCGAACTGGTAAGGTGTATGGCTTATATGGAGCTTTAGGTTCATCCTTGTTGGAGCAGATTCGGGCTCAAACAGTTTGATGATGATGATGGTGTGATGGTGATTATGTTGTAGATTAGGCGACAAGGTGTAAAAGGAGAAGCCAAGGCTGAAATTCTTGAAGTGAGGGGAGTAGTTTTTGAGGATTAAGGGTTCGTATATTGGTTCCTTGTACAGGTGATTTGATTAGATGATATGGGGGAGCTCATAGTTCAAGGTACCACATTCATTCGGGGGGCTAATAAGATGTATCGGGATTGAAGCAAACACTATCGGTGGTGTCGTATTAAAGAGCGACAAGTAGATTTTGTTATATCGATGTTTGAATTGTCAGCAAGTGAAGTATGACCCCCCCCCCACCAAAAGCCTGGAGGTGTGACTGAGAGCAATGCCCATAACTGAGTGGAAGTGGGAGCGCACTTGCTAGGACTTGTGGTAGGGTTCCACGTACTGCCCCCCCCCCCCCCCCCCCCCCGGTCGCGTAAGGCCCCCCCTCCCTACAAAGTTTGGATGCAGTATGGGTCATACGTGGATCGACTGACTAGAAGTATTGCACAATTGTACAGTTAGGGACTACCTATAAACTCAGAGAGTTAGACCAAGATCTATATTCAAGAGATAGTTTCGTTTGCAATGGGGGTCTATATATATTATTTCAAGATCGTGGACCCCATTTACCTTCATTTATGGCGGCGGTCTAGCAGAAAGAGTTGGGGTTGGGGCACCTCGGGTGGATCTTGTTACAACCTTTAACCCTCAGACTGATGGTCAATATGAGAGGAACTTATCAGGTTTCGAGGATATGTTCGCGGGCATGGTGATTGACTTTGCGTGGTCAGTGTTGGGGACCGTCTTGGCCTCTACGGAGTTTGCTTACAATAATAGTTATCACTCGAGCATTGATAGGGCACCATTCGAGGCTCTGTATGTAGGAAGATGCGATCTCCAATGGATGGTTTGATGCACTTGAGGTTTAGACCATGGGGTACAGGTTTTTTGAGGGATCACTTTGGACAAAGCAAGTGACCAGATGCTTCTCATGGCTCAGAGTAGGCAAAAGAGTTATGCAGATCGAAAGATTGTGGAGTCGAGGTTATGTTGGGAGAGAGGGTTTTATTGAAGGGTTCACCCATGAAGGGGGTGTGCTGAGGTTTGAAAGAAGGGCAGTTGAGCACAAGGTATATTGGTCCTTTCGAGATGAGATTGTTTGAGCGTATTGGTTAAGGCGGCGTCGATCAGTTGGGCTGCACCTGGTTTGTCAGGTGTCCATCCTGTATTTTTCATTATTTCAATTGCTAAGAAGTATCATCAGGGTGTTGATCATGTCATTCAAGGGATTCAGTGTTACTTGATCAGCATTTGACTTTTGAGGAAGAGCCGATCACCATTTTGGATAGGCAAATTCGGCAGTAAGTTAAGGAGATGCTTCAGTAAAGGGTCCAATGGAAGCATCGTCAATGGAGGAGGCTTACCATGGGAGACCGAGTCAGACATGAGGAGTAAAAATCCTATCTCTTGAGCGTTAGGTTAGTGAGGTTTCTTTTTTCCGTTCCGAGGACGAACGTTTGTTTTAAGTGGTAGGTGATGTAAAACGACCGATAGTATTTTGACAAAAACTCCGGACTAGTTGACCCTTTTGAAAATTAAAGGGGTTTATTTTTTTACTATTCGAAAGACTAGAGTTATTTAGTTGATAAATTTTTTAGTGAAGAATTAAATAGTATATTTAGTGAGGTCATACTCATGAATTTATTTAATATCACTTTAAGAAGTGACACTATATATCTTATTTAAGTTAGTGAGATATGTTTTTTGTCTCCTTAATTAACATTAGAAAGGCAGAAAATAAAAAGGTGAGAAACTAACCAAGCGGGATAATCAACCACAGACGAGAAGACTGTCTCAGGTAAAGGTTTCAACATTTTTTTTTTCTTGTAATGGGGATGTAAGATACTGGGTGTTGAAATAATGTGTGTCGGGAACGTAAATCAAAAAGGAAAAGTTGGGGGAAGTTTTTAATTTGGTGGTATTTTACGTGGAAATTAATTGGGTAATGGGCAAAATTTATAATGAATAGATAGTGCAATTAAGAGCTTAATGATATTTTGAAATTTGTATATGATTGGATGATCTTAATATTAGTAGGAATTGCTGGAAGTATTTTTGGGTTGAAACAAATTAATGGATAAGTCAATTCTGGATTGTTGTTGTTCGATGTGGTCACTGGGATGTAAATACATTTTTAGTTTGTTATTAGGAATGAATAAATAGGATGGATGAAAAGTGAAGTAAAGGGAAAATTTTACCTTTTTAATACTCATGCGATGCTTTCTGGGGGGGTTTTGGGTTTGCAATCAATTGTCGCAGTTAGATATTATTTGTTTTTCTCAAAATTACTAATAAAATTCATAGTTATTGTTATTAAAAATATATGATGAATATGGTATTCTGTCGTTTTTTTTTTTGGTGTATTGTATTGAGATTATTAGATTATAAGGAAGAAGATTATGGAGTAGTAATTAATTATATTGATCAAGTTTTGGGGGGATAAGCTTCTTTTTAAGGACGGAAATGTTAATTTTACCAAAAGACTGGAAAAAGGTGATTAATCATTGAACTATCTAGAAGGAGGGAATTATTTATATAAATTATACCAAGCCTAATCATTGAATAATGATTAGGCATAATCACTTATGAATAAATGAAAAAAAAATTAAAAAAATAAAAATAAAAGATAGTTGGCAATCATATACGTCTGCACATAAGTGGGAATCTTTGTAGTTCCCTGGTCACTTTATTTATTTTAAATTTTCAGATAATTTTACTCCTTGAAGTTTTTAATATATATATGGGATATAGTAATATCAATTTTAGGTGGTATCGTCTTGATGAATATCATACATTATGATTATTTAGATGAGTGAGCTTAACTCTAGGCTTGAATTTGCAGTAGATAAATTTTTGCATTAAACTATATCAAGATTTTGAAGTTTAGTTAGAAAATATGAGTGAGTTGAGGGTCTATGAAGGCATATAAGAATTTGAATTATACCAAACTCGTTACTTACATATATTGTACCTCATTGGTAAACGTAAACAATTCTGAAATTTGCGAAAAGGGACGGAACATATCTTGAGATTCGTGACACGAGCTCGTGGGAATTGAGGGTATGTTAAGACCTTTTTAGACTTGTTGAAGGGACATTTTACTAATTAATGAAAAAAATGGAAATAGACAAGGGAGTAAGGGCGGAAAGATGGGGTCGGTTAACAATGGTTTCACCTGTGACGGGGCGTTGGTACGAGTACCGCGTGTATACAACGGAAAGTTTACTACTATATAATGCGGAATTGTTAATTTGAGAATTTCAAAGAATATGTGCCACTAGCTGAATTACTATGACTTGTGAAATTTTTGTTGTGATTGTGTTTTCTTTTACACCCGTATTAGTTGTGCATAATTGGGTGTGGTATGGTATTTTTAATTGATTGAGTGAGATGATCATTATCCCCTTATATTGAAACAACAATAGGTATACATACATTGACATGAGATTGAGTATAAGTTGGGCACGTTGGAGTCGTCCGTGCAGGGGAAGGTGAGATGTTAGATGTAATTTGGGCACGTGGAAGGACCGTCCGTGCGGAAATTTTTGATTTATTATGATAAGGTTGAGAGCGTCCGACCAGACACGTGGAGATCGTCAGTCTGTCGGTTATATGGACCTGGCGAGTCCCCCATGGGTCATGAATCTCGATTGTATTTCTGAGGAGTAAGTATCATGGAATACGGTTGAGTGAGTACGATATTCTTAGTAGATCATTCATGGTATCATATTGCATTGAATTCCATCAACATTCATTCTGATGAGATATATGTTTGTTTGGTGTTTGGAAACGACTTGATGCTGATTTCCTTTATTGATGAAACTTAAATAGCAAGTGTATATATAGATTATCATACTTGTTAATCTAAGAATTTTTTTTCTTATATAACTCCCGTCACTACTTATTCGTTGTAGGTGAAATGAGACATACTGAGTACACGTGGTTTAGTACTCATAATACACTTGTTGCATCTTGTGGTGCAGATTTCATCCAATTCGGAGCCCACATCTCGAGGAGCAGTTGGAGTCCGAGTTGAGTGTATTGGAGTTAGTGGTGAGCTGCTTGGCTCTCCGTGTGGGCCCACACCTGACTCTATATTTTACGTATTCGTTAATTCAGTATTAGACAGGAATCCCTTATGTTTAGATTTGTCATTTAGTTTCAGACCTTGATCGTATTCTAGAAGCTCTTGTACTTAGACACCATTCTGGGTGTGGTTGGGGTGATAGTTTTAGCTTCCACAATTCTTAACTTATAAGGAACTCAATGTTGGATATTCTTGACTACGTGTAGTCTTTTTAATCTTTTGTTGGTTTGTTGGGTTAATATGTTGGGTTTGGCTTACCTATTGGTTGGGAACATAGGTGCAATCACGACTGCAAATTTGGGGGTCGTTGACAAGGACATTGTTTTTGACAGTATATGGTATTTTAAGGTAAGAAGTCATTACAACTCCCTTCAACAAAGTTTCTTTTTTAAAAAACCTACCACGAGGGTTCAAGGTGAAGATCTGAGCTGAAATGCTTTTGGTGGAGTTCTTCTTCAATATTCATTAGTGTTCTCTAATTAAGGGTCTATGAGAAAGAGTTTTTCGTTTGAGGAATTTCTAACCTTCGAGCCAATTCAAAGATGATTTTTTCAAAATTTCAAAAGATTGAAATGGTCCAATTTCTCCTCTAGGTCTGGGTTCTTGCATGAAAGGTTTCAAACTTAAGAATGATATCATTAATGTATAATGTTTTTGATTACAATGATTGAAATTCTCATACACCTTGCCCTTCACAAGTCTCTAAATTTGACTAAACTACGGGTTATGTGATATGCTTGATATTGATGCATTGGGAAGGGTCGATTGTTTTATGGCTTTGATTCATGTATACGAATTAGTGATTGATTGGTTTATAGGATGTTCAATTGATCAATGTTGAGCTATGTATATTCTATCATCTACTTGAATATTAAAGCTTATGGAATTCGGTATTGGACTTAATGCTTATGACTATGTGTGATTTCTATGGGCTGTATTGATTAATGTGATAATTGTAGTAAATTGATATCTAGGTTGTATTAGATTGACAAATATGTAGTGAATTTACTTAGTTTCATTGAGTATTGTTATAATTGCATTGAGTTATTAGTTATGGCCATGGGTAAGGGTCTTATGATATCGAATTGGATGATTTCGCTTTGAAATTGAAGTGGTAAGATGGAGTGGGGGTATGATGCCCTAATTCCCTTTATTTCATGTTAATTAGAGTTGAATTATATTGTGATCAGTACTGTCCACTTATGCTGGCAGTGCTATGTGAATTTATGTGGCCATGTCGGTGTTAGTTTATGCAATAAGATGATCATGGCCTTGTCGGCACTACTTGAAGTATTATGATGATTTATGTAGTGGATTTATGTGAAGTTGAGAATATATATCGAAATGTGAAGTAACGTGAAAGTATGTGTTCTTTCTATGTATGTTAAGAAATCATGTGGACTATGATTATGTACTTGTATGTGTAGTCTTACGGTTGATTGCATGGGGTCTATTGACTTATGAGTCTATGTTGTTATATTGATGATGGAAATGTTAGGTATAGGATAACTAAAGATGATTATAGTTATCTCCTAAGTGACTTAAGAATGACAGTAATATGTTGTGTTAAGTTTAGATAGGGTTTGTGTCTTGTCTGGGTTAGACTTGGGTACCCTCACATTGATATGCAGTTATTAATAGAATATGGAGATGTCTTGGAGCCTTATATGGTAAAGGCTCTTAGTCTTAAATGTATGAATGACAAGTGGAAACTCTGCATGATATTTAAGAGGGTCTTTATGTGAAAACCTTCGAACCATAGTGGTAAGATGCGAATGTTGACAGTCGAAAATCCCGGTAATTAATGGTATCCTTCAAGTCAAAGGAGAAATACTTAAGTTGATTTGCTTGGAATACATCATATAATCCTTAGGAACATAAGATGAGTTCTTGGTTCATTGGAAGGTTTAGCCCTAGAGGACCTCTTTGTAGGGTGATGTGTTTGGGTTACAAATTGATTGAGAACCCCTTCAGCATGAACCTGTTAAATGTGAATTGCTATTGGAACTAAGGCTTAGCACCGAGAGGAGGTAGGGGAAGGCAAGGAGTTTTAGGCAGTAAGGGATAAGACTAGAATACAAAGCATGCCCTTCATATTCCTACCATGTGCATACAATTGGAATGTGTCCAAGTTCTACAATGGCAAATTAGAACACCCCTCATGGAGTAGGTTTAGAACTCTGGATATCCATGCTGTACTAACATGGTTTATGTTGGTATGGGGGGGGCCTATTATCATCATATAGGAACTACTAATTAGAGAAGTTCTATGAATTTAGGTGGTGGCATGGGACGCTATCTAGACATTTCACTATAAGCTTTGAAGATGCTTTGAGTTCCTAGGTCTTGTCCAAGACCATTACTTGAATGTCCTTTATGTGATGAATGAATCTTAAATGAACTAATGAATGTAATAACTTAAGTGAAAAAAGTATGTTAAATGAATAAGTTTTGTCTAGAGTAGTTAAGGGTTGTCTAGTAAGGTGTTAAGGGGGCATAGGAATGGTCACTTCTTATCTTACCTAGATAAGTCTTAAGAATGACTCTAGTTAGGGAAGATGGTTGATTATGTAGACATGATCCAAACGTAGGTACTCTTAAAAATTACTTAGGTGATTTTTGGGAGGTCATTATGGATGGTATCTTCATGATTTACTTAAGTACGTCTTTTGATAACCTATGTAGGGGATAATGTCATATTATATGTATGCTCATGTTTATTAAGAGGAAACGATTAATCTTAGGTGTAGTCTTATAGGGAACTTCTTAAAGTGTGGTGTTAAGGGATTGTATGGGCCGGTGGTCTCTTCACAACTCACTAAAGTTAAGTTAAATCACCTTTGGAGGCGGATCTCATGTTCATTGTTTGATCTCTTGTAAATGTATGTTGAATTCATTATGGGTGGTCTTAAGGATTATTTAGGTGTGCCTAGAGAGGGTGGGGGTCTCTCTTTGTCTTACTTAATTTTGTATTAGGATAACTTTTAGTGAGAGAATTATATGATAAAAGGTGTGCAAAGTGAAGCTAAAGAACTTCACTATAACAGTGAAGTCAGTTCACTGTAAAGTGAAGTGAGTTCACTATAGTATTTCCTAAAAAAGTGACTATTTGCTTAAGAGATTTCTTCTGTGTTTCTAAGTTGTTAGTTGTTGTTTTTATTCTTATAATATCATATTTTAATATAAAATCATGAAAAGAATGTTGTTTATTAAATGTCCCTTTTCATGGTTTTTGCATGGCTTCCATACTTAGTAATCTTATGTGCTAACCCCTTCCTTTCCCTTTTTCACTAAAGTGTAGGGAATTGGAAGTCTTGATGTACCATGAAGGATAAATCGGTTTCTAAGAGTTGAAGATGAAGTATTGGTGAGTCCTCATCGATTCAAGGACAATATCCACAAGTTCCTTATGTTTGAGTCTTTATTTTATGTATTGCATGATTTTAGACAAAAGTATTGTATACTCTAAAGTTTAGATGCTTCAAGGAGATGTTGTAAAGGTTTAATGTTTTAAATGAAAGTCTTCCGCTTCTATAATCATTATGAAAAAAGTTCTTTGTGTGTGAAGAAAGTTTTGAATTTTTACTCATTGTAGTATGTTTATTGTGCAATGAATAATACGAGTGGCATAAAAGAGACTTCTTGCAGACTCATATGCCGTGTGGAGAAAAAAGGATGCTCTAACTTATAGGGTGTACTTGTGGGTAATGACAAAAATACAAGAGAGGGAAGGACATACTTGCCAGCCACCTATACCTCCCCTCTTACACTCTCATACTGGCTTACACATTCTTACCTTAAATCACCACCACTTCTAAAGGTCCTAACTACCGACACACCCTTCTACACTAAAGTATTAACTAAGCTATTAAACTCATTAATTCCCTTACTCTCCATACTCTACCCCGTTAGAATGAGAAGTTCAAATTCTAAACTTTTTAGATATAGATAGGTGTCATTCTTTTTACAACAAAGTAAAAACCGAAAGGGAGTACATAGCGAATACCTTTTGTTTGAAAGAGTTCGCTATCGTTTTTTCAAAATTGAATTTATTTTCTAATAAACTTTTCATCAACTACATGTTTGGTGCATTTGCTATCAGAAAATACCGGGTGGATAGTCTCATATTGAGAGCTACTTCCCATTAACTTTGGCAAGGTTCTCTCGAAGTAGACACAAAACATTTTCTATGAATAACTTGTCGGTCCCTCTTTCATAAGGTATGGTATCCTATAATTTTTATGTGTACAGTTCCCAAATTGGTGCAGAAGTGAGAATTTATGATATATACTCCCTGTTGTGCGTGCTTTCAGATAACTAGCTAGTGGATCCACAATAGAAGCTATGTTAATATTTTGGTACTACCTTGGCAAGTAGTCCACCTAGTTTATGTGTAGGGTTCCAGGACAACGGATTCCACATTAGCTCATGTAGTCAATGTCAGTTAAGGAAATATGTTAACGAAAGGTAAAATAAAATAATGGAATGAACTCTAACTAGGATGACCTAAGGGTTTTAGCTTAGTCTATGTAGGGGTATGGGACTCTACCTAAAAATTGACACTAAGTTACACGTGAAGGTAGTCTTGGAAGGGATTGTCTATGTCTGTATATGCTTATAAATGTAAAGTGATATGTTATATGATGATTTTACATGTTGATGATTTTAACCATATGATATTGGTGTCAATTATGAACATGTGTTATGTTCTATTGTTAAAAGTATGATGGTAGTACTCTTAATATGTGTGCTATGTGAAGTTGGACATTTGTTATGCGTTATTGTAGGTTTACTTGACGTTGACTAAGGTGTGGGGATGTCGCTTAGTAATTGCAAAATCGACGTAATGATGCTTGTAGATGACGTTATGAACTCTAATTCATGCTTGTTGTATTATAACTTAATGAGTAGAGTTGTCTTGATTATGTGTTTCATTATGTGGATATGCATTTTTACTTGACTAAACATAGAATGTTGGTTCTGGTGATTAACATGGCATGATTAATGCCATTAACTTATGATTTGTATTGGTTCTTGAATGTGCATTAAGACTTTTCAAGGTAAATTTTTTTTTGCATACTCAAATGAAATTCCCTTTTGATTATTGTATATGTCGTGTGCAAATGCGTCCATACTTAGTACAAGTTGATGTGTGCTAACCCCAGTTCTCACTTTTAACCTAACAATATAGGGTATGTCGTGAAGGCTTGTAAAACTTTTGAAGGAAGACTTGAATTCTCATACTCCAAGTTGGGTAGGTCCTCACCACTTTGAGGGCAATGCCACTTTCTAGAATTTGATGTTTATTAGTTGTTCATTTCCTTTCATTTGAGTACTAAACATTGTATGGCCTATATGTGGATTTTATCTTGTTGATGTATGGGCTATGCCCAATAGTTATAAGATGAGACATCCGGTTTCAAGACTATGATATATCTGATACATACATACATATATATATATATAGGTGTGTGTGTGTGTGTGTGTGTGTGTGTGTGTGTGTATGTGTGTATTCAACAAAAGTAGAAGACTATGTAATCTTCTTATATGAAGGGTCTATGTATACTCGATATGAATATATATTATATGTATGCAAGATGTCTATGTAAACCTCTTGGTAGATAGAAGAAAAAGTTTTAAATTTTCTGCATTTTTAACGTATGAATGTAATGATGAATTCTAAGAGGCTAGTCTTAATCCTCGATGAAGATGACGATGCTCGTTACGTCTAGGGCGTACTTCCCGACGGGGACAACACTGGTATCAGACCATGAAGTTGATAGAGGAGATCTTTGAGGCAAGTCTGTCTATTTAACGATTTGTCTATTGTAGTTATTATTCATATTGTGATACGCGCACCACGCTTATGAATAGGAAACTATGAGATGCTTAGGAAATTATCCTTTTCTTGGAAATTTAATGTCGTGTTTAAAGATTCATTACTCTATGTTCCCTAAGAAACTAATCCTTTTATTGTGACCATAGGTAATGAATGCTCGAAGAACATCCGCTCGAAGATTTGATGAACAGATTGCCAATATGGGAGTTCATCCCCAAGGAAATCAAGTCCCTCCTCTTGAAGAAGTTTCTAGTGATCATCGAGCTCCAGTCAATCCTCCTCCTTTGAAGGATGGGTACATAAGGGAAACCTTTATAAAAATGACCCAAACCATTACTACTCAAGCACAAGCCGTCACTACTCAAAACAAGCCATGATGAGCCAAGATAACCAGGAGAAGAGTGATTCCAAAGTGGGAGTGTTCATCAACCTTCTTCAAGAAGGTATGAGTGTACTTGAATACTTATTAAGATTTACTAAATTGTCAAAGTATGCTCCTTCTTTGGTTTTCGACCCTAAGGATGAAATGAACCGCTTTGTGACGGGAGTATCATATGACTTGAAAGAAGAATATCATTCGTCTATGATACATGATAATATGAATATTTCTCATCTCGTGGTTCATGCTCAAAAAGTGGAAAAGACAAGGGTTAAGAGGATGATTATGGATGTCAAAAGGGCAAGGTCTTATGATTGTGGTTTTTCAAAAGGTAGGCTTGATACTCAAGTCAAGCCTAGGTTCAAAAAGTGGTTTTCTAATCAAGTTCGTACAAAATTTCTCAAGGCTCGTGATGATGTGGTGTATAACCCTAAGTCTAAAAAGGGAAGAGGTACTAGATCACCAAGCAAGAACAAACTTGTGGAAAGTGTGGCAAGAAACATTATTGGTGATTGCGTTATTCGGATGGTCAATTTCTTTGAGTGTGGCAAGTGTGGCCAAAAGGTTAGGAATCTCCCAAATTTGAAGGCTCAAGAGACAAATGGAGCGGACAAGCTCAAGCTAGTGGTTCTAATGTGGATACTACAAAGAAGAATCACTTTTATACACTTTGCTCTAGGGGTGAACAAGAGTGTTCTCTTGATGTGGTGAAGGGTATGTTACAAGTCTTCTCTATTGATGTACACACTTTACTTGATCCGGGTTGTACATAATCTTTTATTACTCCCTTGATAGCTAGAAGGTTTGATATTTTGCCCTATATTCTAAATGAACCTTTCATGGTAACTAGCCAGTAGGTGAGTCGGTGGTTTAAAAGAGGGTGTATAGAAATTTTCCTATAGTGTTTCCCAATAAAGCTACTCATGTGGAATTAGTAGAACTTGATATGGGCGATTATGATGTCATTTGGAGATATATTGTTGCATGACTGTTTTGATTCCATTGATTGTAGGACTAGAATTGTCAAGTTCAATTTTCCAAATGAACCCGTTTTAGAGTGGAAGGGGGGAAATTCTATTCTTAGAGGTCATATTATTTCTTGTGTTAAGGCTTGTAAAATAATCTCCAAAGGGTCTCTATATCACATTGTAAGAATAAAAGATTTAGACTCTGAAAATTCCTCCACTGAGTTACTCCCCGTTATAAGTGAATTTCCGGAGGTCTTTCCTAATGATCTTCCCAGAATCCCTCCAAAACAGGAAATTTATTTTGGTATTGACTATCTTCCAGATACCCATCCCATTTCAATTCCTCCTTATCGGATGGCTCCAACCGAATTGAAAGAGTTGAAGGCTCAGCTCAAGTACTTACTAGACAAAGGCTTCATTAAACCTAGTATTTCTGCATGCAGTGCTTCAGTTTTGTTTGTGAAGAAGAAGAATGGGTCTCTTAGAATGTGCATTGATTATCACAAACTCAATAATATCACTATTAAGAACAAGTATCCACTCCCTCGCATTGACGACATTTTTGGTCAACTCCAAGGGGAAAGTTAAATTTCTAAGATTGAGTTGAGATCGGGGTATCACCAACTTAGTGTGAGAGGTGAGTATATACCAAAAATTGCATTTTGAACTAGATATGGTCACTATGAGTTCTTAGTAATGTCTTTTGGTCTCACTAATACACTGGTGACATTTATGGATCTAATGAATAGGGTGTTTCTAAGTTACCTAGGTTCGTTTGTTTTCTGTTCTGGAATGAATCTGTTCTAAAGGCGCTTGGTAATCTCTTCGCTGCAGCCAAGCTTACAGCTAGCCTATTGGCTAGAGCCAAGCTTCGACCGCGATTGTGGAGGTTCGCTGTCCCCCTCCTTTCCGGTCCGGCTATAGTACGGCACCTGAACTCGAAGGGATTTTATTCCAAAGATGTGATCTTAGAGCTCGCTTACCCTAAGTATACCATCACTGATTGTCTTCATTGACGACATCTTGGTATAATAAAAAAATGCGGGTGAACACATGGATCATTTAAGAGTGGTGTTACAAGTACTTAAGAAAAGTCAATTATTTTCCAAGTATAGAAATTTGGGTTTTTGTTGAGGTCGGTGGCGTTTTGTGTTCATATCATCTCTAATGACGGATTTTAGATTGATATAAGAAAAACCGAGGCAGTGAAAAATTAGCCTAGGACATTAACTCCAACAAACATAAAGAGTTTCATGGGTCTAGCGGGTTATTATAGGAGGTTTGTAGATAGTTTTCCGTCCATTGCTTCTCCTTTGACTACATTGACCCAAAAGAGTGTGAAATTTGAGTGGTCGGAGGCATGTGAAAGAAGTTTCCAAATATTGAAAGATAGGCTTACTTATTCTCTAGTTTTAACCTTATCAAAGGGTAAAAAGGAATTCGTTTTATATTGTGATTCATACAAAGTGGGTTTGGGGTGTGTGCTTATATAACATGGGAAAGTAGTAGCCTATTCCTTTAGATAACATAAGATGCATAAGAAGAATTATCCAACTCATGATCTTTAGGTAGCAACCGTGGCATTTGCCTTACAAATATTGAGGCATTACTTGCATGGGGTCCATGTTGATGTGTATACCAACCACAAGAATTTTCAATACGTGTTTACTTAAAAGGAGTTGATTCTCCGACAAATAAGGTGGTTGAAATTGTTGAAAGATTACAACATGAGTGTTCTCTACCACCCCGGTAAGGCCAATGTGGTTTCAGATACTCTAAGTCATATGACCATTAATGTGTCTCATGTATATGAATCGAGAAATACCTAGTGAAAGAGATTCATAGGTTGGCTAGATTGGGTGTTAGATTGGAAGATTCTCCGAATGGTGGTTTCATGGTCCATTGTAGCTCTAAGTCATCATTGTTGGTTGAGGTGAAGTCCAAAAAACACCTTAATCAACAATTGATAGGGTTGACGAAGTCGGTTATTGGTAAGCTTAATGAGGCATTCTTCTTAGGAGGGATGGTGTCTTGAGGTATCAAAGTAGGTTGTGTGTTCCCAATGTAGATGGCTTGAGGAACCGGATTCTAGAGAAAGATCATGGGTCTTATTACTCCAGTCATGTGGGTTCTATAAATATGCATCATGACCTTAGTGAAGTGTTTTGGTGGGAAGGTCTGAAGGACATAGACAAATTGTTGCAAATTGTCCAAATTGCCAACAAGTGAAAGCCAAACACGAAAGCCGGGTGGTTTTCTTCAAGAAATCCAAGTTTCTAGTTAGAAGTGGGAATACATTAATATGGATTTTGTGTCGGTTTTACCTCGGACATAAAAGCAATATGACTCTATATAGGTAATTGTGGATAGGTTAACCGAATTCGCTCATTTTATTCCCGTCAAGACTACTTACTCGGTGAAGGATTATGCAAGTATCTTTAAAGATGAGATTGTGTAGGCCATGGTATTTTGTTATCCATCATATCATATAGGGGTGCACAATTCACATCTAGGTTTTGGAGGTCGTTTTAAAAAGGTTTGGCTACCAAGGTGAAGTTAAGCATCGATTTTCATCCTCAAAAAGATGGTCAAGATGAGTGTACTATTAAAACCCTTGAGGATATGCTTAGATCTTGTATAATTTATTTCAAGGTAAATTGGGATAAACACTTGCCTTTGGTTGAGTTTTCTTACCACAATAGTTACCATTCATCTATATCTATGGCTGCTTATGAAGCCTTGTATGGTAGAAGATGTAGATCTCCAATTGGATGGTTTGAAGTGGGCAAGTATTCACTTTTGGGTCCCGAATTAAGGTTCATATTATAAGGAATCGCTTGAAAATAGACTATAGCCCGCAAAAATTTTATGCCGACCATATGAGAAGAGATTTAGAGTTTGAAGAAGGCTATAAAGTGTATCTAAAAATTTCACTTACAAAATGGGTGGTGACATTTGGAAATAAAGGAAAGTTGAGTCCCCATTATGTGGGTCCTTATGAAATTTTACAAATGATTTTTAAGGGTTCATATGAGTTGAGGTTACCTAGTGAATTGGCTTCGGTTCATCCGGTGTTCCATGTTTCCATGCTTAAGAAGTGTATCAGTGATCATGAGTTTATTCTTCCTATTGAAGGACTAGGTGTTCAAGATAACCTCTCCTATGAGGAGGTTCCGGTTCAAATCCTTGACAAACAAGTAAAGAAGTTAAGGAATAAAGAGGTGGATTCCGTAAACGTGTTATGGAAGAATCACCTAGTTGAGGGTGCAACATGGACGCCGAGGCCGACATGAAGACCCGTTACCCTCATCTATTTAATAACTAAGGTTAGTTATTCTAATTGTAGTGAAAATAATTAGTTTATTTGCAATTGGCTTGATTTTTGGTGAAGTTGTGCAAAAAGTGCATGTTACAATGAATCAAAGTGAACTTTATGCCCTAAAATGAAAATGTAGCTTTTAACTTGTTTTGAGTTTATGTCTTGCATTTTGGTATATTGTGACTTCATGAATTGTATTGAGCATGTTGACATGTATTGAATAAAATCTTGGCATAATGAATAAGCGTGAAATGAATGTTGAACTCCTATGAGTTGAAAAGAAGTTTGAAGTTGCATTGTGTAAAAGGCCATGAGGTTCTGTTGATTTTGATTGTGACTCATGTTTTTATGTGTTGTTGTTTGTTGGGATTCTAGTCTTGAGTCTATTCCTTCCTTTTAATGAATTTTAGTGTCATTCGGGGATGAATGTTCCTGAGGGGGAATAATGTAATACTCCGAAAGTCTAAAGCCTAGTCTAGAGTCTAACATGAGAGTCTAAAAGTTGTAACACTGTTTTTGAAGTCAATTATAATGTATTTAAGTAAGTTAGGAAGTTTTAATCAAAACGTGAAGGAATGTCCATGACGTCCGGAAAGTAGTTCAAGAGGTGCTAGTGTGCCTTACTCTATTTGACTATGTTTTAAGAATCTTTAATGATTAAATTTGGTGGTAAGGTGTTTAACATTAGAGTCAATTTATAATCGAAACGTTCCTGTAAGACTCCCCAAGGACCAACCAAGGGACCTTGAGGAGGACCCTTGAAGATTGGCTAAAAGTTATCTAGGACAGTAGACATCAACGAGGGTCAACAAACGATGACTACACATGACGATAATGAACAATGCGCGTCGATTGACAAACGGCCCGTTGGTCGGGGTTTCGTCTATCAAGACACTGTTTTGCTGCACACTTGTAAGTTAGTTAAATTATTTAATTAGGTGATTAATTAACTAGTTAGGAGTTAAGGGAGATATAATTAAGTTATTTAATGACCTATATAAAGACCAAAACCTAGTTAGACTAAACTCAACACTTATAATTCGCAAAACCCAAATTGTTCCTCATTCTCTCTTCTTGCTCTCTCCCAAAGAAACACCATTGCAGACTTAGCAAAGAAGGGTTCTAGGTCTGCAAAGGATCAATTTTTATCCATAAAACTTAATCAATTAGTAAGGTATGAGATTCCTTTCACCTTTAGGATCTCTTTCCCCAAAGGGTTCTTTCAAGTTGATTCCAAAAACATGAAATTCAAGTGGTTTTTCTTCCAATAAGAAATTGATCTGGTGACTTGCTTTATTTATAATTTCTTTTGGTTATTACGAGTACATTAGTATGTATTATGATTCCATTATACTACTTATTGATACATTGACCTAGTTTGAGGAAGATGACATTTTTTCCCTAATCGTAGGTTGTGATCTTGAATTAAATTGCATAGTATTGATACGATTGGCTTGGGTAGTGTGTGAATTCTTATCCTATGTTTTTATTATTCTAATTATGAGTAGATTTTGATATATTGTAATCCAATTATGCTTGTTCTTGAGTAATTGACCTAAGTCTCTAATTCTAGGCTATGAACTAGTGATGAATTGCTGTGTAGTTATTCAATTGACTTCAATGTTGGTTACTATTGTGTGATGGTATTTCACCCATTGTTTGGGTTGAATTGAATGGTTGATGGAAAGACCTTGATGATGGCTCATGAAGGAGATTGGGGTAAGTCATGTGATTTCAATTCATTCCTTCAATTATGTTTATTTGTGATTAAATGATGATGTTGTATTGAGGTATACCTTATATTAAGATTGATAGGGTTGGTATGATGTTGAATTGAAATGTCTTGAACTATGGTTTGTGAGTTGTTGACTAAGATTTAATTGTTATAAGGATGGTGATAACTTACCAATATGTCTAATTATGATGTTATATGTAAATGTGCTAACTTTACATGTATGAATTGTAATGAAAGGACAATACTCATGCAATTATTATTGATCTATGATGATGCTAATTATATAGAGATTGACCCTATGACCTAAATTAATCTATGATGATTAATAAAGTTATTAAAGACATCTCAAAAAGGACTATAGTTTAGCACCGAGTGAACTAGAGTGAGGAGTGTCCCATCCAAGATAGTGAAGGTAGGATCACTAATGTACTCATGAGATTGAATACTATAATGCATTTAGAATAAACAGGGTCCCAAATAAATCTTCTAGTTCTTGAACTATGTTGCCCCCATAGGATAACTAGCTAGTGGATCCACAATAGAAACTATGTTAATTTTGTTGTACTACCTTGGCAAGTAGTCCACCTACATTCAGTGTAGGGTTCCATGACACCAGATTCCACATCATCTCATGTATTCAATGTCGGTTACGACAATATGTTACCGAAAGGTAAAATGAAATAGTGGAATGAAATCTAACTAGGATGACCTAAGGGTTTTAGCTTAGTCTATGTAGGGGTATGGGTCTTTAACTATACATTGCACTAGTTACACTTGAAGGTAGTCTTGGAAGGATGTTCTTATGTATGTTTATGCCTATAAATGTAAATGATATGTATATGATGATGTTGCATCTTAATGATACCATATGATATTGGTTTCACTTATGAACATGTGTTTTGTCTCTATTGTTAAAGTATGATGTTATGTGCTTTTAATGATATGCTATGTTATGTTTGACATTGGTTATGGTTCTTGTTAGTTTTAATTGATTAACTAATGTTATGGGGATTTGCTTAGTCATTGCACTAATGGACTTAATGATGCTTTGGTTATGATGTTATGAACTCTTATTCATGCTTGTTGATATTATAACTTAATGATAGAGTTGTCATGATTATGTGTTTCATTATGTGGATATGCATTTTTACTTGACTAGACATAGTATTATTGGTCTTGTGATGTACATTGCATTGACTTAATGAATATAACTTATTGATTTGTAGTGGTTCTTGAATGTGCATAATACTTTTCAAGGTAAATTGCATACTCAAATGAAATTCCCTTTTTAGCATTATTTTATATTGTGTGTGAAAATGGTATCATACTTAGTACAAGTGATGTGCTAACCCCATTTCTCACTTTTCACCTAACATTTTAGGTTCTGTTAATTGAAGGGCTTGTACGACTTTTGAAGGAAGACTTGAATTCTCATTCTCCAAGTTGGGTAAGTCCTCACCACTTCAAGGGCAATAACACTTTCTAGAATTTGATGTTGATTAGTGATAGACACTTTGTTCATTTCCTTTCATTTGAGTACTAAAGATTGTATGGCCTATATGTGGCTTTAATTTTGTTGATGTATGGGCTATTCCCAATTGTTATACTCTTGTTTATATGGTTATGAGATAAGACATTCTGTTTAAGACTATGATATATATTATACATACATACAAACATTCATACAAACATATATATATATATATATGTGTGTGTGTGTGTGTGTGTGTGTGTGTGTGTGTGTGTGTGTGTAATAAAAGTAGAAAATAATGTAATCTTCCTATATGAAGGGTCTATGTATACTCGATAATAATATATATTTTATGTATGCGAGATGTCTATGTAAACCTCTTTGTATAAAGAAGAAGATGTTTTATATTTTTTGCATTTTTATCATATGAATGTAATGATGAATGGTAAGAGACTAGTCTTAGTCCTCGATGAGGACGACGACGCTGGTTACATCTAGGGGGTACTTGCCAGATCTGACACTTAGGCTCCATTGGAATATTGTGTTGTTTGAAAAAAGAGCACAATAAGGCATGTTATCAATAATAATGGTTGGTGGCATGCGATTAAACAAAAAAATAAGCGGTAGAGGCTACATCAGCCGAACATTGTTTAGAAACCTTCATTTGGAACAAAAGTGCTCACGATGTCTCAAGTAGATGCATATTCTTTCTCTCGGCTGCTCCATTTTGGGAGGTTGTATCAACACATGAAGTCTTATGGAGAATACCTTGTTGTCTCATGTAGGATTGGAACAATTTTGACATATATTCTTTAGCATTATCACTCCTTAGAATACAAACAAAAATATTAAATTGAGTTTTAACCTCCGCACAAAAGGTAGAAAAGTGTGTTAACACTTCATAATGACTCTTCGTGAAACAAATCCAATTTATTTGAGAGAAATCATACACAAATGTGACAAAATTATCCAACTTTTGAAACAACAGGACATGGTCCCCAAACATCATAATGAACTAATTCAAACATCGACTCCACCTGCTTATTAACCCTAGAATTTGTTGAGCTACGGTGATGTTTGGCAAATAGACATGACTCAAAAGGTAATGGAGGATGTTAGTTTTACTGTCCTAGATCCTATAATTCTACAGAGCGAACCATCGGCTACCGTCACATGAGAGAGTGCTGCATGTCATCGAAAAGTAGAGTATATGTAAGGATTACCTGTCATGTGATCTGTGCTACCTGAATCGAACACCCATTTATTCGAAGAGGATATAAGATAAATTTTTCCTTACTCAAACAAGGGTACACTAGAAAATAGGTCTATTGCAATGTAGAGAAAACCATTGTAATAAGTATATAAATTGTTGTCATAGATCTATCCTAACAGTTTATAATGCGTTACATCAGCTCGCATGGCCATAGGGTTTATGCGATTGTTCATAATGGTCGTCGCCATAACATTTCCCTGTAGGAACGGTTATTAATTTCTCTGGTGCAAAGGATATATTTAATAAGTTAATGATTTAAGGGAACTATTGCAACATTTATATGGAGTATTGCAACACTTGTGTTATCTAATGCAACAGTTCACTTTACCTACTGCAACAATATTAGAAACATATTATAATGGTCCAAAAAAATAGCAATTACATGCTGTTGTAAAAAAATATTTACATGTATGATAAATTATATCAAACAACCTTTCTAGGAGCCACTAGTAATATATACCGTAAAATAAAAATTTAGTAAACTGTTTGATATAAAAACGAATATTAGAGCGTCTATCAACAATTCAAAAATCTACTCAAGTTAGATCATGATTATCATCACTGTCATCTTCTCTCCTTTCTTCATTTTTAACACCTACAAAAGAGCATAAATGATGTCATAAAATTCAACAATATATTGTTATGATAACAAGTAAATTTTTTTTAATGTGCTTTGAATAAATAAGAGAAATGTAGCATAGAGATGATATTTAAAATGTTCTTTGAATAAATAAGAGAAATATAGCATATATATGATATTCAAAATGTTCTTTGAATAAGTAAGAGAAATCTAGCATAGATATGATATTCAAAAGACGCACTACTTTTGTTTGCAATGACATACAATTGTTGTTTTCAATGACACATTCAAATTTCTAACATTTTAGCTCATATATCTTCACAATAATAAAACTTAAACAGTATATTTAAAAAATAATTTGGGTGTGTTTGGACTACCTACCACACACATAACATTATACATACCTATTGATGTAATGTCTATAAAAATAAAAGAAAAGAAAAGAGAAGTTTATGCAAAAATCTATTTTCTTCTTCATAGGGCGTTTGAAGTAATTTTTGAAGAATGGAAAGGAGTTTGTTGCTGTAATCATTAACAACGAAAATTGTGGTTTCTTTATTATTATTGGTAATTTGAAACTTAAATTCTCTGTTTTGAAGGAAAAAGATTTTTATAATGTGTATAATGATACGTACTTGTAACTGCTTAGTATCAAAAAAATAAATGCAACGGAAAGAGCTGTTCAAATCAAGTATCGACCACCGACAACATTATCTTAAGCAACATGTGTGTGTGTGTGTGTGTGTCTGTGTGTGTGTGTAATAGCATATGATTACATAAACAAGAAGTATAACTAGAAGCATGTACGTCACTTCGTGACCCTACAAAAATAGATGAACAGAGTCAAATGATTTTATAAACCAAGAAACCAATAGTCGATGCAGAATAAAGAAATTGACAACTTGACTAGTAGATTCAACAAGCAGTGAACAATAAAATACCCAAATAAGTAGTTTAGAAAAAGAAATCCTTAACTAGCAATTTATCCTCACAAAACCAATTATCTGAACTTAAGTAGGATCTAGCAGCCACAGAATCACAAATCACTGACCAGATTCAGTGTCGCAGAACAGAAACAAACCTAGAAATGAAGAATAGACTTTCCAAATAATATTTGAACACCAAGATAGACTTGATATTCGCTTGAATTGACAAGCCTACACTGAAAATTCAAACCCCAATGAAATTAGACAAAACATGCACCTTCACGTGATGGTGCATATTGAATAGGCAAACTGTATGTGTAGTGTGTGACAACCACTGGTTTTTCAGGCGAAATATACTTCACCTCCTTTTGTATTGGTGGTTACGTAAATTGGCGACTCTAACTCAGTGGATTACACATCAAAAATTCTTTCGTAACACAACCAAAATGACACGAGCCAATCGACTCTGATACTATGTAATTCAAATGGAAAATCTCATCTATTGCAGTAGTTTAGTTGTGAATAAATAAAATACCTTAGTTTCTAACAAAGGAAAGAAATTCAGATTGATTCTGATTCCTATAAATCTGGTACCTGAAGATATCTATGTATATTACTAGATTTAAGTGTATATACATTCTATAAATTATAACACGAAAAGAAAAACAAAAATACCACTATATATAGAAGAACTCTTCCAAAAACCCATGACATTCAAATCCTTCTTTTATGAAAATAATAATTCTAAGAATCTTTCTAGGAAAACAACATAAAGTCTTCCAAAAACTACATTGTTAAAGATTGACAAAAGTTCCACATGGATGGTTAATGGGATGAGTGAACTCTTTGTAAGGCTTGGACAGTCCTCCTCCCTTTGAGCTAGCTTTTGGGGTGTGAGTTTTGCCCAATTCTTAATATCACATGATATCACAGCAGATCCTATCTCACCCAATGTTGGGGCCCCAAAAATAAAAATTTCCTAGCATTGGGAGTGAGGTGGGGTGTTAAAGAATGACAAAAGTCTCGCATTAGTTGTTAATGATATGAGTGGATTGATTAAAGTCTTGAGCAGTTCTCCTTTGTTTGAGCTTGCTTTTGGGTATGAGTTGGGCCCAAGACATAATTTCACTTACATTAATAAAATAAGAGAATAAAGTACATCTTTGCAACAAAAATCCCACATTTCCTTCAACTACTTTTTGTCAAAACTCTCACCCATTTCATCCACTTATTGAGTATCAATTGAATCCCCTTTAGGCTTCGTTCTCATCCCCTCTTTTTGGCTAAATTTTCAGCTCTTTTTTGTGTTCCATGTGGAACCTTCCTCTTGGAGCCCTAATATTCTTACTCTTGGATTTGGACAATTAAATACATATAGCACATAAACCCATTCATC
Organism: Solanum habrochaites; assembly: GCA_027704765.1. NCBI lineage: Eukaryota > Viridiplantae > Streptophyta > Magnoliopsida > Solanales > Solanaceae > Solanum > Solanum habrochaites. The sequence goes on from JAKWJA010002498.1 coordinate 44,223,604, forward strand.
TTAACAACTCTTTGTATTTTCGTCCACGATAAGCATATTTTTTATTTCCCATTCAAGTCTGTCTACCTTTAGTTGACGTAATCGTGGATGCTATCTTCTGTTAAGCTTAAGTTGAGATATCGATCCTCGTTTGTCACGACCCAAAACGGTCCGCGACTGGCACCAACACTTACCCTCCTATGTGAGCGAACCAACCAATCTAAACCCTGACATTTCAATGTAATTCAACAGAAAGTAATGCGGAGACTTACTTAAATCATTAAGCAAAAACCAATTTAACCCACTTCTAAAGAATTCAAACATCTATTATTACCCCCAAAATATGGAAGTCATCACCACAGAACATCTATGATCAAATTACAACTAAGAGTATTCTTAAAAGCAAAAATAACAAAGCTAGTCCATGGGGGAAACTTTCAAGGCATCAAGACATGAGGAAGAAGACCCGTCCAAGTAGAAGCGTTTTAGCTCACCTGAATCCGTGTTTTGTTGTAATGAAGATGGTCAGAGTGCGGTGGTTGAGTTGAAGGACGACGGTATGTGCTGCACTGCACAAATACAACGAAGAAAACATAAAAAAGTGGGGGTCAGTACAAAACAATTACGGAGTAGGGATCAGCGGCTAACTCAAAATAGAAAGCAATATATCTCAGATCACATCATTAAAATCAACTAAATTCTTAACATGTGATAGCAAAAAGTAATAAACATTCATTTATAATATCACGATCATATCTATGAGGACACTCAAGCCTCCCCACCATACTCATTTGGGGATTAGGTTCATTAGATTGAGTATATTAACATCTTTCCAGATTTCATTATCTTTTATTACTAGTGTGTCGTTTCGTGACATATGCCCCCTAATACTATGTGTCGGTACGTGACATCGTATCCCCTACTACTATGTGTCGGAACTGACACTCGATCCCCAATTAACGTGCCGGTTCGTGACACCCGATCCCCTAAATTACGTGTTGGTCGTGACACCCGATCCCCTTAAAACTACGTGTCAGGTTGTGTGGACACGCGTCCTCTAAATCACGTGTCGGTTCGTGACACCCGAATCCCCTAAATCTAGTGTCGGTTCGTGACACCGATCCCATATAATTCTACGTGCCGGTTCGTGACACCCGATACCCTAATTGCTAGTGCAGGTTCGTTGACACCCCCATCCCCTAATCTCAATTATCAATTCATCAAGCCTTCTCTCTACCAAGGATCATTCAAATCTCATTACTTTAGTTGCTCAAGCTTCTTTTATACCAGGGCATCCATCATTAACAAGAGATACGTTTATAAAGATTTGCGGATTCATATGCTTCATCATGCTTATTTCATCAAAACTCATATATATATATCACATCATGCATGCAACACAATTAAGCATAAGAAGACTTTATTAATAATACCCAACACATATCATTCGCTATTAAGAGTTTACTACGATAGCATAAAAACCAACCTTACCTCCACCGAGATTCGTGCATCAAGCAAGCAAAAGTCATCAACATCATTGTTGTCTCTCGGTTTCTTTCTCGTGCTCGATTCCATCTCTTTCTGTTGTCTTTTTTCTTGTTCTTATTCAAACCCTCTTTCTTTTACCCTTAATAGCATATAATTAAGTAGAAAAGATGGCACTAAACCCACTAAAGACTTAAGGGTACCTCTTTTACCCCAAGTAATTAGACGTATTAAACATTTAACCCCCACTTTAATTAAACAGGAAAATAGTCCAAACGCCCTTAAATAAATTGACAGAAAATTGACCAGCCTGGGATTTGCTCAGCCTGTGTGAAGGGCCGTCGTGCCTGCGACGGTCGTCCTGCTGTCCGTCACACGACTTACAGAAACTTAATTTTTACGTGAATGGCCTGTGACGGTACCGTAGTGGACACGACGGTAACGTCCTGCCATTCCGCGCTGACGTTCAGAGAGTCGCTCTGCAGTACCAGATTTTCTAATTTCTAAGTGTTTCGGAACGAGACCATCTCGACGGCCAGTCGTCCAATGACGTCCGTCCGTGGGAGTCGTGGTCTCAGCTAGATTTCCAGAAATAAAATCTGCTGTTCAAAACGACTAAACAGGTCGTTACATCGTGTCTATGTTCGGTGAGTGGATGTGCCTGTTACTCTATCGTAATTTGTCACTTGTTCCTATTTGTTGTAAAATTGTAGGGAATAAATAGGTGAATTGTATTGTGTGTGACAGCATGTGAAGTCTAATTTTTTTGCTTGAGTTTCACAAGATTGCAAGATGCACTTGGAGAGGTAAACAATTAAAATGGAAGAAATTAATCTAGAGCTTGCTATTTATTCTGACCTTTAATGTTTAGAGGAAATGGATGCAATCACACTGCAGATAGTAGCTCCTTAGTTTTGATCACCTTTAAATCTCCTCCCCTCCCCCCACATGCAAAAAAAAAAAAAGATACTACTTGAATCAAATTAGTTAAAGTTTAACGTAACTTGTTAAAGAGGAAGGGTGAATTTTTCAATTCTTTATATACTTTTAATATGTTGAGCTATGGCCCTCGGCTACAATGTTCGCACTCTTTCAAAAAATCCTTGTTTGGTTGTATAGATAATTGAAAGATTGATTCTTAACTCCTATAAAGTATCTTGGAAAGCTGACTTTATTCAAATTGGAAAGGGAAGGAGGGGGGGAGGTGATGTAGTTGTTTTTGGCATAGTATCTCATATGATCTTTTTTGGAAGAAAATCAAGTCTTAGCCATGCTAATCTCATCTGCGAATAGTGTTACCAAAAATCACATTTTATTAGGGTGGACCATGTGATCTAATAATTGATTGGCTAAATTAGGGGAGCACCCCATAGAAGTTAATCATTCCTCTTTTTTAGAAATGGAAAATGTAGATGTAAAACATTTTTCGTAAACAAGATTGCACGTTAATTTTTATCCCTCATTATTTATATTAGTTATGCTATAAAGTTAGTGTTCCAGTTGTATGCCTTAAGCCACGGTCTATATCCTATTGTTTCCAAACTTTAGGTACGCAGTGACTGTGTCCTTTTGGCTGGATCTTTTTCAGTTAAGAGAAAAAAAGAAGAGATAGATCTGTGTTGTTGGAAAGTAATAGATAATAATGATTATAGTTACAAAGAAATTGACAATGAAGAAGATTTAGAAATAGTGAAAGAAAGATAAGTACTCTAGAACCAAGTACAAACATTACCAAATACAATAACAAGAGCTACATCACAAGAATGGAGTACATCTTAAAGAGAAAATAGAAATACACAAGAATTACTAGAAGGGAAGAAAATAACACCAAATCATCACTATTTTATAACAGGAATAAGTGGATCAAAGGAGATATAAAATTTTAATAAATACAGGACAAGAAGAAAATTATATAACAAGAGAGAGAACTAGTATTAGAAGAGAAATAATAAGAACAGGACATACATGCCCTGGATTACCAGTGACATAATAAACTACAGTGAAGAAACAACAGAAAAAGAAAATAATTATAGGAGGGAATACATTAAAAACAGTTAAGTATTACCAAGGAAATTATAATATTATGCCTGGAAAAAAGGGCTAGAGAAAGTTATAGAAAGTTAAACCATATAATATAGAAATGACAGAACAATTGACACTAAATTGTCAAAATACAAAGATTAATTAAAAAAAGAACAAGATGAATAATGAACATATATATACTTGCAAAAATTTATAGAAAGATATCAAAACAGATATATTTTTTTTTACCTTCCTTTTTTTATGATAGATACAGGAGCAGAAGCAAAACATATGTAAAATAATTGTTTGTACCAGAAGATAAATGGGAAAAATTAAAAACACCCATGGTAGTAACAGGATTTATTAATGAGGAAGTATGATAAAATATAAGCAAAAAATAAAAAGATACAAAATAGGGATAAAATACTAACAATAGAAGAAAGCTATAATTTCGAATTACAACAAAAGATATGTTACTATGAATGCCGTTTTAGATTAGATTTACCCACATATAATACAAAAACGCGATTGGTGGTTTACTACACCTTGTGGAAACAGAATAGGAGCAAAAAGAGTAAAAAATAAACAACGAAAAGCTATGGAATGGATATATATAAAAGCAGGAAAAAATAACCAAGAAATGAAAAATATAGATTAAAGAACAAGAACACAAGTAGAATATTATATTAATATAGACAGAGTTAAAATAATTAATGAAAACTAGACAATTATACAATGAGTGACCATTCAAGATGGGAGAAACAAAAACAAAAGTAAAAATTGACCTATAGATGAAAATAGTTATAATTACACAAAAAACCATTTTAAAGTACAACTTTGATGATCTACAAGAATTCAAAAAGAATATAAAGGAATTAGTTAGAAAGAAATTATATACAAGAAGTAATAGCAGCATACAACCCGACCTTTATAGTTATAAAAAATAGTGAACAAAAAGAGGAAGGGTAAGAGTAGAATGGTTATGATTACAGAAATTTAAACGCAAAACTAAAAACATATAACTACCCAATACCTAATAAAATACTAAAAATAAGACAAATACAAGGATATAACTATTTTAGCAAATTTGACTGAAATCAGGATTTTATCATTTAAAGTTAGAGAAGATCTAAACAATTAACAGCATTCACAGTCACGAAAGGTTTCTATGAATGGAATTGTATAACCTTTGGATATAAAATGCACAGTGAGATACCAACATGTTATGGATAACTACTTTAACCAATAATTAGATGTCACGACCCAAATCAGGGACGAGACTGGCACCCACATTTACCCTCCTAATGTGAGCGAACCAACCCATCTAAACCTAACATTCAAGATTATATCAACAGAAAATAATGCGGAAGACTTAAACTCATTAATAAAAAACAATTCAATACTATATAATTATCCCCAAAATCGGGAAGTCCTTCATCACAAGAACAATCTATCTCAAACTTATAAACTAGGAGTATTCTAAGAACAAATAACTAAAAAGCTTAAGCTAGTCCATGCCGGAAAGTTCAAGGCAGTCAGAAATGAAGAAGAAGACCCACCACGCTAGACGCATTAGCTCACACGAATTCCGTAAAGTGAAGAATGGCTAGATCTGCTGTGAGTTTGAAGGTGGACTGAACGTTTGCTGCCTTACACAAATAAACAAAGAGGAAAACATGAAAGTAGGGGGTCAGTACAAACCACACGTACTGAGTAGATATATCGGCCACCTCAAAATAGGAACAGTATATATCCAATAATAATGTAAATCAAACTAACAATACTCAACATGTAGCAATAACAACATGAATTCATCAATAACTACAACCGAGTCACACATGAGGACTCAAGCCTCAATACCATACTCTTTTGGAAATTAAGTGCATTTAGTATTGGTATATTCATATCTTTCAAGATTCAGGTATCTTTCTTCCTCTTTGTGTAGGTACGTGACCACTCCGATCCTCATTCTATCCTGGTACGCGGAAGTGGCCACTCCAAACCTCATTTCTATCCTGGGGTAGGAAACGTGACACTCCGATCTCATATTCTATCCTGGTACCGGAAACGTGGCACCCGTCCTCTATTCTTATCATGGTGCGGAACGTGACACTCGATCCTCATATTCTATTTTCCTGGGTACCGGAACGTGGACACCGATCCTCATATTCAGTCTATCTGGTACCGGAACGTGGCACTCCGATCCTCATATTTATTCCTGGTACCGGAAAGTGGCACCCGATCCTTATTATTCTATCCTGGTACGGAACGTGGCACCGATCCTCATATCTATCCTGGTGTCGGAAGTGACACTCCGATCCTCATATCTATCATGGTACCGGAACGTGGGCCACCGATCCTGCATATTAATTCTTCCTGGTACGGAACGTGGCACCCGATCACTAATTCACAAGCCTTCTTTCATACTAAGGCATCATCATTCACATTAGATAATGTATTCAAGGAATAGGGTCTTTCAAGATTGGGATTCAATGCTTCATCATGCTTTGTTATTCATCACAATTTATAATCATAATCATGAAGCATACAATTAAGCCCATAGCAGGTTTTACAATATTATCAACACAAATATCAATATTAAAGAGTTCATACGAATATCGTAACTGAAACCATAACACTCCTACCTCCACCGAAGAATTGAATCAACAAGCTATCTTCTCAAAACCTGCTATCCTCTTCGTCTCTCTCTCTTGATCGATTCCTCTCTCTCTCTGCTGTTCGTTCATTTTTCTTTATCAAACCTCTTTCTTTACCCTAATTAATAATAATAAGATGAAAAGCTGGCAATAATACCCACTAATTAACTTAAGGTTACCTCTTTTAACCCCCCACGTAATGTAGAATTATAACCATTACCCCTATAACTGTATAATTAAAGGCAGGAATAGTCAAAAAAGTCACTTAAAAACGTGTAAAGAAATCCGAACACGAACTGGGGGATGCGTAGCCCGTGACGGGCGTCGCGCATGTGACGGTCTGTTCCTGCTGTCCGTCGGATGCAACAGACTGTTTAAGTGGATGGCCTGTTGACGGGCCGTCGAGGCCTCCGACGACCGGTCCGTCTGCCACTCCGTCACGACGTTCGAGAGTCGATTTCAGTACCCAATTTCAGTTTTTATAAGTGTTTGAAGAAACCCTCCACGACGGTCCGTCGTGACCCTCCGTCAACTGCCAGTTTTTCCAGAATAAAATCTGTTGCTCAAAACGACACCCACAGGTCGTTACAATAGATACCAATTTACCCATGTTCGTCCCCGAACGACACAGAAGGGAAAACAAGTGCGAAATGGAATACCTGAATCCGTAACCGATGTGGGTAAATCTTTCCGCATAGATGCCTCCTTCTCCCAAGGGCTTCTCCATCGGCGATTCTTCCATGGCCCTTGATGGATGCAATCTCTCTGACCTCAAATTGCGAACTTCCTATCTAAAATAGCAACAGGTTACTCCTCAGAAGACAATCTCATCCAACAACACTGAGTCCCAACGGATAAGTAGTTTCCATCTCCATGGACTTTTCGACATGGACACATGAAATACCGGAATGCACTCAGGACAGCACCTAGGGGGCAAGGCTAATTCGTAAGCCACTCTCCCCTATGCTTTAGTACTCAAATGGTCCAATATAACCTGGACTAGCTTACCTTTTGCCCAACCCGCATCAACCCCTTCATGGTGAAACCTTCAACAAGAGTGTTCACCTTCAGAACCCAAGTCTCTAACCTTCCGATCTGCATACTTCCGTTTGTCTACTTTGACGCGATAGAAGCTTTTCTTGAATGCCCTCACATTTTTTAACGAATCCCTCAAAAGATCGGTACCCCAAGGTCTAGCCTCGAATGCAATTCAAACCAACAAATGGGAGATCTACATTACTCCCATACAATGTTCAAATGGAGCAATATCAATACTGGAGTGGATAGCTATTATTGTACGAAACTATGCCAAGGGGGTAAGAAGCTATCCCATGGACACCAAAACTCTATCAAGCATGCGCGATAGAAGCATATCCTCCAACACTTGATTGAATCGTTAGCTCGAATGTCCATCGTCTGGAGGATGGACGACGTTACTAAGGTCCAACCTAGTACCCAATTCTGAATTGCAATGTTTTCCAAACACTTAGAAGTAAACTGCGACTCTATCTGATATAAGAGATTAGTGGAACAACCCCATGCCCACTCGAAAACGAGTTCTGAGATGTTAGATTTGCTAACTTCTCTGCATTGTAAGTCACCTTAACCGGGAATGAAATGAGCAGACAACTTAGTTAATCTGTCCACAATCACCCAAATGGAGTCGGAACTTGCCCCAATGTCTTTGGAAGACCAACAACGAAGTCCATTGCAATTCTCTCCCATTCCAACTTCCGGAATGGGCATTCTCTGAAGTTGTTAATCCGGGCCTCTGGTGTTCATTACTTTACTTGTTGACAATTTTGGACATTTGCAATAAAATCAACAATATTGCGCTTCATTCACTCCACCAAAAGTGTTGTTTGGGTCGCGATACATCTTCTTGGTTGCACCCGGATGTATAGAAAGAATACTTGAACTATGAGCTTCTGCCAGATAGTGTTGATCAAATCATCAATGCGGGGTGGTAAACATACCCTTCCCGTAATCCTCAACACACCTTCCTCGTCGATTGTGCTTCTTGTAGCCTCTCCTCGCAACAATTTATCTCGGATTCGCCTTAGTTTCATCATCAAAACTTGTTGCCCTTAATCTGTCAAGAGAAAAGAAGTTTGGTTTTTTTTTTTTTTTGAATCTTGACGCCACACTAGCCAACAATCACTCCTTCTCATTTATTCCAACCTAATCAGTCGTTAGCCAGGTCTGAACCTCTCTAGCAATGGGCGTCTAGAGGCTTGCAAATGAGTAGACTTCCCATGATTCCGCCGTTCTACTCAAGGCATCGCTACAACATTCGCTTACCGGATGATTACAAATAGTGATGCGTAGTCCTTAGAGTAGTCCATCCATCTCCTCTGTCTCAAATTCAAAATCTCTCTGAGTAAAGACATACTGTAGAATACGATCATCTGTATAGACCTCACACTTAAACCCATATAAATAGTGTCTCCATTGTTTATGCAAACACCACCGCGGCCAATCCAAAGTCATGAGTGGATAGTTTACGTTCATGCACTTTAATTGTCGTGAAAGCATAATCAATCCATTCTTCTCTTGCATTAAGCACTGCACCCAAACACGAAATAGGATGCATACAATAAACATGACGTTCTTACCCTTTACCGGCAAGGTGAGGATAGGTGCGGTAGTCAAACAAAGTCTTAAGCTTCTGAAAAGCTTTCCTACATTCATCTGACCATACAAAGGAACATTCTGCTTAGTCAAGTTCGTCAAGTGGAAAAGAAATAGAGAGAATCCTTGACAAAGCGGCAGGTGGGCGGTTAGTAGCTAGCTAAAACCCAAAAATACTCCGTATTTCTGACACATTAGTAGGTCGTACCCAATTCTTCACTACTTCGATCTTAGAAGGATCTACCACACGCCATCTTCGAAACCACATGCCCCAAGAAGGACACTGCATCTATGCCAAAAATCAAACTTAGAGAACTTGCGTAAAGCTTTTTCTCCCTCAACGTTGCCAATACCATTCTCAAATTCCTCATGTCATTCTTATCTTGGAGTATATCCAGTATATATCAAAAAATACGATCACAAAAGAGATTAAAAATATGGCTTAAAAATCCCGTTCATCAAATCATGAACGGCAGCAGGGGCATTCGTAAGACCAAAAGAATCCACAATTCGTTAATGTCCATTACCCTCGTTCGAAAAGAGTTCTTTGGCACATCAGTTGCCCGTAGTTTCAATTGATGATAACCGGATCTCAAGTCAATCTTAGGAAGACACAAGCACCTTTGTAACTGATCAAAAAGTCATCAATGAGAGGGAGGGGATACTTGTTTCTTTATAGTCACCTTGTTCAACTGCCGGTAGTCATACACATCCGAAAACTCCCATCGTTTTCTTACAAACAAAAACGGAGCACCCCAAGGGAGATGCACGGGTCTAATGAAGCCCTTGCCTCAAAACAACTCTTAAGTGAGCCGTAACTCTCTTAATCCGCTGGGCCATTCTATACGGGGGGTATCGAACTGGGGGTGTGCCCGGTTCAAGATCGATTTACAGAAGTCAAATATCCCATCGGTGGCATACAGGAAGATCTGCAGGGAATACATCAAGAAACTTCATGGAACCACCGAAACCGACTCAATGAAGGGTACTTGGGTAGTGTATCCTTGAGAGGGCCAAGACAAGCTAAAACACCCTTACTAACCATTTATTAGCACGAAGAGAAATGAGAGGATACGCACCGGATTGGAAGGGTAGTCACCCTCCCACAACTAACGGATCTGTCCCAGGGCTTGGCTAACGTCACCGTTTAGCATTTACAAGCCAAGATCGCAAAAATGTGGAGAAAGCCAAGTCTACCCAGAATTACATCAAAGTCACCCATTTCTTAAAATAAACAAAATCTACATAAGTGGAGTTGCTCCCCACAAATTCACCCCAAAACAAGACCTATGTACCTTTCACTACCACAGGACCTCACCCACCGGTGTAGACACGAATAGGCATGTCAAGTAATTCACAATGCAATTTTAGACCATAGCAAAGATGAAGTCCATATGAAACACGTGGAGCCAGGGTCAAATAATACAGATTGCCATGCAATCACAAACCAAAAGATACCTGTGATAACAGCATCAGACGCCTCCGCTTCAGACTCCCAGGGAAAGCGTAACAATGGAGCCCTATCGTTGGCTGTCCATTCCCCCTTACCATGTTGCGTATAGTGGCTCCATTTGCCCATCACCTCTGCACGTGCTGTGATGAACCACCGTTCTCGAGCCACCACGTCCCCAGAAAAGGGCCTCTACCATGACACCTCTACCTCTAGCTGTGGGGTCTTGTTAACTCTGGTTTGGACAATACCTCTTGATGTGTCCAACCTCCCCACATCCATAAACACTCTCGGCGTTCATGCATAGTTCTCGGAGTAGTGTCGACCGTTCTGAGGTGGACCCAACACGTCTGTAGGGATGAAAGACTGAATTGGTCGACTTGAGTAACCTCGAGAGCTCTGTCCTCTAGAGTGAGAACCATTTAAACTCGCCTCCCCTTCGAAACCTTTTCGTGTCGATGTCGCTGGTGAGTCGTCTGGCACTTCACTCTTCACCTCTAGCACAAAGTCTACCACCTCTTGGAAGGATGTTGTCGTAGCCGCTACCTGTAAGGCGGAAATACGCCACTCTGACCTCAACCCTTCACCAAACGGCGAATCCGTTCTTGTGGACTGAAACAAGTTGGGGGCGTATATGGATAGTGCGCGAAAGTTAGCCTCCTACGCGTTAACATGTCATCTCCCTTGCTCTAGACTCAAGAACTCGTCCCTTTTTCTATCCCAAAGTCACTTGGGAGTGACTTCTATCCATAAACAGGGTGAGATGATTCCCAAGTAATAGTGGTGCCTTGTTGGTTGACACTCAACAGGTGACCGCCACCAATCTTAGGCGTTCCCTGTGAAACTGATCGCTCATGAACTCAACGCCAAACCGTTCTACTATACCATCTTGTGTAGTAGCTCCATGACAATCAACCAGGAAACGTAGGATCCTGGGATTTCGCGCCTTAAAGACTGGAGGTTTCAATTTTCAAGAAAATTACTGAAAAAGTTCATGCTGATTAATTGTCATAATAGGCCACAGTAGTCAGACGTGGAAATGTGCATATTCCCAATGGTGATCCATGGGGGGAGCCATAGTAGCCGCATGTCGTACATCTGAAATCGGAGGAGGTGTGGTTGTAGAAACCACTGTGTCGAAACACACTGGAGGTGCTGACCTTGATCGGATTAACCACTAAGATAAGCAAGTACTTGGTTGATCATCTCTGGGTAGGTTGGGGTGGCATTCCTCATTCTGCCTTGTTCATTCTCCCCTTCTCCCCTTCTCTTATCACCTCCTCGGTCGGGAGAAGTAACCGCCCTGTATCAGATGGGCTAAGTTCTTGTCCTCTTCCTCTAGAGGGACGTCCTCCCACGGCCTCTGCCCACGGCCTCTTGCCGTTGCTTTCCTCGAGCTACAGCCCAGTGGCGGAGCAGTCGTTTCTTGTCTGCCGTTGTTTTGTGCTGAGTGTGCGGTCGTTGCTTCTAGTTCTAACATTGCCGAAAATAGAGTGAGATGGGTCAGATACCAATTTATCGCCCCAGATACCATTGGAAATAAGTAGTAGCACGAAAAGAAGAATGAAAGAGTGAAAGTGAAATTGAAAATTTTCAAAGTCATATAGCCTCTCAAGGAAAAGTAAAGGCGTTCCCCTACCGTTCCTTAAGACTCTACTAGACATGTTCTTGTGTGATGAGGACCAATGAACCTAATGCTCTGATACCAAGTTTGTCACGCACCAAAATTCAGGGACGCGACTGGCACCAACATTTACCCCTCCTATGTGAGCGAAAAACCCATCTAAACCTAACATCAAATATATCAACAGAAAATAATGCGGAAGACTTAATCATAATAATAAAAACAATTCATACTATTATTATTATCCCCAAAATCTGGAAGTCATCATCACAAGAACATCTATCTCAAACCTAATAAACTAGAGTATTCTAAGAACAAAAAACTAAAAAGCTAAGCTAGTCCATGCCGGAAGTTCAAGGCATCAAGACTTGAAGAAGAATACCAAGTCCAAGCTAGACGGCATTAGTCACCCTGAATTTCCGATAAAGTGAAGACTGGCTAGATCTGCTGTTGAGTTGAAGTTGATGAAACGTTTGACTGCATTACACACATAAAAGAGGAAGAAAACATGAAAGTAGGGGTCAGTACAAACAAACGTTACTGAGTAGATATCACGGCCAACTCCAAATAGGGAACAGTATATATCAATAATAATGTAATCAACTACAATTACCAACATGTAGCAATAAACAACATGAATTCATTCAATAAACACAACCGAGTGCACACATGAGGGATCAAGCCTCAATACCATTACTCTTTTGGAAATTAAGTTCATTAGATGGTATAGTCATTATCTTTTCAAGATTCATATCTTTCTTCCTATTGTGTCGGTACGTGACACTCGTCCCTCATTCTATTCATGGGTACCGGAACGTGGCACTCCGAGTCCTCATATTCTATCCTGGTGTCGGAAAACGTGACACTCCGATCCAAATATTCTATCATGGTACCGGAACGTGGGCACCGAGCCTCATATTCTATCCTGGGGTCGGAACGTGACACTCCGATCCTCATATTCTATCTGGATACCGGAAACGGGCACCCGATCACTCATATTAATTTCTATCATGGTTACCGGAACGGGAAACGTGGCACCAGCTCCTCATATTCTATCTGGTACGAACGTGGCACCCGCCGACTCATTTCATTCTATCTGGTACCGGAACGTGGCACCCGATCCTCAATTCTATCCTGGTGTCGGAAAGGCGTGACACTCCGAACCTCATATTCTATCCTGGTACCGGAACGTGGCACCGATCCTCATATTCCATTCTATCCTGGTACAGGAACGTGGCACGCCGAGTCCCCTACTCATCAAGCCTTCTTCATACAAGGCATCATCATTCACATTATATAAATTATCAAGCGAATTAGGGGTTCTTTTAAGATTTGGGATTCAATAGCTCATCATGCTTGTTTAATTCATCCAAATTTTATAATCATAATCATCAAGCATACAAACTTAAGCCATAGCAGTTTTACAATATTATCAACACATAATATTCACTATTAAGAGTTCATACGAATATCGTAACTAACCATAACCTACCTCCACCGAAGAATAGAATGGAATCAACAAGCTATCTTCTCAAAAATCCCTTGCTATCCTCTTCGTCTCTCCTCTTGACGATTCTCTCTCTCTCTTGACTGTTAATTTATATTTTTCTTATTTCAAACCCTCTTTCTTTTACCCAATTAATAATAATAAGAATGAAAGATAGCAATAAAACCCACAATTAACTGAAGGTTACCTCTGTTAACCCCCAAGTAATTAGACTTATTAACCATTAACACTCTAAACTTTATATTAAAGCAGGACTAGTCAAAAACGTCCCTAAAAGTGTCCAAGACATCAGACCCGAGTGGGATGTGCGTGCCGTGAGGGCCCCGTCCTGCTGTCCGTCGTATGCAACACAGATTGTTTAAGTGGATGCCTGGGGACGGGCCGTCGACCTGCGACGGTCGTCCTGCCCCCGTCCGAACGTTCAGGAGTCGATTTCAGTACCCAATTTCAGTTTTTCTAAGTGTTTTGAAAACGACACCCTCCACGACGTCCGTCGTTGCCCTTGAGGTCAGCGTGGCCTCCGATCACATCTGCAGTTTTTCTAGAATAAACCTGTTGCTCACAACGACTAAACAGGTCGTTACATTAGAAAATTGCCATCGTATACATAGATGATATACTATTATATTCTAAAACACAAGAAAGAACATATAAGATTACTGAAAAATTATACATATAATAAAAATTCAGTATATAGCTTAAAGCAAAAGGTAAAGCAGAAATAATGAAACCACAGATAGAATTTTTAGGAATACAAAATAGATAAAAATGAATAAAAATGCAAACCCCTATAGTACAAAAAATCAATCACCCTTTTGATGAAAAGCAGATACAACAAAGCAGTTACCATAATTTTGTAGGATTAGTTAATTCAAGTAAGAGAATACATACAAAATAGCAGAAAACCCATTGAAAACCATTGTATAAAAAACTTAAAAAAGATGTTGAATAATACTTTGACAATAAAGCTAAAGAACATATAAAAAATATCAAAAAAATATGTAAAAAATTACCAAAAAGTATATTTCTGATGAAAGGAAGACATTCAATATGTCAGTAGAAAAAGATTCAAGTGATCACAGCTATGGAGGAGTACTAAAATATAAATATAACAAAGAGAAAAACGAACACCATTGCAGATATGACTTCAGGAACATATTTACTGATTGCACAGACAAAAGGGGAAATAAATAGAAAAGAATTATTTGCATTAGACAAAAATTTGGTTTATTAGCATTTGCACCATACATCGTTTGACAATAAATTTATGTAAATAACAGCTATATCACAGTAAAAATGGTGGATAACCAAACGATAGATGCTCGGTACAACAAAGGAAATAGAAGATTGATATTAACATATTAAGTTTACATTTAGCAATCAACAGTTATGGAAAAAAAAAAACAAAAAATACAAACCTGGAAAAGCTTATTTACAAAACCAGTTATTCAAAAAAGCACAGATAGTAGAAAACCCCAGCACCACAACATCACAATGCCGCAGCTCACAGGAAAAGAAAATATTAAACATTCTATCCAAATCCTTATTGAAAAATAATACAAAATTCAGACTTTTTTAAATTCTAAACCCAAATTACTACAACTACAGAAGAAACCAGGATATTTAACCCCAAAAATTACAGGCTAAAACAAGTTAATTGCACACCCTACAATACCAACCCAAATTAGTTAAAACCGTTACAGCTATGGATTACTTAATAGGTATACATATGATGGTACAGAGATAAGTGGAATCCAGAGATCCACAAAGCTTTTTTGATATACAAAAGAATTTAAAAAGGAAATGTATTTTCATAAAATTCTATACGGCACCAGCTGAGATATTTTATAACGAGATAAAACCAATAATCCAGATAGTGAAAAATTGGATTGGACACGAGAAATGATAATACGGGAGGACATAGGGCAACAACCAGAGATACCAAGAGTTGAGTACCCAGCTTCTATGCTAACAAAAGGATAATTGGGCTATCAACTATCATTCAGAACTAGCAAATAACTATTTACAAGGAAAACGCCATATGGAGTACTATCACGAGACCACTTGATGATATACGCAAAATTCAAGAGAAATAAGACAAGCAGATATGGAAGAAGTCCAGAAATGGATTTTATCCCTGTTAAAACCAGAAGCTATACCAACAACTAGAGCGATAAAACAAGGATTCAGATCCGAAGAAGAACTGCTAGATCCAGATACTGCAAGCTAGGGGACAATAATATCCAGACCAATTGCCTAAAATGCAACCAAGGGAGATTAAGTAATCCCTGACGATTATTAGATAAAAAAAAATAAGGAAAGAAAGCAAAGTAAGTAAGAAAGAAAAGAAATAATGTAAATTAGAATAATGTATTTTGTTTTTAGGGTCGGCTGAAAAAGCCAAAGAGTATATCGTAATAGTTTTGCGGCCAATTATGTAAAAAGTTTGTCGGCCAATTCATCGTTAAATAGTAAAGAGTCAAGTACTGTGTAAATAGTAATAGAGTCCAAGTAAACTGTTTTGTATGTAATAGTAAAGGCCAATCGTATTTTAGTTAAGATGAATAAAGAGGAAAAGTCGTTTGTATGTCTATATAAGAGGCATTTTGCTTCATTAATAAACACACCATCTTCTACAAAATCATTGTATATATCTTAAGTTTAAGTGCTAAATAAATTATTCCGGAAAAGCTCTTTTTATTATTAGTTATTTATCAGTTTAATAATTTATAATAAAACATCTTTAGATAGAAGATTTCTACAGAAAAAATACTCTTTAAAAGGATACCAGACGATGCCATCCTAAGGTTGAAACCGATTAGGAAAGGAAGGCCTATGTTTTAGGGGAGTAAACACAGTTAGGCGTGTATAGGGTAATCAATTAAAGAAGAAGAAACTATCATTCAATACTAGCAAATAACTATTAAAGAAACGCCATATGAGGTTACTATCACGAGACCACTTGTGAGAACGCAAATTCAAGAGAAATAGAAAGCAGATATGGAAGAGGGCACAGAATGGATTTATCCCCTGTTAAACCAAGAAAGCTACCAACCAACTAGAGCGATTAAAACAAGGATCATATCCGAAGAACGCTATCAGATTATTGCAAGCTAGTGGGACACAAATATCCAGACCATATTTGCTCAAAATGGGGAATGGGTTAATTAAAAATATTTGTCCACTTGACTGCCTAAGTGTAGTAGTAAACTTCCATGCAAGTTAGTTCAACAAAATGTAAAGAAATAATTTGCTGAAAAAGTAAACAAACACAAAAAGTTTTATATTGGTTCGGATCATCAATGTGATACCTAGTCCAATTCCATTGGGTTTAAAGGGTTCCCTTAAGAGATTGATAAACTTGGCGTACAAAATGAGTAGTCTTTTGATCCTATCTGATGTGCAAATAAGATCTTCTAAACTTGACACTTACTCTACTCGTACAACCTACTCTCAAAATCATCCATTCTCTTTTTCTTTTACAAATGTTCACTCAACTGTAAAAAGTTTTTAACAAAGATAAAAGAAGATTACAAATAAGTTAAGATGAAGATGCGTACTTCACAGTAGTGATTGAGAAGGTTTATATAGTGTGTGCTCTTGTCAGAAACCAAGGTTGTTTGAATTCAGGATATTTAATATTATCCTTGATTCACTTTTATGATTTATTTGCTAAGTCATGTCCGTATCATATATGTGCATGACAAATTAATTCTTTCCTTTGCTTGATTATCTTGAGTCTTTGGTTCATCGACTTTCTTTTCTTTGCTTGACTTGATTATCTTGAATCTTGGCTTTGTCGGCTTAATCATTATGATTTTATTTTTCTTAATTGTGATCTCAACTGGTTGGTCCGATATCGCATCCATGATCCTCTTTTCTAAATATTTCCTTGTGTGTGTTCCCTTGATAATTCAAAGTTTTGACATTTGATCTGATTGATTAAATATCTACTTTCCTTCTTGACTAGATCTTGTAATGATTTGCTAGATTATTGCATTCCTCTTGGGATTTACAATCTCATTCCTTTCCTTCATCATATGAATAGTTAGATAATATAATTGTCATTATTAAAACATATGAATATTAGATAAACAATCTCCCTCTTTTTGATAATGATAAAAAAGTTGAAGTAATGAGATAAGAGATCAAAAGAGAAGGGAAAACTTCCCTGAAATATCAAGATCTATGTTAGTCTCCCTTTGACATTTTGAAGGCTCCCCCTGAGTTTATTGAAACCCCCAGACAGTAGGCTCCCCTAAGTTGATTCAGTATCCTAGACATAAAGTATGTTTCCTTCCCCCTTTTGACATAGTAAAAAAGACAAACAAGAAAAAATTACAGTCTATGTATACGAATAAGAAGTTGGAAGGCTAGAAGCCTTCAATATACCATCCAAAAAAAAGACGGTGAAAAAAGAAGTCCAAAAGATAAAGCATAAAGAGTAGAGCATCAACAATTTAGGGCTTTGAACCCCAAAAACACTTCAGACATTTAATTACTCTCTCACTGAAGAAGTGGTAAGATCATTCCACACTCTTGGAGAGAGTGGAGTAGGAGTTTTAAGAGAAAGCCTTTTTTTTTGCCCCTTTTTTTCACCCCCCGATAGCCCGGATAGCCCCCAACTTCGTTGTTTGAAGAGTTCCCTTCAGAATCCCCTACCTGAGTATGTTGACTTGTACTAATAATGCTTTGTTTGACTCGTCCCCCCGGACAAATCTTCGTTAGCCTTAATTACACTACTCATTGCAATACGAAGGTTACTGATATCCCTGGTGGTTTATTTATAGACGCGAAACATTTTTTCAACAGCATCATGTCGGGTCTCTAGTCTACTCTCCACAACCACAATACAAGTTTTGAGTTCCTCGAAATCCTAAAGTAGAAGAGAGGCCCAGCCTGCAGGTATTTTTGTTGGTTTTGATGCTTCAACAATTTCTTTGATAGAGTCCTATTTTACCCATTTGCTTCATGTCTCGACATAACCCAAACTTGAAAATGTCCTGGATTCATAGGTGGAGTTTATGACAATAGGATTACACATACATTTAGTCACGATATAAGGAACCCCTTCCATACCCGGCCATGTAGGGTCCCGTAGAAGAAACAATATCACCTCCAATTATGCAATTTCAAAAAATTTCAAAACAGGGAGCCAGCCCCTGGACCAGGCGACCAAATTAGACAGTGTTTGCTCTAGTTCAGCCACAACGACCTTAGCATCATCGAGAAATATTTTGAATTCATCAGGCTAAGTGCAAATCATGTATGGAATATCACAAAAAAAAAATTCCAAAGACATCTATAAACAAAGGTTCATAGATGATTTCCCATAACCAAGGTTTCTAAGTTGCCGCTATCACTAGATACAAAAAAGATTAGTGTAAAAAATTCTAACAGCTTCTTGAAACACTTCAATACCACATAGATTAAAAAAGAGCGTCAGTTTCTGAGCTTTAAGAAAAGGTCTTATTGGACAATTACAATCATTCAACTGACTGAGATTAACCACACACCCTGACACAATACCGCGGGATTTAAATCGTTCATGCCTTTTCTTGTGATCTAGTCCCTAGAAGTGATGCATGTCCTCGGGGAGAGAGTTTAGGAGATTCTAGGTCTTGTTTTCTTCTCTTATTTTGAACAAGAACTAGTTCGCTTTCTCATAGAAGAAGTGGAGAAAAGAGGTTCTCATGATTCATCAAAGGAATTAGAGAAAAGAGAGATAATATGAGGAGAAAGAGAAGAGCTAGGAGCGGATATTTTTAGACAATACAAAATGAGTTTTAGTCATGGTATAGAGAGAGAAGAGAGAGAGGATAGAGAGGAAGATAGAAGTGAGAAAGAAGAGATGGAAGAAAGAGGGTTTTATAGAGGTGAGAGAAATTGGGGCGGCAGAAGATTAAGGGACATAAAGAAGTTGAAGGGACGATTAAGGGAACTACAATAACACCCAACTTGTCGCGTCGACCACAAAATCATTCTTTAAGTAGGGGTTTTGTAAAAATATCTGCCAGCTAATTTTTGAGTTAACAAATTCCAACTGAAAATAACCGTTTTCAACATTATCACGAATAAGATGAAGTTTAATGTAAATATGATTAGCTCTAGAGTGATGCACAATATATTTAGAGAGACTGATAATACGTGTAATTTTACAAAAACAAGGGTAGCTTCAAATGACAAGTGATAGTCCAATAGTTGATGTATAACCCATAAAAATTGAGTACTGCAACTTCGAACTGCAAGATATTCATAGTCTATAGTAGATAAAGCTACAATCCTTTTATTATTCCTATGCCATGATCTAAGAGATTGCCCTAAAATTTGACAAGTGCCACTAGCACTTTTTTGATCATTTTTATCACATGCAAAGATAGTATCTGAATAGATAATTAAGTCAAAATGCGAATAGTGTGGATTCGATAAACCTATGTTTGCGGTTCTAATAATATTTTTTTTATTAATTTTGCTACTGTGAGATGAGATTCTTTTGGAGTAGCTTGAAATCTTGCAAATTTTCAGGCACTAAACATAATGTTTGGTCAACTTGTAGTAAGGTATAATAGGGATCCTCTAAGACCCTGAAAATGACTTATGTGAACTAGAGCCTTAAATTTTTGAAATGATGGTATAGGTTCCTAAATAGGTATAAAATATGGTATTGAGGCAGTGCCTAATATTTTAAGTGCATTGGAAGTCAAACGTCAAGGGACGACCAAGACGTTCGACGACTAAGTCACCTATGTGCCTCATATGTGGTTCTATGTGTTTATATGTGATTTATAAGGTTAGAATGTACTTAAATTGTTTCATGTTTCGTGAAGTTTGGAGGTCAAACGTCCAAGAACGTCCATGACGTTCAAAAGGTTTGCCTTGAAACGACCTTGTGTGTCTAGGCATGTTTTGTGAGTTTTACGTGTTCGTTTTTGATGAAATTCATGTGAGAGGTTCTAAACTCATATATGATAAAGTTTGGGTTGGAAATGTCTAGGAAATATTCCCAAGGACCATCCAAGGTTCCTTGAGGAAGGACCTAAAAAGTGGTTCCAAGACTGTCCAAGGCAGCCACAAACGACTGAGATAATCGACGACTCGTTGGACAATCAATGTCCCATCAATGGGTTCTGTTGGTGGATACATAGTATTGCGAGATAAGAGACCAAAGTTGAGTCTTTGAACTAAATGACGTAAGGACATGACGGTCCGTTTGTGGACAAACGGTCTGTTGATTGCCAAACATCGATGGGCCTGTCTCCTGCGTGCAATCCACTACCAAATGAGGCGTGAACTTGTAATTTCACCCATTTACAAATAAGAGGTTTTGAGGTTCCTAAGGTATCTTTTGGTTATTTTAAGTGTGTGTATAAGTCTTGAACACTTAAAAGAATTCATTTTTCCAAATTAAAACCCCAAATCCCGTAGAAAATCCTTAAGACTCCATTGAAGCCAAAACTCAAGTAAGAGCTTGGATTGAAGGATTGAGTGAATATTCTTCATAAAATTTAATAATTAGCGTTATTGGCGTATGTAATTTTATCCTTGATACTCTATTCATCAAGGAGCCCAACCATCAAGATGTTTTCTAATGTTTTTCAATGTTGAATTGTCCAATTTCATGATCTACCATGGGTTCTTGCATTAATTGTTTTTAAACTTTTATTATGATTTTAAATTGTTATATTATTGATTATTTTAACTTAAATAACCTATGAACCCATGAATTGGATGAACCCTTGTTTTTGACTAAGTTATTGGTTACTTGATATTGACCTAATGTTGATGAATTCTAATGTAGTTTCATGTGGGATTTTGATTCATATAATAATGGTAGTAAATTGATATATCTAGGTTACATTATATTTATTAATCATAAGTAAATTGACCTAGTTCATGAATATCGTTATAATTATGATGGATTGTTGGTTATGGCCATGGGTAAGGGCCTTGTTATATCGAATGTGGTAATTTGACATTCGATTGAGGTGTTGAGGATTATGTGGTGGTAATCTTGAATATATCATTTATTGTATGTTTATTATACTTTAATTATATTGTGATTGGTATGTTCCACTTATGGTGGCGGTGTTATGTGCTTTACTTGCAATTAACGTGGCCTTGTCGGTGTTATTTTAAGTAATATGATGATCATGGCCTTGTCGAAAAACTAATTGAAGTACTATGATGATTATGTGAAGTAAGATAATACCTAAATACATGCTAAGTAATGTGAAAGTATATGTGTTGTTCAATTGATGTAATGTAGTAGGTGATCATGTTAGACTATGACTATGGCTTTTTGTATGTAGTCTTAGGGTTGATAGTTTGTAATTCGTACTTGACTATATGAGTCTATGATGGTCATATTGATTATGATAAGTTAATTTATAGATTAACTTAAAGAGGATATGGTTATGTCTATGTGTTTATAAAATGACATGTATTATGAGTTAAAGTGAAGTATATGGTGTGTTATCTCGGTTGACTTATGTCCCTTGCTTAATGTATGTATGAATATGAATATGTGATGTGATGTGTTGACTTAGTATGGTAAAGTCTCTTGGTATTGAATGTATGAATGACATGTGACGTTAAATGATGTTAAGAGGGACTTCTATGTCGAACCTTGAACCTAGTTGTAAGGTTATGAATGTTGAAGTCGAAAGTCGTAATGCTATCCTCCAAAGTAAAGGAATGATAGACTTAAGGTTAATTGGTTGGAACGGCATCATATTAATACTTAGGAAAGTCAAGATGAGCTTCTTGTCGCCATTGTGAGGTAGCCCTAGTAGATCTTTCTTTTGTAGGGTAAATGTGATTGGGTTATGAACTTGATATGGAACCCCTTTATGTTAACCTTAAATGTAAATTACTCGATGAGAACGAAGCCTCTAACCAAGTGAGTATGGTAAGTGAAGTAGTTCTACTTAAATAATGAGATTAGATTACAAAGAATGCCCTACATATTCCTTAGACATGTGCTTAGATGGGATGTTTCTAGTTCTACCATTGGATAGTAGAACACCCTCATCTGAGTAGGTTAGAACTTCAAATTCCATGTCTTCCTATCATGGTCTATGTCACTCATTGCCTATTCTCTTCATATGTAATACCTATTAGCATTAGAGAACTTCTATGAAGTTTAGGTGGTGGTATGGGACGCTATGTTGACGTTGGACAATAGGCTTTGAAGGGGTTAGTTGTAGTTCCTAGGTCTTGTCCAAGACCATTACTTTAATCCTTTATGTGATGTATGAGTCTTAAGAAGTAGTGAAAGTAATGATTTAAGTTGAGAAAGTATGTTAAATGAATAAGTACTTACCAAGACTAGTTTAGGGTTGTCTACTTAATGTGTGAAGGGGGCATAGGAATGGTCACTTGGTATCTTACCTAGATTGTCTACTTAATGTGTGAAGGGGGCATAGGAATGGTCACTTGGTATCTTACCTAGATGAATCTTAACAATGATTCTACTTAAGGAAAAATAGTTGAATATGTGTACATGATCTAAACATAGGTAGTCTTAAAGATTATTTATGTAGTCTTGAAGAAGTGAATTATGGACGTAATCTTCATGATTTACTTAAGTAGGTCTTTTGATAGCCTTTGGTAAGATAATGTCATATTATTTATATATTGATGTTTTATGTGAGAATGATTCCATAGTAGGTAGTATATAGGATCTCTTAAAAGTGTGTGTAAGGGACTTTATGGGCAGCTGCTTCACAACTCACCCAAGTGAGACATACAATAACCTTTGGTAGAGGAAATCTCAGGTTCTTATGTTGATATTTTTTAAGTTTGTATGTGTCTCATTATAAGAAATCTTCAAGGTCCTTTAAGCATGCTTAGGGAGGTTGTATGGGTGGTATAATTTTTGTTTCTTAGGGGTAGTCTTAGGATAACTCTTAGTGAGAAGAATACATGTTAGAAAGTGTTAAAAAGGAAGGTAAAGTACTTCACTTTACAGTGAATATGGATTAATGTAATGTGGGCTGAAAAATGTGAAGAATTGGTTAAATATTATCTTGTGTGTTTCTAAGTTGATAAATTTTTTTCTTATAATATGATTTTTAAATGAAACGATGCATATTTCTAATAAATGTCCATTTTATGATTTTTATGCATTATGCCATACTTTGTTCATGTGGTAGTACTTATCCATGCTTTTACCTATCTCTGTAGTTGTTGGTAAGTGTGGAGCATTTGGTAAGGAAGACTTGGACCGTAGCATTGTTCAAGAGAAGTGGAAGTACGTCCTCATTTGACTCGAGGGCTAGATCTCGTTTATGTTTTCATTGAAGTACTGTAATAGACTAAGTATTTCTATATTCGTATTGTATATGGGTCGTGTCCCAAGTATTCTCATGTCTAAGATTGATGAGATTGAGACTTAGTATTTCATAAGACATTATATGTAAGAGTTTTTGAAGCATATGAAATGTTTTGTATAAAGTTTTTATTCTGCACTATTTTTCATTATGTATATGTGATGTATGATATGAAAGGGCTTGAACAAGAGCTCCGAGAGGTCATGTATGTCGGTTCCGATCCGAGATTGCCTCTAACTTCTAGGGTGTGGTTTCGAGATGTCACAATATTTGTATCAGAGCATCGGTTATTAAAGTAGTTTTACGAATTGAAAAGTCTCACCAAGTTACGTCTAGTAGAGTCTTGATCATCGGTGTGAGTCGCGACACATCTATGGAAGAGAGGATATAGGACGATAGAGTTTCCTTTCTTTTATACTCCTATGTCGTGCGGTGGAGTTAAAGTAATGAGTACTCTTTTCTTATGGGTTTCCTTGTGTTTCTAGGAAGATGAATACGAGGAGGACACCGACTAGGAGAGTTGATAAGAATGATGTACAAGAGGAGATTACTCCTAGAGTTGGGGAAGTTGAGAATGTTTTTCAAGGTGCTCAAGTCCCTATCCTGGGTGGGGATGATGATGTCCCAGAGCTGAGTAGGGATATTAGAGAGGCTTTGCTTGCTTTAGCCCGAGCCATGACTACTCAAGTGACTTTGAGTATGGTGACTAGGGTGAATGTTGTGGAGAGCACTATGACGTCTAGATTGAGAGACTTTGTGAGGATGAATCCTCTTATATTACTTGGCTCAACAGTGAGAGAGGATCCTCAATAGTTCCAAGATGGAGTGTACAAGGTGTTTAGTGTTATGGGATTTATATGTAGGGAGAAGGCGGAGTTGGCTTCGTATCAATTGAGGGATGTTTCTCAAATATGGCACACTCAACGGAAGGATAAAAGGCCGGAGAAGTCAATTCCTATTGAGTGGGAAGAGTTTAAGGAAGCTTTTCTTGGTAAGTACTTTGCCCGTGAGAGTAGGAAAGTTAAGGTAGAGGAGTTTATCAATCTAAAGCAAGGAAATATGAGTGTTGAGGAATACAGTTTGAAGTTCTCTATTTTATCTAGATATGCCCCTTCCCTAGTGTCTAATCCGAGGGATGAAATGAGTCATTTTGTGATAGGTGTAGTTGATGTAGTGAGGGAAGAATGTCGTACGACATCTCTACATGATGATATGACCCTAGCTAAACTAATGGTGTATGCCAATCAATTGAAGATTCCAATATTATGAGGATGTATAGAAACTTGAAAAAGAGTGATTCTATTGATAAAGGGAAACCTTGGTTTAAGAAGAGGTCCCAAGATCAAGAAGAACCTAGTAATGCTAAGGTGAAATTGGAGAAAGGGGGTTGTTCTCAAAATATTAAACCTACATGTGTCACTTGTTGAAAGAGGCATTATAGTGAGTTTCTAAGGGGTACCGAGAGTTGCTATGGTTGTTGAAAGGATGGACACAAGGTGGGATACTGTCCTAACATTGCTTATAGAGGAAAAGAGGGTCAAGAAATCAAACCGGATGAGAATGATGATGACGATGAGGTTAATTCCTCGATTTTCTCTCTCTAATGATATGAGTTCCTTCTAAGTGGGGGAGTATGGTTAGTAGATGTGATAGAAAGTCATAGAACTATGTTGCATGTGCATGGTGTTTAGGAGTTTTGTTGAAATTGAATTTTAATTAACATCTTGCATTTTGCATTTTATGAAGTCATGATTAAGTTTTAAGATATGTTTGTATGATGTTACCTTGCATATTAACATGTTTCTATCATGAATTGCCAAAAGGTTGCATTTTTTAAAAAATTGCTCAATTCACTGTGAGGGTACTGTTTGCTCGCTGTTAAAATGTTCAAAATTTGACTAATTCATTATTTGGTCTAAAATTGTTGTAATGTGGTTATAATTTAAGTAAATGAGTATGATATTGATCACAAAATGAGATTTTGTTATTTGAATGAAGCATTTAAGTTTGGAAGCATAATGAGTTATAGAATTGTCTTTTAGTTTCTTGTTGTGTTGTGAACCTCTTGAATATTTGAAATTTATGTTTTCTTCTTGATTATATATTATATGTTATGGTTATGAGCTGTTAATATTGAATCTCTATTATTCGATGTTTTTGGAGAGTGACAAGTGTCATTCGAGGACGAATGTTATCGAAGTGGGGGAGAATGTAAGACCCCGAAAATGTCTTAGGTGAACTAGATAGTAAAATAATGGTAATTATGGTTTAAGTTCCTAAATAGGTCTAAAATATCCTATTGAGGCAGTGTCTAAGATTTTGTGTGTATTAGAAGTCAAACGTCAAGGGACGACCAAGAGGTTCGGCAACTAAGTCACCTATGTGCCTCATATGTGGTTGTATGTGTTTATGTGTGATTTATAAGGTTATAAGGTCTTTAAAAAATTTACCATAGCATATATATAGTTTGTCAAGTTTCGTGAAGTTTGGAGGTCAAATTTCCAAGAACATCAATGACGTTCTAAAGGTTTGCCTTGAAATGACCTTATGTGTCTAGCCATGTTTCATCTAGTTTTACGTGTTCGTTTTGGATGAATTTCATGTGATAGGTGCTAAACTTATATACGATAATTTTGGGGTGTGAAATGTCCGGGGGAAACATCCTCATGGACCATCAAAGGTTCCTTGAGGAAGGACCCAAAAAGTGGTGCCAAGACTGTTCAACGAAGCCCCAGACGACTGAAGGCAATCGACGGCTCGTGGGCTATTCAACGTCTCGTTAATGGGTCTTGGGAGATAAGAGACAAATTTGGATTCTCTTAATTCAACGACGGAAGGAAAAGACGGTTCGTTTGAGGATAAATGGTCCGTCGACTGCCAACCGTCGATGGGCCTGTCTCATGAGTGCTGTCCACTGTCAAGTGAGGGATGAAAATGTAATTTCACCCCACTTAAAAATAAGAGGTTTGGCGGTTCCTAAGGGGTATTTTGGGTATTTTAAGTGTGTATATAAGTCATTCACACTTAGAAGAATTCATATTTTAAATGAAAACCCCAAATACCCTAGAAATTCATTAAGACTCCATTGAAGCCAAAACTCAAGTAAGAGCTTGGATTGAAGTATTGAGTGAATATTCTTCATCAAATTGAAGAATTAGCTTCATTTAGGTATGGATTTTTATCCCTGAATCTCTCTTCATCAAGGAGCCCAACTCTCAATAAATTTTTTAAAGTTTTTCAAAGTTTAATTGTCCAATTTCATGATCTACCATGGGTTCTCGAAATTAATTGTTTTAAATGTTTATTATGGATTTAATTTATTTTTTATTGATTATTTTAACCTAAATAACCTATGAACCCAAGAATTGGATGAACCCTCATTTTTTACTAAGTTATGAGTTACTTGATATTGACCTAATATTGATGAATTCTAATGTAGATTCATGTGGGATTTTGATTGATATAATAATGGTAGTAAATTGATATCTAGGTTGAATTAGATTGATGAATGTGAAGTAAATTGACCTATTTCATGAATATTATTAAAATTATATTGAATTGTTGGTTATGGCCATGGGTAAGGGCCTTGTGATATCGAATGTGGTGATTTGACATTAGATTGAGGTGTTGAGGATTACGTGGCGTTAAGCTTCCCTATTTACTTTATTTATTGTTTATTATACTTCAATTATATTGTGATTGGTATGGTCCATTTATGGAGGCGGTGTTACGTGTTTTACATGCAAATGATGTGGCCTTATCGGAGTTATTCTAAGTACTATGATGATCATGGTCTTGTCGGAAAACTAATTCAATTATTGTAATCATTATGTGAAGTATGATAATATATAATTACATGACAATTAATGTAAAAGTATATGTGTTCTTCTATTGATGTTATGTAGGTGATCATGTTAGACTATGACTAAGGCTTTGTGTGTATAGTCTTAGGGTTGATATTTGGTTATTCCTACATGACTATATGATTCTTTGATGTTCATATTGATAATTATAAGGTAGTGTATAGGTTGACTTAAAGAGGATATGGTTATGTCTGTGTGTTTCTAGAATGACATGTATTATTAGTTAAAGTGAGGTATGTGGTGTGTTGTCTTGGTTGACTTGTGTCCCTTGCTCGATGTATGTACGAACGTGAATATGTGATCTCTTGACTTAGGATGCTAAATTCTCTTGGTCTTGAATGTATTAATGACATCTGACTTTAAATGATGTTAAAAGGGTCTTCTATGTGAAACTTTAAACCTAGTGGTAAGGTTATGAATGTTGAAGTAGAAAGTTGTAATGGTAATGATAGACTTAAGGTTTTGGCTGGGACAGCATCATATTAATCCTTAGGAAAGTCATGATGAGCTTCCATTATGAGGTAGCCCTAGTGGATATTTCTTTGGTAGGCTAAATTTGATTGGGTGATGAACTTGATATGGAACTCCTTTATGTTAACCTTAAATGTAAATTATTCTATGAGAACGAAGGCTAGCACCGAGTGAGTTTGGTAAGTGAAGTATTTCTAGTTAACGAATGAGACTAGATTACAAAGCATGCCCTTCATATTCTTTAACCATGTGCGTACATGGGATGTATCTAAGTTCTATCATTGGCAAGTAGAACACCCTCATTGTAGTAGGTTAGAACTTCAAATTCCATGTTTTGCTATCATGGTCTATGTCGGTTGTTGCCCATATATCATCATATGGATTACCTATTAGCATTAGAGAAGTTCAATGAAGTTCAGATGGTGGTATGAGACGCTATCTAGACATTGCACAATATGGTTTGAAGGTATTAGTTGGAGTTCCTTGGTCTTGTCTGAGACCATTACTTGAATGTCATTCATGTGATGTATGAGTCTTAAATGATTTAATGAAAGTAATGACATATGTTAAGAAAGTATGTAAAATTAATAAGTACTTATCTAAAGTAGTCAAGGGTTGTCTAGTAATGGTGTGAAGGAGGCATAGGAATGGTTACTTTGTATCTTACCTAGATGAGTCTTAAGAATGGTACTAGTTAAGCAAAAAATGGTTGAACATGTAGACATGATCTAAACTTAAGTCGTCTTAAGGATTATTTAGGTAGTATTGAAGAGGTCAATCATGGACGTTATCTTCTTAATTTACTTAAGAAGGTCTTTTGATAGCCTTTGGTAACTTAATGTAATATTATCTATATATTGATGTTTTAAGTGAGAATGATTCTATTGTAGGTAGTCTATAGGATCTCTTAAGTGTTTTTTCAAGGGATTGTATGGGCGGTCGTTTCACAACTCACTCAAGTGAGACTTAGAATAACCTTTTGTAGAGGAAATATCATGTTCTTATGTTGATATTTGTAACTCTGTATGTGTCTTATTATAAGAAGTCTTGAGGGTCGTTTAGGCATGCTTAGGGAGGTTTTATGGGAGGTCTCTCTTAGTATCGTTTAGGTGAGTCTTAGGATATCTTTTAGTTAGAAAATTACATATTAGGAAGTGTTAAAAATGGAGGTAAAGTACTTCACTATTATGGTGAATATGACTTACTGTAAAGTGGGCTAAAAAATGTGAATAATTGGTTAAATATTATCTTTTGTGTTTCTAAGTTGATAAATCGTGTTCTTATGATTATAATATGATTTTGAAATGAAAAGATGCATATTTCTAATAAATGTCCATTTTCATGATTTTTATGCATTATGCCATACTTAGTACATGTGGTTGTACTAATCCATGCTTTATCTATATCCATTATTATTGGTAGGAAGAGTTGGACCGTAGCATCTTTAAAGAGAACATGAAGTATGTCCTCATTTTACTAGTGGGTATAGATGTCTTTTATGTTTCTTTTCGATGTATCATAATACAATAAGTATTTCTATATTCGTATTGCATATGGGTCGTGTCCCAAGTATTCTCGTGTCTAATATTTATGAGATTAAGACTTAGTATTTCCTATGACTTTATATGAAAGAGTTTTTAAAGACTATGAAATGTTTTGGGAAAAGTTTTAATTTCGCACTAATTTTCATTATGTATATTCAATGAATGATATGAAAGTGCTTGTACAAGACCTCTGAGAGGTCAAGTATGCCGATTAAAATCCGAGATTGCCGCTAACTTTTAGGGTGTGGTTTCGGGATGTGACAGATCCGACCATTCTACAATACACTTTTCGGTCCACGTCTTTTCTAAGAGCATCTATTTTGATACATGTAGAGGGACTAATGGGAGTCTCGAATGCTTTACCTTTCTCAAGTCCAGATTTTTTGATTAATTGTTAAATGTACTTGGATTAGATGATGAAAATTCCATTAGTCGACTGCTTTATTTGTAGTCCAACTAAGAATGCGAGTTCTTCCATTAAGCTCATTTCAAATTCTCCTTTGATGAGATTTGCAAAGTTCTCAGACAAAGATGGGTTAGAGCTACCATAAATAATATTATCAACATACATTTGAACTATGAGAATATATAAACCTGATCTTTGAATAAAAAGGATTGTATCACTTTTCCCCATTTAGAAATTCTTGTGAAGAAGAAATGTACCAAGTCTTTCATACCATGCGTTTGGACCCTGTTTGAGGAAATAAAGAGCTTTTGACACCTTGTACACAAAATCATGACAAGAGGGATTTTCAAAACCCGGGGGTTGTTTGACAAAAACTTCTACTTTTATAAATCAATTTAAAAAATCACTTTTTACATCCATTTGAAATTGTTTAAAATACTTAAAGGATGCTTATGCAAGTAAGATATAAATGGATTTTAACCTTGCTACGGGAGCAAATTTTTTATCGTAGTCAATACCTTCTTCTTGAGAGTACCCTTCTGCAACTAGCCTGTCCTTGTTCTTAATTTTCTTGTCGTTTTCATCTTACTTCTTGCTAAATACTCATTTTATTCCAAGAATTGAGCAGTTCTTTGGTCTCTCCGTGAAAGTACATACTTGATTTCTTTCCAGATGATCAAGTTCCTCTTGCATTGCTTGTACCCATGGTTCATCTTCCATAGCTTCATTTATTCTTTTGTGTTCTATTTGAGATATAAGGGCCAGCAAAGTTCATTTTCGGCGAGAGGATGTGTCAAGATTTTCTCATCTGGTTTCTCAAGAATGTAATTCTAAGGATATTTTGCATTATGTCTCCATTATCTAGGAATACTGGCCTTCTCACTTTGTGTAGTCGAGTGCTCTTCTATGATAGTCGACTTCCCACTGCATGGCTCGTAGAAGGCCCTTGGTTGTAACATTTTGGAAAGATTTATATTTACTGAAGAGCCCAACAAGTCTTTAAGAATGCATATTGGGGATACATAGGCATTCTAATGCCCAATATTGAGAAATATTGGGCACAGTAAGGGGTAATAGCCAATTTCTATATAACACCCAATAAGTAAAATATTGGGCATATTAGATAATATTGGCTTAAAGGGTGTTATCCATATATCTACGTATTAATGCACTTGTTTAGAAAATGTACCTGCAATGAAAACCGTAAGCAAAAATTCAGAAATTCATCAGTTGCAAAGATATTAGGTACTAGACATCTAAGTTTCAAGCCTAGTACCCTAAGTACATAACCATTTAAAATGATCACATAGAGTGAGCAGTGCCCAAGGACTTTGTGAAGGTCCTTGGTACAAATAATAAACATTTCCAAAGGAACCATAAATAATAGTTAGTTAGGAAAGTACAACCAACACATGTTCAAGCACATGTGTAAGACATGTGAAGAAGCGGCCAAAGGAGGGGACCACCCTAACCGAATTCAGTTAGGGTAGTTACGGGTAAAACGTGCACAACGGACAACTCCATGTATGGCCTAACTTCCTAACAAATTCTAGACTCTAACCTATTGATATTAATAGATAAATTACCTAGGAACAAACGAAATAAACTAATTAATGCACCCGAAAACCTAAGACTTAACCGGGTGACACTAACCTAGTAACTAGTTAAAGGGACAAGCTAGTAACTAACCTAGGATAGTAAAAAAGATTGGTTATGGTCCTAAAAACATAGGGATACTTTATTAATTACCCTAGTCTACTTAATTAATTAATTTATAAACTTAATTAATTAATTTAAATAAACAAAACTTAAATCACAAAGCAATTTCCAGATTTCGGTTAAGACAACAAAAAGACAACCTAGTACCTAACCTAGGATTGTCCAAAAGGTTGGTTATGGTCCCAATAAATTAGGGATACTTTTGTAATAACCCTAGGCTAATTAATAAATTAATTATAAACTTTATAAATTAATTTAAAATGGGAGAAACCGAAATCACAAAGCAATATAAGATTTCGGTTAAGACAAGGAAAAGACAACCTAGTACCTAACCTATATAATCCAATTGATTAGTTATGGTTATATAGAATTTAGGGTACTTTAGAAATTACCCTAGGTCACTTAATTAATTAAAATATCCATTTAATTATTTAAATAGAAGGGGTAAAAGCGAAAATTTTACATTAAACTAGTACAAGTCAAGAAACATCGTAGTACTTAACATAGGATTGTCCAAACGGGTTAATTATGATTCCAATGACTTAAGGTACTTTATTAATAACCTTATGTCCCTTAATTAATTAAATTAATTATTTAATTAATTAATTTAAAGCATCAAAACGAAATTCTTAGGAAAAATTACATATTTGACTAAGTATTGTGTTTTCCTAGTTCTAGTCAATCTTGGAGGGGCTTTTTAGTAAATAATTTATTTATGTATTTATTTAACTTATTAAGACTTAGTTGAATGAGTCAAGATATGTTCCTAAACCTAAAAAATCATGATCGAACTCATATAAAAGGCGACGCAAATTAGTAAGCAAGCGTACAAAAGAAAATTAGAAAATACCATTGATTCTCTTAGACGATTTCAAGGCTTTCTTCAAGGTTTCATACAAGGTGGTTCGTAGATTAAATTATACATAAGGTATGGGTTTCTCTACTTTACTTCTTTCTTCAAAATAACTTTCTTTCCAACGATTCAAAGATCTTGAAACTAGGGTTGTTCCCTTTCTCCTCGAACTCGTTGTCCCTAGTGTCCTTTTCTATTTCAATGTTGAATACATTATAGATCATGTTTTTTGTATGTGGTGGTGGATGATTTTATGTGTAATTTTATTGAATGATAAATTTTGAATGATTCTATGAAATTAAGATCGTATGAAGCAAATATTTACAACGTGAATTAAGAATCGATCATATGTTAGTCCGTAAATGTCAAATGTAGATGTGAGTGTGACAAATGTTGACTTGCTTTTTTGTAAAGTTATGAGGATGATAAATTCATCAAATGATAATATTCTGTCAAATATTTCTTAAAAACGTTACCCTAAAGTCATGAACTAAGATTAATTAAAAAGTATCTCTATGAAATCACATCTTAAATGAATTGGCTATTTGGTTCCAATAAAATTGGCTAACACTATTTGGTAAAAACGAATGCATGTTAATGGATGAGGGATTATGTAAATCATTGAAAGATTGGGTAAGGGTTCATACATATTCAATTTAAATATGAACATCCATAAAATTGTCTTATGCCAATAAAATAACATCCCATATCTTGAGACAATACTAATGATATGCCAGTTCTTGTGTAGTAAGAGTATCAAGTATATTATAAGCAATTCTAAAGTAACTTAATGAATCCATAACCAAGGGCATTTCCATTAATTGGGACAACTCCAAACATGCTCTACAATAATGAACTATGAACATGTGTAACTCATTGAAAGATGTGATCATCGTACACAAGAAATGAAATGAAGCCACTACACTAAAGTAAAGAAGTAACATGAGTTATAACATAATTAAAGGGGTCTAAATTAAGTAAGTGACAAGAATGGGGTGTTAAAGAATGTGAGACAAGTTTTACTCAAACATAAGTTAATATGTTAAAAGCATAATCAGAAATGAAGGTGTTAGAACGTGTGAGACTAGTGTCATTAACACCTAAGGATGATATGTAAAGACAATTAACATTCATTATTGTAAAGTAAGGATGATATGCAAGGACAATTCACATTCATTAATGTAAAGTAAGGATGATATGTAAGGACAATTCACAATTCATCAATGTAATATAAGGATGACAAGTAATCAAAAGAGTAAGTTAATCTCAATCTACAAGCAAGATTCCATAAAGCTTCGGTCAACTCTAAAAGATAACGAACATTATAAATGTTAGCATAACACCAAAATGAGTATGTGCTAGCAGTGTAAGTCTCATTCAACGAGGCTACCACCGAGGTGTATAAGTAGTCTCAATAAGTCTCTAGTCTTCGAACTATGTCTAGAAAACATAAGAACTAGACAGTGGTTTCCACCTACGCGAGCTAGGCATGTACGGTTTCACCTGGGTCGGTGATTCCACCCCTTTTTGGTTTGGGACAGACACAAGATTTCATATTTAGCTCACATGATCTTTATCGGTTAATGATTACAATATGTTCTTGGTTCACTATAGCCGTGAGCCACTCCTTTTCGGTGTGGAGTGAACAGTTGAGATGGATTTTCCTTAGCCGGGGATCACCCCTTTTAGGTGTGGGACAGACACCGGATTCCATGAGTAGCTCACATGGTCTAAGATTCATTTTAACCGGTGAATCACGTCTTTTCAGGGTGGGGGAGACACTGGATTTCATGTTAATCTCACATGATCTTATTCCTAGTGATGTCAGTATGAAAGTGAGAATGACGATGATGATGGAATGTATGTACAAAGTGAGCAATGATGAAGATCTTAAGAATGTCAAGTGTCAATATTACACTCATGAAGTTTCAACAAATAATTGGAAAAGCCAAATAAGATTACCTTATAATGACTTCTTATATAATGCCAATAAAGGGAAGTAGAAATCAACTTTAATTAAATACCTCATAGAACTTCCCTAACATGAAAGTCATGAAACAAATGGCATGGACAATATTGAATGACTTATGAAATGTAATGAATATATAGTGTAAAGAATGACTCACTATAATGTAGGGAAATCATTCCTTAGTCCTTGGTTAACTTACATCGATTCATTGTGGGTATTGGACCACAATGAATCATTAAACTTGTAAGTAAAATATAGGACTAAAGGAATTATTGAACTACACAACAAGGAAAATAAAAAGACTGAAAATAAAACTAAGCATGGAGGACAGAGCACTCGGGTTAGGGGTACTTAAAATTTCAAATTTTCACCCAAGGGGTTCTAAAATTATGTTTATGATACTAATTTGTTGCAATCATATGTAAAATGAATTGTGTATTTTGAATGCATTAAAATACATCATATTCAAACAAAAATTCACAAACAACGAATTAGGAAAGTCTAATAACTAGATTTCAAGAAATGACATATTATTTAGGAAGATCTTTCATTGATCACGCATATCTTTATGTCTATGTGTGAATACACCCTTACTTAGTACAAGAGGTGTACTAACCCCCTACTATTTTCTATTTTTATAGGTGCATGTCAGAGGATAGATTGACGACGCTTGCTGCGGTTTGGATTTCAACGTTTCTCAAAACCATTTGGTAGATCCTTTTGATTTCGAGGATGCTACAGTCTTAGTCTAGATTAAGTTATACAAATTGCTAGTGAATGTTTTCCCTACCGTTTCTTTCACATTTCATTTCGAACATTTTGATGTAAGGCCGTTTTGGCAACTTAATATATTTTGTTCATCGTTTGTTTTGAATTGTTCTTGATATTAGATGGTTGTCTATTGATGTTGAGATTAGTATATAATATTAATACCAAATGACTATATGAAGTCTAAGTAAACCTCATATGTTTAAAATGTTTTAAATTTTCTTCAAATTTAACTAGATGAATATGATGAATGCAAGATAAGGCTTGTTTGCGACCTCTGAGAGGTCAACAACACCGGTTGCAATTCAGATTACAGAATCCGGGTCGTGACACTGTTGGTATTAGAGCATGAGGTTCAATTACCTAGGATCTAAAGATCAACACAACCAAGGTGCGTATTTTCTAGCTTATGGTTATGAAGCGCACCACAATTACAACTTAGAGACTACACGATGAAAGTAAATTCTCCCTTCTTCTACTCTTTATCGTGCTATCTAGAGCTTTGACAATTTGCGTCATTCTATGTATATGACATCTTTCTTGTGTGAACGCGTACAAGAATACACACAATAATTAAGATGGCCAAGTGGTCTAAGGGGCCAGAATCAAGATCTGGCCTTCCCAAGAAGACGCAATGATGGAAATGCCCAGCGTTACCGAAAGACTTTGTAACAACCCTAAAAATGGATATGCTAAGTAATGCTTAATGCGTCTAGAATGCCTACGATTAGACCGGGTTCACAAGTATTGATGCGCGTAAAATAGACCTATGAACCCTTGCGACATCCAAGCCAACTAACTTGGCGAGTTAGTTTATCTAGTAAAGGTTGGGTCTAGCCATGTAGATCTCCCGAATATGAAGATTTACTTGAATGAGTCTTTACCAGACTAAAAAAGGGAAATCTTAAGTTTGAAGGGTCTAGGGGTAAAATGGTCTTTTTCCAGGATAAGGGTAGTATCGTAATTACCCTTAGTATATAATTAATTATTAAATTAATAAGGTGGTGGAGTATTTTAGCTAAAGAGGCCCGAAATTTCCCTTTTAGCAAAACCTTGCAGCACCCGGGTTCTAATCTAGGTGGGAACAATGACTTAATTTGTTTTATTTAAATTAGTAGATTAATTTAATAAATTAATAATTAATTCATGATTTAAAAAAAGGGAAAATCATATTTTATTTATTGATTATTAATTAATAATTAATTTGACTAAGTCTTGATAACAAGTCCTAGTTCTTAGGGGACACTACCTGACACTTCTCTGTTAAACGCCTATATATCTATCTCTCACGTCTGCCTCTCTCACAACTTCACGTTTTCTCTCTTTACAAAACATTAACAAAAGTTCTTCACACTTGAACAAATTACAAAAATACAAATGAAAAAGCTAATCTAAGAAATGAAAACTTAACGAAATTTCGAGTTTGGTAAGGTGTAAGATTTGTTGGTGGACATGAATTGGTAGAGGGTCTTTGGGCAGAAAGTTCAAGGCTTGAACTTCAAAATAAGGTATGGGTTTTCTTACTCTTGGTCCGGACGTGGAGCTTTTATCAGGATTCGGTAGGCCCTCATGATTTCGAGGATGTCTACTTTATTTTATAGCTTAGATGTAGGCTTTAGCTAGTGGAGCATATTCCACTAGTGTTTCATTTCCACTTTCGTTTCAGACATTGTATTGTAAAAATACGTTAATGTAATTATGAACTATTTCTTTCATCTGATGATCTTAATATTAGATTATTGATTTTGCACGTTTATGAGTTTAAGTAGAATTACTTAAATGAATGTTAAGTAAGAAAAAGTTCAAATTATTCGATAAAATTAACCTAGATGATGTAACAATGACATATGAAGTCTTGTGTTCGACCAGTAAGAGGTCAACCACGCTGGTCTCGTGTAGGGTCTAGATTCCGATCGTGACAAAGTTGGTATCAGAGCACTAGGTTAAATTACGAGGATAATAAGTTCACATTCACCACATTGAGTAGTTGTAGGTCATGGTAGTGAAGTGCACCACTATCCTGAATTTGAGAATCACCACATTGAGTAGTTGTAGGTCATGGTAGTGAAGTGCACCACTATCCTGAATTTGAGAATGCATGATGCATAGGAAAAATTCCCTTCTTCTAATCTTATTATGCCTTATCTAATGTCTGATTTCTTGGTGTTAACAACATTTCTAAAATAAACTCTTGAGATTGAAAAAGATGAATACAAGGATAAACATTGGCGGAGAAATTGGAGGAGCAGCTGATGGGGAAAATAAAGTTCCTCCATAGGCTCCAGCTTCTGTAATGGAGATTCCTTTTAACCCAATTGGGTTGACAGATTGAGAAGTGAGGACAACCTTGGTATAGATGGCCCAAGCCATCACTTTACAACATCATGCTATGACAGCACAGGCGGAGCAACATGTTGTTCCACGAAAGAACCCACCTTCCAGCAAACATGGCTAGTAGGTTAAGGGACTTCGCGAGGATGAATCCTCCCATTTACACTGGATCTAAGATTTCTAAGAATCTCAAGGAGGAGGGCAGGGTAGCTATGCTGCCTGCGAGCATGGTACTTTCCAAGCTTATGGTCCATGTCCAACAAGTGGAAGAAAGCAAGAAGAGGAAGCATACTAGGGCAGGGAACATGTAAAGGCAAGTTGAGAAGAGTTTTTGAAGGATGAGTAGTACTGAAATCAGGGATAAGCCCAGGTTTAAGAAGGGACTCTCCCACAAAGGGGATTCAAGTTCATCCAAGGGTTTAGTTTCTTCTTGAAGATTGATCTTCGTTCATTGTACCATCATCTTAGGGTTAGGGATGGAAATATCCCAAAGATAACTTTTGTACCGGTTATGGTCATTATGAGTTTCTAGTTATGTCGTTTGGTCTCACTAATGTACCTGATGCATTTATGAATCTCACGAATAGGGTCTTCCGTGAGTATCTCGACTCTTTCATCATAGTATTCATTGATGACATTCTGATCTCTTCTAAGACAAAGGAAGAGCATGAACAACATTTGAGACTAACCTTGCACGTAATTAGACAACATCAGTTCTATGCCAAATTCAGCAAGTGTGAATTCTGGCTTAGATCAATAACCTTCCTGGGTCATGTTGTGTCTGACAAAGGTGTGGAGGTAGACCCCAGGAAGACTGAAGCTGTTAGAACTGGTTGAAATCATATACTCCCACAGATATACGTAGCTTCTTTGTATTGGCTTGTTATTAGTGCAGGTTCGTGGAGGGTTTTTCTTCAATTGTTTCCCCACTCACAGTTTTAACGAAGAAGAAAGTCAAGTTTGAATGGGCGATGACTTGTGAGAAGAGTTTCCAGGAGCTCAAGGACAGACTCACTTCAGCCCCGGTGCGTAGATTGCCTAAGTGTGGGGAGAATTCACTGTTTATTGTGATGCATCTAGGGTTGGTTTGTGTTGTGTTCTTATGCAGGGTAGTAAGGTGATAGATTATGCGTCAAGACATATCAAGGTTCATGAAAAGAATTATCCCACTCATGACCTGGAGTTGGCAGCTGTGGTGTTTGCAGTTAAACTGTGGAGTCACTACTTGTATAGAGTGCATGTGGATGTGTTCACAAACCACAAAATCTCCAGTACGTGTTCACACAGAGGGAGTTGAATCTACGTCAGCGAAGGTGGTTGGAGCTGTTTAAGGGATATTACATGAATGTCCACTGCCATCCGTGTAAGGCTAATGTTGTAGCTGATTCTAAGAGGACTATGAGCATGGAATGTACAACCCACGTTTAGGATGAGAAGAAGGAGTTGGTGAAAGATGTACATATACTGGCTAGACTGGGTGTTCGGTTAGTTTACTCTACTATTGGGGGTGTTTCAGTTCATCCTATCTCTGAATCATCCTTAGTAGTTGAATTCATGAAGGGTTAGCATCTTGATCCTGTTGGTGGAGTTGAAGGACTCAGTGTTGATAAAGATTAATGAGTCTTTTGCTTTGGGAGGTGACGACGTACTTAGGTACCAAGACAAGTTGTATGTACGCGATGTGGATGATTTGTGGACCAGGATTGTTGCAGAGGCCCATGGTTCTAGATATTCCATACATCCAGGTTCCACCAAGATGTATCATGACCTTAAGAATATCTATTGTTTGGATGGCGTGAAGAAGGACATTGTTGAATATGTGGACAAATGTCCTAATTGTAAAAGTTAAGGCAGAACAACTGAAGTGTGGCGGTCTTACTCAGATGATTGAGGTTTCGACTTGGAAGTGGGAGGCCATTAATATAGACTTCGTGGTTGGTCTTCTGAACACTAGGAGACAGCATGACTCCATATGAGTTATCGTGAACGTTCATTTCATCATATGCACATGCGCTTGGACATTTGGTGTGTTTCACAATCTTACTTAACCCCTTTTAGGGTTTCATCATTTCATTGTTCACGTCATCATTTCATTGTTCATTTAATCATTTTATTGTTCATTTAATCATATGCCAATGCACTTTGACATTTGGTGTGTTTCACACTCTTACTTAACCCTTCTAGGGTTTCATTGTTCATTTTATCATATTCCTATGCACTTGGACATTTAGTGTATTTTACACTCGTATTTAACCCTTCTACGGTTTCATCATTTCATTGTATGCATCTTAGGTTCACTTATTTTAAACGTATACTAGACTTATGGGTCTGCACATACAAGCCATGAGGCTTCATAAGTAGTTCGTTTAAGTAATTCATGTCTTCCTAAGATTATATATATAGTTCAAGACTTATGCATCTTGTATGTATGCCAAGATCTCAATTTCAATCTAAGTTGGTGGCATTATTTTTGACCATTTAATTCACGTATGACTTATGTATCAATACGGAATTTGGGCAAGGGAACCCAAGTAGAATCCATTGGACAACACTTACATTTTTCTTTGATTTTTTTAGTCCACATAACATTGGGACCGTAGATCGAGCCCAAACATCAACATTCCCTCTTTATATTTCTCCTTAAAATCTCCTCTTACTTGGCCGAAGGGTTGTGGGATCGAACCCCCACAGCCCTTTTTATTTTTTTCATTAAATTTTCCTTGTCCAATTCGCATAGACCATGAGGTTGTGGGATCAAACCACCACAACCTCTATTTATTTTTCTTTTATTTCGCAGCCTGCCTTGAGGTTGTGGAATCAATTCCCACGCTTCACCTTTCTTTTTTCTTTTTTTTTATTTTCCCTTTTTCCTTGACAATCCTTCACATCTCTGAGGTCGTGGGTTTGATTCCCACGCCTAACATTCCTTTTCTTTTATTTTTTTCCTTTGCTTCCACTCGCTGCGTGGAGGTCGTGGGTTTAATTGCCACGCCTCCCATTCTATTATTATTAATTTTTGTACTTTAGTTTTCAGCCAGCACACCCAAGATCAATCCCCCCGACCCCATTTCCCTTTTCACGTTTTAGTGCTTTTCAAGGGTGAGGTCGCGAGTTCGATTCCTAATGACCTCACATAATTTATACCCATTTAAATTTCAAGATTTATACATCTGTGTTTATCCGAAAACAACTTATAATTTGCTAAAAATTTTGTCACATTTTCCATCTCACTTCCTTCAACATTAATACTTGAATTAATAGGGTAATTTGTATATCATTTAATACGTTTAGGGGTGCATTGTTCATCGATTCGTTTAGCCAAAAGATTGATACATAAATCAGCAACACTTCCATTTAAATAAACATAACGATTTAGAAAGGTTTATGCACGTAAAATAAAAACAAAAACATTATCAATTTCGTAGCCTTAATCCTAGAACACATAGTCACTACCACATTTTTGGACACACATGCACATAGTTTCAGAAAAAATAGGTTATCTTTAATATGATTTCAAGTACACAAACATAATAATATTTATCATGAAAACATGATATACAACTAAATCTACCAGAAATCATGCCCAACCTACGATTCTTTGGGAGCTAGTGACAGGGGCATGCCAAAGGGGAAACAATCTTAGTTTTTTGGATGAACAATATGAACCTTAAGGGGTCTCTTAAGAAAAGGACCAAGAGAGAAGATAACCCATACCTTTTTGACGTTCAAACCTCGACTTTCTGCCCAAAGAACTCCTCCAATCACACGTCCAACACCAAAAGTTCGACACCAAACTCGACGGAAAACATTCTCTTTGCCTACGTTATTGATTAACGTTTGTTTTTCTTGTTTTTTTTCGTGTGAGTTCTTCAAGTGCGAAGAACATTGGTTTACCTACTGTTTTTTGAGTTATTTTGGCATAGAAAATGTGAATGAGAGTGATAGAGACATGAGAGAGAGAGATATTAGCATGGGACAGAAGTGTTTTATTAGGCTTAGGAGTCTAGTTTAGGACTTACTCAAACAAGGTTTTATATAATTATTAAAAATATTATTTCCTTTTATTTTAAATCAGATAATAAATAATAAATATAAATTAATTACATTAATTTACAAACTTAAATTAAAAACAATTTAATTCATTGCTTCCACCTAAGTTCGAACCCGGGTGGAGCAAGACTTCACTTCAAGAGACCAATTTCGGCCCTCTCTCCCCAATATGCCCCTCCACCTTATTAATTAAATAATTAATTATATATTTAGGGTAATTAAGATACTACCCATTAGCCTGGAAAAATACCATTTTACCCCTAGACCTTCCTAACCTAAGATTTTCCCTTTTTAAGTCTGGTAAAGATTCCTTCAAGTAAATCTTTGTATTCGAGAGCCCTACATGGTTGGAACCAACCTTTACTAGCTCAACTAACTCCCCAAGTTAGTTGGCTTTGATGTAGCAAGGGTTTCGAGGTCTGGTTCTACGTGCATCAATCTGTGTGAACCCGGACTTATCGTTGGCATTCTAGACACATTAAGCATTACTTAGCATATCAATTTTTAGGGTTGTTACATTATCCCCCCCCTAGGAACATTCGTCGCCGAATGACACTACTCTTTAATAACAATAATTAATTCATCTATAGAATATATGCACACATAGGTAATTTGATACTCCCCATTGGTGAATATCTGATTCACATATTAGAATGATGGTGCACATCCTTGAAACCTACTAGTAGCTTCATATTAATAGACTAAACAACTCTTTGCTAAACTAGTTTCATCGAAGTATACAACATAAATAAACATGTAAGTCATACAAATCAGAAACTCACATGATGACTCAAACATATTAACCTCATATGAGTGCATAGACACCATACACAGTCAAATACCTGAAGGAGTAATTAAGGCTACTCAGCCGAGACTTCACTAGAGGTGCCTTACCCTGCACCCCTAGACTTGAATGTGAAGAATCGTTGCCTCCTTGGATCCTCTTCACATTGACCATTAAGTCTAACTCTCTCCTTCCCTTTTTCTTGACTTCTCCTAGTCGGACAATCCTTCATCATGTGACCCGATTCGCCACAACTGTAACAAGCGTTAGAGTACATCATGCATTCTTTCCCATGAAGTATGCCACACTTCCTACAAGGTGGCCTCTCTTTGGCTATACAGTATTACGAACCTCAGGGAGTAATCCCCGACTGATATTCAGCCTTGCTTAAGTTTGATGAATTCCTTAACCTAGCCTCCTTTATTTATGTGGGAAAGAACCGCCCTAGAAAACCATCTTGAAAAGATCCCTAGTAATAGGAACCGCTCCGAAGGCTCTGCTATCCTGCCACACCTTATACCTGTATTAAGCTACATCTTTTAGCTTGTAGGATGCCAACTCAGACTTCTCCACATCAATCAAACCCTATAGCCTGAGCTTGTAAAGTGCTAGCTTGGGCAATCTGTACAAAAGATATCCTTAATTCTCCATCTATCAACCCAGCTGAGTTAACATGCATCTCTATTCCAGCAGCTGAAGCCTGGGGAGAAACTTGAATTACCCCAGTAGCCGCTCCTACAATCCCCCGGCCTACATTTATCCATTTATTCATGTTTTGGAAACTTCAGGAGTTGATGTTAGATACGCTCTTAACACAAAGAAATCAGACATTAAAGAAGGAACGATAAGATTAAAAGAAGGGAAATTTTCCTAAGCATCTTCCAGTCTCTAATCAAGGATAGTGGTGTACTTCACTACCATGAGTTAGAAACTACTTGATGTCGTTGATATGAACTTATTATCCTCAGAATTTATACTAGAGCTTTGATACAAACTTTGCCACAACGGGAATCTAGACCCCAGACGAGACCGGCGTCGTTGACCTCTCAGAGGTCGCAGACAATCCTACATACGTCATTCTTATTTCATCTATGTTAATTTTTGCGAAAAATTTGAAACTTTTTATTTCCTAACATGCTTACTAAACATCTATTACATATATAATTGTTCACCATCAACCATCTAACATTAAGATAATCAAATGAAAGAAGCAGTTTATTATAACCATGTCTGAACAAAAATGGGAAAGAAACGCTAGTGGAACATACTCCACTAGATCAATCCTACAACTAATCTAGAATGTAAATATGAAAACATCCTCGAAGGTATGACGGCCTACCATGTCCGGATGAATGCTCGATGTCCGGATAGCTGCAACGTTGATCCTGTATCTCTAGCGTCACCTGTACCTCCACCTAAAAATATAGAGTTGTATAGGGTTAGTACACACTTGTACTAAGTATGGGTATATGCGAGCACACATAAAGGACATGGATGAGTAAGAATATCTCTTATCTAGCAACATGATTATAGCAGGTCAAGTCAGTGGACTTGCCAAATTGAGATCAGGAAAGTTGGT
This sequence comes from Solanum habrochaites, assembly GCA_027704765.1. NCBI lineage: Eukaryota > Viridiplantae > Streptophyta > Magnoliopsida > Solanales > Solanaceae > Solanum > Solanum habrochaites. Next base: position 44,267,627 of record JAKWJA010002498.1, read on the forward strand.
GAACTTTCAAAATTTGGATTAGGAAAGTCTATGAGCTTTCAAAATTTGGATTAGGAAAGTTATACCATGAGAGTACTAGGCACCATCATACTTAACATTTTGCACACAACACACAACAACGTACACATAGAACCTATCATAATTCATATAACACATATCGTTGTTTATATCATTTATTTGTATGCCATGAGACCTTTGAATCATAAACTTGACATTAAGACTTCCCAAAATGAGGGCTAAAAATATGGGACCTCAACTAGGGAGTCTACTTTAGCAAACAAAAAGTCTTCTTCGTTAGTTCGTACATACTTCATTTCAATTCATTCATGGTCCAGTGTAAATACCAGCTATACCTAGGATGTAGTTTAAGGCTTTCATAGTGTTTGTTGTGCAATGACCAAGAATGACCTTATGACATTACTTAAGTCTAACTCACCTGTTGATTATCCTATCCTAACACCATTGGCATTATTCGTTTCATTATGTGCATCATTTGAGGAAGGACTCGTTCATTCATTGGAAACTTTAAGTTTAACCAACATAGATCATGTTAGCATAATGAAATACAGTGTCATGAAACCCCACACCGAAGAGAGGTGGAATCACCGGCAAAAGTGACCCAAAACATGCTAGAGTACATTGGAATTGAACCCCTCCAAATCCCTATATTGGCAGTAAAGGTTCGAAGACTAGGAGACACAAGGATACCCATACCCGATAGGCCAGACAGTCTCATCTCATGAGAGTTACGTGAACCTCCACACTTTCCGAAAGAAGGCATCACCGCTCGTCGCTAGTCTATCGGTGCTTAGTATAAAGTTTCATTAGATTCAACTCATACGTCATGGAAGCTGGCTTCTATTATGAGGATATCATAGCTCAATAGATAATTTCTTATCTCATCATTAGCATTAAGTGTGTTAATCTCAATACCTTCATCAGAGTGTTCATAGAAACTGGTCTCTTCATTAACTTTACACTCTCATAGGTGAGTACGTTTGGGTAACATATACTTGGGCTCATTTGAGATTGCTCTCATCTTTTACATTATCCTCATATCTTGTTGTCACCACATTAATTAACATTAGCACATTTTCTCTTCATAATTGATCACCCCTTTTTACTTGAATGTTCATCTCATCATATGCCACTGTGCTTGGCCATTTGGTTTGTTTCACACTCTTACTTAACCCCTTCTAGGGTTTCATCCTTTCATTGTTCATTTCATAATTTCATCATTTCATTGTTCATTTTATCATATGCCAATGCACTTGTTCATCTTGTGTGTTTCACACTCTTTCTTAACCCTTCTAGGGTTTAATCATTTCATTGTTTATTTCGTCATATGCCAATGCACTTGGTAATATAGTGTATTTTACACTCTTACTTAACCCTTCTAGGGTATCATCATTTCATTGCAAACATATTATGTTCACTTATTTTTAAACGTATGCTAGACTTATTGGTCTACAAATACAAGCCATGTGGGTTCATTCATAGTTCGATTAAGTGATTCATGTCTTCCTAAGATTATGTAGTACAAGACCTATGCATTTTGTATGTATGCCAAGATTTTAATTTTGATCTAAGTAGGTGGGATTAATATTAAACATTTAATTCATGTATGACTTATGTATCAATACGGAATTTGGGCAACGGAACCCAAGCTCGAATCCCTTAGACAACACTTACATTTTTCATTGATTTATTTAGTCCACATAACATTGGGACCCTAGATCGAGCTCCAACATCAAAAATCCCTCTTTATATTTCTCATTGAAATCTCCTCTTAGTTGGCCGAGAGGTTGTGGGATCGAACCCCCACATCCCTTTTATTTTTTTCATTAAAATTCTCCTTGTCCAATTCGCATAGACCATGAGGTTGTGGGATCAAACCCCCACAACCTCTATTTAGTTTTATTTTAATTCGCATCCTGCCTAGAGGTCGTGGGTTTGATTCTCACGCCTCACCTTTCTTTTCTGTTTGTTTTATTTTCCCTTTTACCTTTACTCTCCTTCACAGCTTTGAGGTTGTGGGTCCGATTCCCACGCCTCACATTCCTTTTATTTTAATTTTTTCCTTTGATTTCAATCGCTGCCTTGATGTTGTGTGTTCGACTACCACGCCTCCCATTTTATTTTTATTAATTTTTGTTCTTTACTTTTCAGCCAGCACACCCAAGATCAATCCCACTTGACCCCATTTCCGTTTTCCCGTTTTAGTGCTTTTCAAGGGTGAGGTCGAGAGTTCTATTCCTAATGACCTCACCTATTTTATATCAATTTAAGTTTCCATATTTATACATCTGTGTTTATCCGAAAAAAAACTTATAATTTTCTTGGAAATTTTGTCACATTTTCCATCCCACTTCCTTCAACATTTACACTTGAATTCATAGGGTAATTTATAGATCATTTAATACTTTTTGGGGTGCATCGTTTATCGACTCGTTTAGCCAAAAGATTAATAATTAAATCAGACACACTTTTATTTTAATGAACACCACAATTTACAAAGGTTTATGCACGTAAAATAACAACTAAAACATTATCAATTTTTTAGCCTTAATCCGAGAACACATAGTCACTGCCACATTTTTGCACACACATGCACATAGTTTCGAATGCAAAGGTTATGTTCATAATATTTCAAGTACACAAACATAATCATATTCATCACGAAAACATAATATACACCTAAATCTACCAGCAATCATACCCAATTTACGATTGATTAGGAGCTAGTGACGGGGGCATGCAAAAGGGGAAACAATCCTAGTTTTTCGGATACTTTAGTAATTACCATAATATGCTTAATTAATTAATTAATCAACTTAATTAATTAATTAAAAAGGGTCAAAATCGAAATCACAAAGCAATTTCAAGATTTAGGTTAAGACAAGGAGAAGACAACCTAGTACCTAACCTAGGATGTTACAAAGGATTAGTTATGATTTTAACGACTTAAGGGTACTTTATTAGTTACCCTAGGTCACTTAATTAATTAAATTAGCCATCTAATTAATTAAATTAAAGGGGTCAAAGTGAAATTCCTACACTAACATAGTACAACTCAAAAAACATCATAGTACTTAACCTAGGATGGTCCAAAAGGGTTAATTATGGTTCCACAGACTTAGGGGTAATTTAGTAATTACCCTAGGTCCCGTATAATTAATTTATACATTTATTAATTCATTTAATGGTTCAGAATGAAATTCGTAGGAAAAAATTCAGATTTTACTAAGTATTGTGTTTTCCTAGTTCTAGCCAATCTAGGAGGGTCTTTTTAGTAATTAATTTATATATTTATTTAATTAAATTACTAATCCTTAGTTGAATGAGTCAATATAATTTCTTAAACTTAAAAACTCACGATCAAACTCATAGAAAAGGAGATGCAAAATATAAGCAAGCGAACAAAAGAAAAATAGAAAACTCCATTCATTCTCTTAAGCGATTTCAAGGCTTTCTTCAAGATTTCGTACAAGGTGGTCTTCGTAGATTAAATTCAACATAAGGTATGGGTTTCTATATTGGAATTCATTCTCCAAGAGGACTTTCTTTTAAATGGTTCAAAGATCATGAAACTAGGGTTGTTCCCGTTCTAGTAGAACTTCTTGTCCCCAGTTTCCATAACTATTTGAATGATGAATAGGTTAGAGATCATGTTGTTTGTATGTGTTGCTGGCTAATTTTATGTGTAATGTTCTTGAATGATAAATGTTGCATGTGTGACAAAAAAAAAAAAAAGAAAAAAAAAAACACCCCCCCCCCCCCCCCCCCCAAAAAAAAAAAAAAAAAAACAGTGAACTTAGATCTAATAAGCTAATATTACAACTGAATTAAGACGATATATATGTTAGTTACGTCCGTAAATGTCAAATGTTGATGTGTGTGTGTCGAATTTTGATTTGCTTTTTTGTTACATTATGAGGATGATAAATAATCAAATGATAATATGATGCTGTCCAATATGTCTTAAAAACGTTACCCTTAAGTCATGAACTAAGATTGATTAAAAAGTATCTCTATGAAATCACATCTTGAATGAATTGGCTATCTGGTTGCAATAAAATTGACTTACACTATTTAATCAAAACGAATGCATGTAAATGGCTAAGGGCTTATGTAAATGATTTAATGATTTTCTAAGGGTTCATACATATTCAATTAAAATATGAACATTCGTAAAATTGGCATATGCCAATAAAAATGGCTTACTCGTTTAACAGCCCAAATCTTGAGACAATACTAATCATATGCCAATTCTTGTGTAGTAAGAGTATCAAGTATATTATAAGCACTTCTTAAGTTACTAAATGAATCCATAACCAAGGGAATGTCATTCATTGGGACAACTCCCAACATTCTCTACAAGAATGAACTATGAACATGTGTAACTCATTGAAAGAAGTTCTCATCGTACACAAACGATGAAATTAAGCTACTACACTAAAGTAAAGAAGTAACGTGAGTTATAACATAATTAACGGGGTCTAAATTAAGTAAGTGACCAGAATACGATGTAAAAGAAAGTGAGACAAGTCTTAGTCACACATAAGTTAATTTTTAAAAGCATACTCACGAATGAAAGTGTTAGAACGTGTGAGACTAGTATCATTAACACTTAAGGATGATATGTAAGAACAATTCACATTCTTCAATGTAAAGTAAGGATGATATGTAAGGACAATTCACATTTCATCAATGTAAAGTATGGATTACAAGTCATCAAAATAGTAAGTAAATCTCAATCTAGAAGCAAGCTTCGATAATGCTTAAGTCAACTCTAAAAGATAAAAAAGATAATAAAAGTGAGCATAGCACCGATAGACTAGTTTTGAGCATGTGCTTGCACATGTAAGTCTCATGCAACGAGGCTACCACTGAGGTGGATAAGTAGTCTCATTAATTCCTCGGTCTTCGAACTATGTCTAGCCAACATAGGAACTAGACAGTGGTTTCCACCTAATCTGGCAAGGCATGTACGGTTTCACCTTGGCTGGTGATTCCACCCCTTTTTCTTTATGGGGAAGACACAAGATTTCATGTTTAGTGCACATGATCTATGTCGGTTAATTCTCAGGATATGTTCTTGGTTCACCATAGTCGTGAGCCATTACTTTTCGGTGTGGAGGGAACACTTAAGATGGATTTGCCTTATTCGGGTATCACCCATTTTTGGTGTGGAATAGACACCGGATTCCATGAGTAGCTAACATGGTCTAGGATTCATTTTAACCGGTGAATCACCTCTTTTCAGTGTGGGGGAGACAGTGGATTTCACGATCAACTCGCATTCCTAATGATGTCACTATGAAAGTGAGAATGACAATGATGATTGAACGTATGTACAAAGTGAGCAATGATGAAGAGCTTAAGAATGTCAAGTGCCAATATTACACTCGTGAAGTTTCAACAAATAATGGGTACAACTAAATAAGATTGGCTTATAATGACTTCTTATATGATGCCAATCAAAGAAAGTACAAAGCAATGTTTATTAAATACCTCATAACTTCCCATTCATAATGTAATGATATAAATGGAATGGCGAATATAAAATGGCTTATGAAATTCAATAAATATATAGTGTAAAGAATGACTGACTATAAGGTAGGGAAATCATTGCACTTGTAAATAAAACATAGGACTAAAGGAATTATTTAACTACACAACAAGAAAAAAAAAGACTGAAAATAAAACTAAGTATGGAGGACAGAGCTCTCGGGTTAGGGGGACTTAAAATTTCAAATCTTCGCTCGAGGGGTTCTAAAATTATATTGATGATACTAATGTCTTGCAAACATATATAAAAGAGTTGTGTGTTTTAAATGCATAAACTACATCATATTCATACACAATTGACAAAAACGAATTAGGAAAGGTTAATAAACTAGGACGTTCCAGAAATGGTATGTTTAGGAAGAGCTTTCATTGATCCATGCATAGCTAGGTGATGTATGTGCATACACCCATTACTAGTACAAGTGGTTTACTAACCCTCTACGATTTACTATTTTATAGGTGCATGGTTAGAGGACTGATACGCTAAACTTATTTCTCATATAAGAAAGTAAAACGGTCGATCAAGTAAAGAACTAACTAATGAGGTTGGGTCGATCCAACAAGGAAAATAGTTCGACTTAACGTTATCTATTATTAATATATTTACGCAATATTTCTTAGGGCAAAACAAAGACAGAAGAAAGGGGTTTTTAACTCTAAATGAATGTAAATAATTAATAAATTAAAGTGACCAACACTGATTAATCTCGGAGCTTAATCAATTAATAAATTAACTAGGGGTTAAGTATTCCCAAAGGTTCCTAACTTGATATTTCTAACGATAAACAATCTTTCCTAGTATCTTGCATGTAAATGATAATTATGTATCTCTAATCCTAGGTTCACATCTAGACATTACTCCGCACCTTGGTCCAGCTATGTGTGTTGCTATCTAACCCCTTACCTTTACCTATATAAGCATGTATTCAATATTTTGACTAAGTATACCTCATACCAACAGACATCGCCTATTAGATAGTGTGCGCTAAATCTATGTTGATAATTCTTTTCCTATTATCTACCTTCTTGGTCCAGCAAGTAGCATTAAGGCGGAGTTCAACGTTTGCCATCCATTAAAAAACATCTCTAAACGAAAGAATTATCAATACATGCAAAGACTCTATTCTAGAATTGCTATTTTCGTAGCATTTACCTCATTATTAAAACCATGGGTCCCAAACCCTAGTTATGGAGTTTAGTTACCCATGGTCATAATCACACTATTCATATATTTCATATAAATTCATGCACTTTCTTAATGAGAAAGAATAAAATTCCAGAAAGAAAGAAAAAGAAGAAATTCACTTGATTAATCAACAAAAGCACAAACAATCAATTCCAAAAAAAGTGTATCAATTACTGAAATTAATCCTTCAATACTTGAACAAGAGAACTAACGATTATCGAAAAGTCTAACCGTCTAACCAAATTTATAACCCCAAAAATAAGGTTTTTTGAACTATTTATAATAAAAACAAAATCCTAATAAAAGAAGGATTCTAATTACTGAATATCTATCATAATGCGTCTGAGTTAACGGACCTCGTGACGGACCGTCGTGGTCACGACGGGCAGTCATGGCCTCCGTCATCCCATAGTTCACAAATTCTTCTGTTGCTTTCTTCATTACCCTCAATGAACAGGTATGACGGACTGTTCCAAGCACGACGGTCCTTCGAGGGTCTCCATACCATAATACTCCAACTTCTTGGAATTTGGGTACTAGGGCTACTATCTGATCATTACGACGAACCCGCAGGACGGACCATCGTTGCTATGACGTTCTGTCATGGACTTCCGTAATCCCACACTAGGTTAGACTTCCCCATCTTCCTTCAGCATCTTCTCTCATTACTATGATGCCACCTACGGGCCATCACAGACTCGACGGACTGTCATAATGTGACATCCCGCCATCCATCCAGGCTGAACGTCACCCAACAGGGTGCCAGCAGTGGGCAGAGGGCACAGACAGCCGCAAGCCAGTCAGCAGCCAAGGGGGAGGGAGTCAACAGCATTGAAGACAGCCGTACAACAGTTTCAACAGTTATGGCAGTTTTAGTTAAGCCGTTACAATGTTAGTGGATGCGGCAGTTCAGGAGTGTTCAAGCTTTGGGGGCTTGTGCAGCAAATGGGGCAGACTAGGAGCACTAGGAGTTCCTTTTTGGAAAGACTTAGAAGCTTGTCTTGTAGGCATTTAGGGGTCTTAGGAATTGTATAGTTTACTTTTACTAGCTCTTAGGCATTAGAGTAGTATAAATAGTAGTAATCTACTTGTAAAGGCATCAATAATTTTCAAGTAATAGAAGTTCCTTCTTCCAAAAGTTCTGTCTACTCTATTTCTTGCGATCCGATATGAGGCTTACTTGAGTTTGCAGAATTTGTGAGTTAAACCGGTTCAAGTGCCGCCACGGAGGTCATTGTCAAGATTGAAAAGTCCGTGACAGTTGGTTATCAGAGCAGTTCATCGTAAAAGAATGACGAACGCAGGAGACGGACAGCGGCGGCTAGCCACACCCCCAACGTCCGTTCTAAGGGAGGAGAGAGGGACAGAAGAACAAGAAAGGGAAGAACAAGCAGAAGGGCTTTAATGAACCCAATCCTGCGCTCCTCCTAGGAGATCATCCCTAGGCGCTCTTCCACCAGGCGATCTTCCACCAGGAGATCTTCCATCAGGCGATCTGCCACCCCCAAGTGATCTACACCAAGCGGAGGGCAGACATCCTTCCAGACCACTCTTGTCGACGAAGTGACGACGGCGATGGAGAGCCTTAGACGTTCTGTGGGACAGACTGGATGCCAGCGTTGAAGTAGCTAGGCAGGAGTGTGGGGAGATCTTGGGCCAGGCCGCTTGTTGAATGGTTGGAGACTGATGTCAAAGACCTTGAGGACATTCCCTTGAGGCAAGCAGACCCATCGGAAGGAGTTGGAGTTACGCAAAGCGGACAGATGTTAGCAATGAAGGAACCATTACTTCCTTGGAGTTCAGGTTCTTGGACCGCCCTGGGACGATTGAGACGCTGAAGAACAAGGTTGAAAGCTCTCGAAGAAGAGGGGAGGTTGTTGCATCAAAGTCACTGGGCCAGGAAAGGAGCCCAGAGTTGAAGTTCCCAAGCCACCAACATTCAAGGGTGTCCGCGACGCACTAGAGGTAGGAATTTCCCCCTATGGACATTGGAAAATTATTTCAGGGTGTAACTCGGCGTCAGGAGCGATGACAAACAAGATCAACACTGCCGTGTTGTATCTTTCCGACGTAGCCATGTTATGGTGGAAATGCAAGGATGCAGAGATCAAGAGAGGCACACGCACCATCAACCACATGGGAACAGTTTCTTGAGGAGTTCAGAAGCTTGTCTTCCCCAAAACAATGTGTCTATGAATGAAGCGCAAACTACGGAGTGAAAAGCCCACAAAAGGGGCAGACGGGAAGCATTCGGGCATACGTGAAGGAGTTCACAATTTTGACCCTCCAAATTCCCCAACTCACGGAGACGACATGCTGTCCCCCTTCCTGGCCCGGGTGCCGCCTACGGGCGCGGGCCCCGAGTTGGCGCGCGGCGTCCGGTCACCCCCCCCCTTGCTGCGGCCCCTCCCTCCCGCCCCGCACCGTGCCGCTTTCCCACATGATCGTTTGACAAGGCGGAAAAAGGGCAAAGAGGCAAGGGGCAGTCAGGCTAAGGGAGGGGGAGATCGAGGCGATCGTAGCCGAGGCAGAGAAAGAGAACAGTGGCCACAACCCACGAAGCGGACACGTCCAAGCCCAGATGGTAGACGGTTTGAACGCTAGAAAAACTCGGAAGAAGCGGACGCAGTCCAGCAGAGGAGGAGACGGGTTATATATGTGGCGGACCACATGGTTACGCCAGGTGCCCAGAGTTGAAGAGAGACTTGGTTGCCATTGTCCGTGAATGGAAGGACCCCCCCCAAGGAGGCACAAGAGAAGCGAAACCGGCAGACACCACACAGTTGGGCATGGTTGGAATCTGCGAAAGCCATTGCCAAGCAGGCGACACCCAGGGGAGGCTTTTCAGTACGCAGTTGTGGATCTCTCCAAAATGGGCAACAAGTTCGGGCAATGGTAGACTCCGGGATGAGGCAACATTATGACCAAAGCTGCGCAGAAGAGAAAAATTGGGACTGAAAATTGTTCCAAGAAACAATCGCCTCAAGACGGTCGTCAAGCCCCCCAACTCCCGTGTGTGGAAATTGCTCATGGGGTCAGAATCACTTAGGACGGTGAATTGGGAAAAGGGTAAGACAAATTTACCGTGCTCCTTTGGACAGATCCGAGTTATTCTGTGGGCAGGACAGGAAGGAATTCTTCAGCGTTGCCACACGATGATTGATCCCTACTTCAACAACTCATGGTGATGGAAGGGGGAAGGGTCTTGTATGGTGCCTCTTGTTAGGGTGCCCAAAGAAGACGGATATTGCCCAATGTTGGCCATGCAGGGTGGAAGGGCCTGAAGAGAAAGGAGCACCACCTTCTAGACACATCGCAAGTTCGGTGAAGGTGACACCATGGGCTATGGAGACACTGCCCGCTATTATTGAGGACTGTTTTTGCAGGAAAAGGATTGTGATGCCGGTAGGACCGAGCTGCCGAAAAGTTCTACCTCCAAGCGTGAGGTAGACTAACATGACGATGTTGGAGGCAGGAGCCAAGCCACCTGCGCTTGACCTTATCGCATGGCTCCGCCTGAGTTAGAAGAACTAGAGGAAGCAGTTGAAAAGGAGCTCCTCGAAGCGGTCACATACGTTCCATCAAGGCCCTTTATGGAGCGCGGGCTGTTTCAAAAGAAGAAAGAGAAAGTGGTCGATGAGGTTTATGCATTGATTATCGGGCGCTTAACAAGATCACCAATTGGAAACAAGTATTCCAATACAACTATCGCAGATTTGTTTGATGTCTTGGAGAAGCCAAGTACTTTATAAAAGATCTCCGTGAAAGGCTTACTATTCAGTGCGCATTGCAGAGGGGGGACTGAGCCAAAAAGACAGCATGGTGACAAGGTATGGAGCATTCGAAATGGTGGTGATGCCCTTCGGCTTAACAACGACACCGGCCACATTTGCACGCTGATGAACGAGATTTTACATCCCTACTTGGACCAGTTCGTAGTATAGTGTACTTAGAGACATAGTCGTTATGTAGAACTTTTCTGCAGGAAAACATGTGGAACACTTGAAGAAGGCGTGTTCAAGGGTCTTGCCGGAGAATCAACTCTATGTGTAAGCGGGGAGAAGTGCGAGTTCGCCAACCAAAGTACATTTCTGGAGGCCATTTGATCAGCCAAGGTAGCGCTTCGCATGGATGAGGCAAAGGTAAAGGCCATCCAAGATGGGATGGCGCCTACAAGAGTGACCGAGCATGTTCTTTTCTTGGACTTGCTATTATCTATCGCAGGTTCATTAGTGGGTACTCCGCTATTGACTGCCCCACTGACCGAGCTGCATGAAGGAAAGAGAACATGCCTGGTTGTGGGCGAGGAGGGCCATGAAAGCATTTGAGGGTCTTAAGGCGCAGTTACCGAAAGAGCCAGTCTTGATGCTGCCTGATTTCACCAAGGACCTTCGAAATCCATACGGATGCTTCTGATTTTGCCCTTGGGGGGAAGTCTTGATTGCAGGAGACAGTTGGCACCCCATAGCATTTGAAAGCCGGAAGAAGTTGAATGAAGCTGAACGACGGTACACTGTGCAGGAGAAGGAGATGACCGCCATTTATGCATTGTCTACGGCACATGGAGACATTATTTTTACACTAGGCCCAAATTTGTAGTAAAAACTGACAATGTTGCCACTAGCTATTTTCCGTCGCAGAAGTAAAGATCACACCAAAGCAAGCTCGTTGGCGGATTTTTAGCGGAGTTTGACTACAACTTGGAGTATAAACCGAAAGGGCAATGTGGTAGCCGAGGCCATTGAGCAGAAAGACTGAATTAGCGGCCATATCCTCAGTACGTAGTTGAATTCCAAGGCGCAATCAAAGATGGTATGCAACGTGGATCGGAGGCCAAGAGGATTATGCAGCTGGCTGCTCAAGGCCATCCACTGTTTTGGGTTTAGAAGAGACGGATTCTTGCTTACAACAGGCGGAGAGTTAGGTACCCAAAGTTCGGATTCACAGGCGGGTGTTATCAAGGAAAAGCCACGACACTCCGTGGGCTGGGCATCCGGGACAGAGAGAACGAGGGCGGTTAGTAGAGGCCTTCTATTTCTGGCCACGAGATGCGTGAAGAGGAGAGATCGCAGCAGTACGTGCAGACTGTCTTGTGTGCCAGCCCCAAAAAGACCCCCCCCCCACAAAGGTAGGCAAAGCAACCAGGAGGGCTGTTGGAGCCATTATTACCCATAGCTGATCGTCCATGGGAGAGTATATCTCCCCACCCATGCATTTATCATTCTTTGCCGAAGTCAAACGGGGTTTGCCCTATTATGGTCTAGTGGATAGATTTTCCAAAGTACGGCTCATTTATGCCTGCCACAGCCGGTTGTATGCTAAGGAAGCTGCACAATTGTTCTTTAAAAAATGTTGTGAAGTATTGGGACGGCTGCCGAGGGTTATCATCAGCGATCGATCCTCGTTTTACAGGAACTTTTGGAGGTGAACTCTTTGAGGATGCTGTGGTCTAAACTTCACTTCTCCACCAGTTTCCACCCTCAAACTGATGGCCAAAACTGAACGTATTGTCAATGCCTTGTTGGAATGCTATCTAGGCACTTATGTTAGTGCTCATCAGAAAGATTGGGCTAAGCCCTGGACATGGCGAGTTTCTTACACTTGCAGAGGAGTGGAATCTACAGGGCGCACCCACCGTTCGAGTTAGCAACAGAGCCAGCAACCGCAAACTCCCCACTCAGTGCCAACTTATTTGAGGGGAAGAGTTTGGGTGCTCAACCTTGCCAAGGGTTGGGAAGAGCAACTAGACCTTGCCACAATCTTATTTTGAGCAAGGCGGGCAAGCAGGATGAAGAGTTCGCCGACCGGCAAGCGTCGTTCCCAACAACTATAAAGAAGTGATATGGTTTTTTGGTTAAAGTTTAATCGAGGGTAAAGTTTAAGGCGATTAGAGGTATGCATCACAACTGGTGCGAAATATGAGGGTCCGTTTTTTAAGATGTGGTGCCAAGGTGGGGTATTGATTAAAATTCTTCAGGTTGGAGTTACCTCCACCCCCCCCCCCCCAAACTTCAGATCCACCCGGCTTGCATGCAAGCAGTCCTTAGCCTTTATATGTGAGGACCACAAGGACGATCCAAGCCGGACCAAGTCACAACGGGCCCCCAATTCACAGTTACTGCCTCGCATGATCGTGACATTGAAGATCATAGATTCCAAGCCAAGGCGGAGGAAATCTGAGGACAGCAGGCCAGTGCCATGTTCTCATACATCTGGAAGGGACCCCAAACTCCGGAGGGAAGCCACTGGGGAAAGGTACGAAGACTTGTGGCAGTTCACAGGCCAAACTTCAGGAGTTTGCAGCAATGCGTCGCGGTCGCATCGCATCATGGGTGGGGGAGATGTGACATCCCGCAATCCATGCATGCATGAACGTCATCCAAACAGGGCTGCCAAGAGCAGGAGCAGAGGGGCAGACCGCCCAAGCCAGTCAGCCAGCCAAGGGGGAGGATCAACAGCATTGAAAGAAAGACGTTACAACAGTTTCAAACAGTTATGGCCAGTAAGTTTTGTAAGTTTACAGCCGTTACAATGTTAGTGGAGGCGGGCCGTAGTCAGTTTCAGGAGTTTCAAGCCTGGGAGGCTTGTGCACGCACATGGGGCAGACTAGGGCATCTAGGAGTCCTTTTTGAAGACTTAGAAGCTTGTCTTGTAGGCATAGTTTAGGAACTTGTATAGTTTACTTTTACTAGCTCTTAGGCATTAGAGTAGTAGTAGTATAAATAGTAGTCATTCTACTGTAAAGGCATCCAATATTTTTCAAGTAATAGAAGTTCCAATTCTTCCAAAGTTCTGTCGACTTCTTCTTTTTTAGCGATCCGATAGTGAGGCTTACTTGAGTTTGCAGGAATTGTGAGTAAAACGTCAAGTGCCGCACGGAGATTGCAAGATGAAAGTCCGTGACAATTAAGCTCCGTAGGTGGTGTATTCGCATTTCTCGCTCAAAATCTCGCCGTTATGTGTTGGACAGATTTACAGCAAATAATGAAAAACTTACATTAAAAATCAATACAAAAAGGATTTTTGGACACACACTAGATTAGGAGGAAAAAAGCATTAAAAATACCGGAAAATACGGTATCTTCAACACCCTAAATAAAGTCGTTGTATGTTCTCAAGCGCGATGCACTATGACTCACTACAAAATCTTGGTTACAAAGTAGCCATATTTTATCTTTCGCAATCATTTTGGATATCAATCCCGCTCAGTTTCATATGTTTATGCATGTTAATTATCCCTAAAGGCTTGAATATCTGGAACTAGACATGACACCGACTCACCATGCACGACATCTATCCTCTTTAATTTCTCAAAGACGGGGGCTATATTTCGGTATGCAAACTAGTGTCCTCAAATAAAACAACCATCCTCATTTTTTCACATTTAATGATTTTAGTTTGAGTATAGGATTACTTTTCAACACTCACTCTCAGAACAAATTCACAACTCGTTCATACATATTGCCATAAGCTTGCGCTTATTTTCCCTGCTTTAAGTTCGCCATACAACTCTTAGGATCACGATAGGAGTTTCTTAGCTTGAAAAATAGGCTTAGGGTTAGGTAGGGTATTTAGGTATAATATAGTGACTTGTTGTCCTCCTTGACAAATCGGCTAAACGTACCACCTTTTTATCATTTTATTTTGCCGAATTTCTCAATTTTCTTTTTATCTTGCGGTTTTCACTTTTTTATCCTTAAATGTAAGTGACTTTTCCATTTTTTTTGTCACTTATGCTTTCTTCTTTAATTATCTTCATTCTTTCAACCCCACTTTCCGGAGTATTCCTTATAACTACCACCCTTTACTCATGACTTTGCCATGAGTTAAGGTACACAATACGCACGATTGGGTTAGGGCCACAACAAGGTTGTTTTCTACATTAGCCATCCTCAACTTATGCTTTTGGCATAAGCTGATGTGACAGGTCAAAGGAGGGACAGGGCAAACACATTATTACAAGAAAAGATCAGTCGGGTGAAAAAGAAAATTGTTTTTAGGATCCAAATCATTGGAATCAAAATAAGGGATAACTTCATTTTTTTTAATTTGGACTCAAATTAACTATTTCAAACAAAAACAAAGGCCTATGATCTTCCTAATGTTCATTTTGGCTTCAATTAACAAGACTAACCAGGCAAGTTCTAGCTCAGTCTCAATGGTGGATCCTTTGAATTTTCCTCACACTCACTTGACATTCATTACATTCCCATATTATTAGACACCTATTTCGAGTCTTAGATTTAAGGTCATGTAGTAGTGTATCTCTATGTCATGTTTAGAGCCACACAATTATCAATTACTATGCCTTGTCATGCATCATTTTCATATCGGGATATCTTATATGTTTTAGAACTCACTTTACATTTACCCCACCCCCAAAAAAAAGATATGCAATTGTCCCCAATGCATAAAAACTGAAATACGAGAGTGGTAGGTTAAGCAAACTTGAGGAGCAAGGCGTCGTCGATCAGCAAGCTTGTGGGTCCCAGTTCCCAGGAACCCACTACTTGTGTAGTCTGGACACCCTCCATAGTGTCCACATCAGCACGAGCACTATCAGTCGTGCCTTCCACTGTCTCCACATCCCTGGAGCTAGATGCCCCAGCAGCTGACTCTACATCTTTAATCTTTCGTTCCTCCTCATCAGCAATCGAGGATCTCCTTGCAGCCTCCATCTCATGACTCTCCTTATTCCTTGACCTAGCCTCATCCTCCTCTCGACCCCTGCGCCTCTTGGCATGCTCTCGAGGGGGAGGTGGTGGAATCTCAGAAGTGGGAATAAAGAAGCCAACACTATGTCCGCAGCAGGCTCTGCAGAAGGGGACTCGACTCACGCACCCTAGCCTCTAGGATCATATAAAGATATGCTCAAAAACATTCCACCACAGCCTAAGGGTTTACACATCCACCGGAGGGGCCGTCTGGGCTAGCACCCGCAACTCAAAAGCATTTAAGTGCTGATGAACCTTCGTGATCTTCCTCTCTCTGTGCTGTGCCATCTTACGCTCCAAGCGCTCCTCCTCCTCAGCAATAGACCTCTGCATCCAAGGCTGGATGTGATGAAGAAGATTGGCCATCTGAGCCTCTAGTTTCTGGACCCTAGAAAGCGGGACCCAAGCGGGGGAAGGGGCTGAGCGAGAGGAGCTTGGGGAAGTGCCACTACTCGGGATAGAATCGATAGGGGCAGTGTTAGTGGTTGCTGAAGTATCCTGCGTAGTCGTTCGAGCGTGCGCTATAATATCAGCCATATTCTTACCTAATAATGGAACCTCTACACGGAGCCCTCTATGTGGAGCCAACAAATTGGCCTCATCCCTGATGAGGCCGATATCAACATTGCCCTGCGGAGTCTTCAGCTGATCAATGTGCCAGATGGGCACACGTGCGGACTTGCATAATGAAAATATAATGCACGGAAAAAGGTAGGTAGTGGTGACCTTGAAAGCCCTCTCGTGCATGACCGTGTGAAGAAGCCAAGCGAAGTCAACCTCAAACCCGGCCATCATCGCTGCCATCATAACTGCGCAATCCCATGTAACTATATTATCTGCAGTCGTGGGGGAGAGGCTGTGGCGGACAATCAACCATAAAAACTTAGCTGTGAAGGTCAAGTTAGCCTTCCTGATGGATTCCTTTGTCTCCAATACTCAGTCGGCAGCCTCTCCATCAATAGATAAGTGCTGGTCCATCCACATCTTAGTGGTCTCTCTTAGCGATGGTTAATGCAAGAATTGGCCATCTTTAACAATTTTCCACTTGTAGTCAAACTCGGCGGTAAGAGGGGTCCTTGTGGTATCAACAGCCTCGCCGTACAGATATCGGAGGATGGCTGGCAGGGAGATGTCAACCTGTATTCCACGTACTCTGACATGCTCAAGAGGGGCCTATTTGGTGGGGGCATCCCGCCTATCGATCTGTGATCGAAGAGTAGCCACATAAGAGGCGTAAAACTCTCGGACCAACTCCTCACTGTAGAGGCCCAAAGAAAAAGCTGTCCACTCTAGCCATTGTCTGGTGAACAGAGTGTGGATATCTTGCATGGTGGGGATACTTCCCGTAAGGACCTGCCTCTCGAGAGTAAGGGTCCGTGTCATGACGCCTTTATCACTTAGAAACTTGGCGTCTGAATACACTTAGTACTGCCCATCGAGAAACCACCGATTGGGATGGTCAGCAACCGGGACGGGAACTCCAGTTCGTGAGCCTGGAGTGGAATTAGGACGGTCAGCCTCATCATACGAGGCAGACTGCGCAGCCGTGGAGGGTGAAGAGCCTTATGTGGACCTATAGGCTTCCTCCGACCATGACACTCCTAAGGAACCAGATGCTCCTTCTTCTTGTCTAGCTGACCCAGAAGGTGTTCCGATCATTGTGCGCTCCTCATCAGACTCAGACGCAGGGACTATGCCGGATGCCACCTTTTTGGGCGTAGCTCTGGTTGCACATGCAGCTCGTGCTGGAGTGGTAGTGCCTGGGGGAACGTACTTTATATGATGCTCATCATCTGAGCCTATAACCAGTCCGGCAAACTGAAAAAAACTTGATTACTAAGACATCATCAAGATGGTATGCCTCAATCACTTCATTCGTCGATTCAGCATGCCCGAAAATAGATTTTTATTCATATTCCATTCACCTTAAACAGCACACCCTCCTTGGTTTCAAACTCAACTTCTCCATGAGGGAATAGTTGGGTAACCAAGTAAGGGCCAGTCCATTTGGACTTGAGCTTGACCGGAAACAAGCGCAACCTAAAATTGAATAAAAAGACCAAATCCCCAACCATAAACTCTCGTTTTTCAATTTTTTGGTCATGTTACTTATCCATCTTTTCTTTGTAGAGGAACAAGCTTTCAGGCGAAATTCGTTGAGTTCATTCAACCCACTTAACCATTGTTCTACAGCTTCGTTCCAATCCATTTTCAACGTTTTCATAGCCCACAAGGATTTGTGCTCTAGTTCAACCGGAAGATGACAAGCTTTCCCATATACAGGTTGGTATGAGGACATAGCTATGGGAGTCTTATACATAGTCGGGTAGGCCCAAAGAGCATCATGAAGCCTCCTTGACCAATCTTTTCTACTAGCATTCACTATTTTTTACAATATGTGTTTGATCTCCCTATTTGACTCGTTGACTTGCCCACTAGTTTGAGGATGGTAAGGAGTGGCCACGTTATGGCAAACCCCATATTTCTCCAATAATCCCTTCAACAAGTTGTTGCAAAAGTGGGATCCCCCATCACTAATAATTGCCTTTGGGGTACCAAATCGAGAGAATATTTTTTTTTCAAGAACGCCATGACACTCTTCCCTTCATTGTTTGTGAGGGCGATAGCTTCCACCCATTTAGATACATAATCAACCGCTATTAAAATATACTTCATTCCATGAGAACTCACAAAGGACCCATAAAGTAAATACCCCAAACATCAAATAACTCAATCACAAGAATGGGGTTAAGAGGGAGCTCTTTCTTTCTTGAAATGCCACAATCTTTTTGGCATCTAACACATGCTTTGGCAAACTCATGAGCATCTTTATGAATAGTTGGACAATAGTAACCACATTGTAATATCTTATGAGCGGTTCAGATACCACTATGATGTTCACTACCTGGTGAGGAATGGCATGCCTCTAAAACACTCAACATCTCAACTTCTGACACACAACGCCTAATAAGACCATCGGCACAACTCCTATATAATTATGGTTCATCCAAAAATAACTTCTTAACATCGCACATGAACGGTTTTCTTTGATGAAAGGACAAGTACGATGGAATAATATAGCTAGCCAGAAAGATTGCAAAATCTGCGAACCGTGGAATCAAGTCTTGTGAGGCAGCCAATACATGCTCATCTTGGAAAGTATCATCAATATCAATTTAATCCCCTAACTATCTCATATCTTCATCTTCTAGACGGGACAAGTGATCGGCAACTTGATTTTCGGTCCCTTTTCTATCCTTCACCTCAAAGTCAAATTCTTGTAGCAGTAATACCCAACGAATCAACCTCGGTTTCGCATCCTTCTTTGCCATCAAATATCTCAATGCAGAATGGTCAGTATGTACTATAACTCTAGTACCTAGAAAATAGGAGAAAAATTTTTCAAAAGCAAAGACTACTGCAAGGAGTTCTTGCTCAGTCACTGTGTAGTTCTTCTAAGCTTCATTTAGGGCTATACTAGCATAGTAAATGGGGTGAAGGATTTTGTTCCTTCTTTGTCCCAATACAACACCAAAAGCAACCCACTAGCATCGCACATTACCTCAAATGGAATGTTTCAATCCGGAGAAATAATGATAGGTGCAGACACCAATTTTTCTTTTAGCTCGCCATATGCTTTAAGATAGGATTCTCAAAATAAAATTTACAATCTTCTCCAGCAGTTTGCACAAGGGGTACGCAATTTTAGAAAATATTTGATGAATCTCCGGTAAAAACCTGCATGCCTAAGAAAGCTTCTCACACCTTTTACAGAGATAGGTGGGGGAAGTCTCTCTATTACCTCGACTTTAGCTTTATCAACCTCTATGCCCTTTTCTGAAATGCGATGACCCAAAAAAATACCTTTTTCACCATGAAGTGGCATTTTTCCTAATTTAGTACTAAATTGCAGTGTTCACATCTCTTAAGGATCTCAGATAAATGGCTCAAACACCGCTCGAATGATTCACCAACGACAAAAAAATCATCCATAAAAACTTCAATAGTATCTTCCACCATGTTGAAGAATATTGACATCATACATCACTTAAATGTGGAGGGTGCATTGCACAACCCAAACGACATTCTCTTGAATGCAAAGGTCTCATATGGACAAGTAAAGGTGGTTTTATCTTGATCTTATGGTGCAATAGAAATCTGATTATACCCCGAATATCCATCAAGAAAACAGTACCACCCTTTTTCGACAAGTCAATCCAACATCTGATCCATGAAGGGCATAGGAAAATGGTCTTTTTCGGTCCATGCATTTAATTTATGGTAATCAATACACACCTTCCATCCAGTAACCAGTCCCATTGGAACAAGTTCATTTTTCTCATTGGGGACCACAGTCATTCCCCCTTTCTTAGGTACACACTAAACAGAGCATACCCAATTAGTATAGGCGATTGGATATATTACTCTGACATCCAACCATTTAATGATTTCCTTCTTCACGACCTCTTGCATAGGTGGATTTAGGCGTCTCTGGTGCTCAATACTTGGCTTATGATCGGGCATGAGTTGGATTATATGAGAACAAATAACAGAAGGGATCCCAATAATGTCCGCAATAGTCCACCCAACAGCTCTTTTGAATCTTTTTAGCACTTTCACAAAACTCTCAACTTGTTGTTCATTCATGACAGATGCAATGATTACCAGTAAAGTGTCACCATTTCCTAAAAATTCATACCTGAGATGAGGTGGGAGAGCTTTTAGTTCTAACTTTGGTGCCTCATCTATAGATGGTTTCACGGGTGGAGACTCGCAATTATTCATGTCTAAATCATATTTTTTCGGTTTAAATCGAACATCACTACGATCAAGAGCCGCGACTAATCACCCATAATCTTCAATGCAATCGTTATCAAAATTCATGATCACTGCCGCTAATGCTTCTACACCTAGATGTTCTTCTATTTGTGTCTCGGATGCCTTACCAACTTTGTAGAATATAGCAGATACTGATTGGATCTCACCACTCTGCCTCATTGACCTACAAATGTTGAAGGTCACTTCTTAATTAATCAACCAAAATTTCATCTGCCCATTTTCTAGATTAACTAAGGCTCTACTCGTAGCAAGGAATGGACTTCCAAGAATAATAGGCACTTCAAAGTCGACATCAAAATCAAGAATAACAAAATCTACAGAAAAAAAAATATGAACGACTCCACTTTTACTAGCACATCGTGGTGTATCCCTATAGATCTTCTTACTGTTCGATCGGCCATCAGTAGCCGCATCGTAGTGGGCTTTGGATCACCCAAACCCAACTTCTTATAAATCTATAGGGGCATGAGATTTATGCTTGCCCCAAGATCACATAATGCTTTCACAAAATGTAATAACCCGATTGTACAAGGAAAAGGGAACGCACTCGAATTTTATTTCTTTTGTACAAGAGATCTTGTTGCAATAACACTATAATGTTGCATTATATCATAATCCTCAAAAGTGACTGATCTTTTCTTTGTAACCATATCTTTCATAAACTTAGCATAACCGGGCATTTGTTCTAGAGCTTCTACCAAAGGGACATTGATAGAAAGATGCTTCAACATTGTTATGAAACACTGATATTTACTATCCTCGGTCTTTTTCACTAATCTTTGAGGAAAGAGGGGTAGTGGTCTAGGCATGGGAGTTAACATTTTAGGCACTTCAACATCTTTTCCAGTGTCATCTTCTACTTCACCACTAACCTCTACCACTTTATCATTATCTTTTGTCACCTTTTCCTCAATAGAAGGCATAGGTGGGTCAATGGGTTGCTTACCACCCCGAGTAGTGATTTCCATATAGTGTCCATCATTTTTTAGATTTTGGACAGTGTTGCTATGTAGAGTGCCCGATTTCTGTGTGTTCACAGTCGCAGATAATTGGGCCATTTACAACTCAAGATGCTTAATCGATCTTGCATGTGTATCGAATTTCTGCCCAATACCCGCTAAATCACTCCTTAACACTATAGTGTGATCATCACTAGCACCGAACCTCCTCATCATTATGTGCAACATTTCCTCAACTCGCGCCATACTACCTCCACCATCCCTAGGAGCAACTTCACGATTTTGAGGAAGAACATAGGGCCCATTCCTATCATTTATGTTACCGTATTTACCCCTATTGAAGTTGTGGTCGCCGTTGTAATTTCCATATCGGACATACTTACCCTCACGGTTATAGTTACCATAGTTTTGACCTTAGTTTCCTTGACCTTGGCGCCAATTCTCCTGATTTGAGCTTTGGTCTTTCGGTCGAAAACCCCCCGTCTGCTCATTTACCGCATAGGAATCCTCCTCCTAATAATATTCATCATTTGGTGGTGGTGGTTTAGACAAGTATTTCACTGCATTTATCTTTTTTGCACCACCAGTGACATGTTTTAATACCAACCCAAGCTCAAATCTCATCTGAGCCATCTCTTCACAAATCTCATATGTGGTTGTGTTGTGTGTGGATTGCACTACGAAGGTATTTCTTCCAGTATCTAACTTTCAAGTACTCCAAGATTTATTATTCCGTGAGATTTTCTCTAACTTTTCAGCAATCTCGGGATAAGAACACTCCCCATAGGAACCACCCTCTATAGTGTACAATACCACTTTATTATTATCATCCTGTCCCCGATAGAAGTATCCCTTCAGTGACTCATCATCTATGCGGTGATAGAGGACACTTCTAAAAATGAAGTGAATCTATCCTAAGAACTGCTAACTGACTGTCCTGGTAGTTCCACAAAGTTGTTTACTCTGTCTTTGTGATTTAGTTTCTTGGAGATCGAGTAGTAACGTGCTAAGAAAATGTCCCTTAGTTGGTTCCAAGTGAAAATTGAGTTATAAGGGAGCTCAGTGAACAAAATAGCAGCCTCACCTGTCAGTGAAAGAGGAAATACTCTTAGCCCTATTACATCCAAATTCAAATCAGGCCTCCCTACACAACTTTTATACACTGCCCTTACCTTAGCTATATTGGCATGTGGGTCCTCAGAAGGTAGACCTGAAAAAAATCTCCGACAGTGAGCATTTCCATTAGACTACTAGTTACCACAAAGGTGTGGCCTTGTGGTAGAGGAGGCAAGACAAGTGGCCAATCGGAGTCTGCAATATTATCATAACCTCTGTAGTATTCTTAAGGACGTGGACCCAGATTTTGTCCCCTTTGTTGATTTTCACCAGGATCATCAGGTAATAACTGACCATGAGCATCAAATGGAGCAAGCATGTTCTAGTTTGGATCATCATCGTTAAAACCCAAGTTTGGATTCATATTGCATAGTGTACGCACTAATTCGTTGTCGTAGGAAAACAAGAGTTCTTTTCATCTCCGTGTATTTGGCATACAAAGAAGTTAGTTCTGCAAGAATAACAAACAATAGAAAAATAAAATTAAGAAAATTTAAACTAAACTTTAGTAATAAGTTTAAGTTAATCTAAAAGCTACTTTCTCCGGCAGCGGTGCCAAAATTTGATACGCTCAAAGTTACTTCTCAAATTAGAAGTAAAGCAGTCGTATCAAGTAAAGAACCCAACTAATGAGGTTGGGGTCGATCCCACGAGAAAAATAGTTAAGACTTAACTTTATTCTATTATTATTATTATTTAGTCAACTATTTTATTGGAAAACAAAACAAAGAAAAGGGGGTTTTTAACTCTAAATTAATGAAAATAATTAAATAAATTAAAGTAACCAACTAACAGATTCAAATCTCGGAGCTTAATAAATTAATAAAAGTAACTAGGGCTTAAGTGTTCCCCCACAGGTTCCTAAGTTGATAATTCTAACTATAAAAATTCTTTCCAAGTATCTTGCATGTAAAGTGATAAGTTATGTATCTCTAAATCCTTGGTCTGGCATCTATAAAATTTCACTCCGCACCTTGGTCTAGCTACGTGTGTTGCTATACTAACTCTTACCTTTACCGATTAAGTAATGTATTCGATATTTGACTAAGTTATTACCTCGTACCAACCAACACTAGCCTATTAGATAGTGTACACTAAACCTATGTTTATAATTCTTTTCCTATTATCTACCTCCTTGATCCGGCAAGTACCTTTAAGGCGAGTTCTAACGTTGTCCATCCGTTAAAGGACTTCTAAACGAAAAAATTATCAATACATGCAAGACACGATTCTAGCATTGCTATTTTAGTTAGCTTTTACCTCATTATTCACCCATAGTTCCCAAAACCCTAGTTATGGAGCTTAGTTACCCATGGTCATAATCACACTATTCATATTTAATATAAGAATTCATGCACTTACTTTAATGAGAAAGAATAAAATCATGAAATTTACTTGATTATTCAACAAAAGCACCAAAAATCAATTCCAGAAAAAGTGTATCAATTATTGAAATTAATCCTTCAATACTTGAACAAGAGAAATAAAGATTATCAAAAAGTCTAACCGTCTAACCAAAAGTGTAACCCCAAAAACGAGGTTTTTTGAACTATTTATAATAAAAACAAAAGCCTAATAAAAGAAAAATTCTAATTACTGAAAATCTATCATAACACGTCTTAGTCGACCTCGTGGTCACGACGGGCAGTCATGGCCTCCGCCATCCCATAGTTCACAAATTCTTTTGTCGCTTTCTTCATTACCCTCAACGAACAGGTATGACGGACCATTCCAAGCACGAGGTCTGTCGAGGGTCTCCATTCCATAATACTTTAACTTCTTGGAATTTAGGTACTGAGACTATTCTTTGATCATTACGACGAACCAGCAAGACTTACCATCATGGCTATGACGGTCCGTGATGGACTTTTGTAATCCTACAGTATGTCAGATTTCCCTATCTTCCTTCAGCAGCTTCTCTCCTCACTATTATGCCACCTACGAACCGTCACAGATTCGACGGACAGTCATAAGCTCCGTAGGTGGTCTCTTTTACATTTCTTGCTCAAAAACTTCCGCATTCATCTTTGGACAGATTTCCTGCAAATAAGGAGAAACTTACTTAAAAATCAATACAAAAAGGCTTTTGGACACACACTAAACTTAAGGAAAAAGAATTAAAAATACCGTGAAACCATGGTACTTGAAGGACAGATTGACGACACTTGCAGCGGTTTGGATTTCAGCATTTCTCCAAACCATTTGGTAGATCTCTTGATTTAGAGGATGCTACAGTCTTAGTATATCTTTAGATATACACATAGCTAGTGAATGTTTTGATGTAAGGCCGTTTTGGCAACTTAATATATTCTATTCATTGTTGGTTTTAAAATGTTCTTGTTACTAGATGTTGTCTATTGATGTTGAGCTTAGTATATAACTTTTAATATGTAATGACTATATGAAGTCTAAGTAAACTTCATACGTTTAAAAAGTTTTAAATTTTTTGCAAATTTAACTAGATGAATGATAAATGCAAGATGAGGCTTGTTTGCGATCTCTGAGAGGTCAACGACGCCAGTTGCGATTTGCATTCCAGAATTCAGGTCTTGACATTGATATATCTTCAGTTGGTTGATTCTGGGAATCGTTTGGGGTGGTTTACAATGAACTATTTTAAAAAATTTCATCAGTAACATCACTTTCATGCATTCTAGGATTAATATCATAAATTTAATATAAAAATATTCTTCAACACTTAAAGTTCATTATTTGAAAACTCGAAAATCCTACTAAGAGGTGCATACCCTAAGAAAATACATTAATCGCTTCTCGAATAAAATTTTCCAATATTGTTCTTAACGTTATTATGAATGAAATATTTACAACAAAAAGGATGAAAATAACTTATGTTCTTCTCCATAATTCATATAGAGTCTTCTTTAGAATTGGTCTAAACACCTACTGAGAATATGACAGGCAGTGCTTACTGCTTCTGCCAAAAAATGATCAGGTAGTCTTCTATCGGGAAGCATTGATATTGTCGTACCTTGTAGAGATCTGTTTTTCCGTTCAACAATCCCATTTTGTTAAAGAGATCTAGGTGAAGAGAAATTCTGAGTGGTGAATTTGAGCATAAAATTCTTCAAATGCTTTATTCTCAAATTAACCATCGTGGTCACTATGAATAGTGGTAATGAAATATCATGTTTCTCTTTGAACTCTTCCACAGAAATCTTTAAAGTTAGTAAAAGCTTTATTTTTGTTAGTTAGAAAAATTGCGCAAGTAAACCTTGAAAAATCATTGACGATTACAAAGGCATATCTTTTACCTCCAATGCTAGCAGTGCGAGTAACACCAAATAGGTCCATATACAGAAGCCATAGAGGATTAGAAGTACTTACGATGTCTTTTTTTTTAAAAGTAGAACGAGTCTACTTACCCATTTGACATGCGTCACAAATATGATCTTTGTTAAGCTTTAGCTTTGGCATCCCAATAATTAGTTTGAGCCTAGACAATTTTTCAAGAGCATGCATGCTTGCGTGTCCAAGCTTCGATGTCATAGCCATGGATCACTTTCAAATGCAATAAGACAATTGAATGATGGAAAATAAAAATCATTTAAAATGTATATATTATTTACTCGGTCTCCTATGAGTGTTAGTTTTTTCTCGGGAAATTTGATGATACAACTGGTTGTAATGAAAGTAACTTGAAATCCAGCATCACATAGCTTACTACTGCTGAGGAGATTATGTTTAGTCCGTATACGAAGTATACTTCAACTAGATCATAAGATGAACTAAGTGTGATGGGTCTGCTTCTAGTGAATCCTCATTTTGCATTATCTCTAAATATGACACATCCTCCATCTATTCGTTTTATAGTTTTGAAACATTCTTTCATTCCACACATATGTCTGGAGCATCCACTATCAAGTACCCACATACGTTTTTTGTATGATTTCTTGGATTTCTCCTACAAAGTAATAAGATTAGTTTTGTTTAGGTACCCTATATTTGTTGTGTCCTTGATGTTTAATAATCTTTAGTCTCCAAATCCATTTGCCTGAGGAATATTTCTTAATTAAAGGATTTATGATCAATATATCTACAATTGTAAGAACTAATATTAGATATAGAATTGAGGAGTCATAGTTTGAAATAGTTCTATTTGATTTGTTTAAACTATTATTCAGAGAATATCTTCTATAAATGCTTGTTCCGTTAGATCGAACAGAACTGCGTCTTGAAGATTTTCTGATGTTGTTCAATTTAATTTTTACTTCTTCTATTTCTTCTGTCAGTAGGTCGACTTCAATATGACTTGCCTCAAGAAGAATATGCCAAACCTTCTTTTCTTGAGCGAGTTTATTGTATTTATCAATAACATTCTGCAATTCATCTGTAACCATGTCTAAGGAATTTTGTACATCGTTACAATTGGGACAGTTAAAGGGTCTTGCCTCACTACTTTCACCTAGTTCCATGAAATAAAGATTTGTGATTTAATCATAATCATCCTAAGTAGTTTCTCCTTCTTCCCATGCTCCGAGGATTTTTGGATCATTGTTTCTTCGATTCGATCTTCTCCTCCGCTTTGTAAAGTTGTTTGATGTTTCTGTATCCCCGAAATAGTAGGAGCAATCATCATTTCTCTTGAAGGCATTATTCGTATAATCTTGTTGAGGTATTTGTATTCTTTGTCTAAGCATTTGCCTTAACCACGAGTTATGAGAGCCATTTCTTTATCTAGGTTTTCATCAGCATCCTCTTTGATTTTGGTTGTTTTAGCAGTAAGTGCTACTTTATTCTTCTTGTATTCATTGTTGTATCAATTTATATGTTTTTGCTAATATGCCATAAGGTTTCCTCGAAGCTTATCATATCTCATTTTCTATACATCTGCAGCTTCAAAGTTGCTTTAGTTTCCGATGAGTTAGGAAGGCTTCTGAGAAGTTTGCTAACTTGGGGTGAATATGAATAGACCATTCTAAGTGAATTTAGTTGACAGCCAATTTTATTGAATCTTGAGAACATAGATTTAACCTTTTCATCATCGATCATTTTGAATATCTTGTATACATTACGAGTAAACTGATTCGAGTTTCTTTAACTTTAGTGGTTCTTTCATAAGTTACATCTAGTCAGTCCCACATTTCCTTTACAGTTTCGTGTGTTGATAGTTTACTCATATTTTGCTCCGCTTACTACACAATACAACAAACTTATAGCTCTATCATTAGTTTTGTTGTTCTTTAGTTATGTCGAATGACTCGGCATCAAAAAGTTTTTCAGTGTGATCTTTTCAGTTAAACAAAGAATAGACTTTGGGCCTTTCTTGATGAATATCCATGTTTGATGGACATTTGAGGAGACAAATATTCTTAATATGTCTTTCCAGTGATAAATATTCGTCTTAAAGTAAGTTTTGCGAATTTGGTAGTGTAACATTTGTTCTTTTCTCATGTGTTGTTAAACATGAATTTGTGAGACCTGCTTTGATACCAATTGAAACATAAGGGGGGTAAATTAAAAATATTTTCTAGTCGACTGCCAAAGTGTATTAGTCGACTTTCCTACAAATTATTTCAACAGAGTATAAGTAAATAATTTTCTAAAATGTAAATGAACCCAGAAAGTTTTATCTGGTTTGGATCACCAATGTGGTGCGTAGTCCAATTCCCTTGGTTTTCAAGGGTTTCCTTAAGAGTTCGATCAACTTGGTTTACAGAATGAGTAATCTTTCGATCATATATGATGTGAAAATTATATCTTCTAAACTTGACACTGCCTCTACTTGTATAACCCGCTCTCACAATATTTCCTTCTCTTTTTCTTTTAAAATTATTCACTCACGTGTATAATTTTTTTTTATCAAAGATGAAAGAAGATTATAAATAAGTTAAAGTAAAGTTGCGTATTTACCATTAGTGATTGAGAAGGTTTATATATCGTTTGCTCTTGTCAGAAACCCAAGGGTGTTCGAATCAAGGATCTTTGATCTTATCCTTGATACGCTTTTGTGATTGATTTGCTTAATCATGTCCATATCAGATACAAATTATTTCAATGGCTTGATTGTCTTTAGTCTTGGCTTTATCGACTCTCTCTCCTTAGCTTGACTTGATTATCTTGAATCTTGGCTTTTTCGTCTTGATCCTTATGATTTCATTTTCTTTAATTATGATCTCAACTGCTTGGTCCTATATCTCATCCTTGATCTGCTTTTCTGGAAATTTCCTTGTGTGTGTTCCCTTGATTATGCAAGCTGTGATATTTGATTTGATTGATTAAATTTCTACTTTCCTTCTTGACTAGATGTCATAATGATTTGCTTCATTACTGCAGTCCTCTTTGAATTTTGGATTTTGTTCCTTTCCTGCATCATAAGAAAAGTTAGTGAATGTAATTTTCATTATTAATATATATGAATATGAGACTAACACATCCTATTGTCCTCATACCTTGCTTATGGGACAACACAGGATTTTTTTTACTTTTGTTGCTCTGTAGTTGTTGTCTGGTTGAATAACTGTGTACAATTGTTATGTGAAGTTTTTACCTGCTTGCAACTTTCCATACAACGTATTTTCAAGGAAGTTAAGTGTTTTGCAACATATAAAGGGTAAAAAGGGTAAAAATGAGTACCTATCCTCACCTACATGTTGTCGTTTAGCCTTAATTTACAATCTGTGGTGACCCGAACTACATTTGGTGGTCGTATCCTAAATGTGTTGTAGCTCTTAAATTGAAAATCAAAGTCCTTCTAAAATTGAGGGTTTTAGATGATAATCCTTACAACAAGTAAGGTTTCTTACCTCGTTATTTGACTATCAAACGAATTCTTTTGTCTTCTTATAAGACGTATATATTGCTAGTATTATTGGTTCCCTGTCCTTTCTATGCATGTTCTACTTTTAATAGAGGTCCAACTTACTTGTCTTAAAAAAAAGAGGATAATTATGCAAACTAGGAATTATGATGGCATTTATCATTTGTTCATTTGTTTATACTCAAGATTTTAACTTTAAAGTTGTCACTTGTTTTAAATCTTTCACAAATTAAATTCTCATCAATGTTGTAACACTTTTGTGTCTTCTCTGCTGGAGGGCATGATAATTTACTATTAAGGAAGTATAAATATGTCTTTTTGCTTGTTCAGGTTGCAGTACGGGGGTGGGGTGGGGTGTTTAGAATATTCTACATTTACAACAAGAACAATGCGTCAACCTGAATTTAATTGAGTTCATCTTTTTCTAAATTTGAAACCACATGATATTCATTATTCCCTTTATCTAGGATTTGGACTATTGAATATTGTTGAACATAATTGGTTGCTCACAATATAAAGTTTTACGATTCCATACACTTTTTTCATTTCACTCACTTTCTAGCGACTCGATTTGTTGCTCTCACACTTCCCATTTGACCACTCACTTCCTACTTTCTCAACTCAAATGACCACCTCTATTTGTAGGGGGTGGGGTGGTAGGATAGAAGAATCTTCTGAGAGGTATTTACTACTCTCTTCTAGAGTGCTCCAATAATCATTATCTAAAACAACATTTCTAGAATAACCCTGTAATTTTTTTTATTTTTTAAAAAATTGGTAGTTGTATCTATTTCTGTAATGACGAAATCAACACATAGGTTGCACTGAAACAATATTTCTAAAGGTACCATATTATATAATGTCCTGCTTCTATAATGTTTTTAAAACTTAAAAAATTCTCTCCTTCCAGATTCTCCACCAAATACTTGTTGGGACCATTCTCTATTTGCTCCTGCTCTTGGGCTGCACTCGTACTCCTTCCAAGTTCTTGTAAAATTTTCACATGCATGGACCATGAAATATGTTTTAGGTCTTAAGAATAGTCTCCATAACTTGCTTGTTGCCTTACACTGCAATAACAGGTGGTTAACTGTCTCTGCAGTTTCACAACAAATGAAACATCTAGGGCATAGTGGCATTACTCTCCTTATTGGGTTGTCTTGTGTGAGCACTTCCTCTTTGGCCAAGAACCAAAAATAATAGAGAAAGTTATGAGGAGGTATTTGGCTTTCCATATGTTTTCCAGGGCATCATACTAGAATTGTTTGAACTCTCTAAATTTACTTGAACAATCTAAAAATTTGTCTTGCTCTGGTTCCAACTTGATTAAATGGATCCTTTGGCCTGTTTCAGCATTAAAAGCTAGCTCCCGAGGTTCTAATCAGTCCTCATTATTTATTCTTAACCAATGAAGGACACTTCAACTGAGTTTTACATTTGTTCTTTTTTCCTGCTGGTTGTTAGGTAGTGTCTTTATATGTCAAGTAGTTCTAATCAATCCTTATAACTTCTTGGAAACATGATTTTATGTGGTCTAGATTTATTCATGCCTGATGAATTTAGTGTGCCTCTTATTAGATTGTATTCCGCTCTGAACCTGAGAAATTCGAGAGAATGAAGGCGACTTCATTGAGGATGTTGATAATATTGTTACTATTATGGTTGGTTGGACCCATAATTTAAAAGATTAAGTGTGGAAGAGATATCTTGAGAAGTGCGCATTTGGCAGGTAATGACTCAAGTAGATAAATGTCTATTGTTCTCTATTTGATACGATATGTTTTCCACATAAATATTTTCACTCAAAAACTCTAGCTTACCTCTAATCTTCATGTTATTGGATGAGTCTGTATTTGAATGCATATTTATTATGCAATGTCATACACTTCATTAATATTGCAGGAAATTGCTACAAAAGCCATAAAGCATTTATCAAATGAATATTCTTCTTATATGGATGATGGATGTAATTCAGCCAGTCCAGACAGCTATGTATGAAATAAAATTAGGACTGCGCTGACTTTTTCTGATGCACTAAGTAAAAAATATCTGGAGGAACTAGGGAAGTTTGATATGAAATATTTTCTGGTATTTTCTTTCATACTTTTATTTTTTTCTAACAAGTGTCTTCAATTCTTTTCCGATATATGTATTAACTTTCTCTGCAATGGTGGACATGCCACAATTTATGCCTTTGTGAAATTCCCTAGACGGTGTGCATCAAAATCTGTTCTGTTTGTGTTGTCAATAATGGCACGGAACTTTTGCGTTAAGATATTGAATTTCCAACAAGCATCTCAGCCCTAGATTTGAATTTGTCGGATAATCTTGTCAATTGTAAACAGAGAGTCAGTGCTGATAGAAAGGTTTGAAACTCTCTTTTGTTCATAGGATTTCTTTCATATCTTCAAGTGTATATTAATAATAGAAAAAATGCTTTAATGTATTCTTTCTTCCGATTCTCATGTTTTGCTAATTGTGTTACTCCCCCATTTTTATAGGTATCATCCTTGCAACTCAGAACTACAATGTACCAGAATGTTCTGGTTTGCGTGTTGCATTCTTTTGTTGATTCCCACTTCATGGATACGCTGTCCTTTAAGGTGAGGATGATTGTGGATGTTGTTGGATGTATGTGCTTTGTATTAGTCATCCCAATATCATATGAACATAATATGATATTCTGCTTCAGCTAACGTATAGGTTATTTGATGAGTAAGAAAGCAGTTGGATGCAAATGAAACTTCAACTGAGAACAATAGAAGAGAATAAAGCTCAACAACTTAGGTTTTAAGCCACGTTAATTGAGGATAGATAATATCCTTGAGATTGACATATAAGCTCTTGGTAGTATGTTTCTTAGAATGGGAAGAGTTCCACTCCAGACAAGAATCTTCTAAGAAAGTAAGCATACATTGTTCGTTTATTTCTTTGTGCATCCACTGAAGGAGCTTTGCTTTGCTGTATCTCTTTCAATTTGGTTATCAGTCTAATTTTATCTCTAATAATTTAGCAGAATTCTGACGAAAAAAATGAAAAAATCATGGACAACTGGAACTATATAAAGACTCCGGTTTGAATAATATGATCCACATACACAATGTTAGGTTCTGGTTCTATAATGAGGAATCTCTCTTCCGGCATGTAGGTGCAACTTTACATGACTGATAATTAGTGTCTTTTGATTTATTGTCACTCCTACATATTGTTCTTACTATCAATCATAGATGCATGAGCTGTATTTGAGATGGGACCCTCACATCAATTTCATATAATTGTTTCCCACTTGCCTTTTGATATATTATATGACTTTTTGAAGATATTAGTTCAACTATGGAGTAGTGGATAAGTGTATTCTGCTTGTAAGACTGAACATTTTGTATGGTTCATATATCTCTCAACGTGATGAATTATTTTATGAACCCAAGGTGACACTATTTCTCTGTTTACATTTCAGTGCTACATTTGTATGGGAGCTAACAAAAACTCAGATATAAAGGTGATTGGTACATTGCTGATCAGTATGCACTGGTACTGAATTCACTTTTATTTTCACGCATGGAACTAATAGTCGTGCAGGGAGTTCTGGAACATTTTATAATGTTTTTCTTATTGGAAAAACAAGATTGTTTCTGTCAGTACGCCAAAACTTTTAGAATGTGTGTTATTTTCTTGTGGACCCGAATTATTAGGATGAAGTTAAAATGAAGAGCTACTCCTCTCTATTTTTCTTAATTCAGCCTAATCAATATGGGCTAATTTAAGTCACTGAACTTCCTTATGGGTTATGACATATATTATTTAGATATTTCGATTTGCATCTAAAGATACATTAGGAACATAGAGGATTTGACGTTGTGTAGGGATTTAAACGTGATTTTGTAATGAACACCCTTAGAATTGCACACACTTGTGTTTGTAAAATGTTATTCTTTTTGTTTTTATTTCTCTGTATCCATTATATACTGGGGAATTTTTTTTGATCTCTCCCTCTCCATCAATCTTTGTGTGTTTAAATACTGATCATGGTATTTGAATTCAGCCTAGATATTTCCATGTATCTGATGCAAGCATATTGTCTTCCTTTACTGACTCTTACTTGCTGGGAGCAAAAATGATTAAAGGTAAAAACCTGGGAAACAGTTTTTCTGCATGCTTTTATAGTTTTATTATGGGAAAATTCCCTAAGCTCTCTGGCATCTTTATGGAAATTTTGCTAAGTTCTCTGGAAACTTTATGCTTGCAGATCTAGAAGGCTTTCCATCTTCCTCTTTGGACGCGAAAATTTCTTTTGAACACTTGCTTCATCTATGTTTAGAGCAAGAAACAAAGTTATGTTCATCAAATATGTCAACCCTAGAATACAACTTTTACAAGGTTTTGATTGTTAGTATCGTACTTCCTTTTAAATGCTTTCGCTTCTTTCCCCTCTTTTAATACACCTTACTCACTTTAAAAATTCATTCTGAATGATGTATTAGCAATCAAAGTTCTCTATGTTGGATAAAATGGTGGATCCATTAGTATCTCTTAAGAACGAGTTAGTCTACTTTTGGAAGAACGGGGTGAATATTCTCTTTAGAGAATCTTGCATATAATTAAAATTATTTTCGCTATGCCTCTTATCACCCCATTGGCTAAGGTAGCATACTGTATTTTTGTTTGGAGAATTATTTTTTATAATAGGGTGGAGGGAAAAAATTGATATATTCATCGTTCTGGTTATTTTTTACGTGTATGCTTAATGATGTCTTGTGGACAATAGAGGCTTGGGTGGAGGAACTGTTGGACCATAGGTCAGGGTGGTATAGGTCAGTCGACCAGGACAGTAGTAGGTTCCTCCTCATCACCCCAGTCTACGGGGCGTGGACCCCATACTTTAGTATGTAGTGGTTGAGGCAGATGATGAAAGGGAGTATCTAGTTCTGGTAGTGGCCAAACCGTTCACATTTACTAGTCGACGTACAGATCTTCATCACCAGATGTTGTGACAGGTGCATTAATTGTTTTCTCTTATTATGTTTATGCTTTAATATATCTTGGATCTACTCTATCTTATGTTACCCTATTTATTGCGGGGAAAAATTATGTATAGTACTAGAGTCATTAAATAGACCCTTTTCTATGTCTACACCAGTTAGTGAGTCTACTATTAATTCGGGGAGTCTATAAAAGTTGTAAGATAGAATTATACATTGTCAGACCTTTGTAGACCAAGTAGAGTTAGAAATGGTCAATTGCAACGTCATTATAATTATGGATTGGTTAGTGTATTATTATGCTAATATTGAGTGTCGGAAAATGATTGTTAGATTCCACTTGCTAGCAGAGGCATATCTCGAGTGGAAAGATGATAAACAACACCGAAAGGTTGGTTTATTTCATATGAGTTCATGATATAAATGTAAAACCACCGATTCTCCAATCTATTCCGGTAGTTAATGAGTTTCTAGAAGCGAGCTCCCTAGTATCCCTCTAGAACCAAAATTTGATTTTGCTATCGATATGAATGACTTCTGCAGAGCTAAAGGATTAGCTAAAAGACATGCTGGATAAAGTCCTTATCAGGCCTAGTACTTCACCATCGGGTGCACTAGTGTTATTCGTGAGGAAGAAAGATGGATCACTAAGAATGTTTCTTGATTATCGATAGATGCATATAACAACTATAAAGAATAAGTATCCCCTTCCGAGGATAGATGATTTGTCAGAGTAATTGGAAGTTGTTGAGTGCTTTCCTAAGATTGATTTAAGATCATGGTAATACCAGATATGAGTACGGGAGAAAGACGCCCCAAAGATATCTTTTAGAACAAACTATGGACTTTTTTAGTTCTTGGTAATGTCTTTTTGATTAACTAATGCCCCAACAGTGTTCATCGAATTGATGAATAGTATATTAAGGACATATTTGTACTTGTTTGTGATTGTAGTTATTGATGATATTTCGGTGTACTCACGTTCAAAATTTGAGCATGAAAATCGTCTACGAATAGCCTTTCATGTTCTTTGAGACCGAGAACTATATGAAAAGTTTCTAAGTGTGAGTTCTGGTTTAACTCCGTAGCTTTCTTAAGCTATATTGTATAAGATGCAGGCATTGCAGTTGATACACAAATGATTGAGTCCATAAAAACGTGGCCTGGACCTATGACTCCGATTGAGTTTCGTAGTTTCATAGGGTTAGTTGGGTGCTACAAAAAGGCTTGTAGAGGTGTTTTCTTCATTTTATAGACCATTAGAGATGTTAATCAATAAGTTGTTAAGTTCTAGTTGTTTGATATTTGCGAGCATAGTTTCCAGGAGCTAAAGGATAGGTTTAAATCAACAGCAGTTCTAGCATTGCTAAAGGGTTGGGATGTGTTCTAATTCAACATGGTAAGGTTATCACATATGATTCAAGGAACTTAAGGAATCATTAGAAGAACTATCCGACCCACTATTTAGAGTTTGCTGCAGTTGTGCATGCATTTAAGATCTGGAGACCCTATTTGTTTGGCGTTCATGTTGACATCTTCACAAATCATAAAAGCCAAAAATATTTCTTTAGAAAAAAGAGTTAAATTTGTGACATTGTTAATGGATTGAGTTATTGAAGGACTACCACGTGTATATTTTATATCATCCAAAAAGAAAAATGTGGTAGCTGATGCCCTTAGACGAATATCTACGGGTAGTTTATCCTATTACGTTGTTGAGAAGTTTGACCTAGCATGAGATCTCCATCAGTCAGCTAGCTGAGGAGCCAGATTATTAGAGGCAGACGATAGTGGGGTCATAATTCAGGACAGAATTGTATCATCTCTAGTTGTGGAGGTAAGAACACGGTAACAGGAGGTCCTAGCTTAGAGAAGTTCAGAGTCAAGGCTTAGGATCAATAGTTGTTAGCATTTGATATAGCAATAGAAAGAGGTCTTAGATATAGTGGTTGATTGTGTGTACTGGATGTTGCAGGGCTTTGACATCATATTATGGAAAAGGCACATCATTCCCATTATTCTATTCACCCTGGTTCGGCGAAGATGTACCAAGATATTAAGGAGACCTATGGGAAGCATGGGATGAAGAAGGACATTTCTCAATTTGTGGCACAACCAATAGGTGAAGGTTGAGCACCAAAAGCATGGTAGGATAGCCTAGGAGATAGACATTCCTTTTGTGGAAGTGGGAAGAAATTAATATGAATTTTGTTACAGGGTTTCCGAGATTGCAATGTAAATTTGACTTTATCTAATAAAATCATCCCACTTTTACCATTTAAGACTAGTTGCACAACTAAAGATTATGCAGGACTTTACGTATGGTATATTATTATGTTTCACAAAGTCCGTATATCTATTATTTCAAATAGAGGAGCACAATTTACCGCTAACATCTAGAAGTCTTTATAGAAAGGATTAGGGGCGCAAGTTAATCTCAGTACCGCCTTTCACCCTTAGATATATCTCAAAGCTAAATGCACCATTTAACACTTTAGGACATGCTATGGTCACACATTATGGACTTTATTGGAAGTTCAGATGACCACATACCTTTTAGTGAGTTCTCATAAAATAAAAGTTATGCTTCTATGTGGATTTGTATAGGCAAAATGTCAATCCCACATTAGATGTTTTGCAGTAGATGAGTCAGGGTTTATTGGACCTGACTAGTACATCAAACATTGAAACAGGTTATGCCTATTTGGTTGAGGTTGGTGACAGCTCAAAGCCGACAGAAGTCATACTCCAATGTGAGACAAAGGGACTTATAGTATTGTGTCTATCACTGGTTATTCTTATAAGTCTTGCCTATGAAAGGTATTGTTAGATTTCGAAAAAAAGGCAAGCTTAGTCCAAGATTCATTCGGCCAAACCGAATCTATCAAAGGGTAGGACAAGTAGCTTGGGAGTTATAATTGCCTTCAGGGCTATAATTTATTCATCCAGCTTTCCATATATTGATGCTACAGAAGTGCATAGGAGACCCTTATCGAGTTTTCCCAATTAAGGATGTCTAGATCACAGATGATTTTTCTTCGAAACTCCAGTTTTTATATTAGATCGACAGAACCGTAAATTGAGGACCAAGGAGGTGTCTTCGGTTAAAGTATTATGGAGAAAAAAGAATAGAGAAGAGGAGACCTGGGAAGCAAAGTATTAAATAAGGTCTAAATATCCTCATTTGTATCATACCCCAGGGTGACAACATATTAATTGATATTAGTGAAGTAAGGTAAGATACCTGTCTAATTGTTTACATTACTGCTTATTATTGTGGTTGTTGACGTATTTTGCTCACAAGTTACCCGGAAAGATAATAACACACTACACCCTTTTTCGGGCCCTACAGCAACAACCACGTTTAAAGTGTAGCCTAACTAGCAAAAAGTGTGGCCTTTGTAAAAGGCTACACTTTTGGACATTCAGCCAACACTTTTTAGGGGCCGGCCAAAAAAGCGTAAATTTGAACATAGGCCAACACTTTTTTAAAGGGTTTTTGCAATCCTTTGGCTACCTTTATAAAGCGTAAGCCAAATAGGTATAAGCAACGCTTTTGAAGACGTGCCTATAGCACCAACCTATTTTTGTAGACTACAACTTAAAAGCTTTTCTCACTCATATTTATTTGGTCAACTTAAAAGTTGCCTTTTTTATTGGTCATCTATTGCAACCTTATAAAGTGTAACTTATATATCTCATCTATTGCACACTTATAAAGGTGTTACTTTTATAATGTCAGCTATTAGCAACACTTATAAATTGTTACTTTATATCTCAATCTAAAGCAACACTGTCTAAGTGTAACTTCACATTTATAAGCCTACATGTACTCCAAATATATAGACATATATTTACATAACACAAGTGCCCTAAAACACAAAATGAACTATTCTCTAAATTGAAGCTATATATTTCAAATAACCTTTGAAATAGATTTTCCTGTACAACCAAAACCTAGAAGTGATTGCTTAAAGATCTCTAATATCACAAGTTCCCACAACCCAAAGTGCATTCAAACAATATGACAACAATACAAAAATTTCTTCATCTTTTTGACACAATAGATTCGAGTTTATCTTCTGGTCGAATTCAATTCCAATACCTGCATTTTTCCTGCAATTTAAATTAAATTATAATTTTGTGATTAATTGATGGAAAGTGCTAATCAGCGAGAATTCACTGTAAGACAACCATCCAATCTAAATACAATTTTCAATGTAAAAATTCAATTATCAGGACTACAAATCTTGTGTTGTTTTCTGTTGTTGGCTCTCAATTTTAATGCAATACATAATCAGAATATTACCTTGAGTATGATTCCTATTGTGTCTCATAGAAAATTTCAAAACATCACCATGTCATGAATTGATTTTGGGCAGGCAGTATGTCCTCTTTTGTAAGGTGAAATCAGTTCCATCAACTGGGAAAACCCAATAAGCCAGAGGAATACATATCTGCCACGAAATCTCCCTAACCGCTGATGCAAAGTATATCCTAGCTTCATACCTACTTACCAGAACACCTGATTAAAAGTCACAGTGGTAAAGAAAACAAAGAGCACACGAAAATGCATGTTCCAATGTTGCAGACCTTCTTTCCAGTATTTGAAAGAAAATCGAACTAACTTAGCCTTGTGCTCAGTATCAGATACTCATTACCCACAAATTTCATCTTGCTTAAGCGTTTTTTGAAGAAGTGTAATAGCTCGTTATCTCCCTACCCCTTCCTGTAATTAAGCAAAACTCCTTTCACATATGGAACCAAAACATGAAACTAACAACTCGTAAAACAAAAATAAACCGGGAAAGAATTTTATCATTTAGCTACTTAATATTCAAAATCTATTAAACCATGTAAAGTCAAAGAGGGTGTCTTTTCCGAATCTTAGAAAAACTGTGACTTATGATGATATCTTCTAAATAGAGTGAAGCTGAAATGTAAATCATTTCTCGTAAAAGGGGATGTCTCTAAGAGGATATACCTTAATGAGTGCATGCAACTACAAGAGAAGAAGCGCTTTTAGTAATAACCCAACTGACTCCTCAGCACAGTGCCTCAAATACCTCAGTAGACACATCAGTGTGTGGAATAGGATCACTTTTAAGCATCACAAGCTTCTCTTTTTGGACGTCATCATTATTGGAGGAGAAAAACAAAGTTCGAGTCAAATCATGTAGAGGGACCTAAAGAATCACACGAAGAACTAATAGCCAGCGACTAATCACAAACTAAGGATTCAGATAAGACACAAGATAACTCAACCAATAGCTTCTTATAACAAATCGATTAGTTCTCAATAAACTTATTCTTGTTTTTAACTTAATTAAATCACAAACATAGGCAAGAAAAAAATAGCATGGTGAAGATCCACGCGAATTTGACTGTTTCTATTTCCTCTGTAAGAACATTCAGACAATGCAGCTACTGCACTGCTCTTTGTGAACCTCTGACTTGTTCCGGTAGGCTTTGGACATACAAAATTGAAACATATAATGAGAAGAGAGAGAGCTTTACGTCACTTACAGTAGTTTTTACCGGGATCCCATTAGAAAATGGTGTGAAAGAATCATGGTTATTTCCTCTGTGACTTTATACAAATTGGAACAAATAAGAGGAATAACCCTTCCAAGATTGTAAGCCAGCCTCTACGTTATTTCTGTGATCAACTTCCTCGATTACTCGAGTAAAAAGAAAACCGACAGTACTTTTTCAATATATGAGATCATATGACACTAACTAGTATTACCCTGTCCAATTTCAAAGCACTTTGTTTTTTCTTTGGAGTCCTGTGATTGACCAACCCAACAAAACGTCAGCAGGTGTTCCGAAACCAGACATCCTCAGTCAACAAATCCAGCTGGAGTGAAAGTTATAGAGTTCTTCAACCGGTTAGTTTTAATAGAAATAGTAACCTGTTTGATAATACACCACCAGAAATTTTAATTTTAGTTATAACGATGCATCTAGATATTACCTCAAATTTTCCTGGACATCCACGAGTTTACCTGAATCATTTGATAAAGTAAACTATAAGAGAAAAAATTTCCTACAATGTCGGGATAATATCGAATGGTGAGAAGATTGCACCTCTATTAACCGAACAAGAAAATAAGTGAGGTTCCCTGGTGGCTCAGGAGCTATTTATTGCTGGTAATAAGATCCTTGTTTTTCTCCAATACAAGCCAGAAATTTGAGTTTGTGAATAAAACAGACCAAACCCAAATTAGCCTAATGCAACAATAACTAGGATAAACCAGGTATGTTTTGGGAATAACAATTACAAAGAAGGCCTTTTTTATACTCGATAAAGCCTCACGTCGAATTCCACAATCTTCGCTGCTATTTCTGTTGCTCATGGGTACTTTTGCTTTCCATGCCAAATGAATACTAAAGAGCTCGATTGCAGAAGAAAAACACTCGTAAGTGTTCTGTGAAGATCCACCTGTTCCATTTAGAACATGAGGTTTGTAAAATTTCTATTTGGAACTACTTTACACAAAGTTCATAGTACTTTGAACCGTAATGTGAAACAGAAACATAGACCTTTTAAGCGTGACAGTCGGAGAATAAAAACTATACATAGTACAAAGTTTACACATAAATTGTTCCAATTAGACTATCAGTTAGACAGGCTTCACTATATATTGAAAAAGAATCCTAGATTAATCCCTGACAGGTGTTACATAATCCATAAGAACAACTCGCTGAGACTCTTCAACATAGAACAAAGCTACCTATCTATCGAGACATAGTCTGAGAAATTTCAGTGACACTAGAAAGATCTCATAATGTAGCTTTTTGCAATCCCCCCCCCCCCAAAAAAAAAAGAAAAAAAAACCCCCCCCCCCCCCCCCCCCCCCCCCCCCCCGCCCCCCCCCCCCAATAAAAAAAAATGACTAAATTTGGAAGATAAGTGTAGAATAAGAAAAATATGCTTGAGGATTTTTCTCATATATTTTTTTCCTGGAGGACACTACATTAAAACAATTAATTTATTATTTTCTTTCTCTAATAAATCAAGTTTCAGTTAAGGAAATTTGAAGAGGGCGGAGAGAGCACAAGCAGCTTATATAGAGTTAAAAATTTGGTTACCTGCTATGTAGCTATAATATGTTTCCCACGCCGCTCTGCCAAATTGTTTCTCAATCCCATATGTTTTATAATGGGTACAACCACAAAATGAGTTTCCATAGCAGGAGAATGTTAAAGCATTTTAAGTTTTTTCTGACATGGCTTACGAGCTCTCTTTATTAAGCCTACTTGTGATTAATGCCTGCAGAAAACAAAATGATCCACAACCAATAAGGAGCATATATAGCATTCCATACTGGCATTTTCATCAATTAATCTAAACCACATGATTGTAAATACTACTAGATACACTATTATGCAAAGAGGGGGGGAGGAGCAAAAAAAAAAAATGGAAGCAAGGACTGCCAAACAACTGTTCATATCAAATCATGTTGCATTTTTTTTGATGGAGAACCTTTTTCATAACACGTACCCTCATCTCACCTCGACATTTTCACCAATCATTATTATAACTCTTTTCCAAATCATAGTTAACATCCATTCATCGTCCATGCTCAGTCCACTTGTTCTCATTTTGCCGCTCACCCAAGCTTATTTTCTTCACTTGTACGTTTCTAAAGATGGGATAGTATGTTGCTTTCCCCTGTATGAACATCGACTGAGCTCAGGAACAGTAGCTGCTGGTGAAGCAGCTACTCTTCCTATTCTTCAATTTCTGCCTCCAATTCATCTTGTCAGACAACCACATGCAAAAACTGACATTCATTTTGATGGTGCAACACATTATTGACTCATTAATGATGGTATAACTTGCCTTTCGTACATCATCACTGATAGTTTGAAGATTTCCTTTGTATCTTTTTGGTCCACCAGTATGATTTCACACTAAATACATAAAATCAATAACACTAGGTTAACAGAAACAAGGGCAAATGTTAAAAGTGGTCCATGAAGTACATCAGGTTCCATGCTTTTTCCTGATAGTCGACTAGAGATTTCTCACACTTATCAAATATATCAGTCTTGAAGAAGACATCATTAAACCACTTACAAGAGAAATTGATA
Organism: Solanum habrochaites; assembly: GCA_027704765.1. Classification (NCBI taxonomy): domain Eukaryota; kingdom Viridiplantae; phylum Streptophyta; class Magnoliopsida; order Solanales; family Solanaceae; genus Solanum; species Solanum habrochaites. Next base: position 44,309,869 of record JAKWJA010002498.1, read on the forward strand.
CCAAAATAACAATATTCAGTGCACAACATTACGCACACTCTGCAATTTTTCAAGGAGCATGATTCCAAGATCGCGAGCTCCCTTGTGATGCTGAAATAGGTACACAAGCAATCTATACACATGATGTTACAGGAAACATATTAGTGAAAGATCCAAGTCTACATCCAGCATTTCAAGAACATAATGCAAAATGAAGACCTAGTAACATAAAGTATAAAACATGTTTTGCAGCCACCATTGCAAGGAAGAGGAAATGCATGATTTAATAAAAATTATTTACAAAAGCAACAAAGAAGTAAGAAAGATGTGATAACGAGGCAGTCGAAGCTAGTGACAGAAAGGCAGTATAGTTCGCATAATTTTGAAGCCTATGTATATCCACATATAACCAAAGTAAAAATTTCATTTGAAGGTATGTGTGTGAAGTCATTGAACTCCGAGGAGACCTAGAAAAAAGTAATAGCTATCTTAATCTGTTCAATGATTACCAAGTTGAACGAAATGCATTTGCACTGAACGTATTAAACTCCACCAACAAGAATTAACTTACCACCAAAGATTCTTTAACAAATTACTGTATCAAGAAATAACCCCCTAAAGTTTTAAAGATGAATAATGAAAGACAGTGTTAAATGTAAAGACAAGAAACAGAACATGGCAACAGTGAGTGGCCACCTGTTTCACTACTTCCTTCTTTGAAATATTTGGAGACCTGATCTTTTGCAAAATTTGTTGATGAGCTGACTAGTTCATCTCCCGCCTGGCAACTATTATTTGTTACTGGATCCGGAAGCTACACAGAGGCAGCTACAGGTTCAAGTTCCCTTTAAAATCAAATAGCAAAATTACTAATAGGTCTATGCCTTCAACAAAGTATTAGAAAGAAATGCCTACTTAGACCCACCCATAATAATTCATCCTTCACAAATCATAAAATATTGGATTCTGCATACTAGAGCAGAAATTATAATCACTTAAAATCTAATTTAGAGATATTTTAACATTAAGGTAACAAAAATTATCTTCTTTTCTAGTAAGATTTTATTGAACAAAATCCCAGAGTGCACTATTCCGCCAATAACATTCTTAACATATCCAAACAATTAAAAGAAGGTCCTGGCTAAAAATCGAATCAATTAAATGGTGCTTACCCCAATCTATATACAACTTCAGTCTATTACCTCGTAAAGATTAACACCCATCTATGATCTATTAAAAACCGAAAACCACACATACAAAAGATATGTGAAACTATAACAACCAAATTTACTCAAACCCATTTAAAGAAAAATAATGCCAAAAACCTTCTGTTGCCTTATTTCCTTTGCCTAAACAATCAACAAAAATCGTAATCAATAACCCCAGATATCAAAACCCTAAAGTGTAATGTGTTAAGCACTAAAACACAGAATGCCATAAATTAACTACTTCCAACATAAACATATTTACCTTATAAATCCGTAACCAACAAAATCCTTTCAATGTGATGAACTTTGAGACATCTCTACTTAAGTGAAGGCCTTCTATTTTTCTTGATGAACAATGACCAATCTGATGGATTTTCCGTAGTCATCGTGACAACCATGAAACTGAAAAATGTGTCGTTCCTTCAATCTGTAAATTTACAGAAATTGCCTTCCATAAAGCTGAAGAATGCAACAAAAAACATACAAACCAATCTGTGCTTAGCTATCATTTTTCAGAATCGCGAGATCTGAACACGCGGACTGAAAACTGTACTCCTAGTAAGATCGAAGGACTCCGAACGACCACCGATGATGAAGATGAGCCACCGGAGATGAACGGGTTTTCTTTCACTGAAAATGGAAGCTTCAGCTGACGTTTTAGGAAATGTGGCCCTTTTTTTAAGTTTCTTTAATGTTTTATTCTTTTTAATTTTCTTTAATGTTTTTTTTAATTTTTTTTTGGCCAATAAAAATGGAGGGAGATGAAATTTTATGTTAAAATGTTGGAGGGAATATATTTTTGGTGAAAACCTAAGGCTCCACATTGTTAATGTGGTGGTATTTTTCCAATTAAAAAATACACACTTTAAAAGCGTGGGCCTTCCATGTAAAATTAGTTTGTGGCCAACTATAACAACCTTATGAAAGTGTAGTGTTATCCATTAAAGAGTACACTTTAGAAGTGGTTTGCTAAATTATGTAGCAAAAGTCAAATCATTGGCTACACTTTAAAAGTGTTCCCAAAAGTATTTTAGGCAACACTTTATAAGCGTTGTCAAGATTTAGTTTTGCCGTAGACCTAAAATGGTGCAGTGACACTTAGTTATTTATGTTGTCATGTGAGACGCCTAGGTTTGATTTCTACATTTCAGGATCTGCATAGTAACATTCATAAAGGATATTTTTCCCAAACTTTGTCTACTCCTAAGAACATAACCATGTGACTCAGATTTTTTGTTCGAGGATGAATGTTTCTAAGGGGAGAAGGATGTAACACCCTTAGTTTTAAAAACGTCTAAATTAACTTGTATCTTCGTTGAAAGACAAAGAGGGTGAGTAATAAATTAAGAATGACATTGTATGTTATATTTTTAGTATTTAAGAGTTGTATCTCAAGTTTTGAAGTTAGATAAGACAAAAAAATAAAAGTTGGAGGATGTTATCGTAAGTTCTTTTTTTTAAGATTTCTGTAAAATTTAGATCAAGTGACTCGGAAATTTTCTACAAATACACCAAGAGTAATGGGGCCCAAAACCTACTGAATTGAAGTTATCCATGAAAACAGATTGTTCATACAATTTCATAATAGAGAGATATTTGTGATTTGCGAAACTGCGCAAGAAGGCATGTGAGGTGGGTCCCCTAGGTCGGTGGAAGCTTATAAGAAAGCATTTTCTTCATTATTTTTTAATTTCAATTAGTAATAAACCCACGAAAATAAGATAATGACTCCTCAAATCATCCTCGTGTATTCATTATCTCTTCTTGGCCTCCTATCAAAAATTGTGCTACAATCCATGAAGCCTCGTTTTTTTTTCCGTTATACATTTTTTCACATTTTCGAATTAAGGAAACACTGTGAAGGTTTCTCGGAAGATGGAACATTTTTTGTCTAGGTCGTTTTTTGCAATTTAGTCCCAAGTGTTTGTGTGGCTTGTTAAATAATAGTGTTCAGGAACCATCTTTTTAGCAGTTTACATGTACCTTAGGTCTTGGATACTAATTTAAGATAGGAATCCATATCGTTTGTCCAATTGTCATAGTAATTTTATCCTTTATTACTATTGATTTTACATTTTTCTTTAGCATTGTATTGGTGCAGACAGATGTATTTTAGGCATAAATTATAAAGGAAAAGGTATGTTAATGTTATTTCCTTTGTTCGGCATGTTTCCTTCGTTATATCATTCGTTCGGCTTGGGAGTGACATAGTAGGGTAGTTAATGTTGGTAATCATGTAGATGTAATTGTGAATGGTTGGCTGATTTAGTGGTTATAAATCCTCATTTTAAGGACCCATAATATGTGAAGAAGAGAATGAGTTAGGAACAAACTTGGAAACTACATGAAGTGTGTTTGTGTGTTTTTATATATATATATATATATAGTATATATATATATATATAGTATTTAATCTTGACATAGAATTGCTCTTCTTACATTCATTGTTGTCTTGCCTTTAGGATATTTTTGTTAGGTTTCGAGATATGAACTGCTTGTGGGGGCTATGATGTTTTCTAATAGGATATATTATTGCCTAAGAGGGCTATATGTTGCCCACATGGCTATATTGATGACAAAGAGTGTTACGTGTTTCGTACGGGGCTATTTTGATGTTAAAGAGGGCTATGTGTTGCCTACAAGGGTATATGGTGGAAAAGAGAGCTACGTGCAGCCCACAATGTTATGATCTTGCCTAAGAGGTCTATGTGTTCCCACTTGTATGTAACATCCTACAAAGAAAAAGGTCTACCAATAGGTTTATAAAGATTTATTTGGAACCTTTTAGGCTTATGAGGGCCTAGGTAGGTTGTTTGTTTGTCGATATTATGGGGGCTTGATTAGGTTTCTATTTGATCATTATTGTATTTTTTCGATTCACTAGTGGGTTAGCACGCTTATCTAAATCTTATTTCCTCAACTGATTGATTTTGTTATATTATTATACTTGCTCATTTGATCTATAGTGTTTCATACTCTGTACATTATTTTGTACTAACGCCCCATTGCTCGGGGGTGCTACATTCATGTATGAAGAACCCTATAGACGGGGCTAGTAGACCAAGATTGACTTCTATCTAGTTGGCCAACCCCTTTCCTCCGGAGTTGCCATAGTTATGAGGTTTGTTATATTTTGTTGCATATATTTGTATGGGTAGGTTAGGGCCCTTTCCGGCAAATTTTTACTACTCTCTGACGCTTGCAAACTAGTGTGTTGGTTTTAAAGCTACATTATGGCCATGCTGGCCTGGTATGTTGGTTTGTTAATGTTTGTCAGCTACCTAATGAATTGTATCGATATATATCTCACGACCAAGGAGCAGCCCTTAGAAGTAACATGGCTTACTTGACCTCTCATAGGTCTTATACAAGTTCATAGTTATCATTCATCGCATTGTCATAGTAAATTTAGCAGAAAATTTAAAACTTTTCATAACACATTATATGCTAAAAACAACATTTCAAATATATAAACTATCATAAGTACATATTTAGCCTCTACTCTCTTTTTACCACCCTAGACTCAAAATCATTAGAGTATAATAGAGACATGACCTCTTAGCATCATAACATAATACTTAAACTATTACAATACATTTAATTTAGACTTGACATAGGAAACATTGGAACAAAATGATTCCCTTTTTCTTGAGTGTGGGAAACACATAACCAGCTACTAAATAATAGAGACATCCTTATAAGCATCCATAACCTACACTTTGTGTAAAAATTAGAGAAGAATGGAGTTAGTACAAAAATGAACTAAGTATGGAAACCATGCAAAAATATACATTTAAAAGGGACATTTTACTTGAAATCATGCTTCATGGCTTTTTGATAAATCTTCATAAAACTTTGATTCAATTGCGTTTATACAATTCATATACTTCATATAGGAATATTCAACGATCATACATCACATAAAATCACACAATGCATTTAAGGAATTTTAGAGTAACATTACAGTAAACATTTTTCTTCTTTACAGTGAACTCTTTAGTACTTGCAGTAAACTTCTCTATTCTCTATACAATGAATATTTTTCTTATTATAGCTACTTGACTCTTTCAAGTACCCTATAGTAACACTTGGTGCAATGTATAGATAATGTCCCATAACACTATCCATACTTAAGCAACACCTTAAGTCCACAAGGAAAACCACATACAACCTTTCAACTAAAAACATATAACAATAGGACCATTTCATGTAACAAGGCACATTCTTCATATTACACTTAACATAAGACTTAAGTACTCGTCAACTACATGCTACTCGAATAGGAACTTCATTCACATAGCCAATAACACCAACATCACACACATAAGGAAAGACCTCATCATATAGACAAGACTAAAAATTCATTCATAAGAAACATATACATAGTCATATGTATTAAAACACCTTCCTAGGACTTCACTCAAGAGCTACTTGTGCAATGCACAAGTGAAGTCCCATACCACCACCTACACTAAGCAAATACCCTTACGTTATCCTAATTAGGGTCCTTACTTTACTTCCATTGTCCATTTTTTGTAGGGAAAGTATAGCCTTAAATTACACTAAGACCATGGGTGCTAACATGTAATTTTGTGTTGTAGATCCTTATACTAATGGAAGGTGCTCCACTTAGCAAAAGTATAACATTAACACATGTTATTATACTAAGAGAAGTAACTTCCTAGATCCTATGTGGAAAGCATAGTTTACGGAACTTAGAGGTATATATGGAAACCCTCTTTATGCTTAGTGAGGCATTTTAGTTATACACCTCATAAGAATTATGGTGAACCTAGCTTCCCACATTTGGAAGGGACACCCCTCATATTCAAGTTATCTCGGTGCTAATCAAAGTTTCCTTTATTGAAAAAGACATTATTATCTTTATTTTATAATTTTAGGCTTAGGAGATTGACTCCTCATATACTTAGATCATAGGTCATAGATGAGAGTTCATCAACCAAAATCATGTCAGAAATCGTTTCACATGGACATAGAATATGCAAAGCACCATCTAGTTTAGGCTACACTTGAGAACACCATTCGTAGTCCCTCTATTTAATAGATCATCATAAAGTGTGGTATATATATATATATGTGAGAAACCCTTTCACATAAAACAATAATACCACACATGCTCATACATTAACATAATCATGCATTCATATTCATGTATATATCAAACTAAACCTACGAACTATCTTATCAAGGCACACATGTGCAATGCAAAGACAAGGTCCCATACCCTTGTCCATGCTAGTACACCTATCAAGTCATCCTAGTTAAGCGAATACATAACATGCTTCATAGACATGTACCTTACATAAATAGTAGTAGACATAAGTTCATATGAGAATACCTTTCATTAGAAACCATGAACCTATTTTATTTATAAGCATGCAAGAAGTGTGAGTGTGTGTACATTGGACAACATGACCACATAATGTCTATAAACAACACATTGAGGCAGACACCCTCTTAGTGTCAGAACACACCTTCAAACATAGACCACACAACACACAATAGCACGGTAGACAAAACAATATTACATTACTTTCATGACTCCTCAACTTAGCTATTCACACATCCATATACGGGTACATAGGTAAGGAATTATTAACTATCACAACTCATTAATGGCAGCACTTAAACCTATCCCTAACATAGCTATACACATTCTTATACAATAGCAATACAACGTAGATCACAACAAGAATAGGAGAGTAGCCATGATATTTTAGATTGGGTGATCATCACCATCACATATTCATAATACAATTGCCTTAAAGGACATGATCACATCACATATATATTGGCAATAAAGTAAACACTTCCACCATAAGTGGATCATATAAAACAATGCCATACAAGGCTTCATCAACTACCAATTCTATACGAAAGTAGAGGGCAAGAGCCATATTTACCAATTCATCAACCTTTGATGAACATTGATCAATACACCTTATTCATCAACGATTCATGTATAGCACAGTATCTAGATGTAATTTAACATAAATGAAATTATTTATAAGTCACTACGAGATCGTGCTACAAACTAGTATACTACATCATCAATTCAAGAAAGAGTAGAGAGATATAGATCACTTACTAGTATCCCTTACTTTGATTATTTTGATAAACATTCATATTTCAACGATAATACAAATCAAAGGAAGTAGCTAAATACATAATAACCAAGTCAAAATCATCCTTCATCTACCTTAGAATTGACATCACATCCTGTACAAATATTTTCAATCTTTTGGTTAGAAGAATATAAATCAATCTTACTAAGACTCTTTTACTGTGATCATGACTAATTAATACCCACAATTCATCAATAACATCAATATAAGGCAGTAGCTACAAGTATCTTTACTTAACAAATCCTTCAATCATACATTTATCGAGATTACAAAGAATACCATATACTACAATAGATAGGAACTAGAAATCAAGTCTTTAAAAATCAATCGACATTTCACCAAAAACATATAATTCATCATCACATTACATCATAATCAGTATATATAGGCAATTCAGTATGCTAGAATCATATTTTAATAAACATAAATTCAAGATCACAAATCCCACACATAGGCTAAATCAAGAGTTCAAGGGAGCATGGGTTAATCATTGGATTGAAAGTCACATTACAATCCTCATATTAATATCAAATCATCATAATGAAGCCTTTGAAAATTTTTTGAGAAAGAACCCATGGCTAGATTTAAGAAGAAGTTTGATCATTTTCTCTCTTTGAAAACATTGAGAATAACTCACTAGATGGAAGGTTAACTAGAAATGAAGGATCACCACACCTCATTGTATGAGAAAAAAACTAAAATTTGATGAAGAACCCATGGAAATCCAAACTCCAAGCTATTTTTTAACTTCACATCCAATGGAGGTTTCTAGAGATAATATATTGGGAGAGGGCAGTCTAATTTTTATTGAGGATTGGGAATGGGGTTGTCACGTTTTTTATCACTTAAACACACCCAAGGTTAGATTAGCACGTGGGGTGAATTTTCCATTCACCCCATAATTAAAACAGCCTGTATCGATGGCCACAAACGATATCTAGTAGGTCCATCGATGGACCATAATGCAGGCCGTCGTTTGGGCATGGGGCTTGACAACTGCCTTGAGCCTCCACCAGGATAAGTGATGATCGATGCCTTCCCATCGACGGGGCGTTGGTGGAGTGACGAGGCATCCTTTGGCTCCGTCGATTGACTCTCCCCAGGATGTGTCTCGACAACCTTTGGGTCCTCCTTGAGGGCCTATTATGCAGCTCTTGGGGAGTTGTACCCAAATTTTTCCAACGTAAATATATACCTTAAAATATCAAGGACCTTCCACATCTGTTTCACCCAAAACAAATACTCGTAACACATCCAAACATGCTTGGTAGACTTAAGACACACATGCACGTCTCAAAAGCTAACTTTTGAACGTCTTGGACGTTTAACCTCTAAACATCCCAAAACTCACCATACTGCCTTTACACATAATTATTGATCATATAATGACTTCAAAAGACAATTAAAAACATATAAGCACATAAGAACATCTAGGGCCTCTTGGTGACAAGTCATCAAACGTCTTGATCGTCCTTTGACGTTTGCGTTCCAAGTGACTCAAAATCACTCATGAATACTTCAAAACACTTAATAAAAATGTTAAAAAGCTTATAGGGACATGTGAGGCTCTATAGACCCTATCTTATTTTGGGGGTCTTACAATATCCCCCACTTAGGAATATTCGTCATCGAATGACACTTAGAACACTTTAATCACAAAAAAGACTTCAATGAATCATAGAGCATCTCAAAACATTCATAACATCATCACATATAAGTAAATGTACTAAAATTACAAGGAACATAACTTCAAACATTTATCAGTCAATGCAACACAAGCAAGTAAAACCTTTATTCACTCACTCTTTAATGAATCAAACACATAGGCTCTCATCATGTTCATAGGAAGAACATCCTTATACAAATCATACCATTGTATTTACATTTCAATTCATTAAGAGCTCAATGTGCAACCATATTTAAGTCACACTAGGCAAATTCAACAACACTCAAGAAACAATTAGGCAGTTATACTTCAATGCACTTAGACTTGAGTTAGGTAAATCAATAACGGTATTTCTTAATTAGACATTCCGCCATTAGGTCCATACACAAAAATATCATGCTTAGTTGCATCTATGGAGGAGTGTCCTTCTCCTCAACACACTTACATGTCCCATGATTTCATAGGCAACCAATGCACAAAGGTCAATTTACCTGGAAGAAAATAAGATTTTCTAAACTTTAAACCAAAGCATGCTCATATTTCCTTCCTAGTGAAATTAAAATGGTAATTCACACCACACACATCACAACTATAGGAAACCATTTCACAAAATATCAATTTCTAACATAACACTAGCCTTCATAAGCAAGCATCAATTTGGAAAAGTCTCACAATTTATTGTCACACACAATGACAATACCTAAACATGCCATCACTTTTCAAAAGTGAGCCTAAAATCATGCTTTTCAAATCATAAAAGTAACATTATTTTCAAGAACTCACCATTTTAATTACAAGGAGACACAACTTTTTCATTATTGGCTTAAAATACCACACATTATAAGTGATTTCAACATGCTTCTTACCTTATATCATGAAGTTAAATGCACAACTAGTATATCAACATTTAAAATCAATATGAGAAAATATGTATTTGATCAAAAATACTTTTTCATACCATTTAGAATCTCCTAAACATGCATACATAGTGTCATCTAAGACATATATAACATATAGAGAACACGCAACTCATACTTTCATGCAAGACTCCCATCATAAACAAGTTTCTAGGAACTGGTTAGTTTCAAGCTGTAGTAAGAATAAAAGGATAAAATAGAAATATCTACAACCTTACAACTCTCATCATCATCCCACACTTAGGTTAAACCCAATTAAGATCAACTTAACCCAACCTCAAGAGGATCTTACCATACAAACCTTCATCACCATCACTTAAAAGTGATTACCAGCAAAGAAGGAATTATTGTAACATAACATAAGAACACCAACGACATTCTAAACCTTATAATCTATGCAAATTATCAATAATCATCAAGTTAGGTCATACTATCCAACCACATAGACGTTTCAACTATACCATATACACCAAGGGTCATACAACATTAGTGGAACAATAAAGTAAACTTACCCATAATGCCTTTTTCTTTTCTTTCAACATTAGAGTAAGGTAACTTCTAGGTCAATCAAACCCACATAATATCCCTAAAAAGTAAGCACACTACCTTCACTTCTAGGACCAAGCCTATAAAAAAGACTCTAATCGATCCAAGTCAACCATGAAGGCATTACATATATAAAGCAACACATGAACCATCCCAACATATATAAAGAACAACAATAAATATTTTAAATACACATATATAAGGGAAATATGTATCTTTAGGTATTTACCACATTCTTTTAGCATATCTAGTCTAAACCGTATCATAAGACTATAATCATATAAAGTCATCAATAAACTTATAATTCCAAAAGGAATCTTAATTCAACTATAACTACTTCTAATTTTCTTTAACCATATCATAACATACATTTCTCAACATAACATGTCATTTCCACAAGGGAGCATCACATCAACATAAACGAAAGTTCACCTTCACAAGTACTCATCAATCTATAAAACCAAGATAAACATCAAAACTCACTTTTTCTCCATCAAGCATAGAGATTCCATATCATCCAAGAAATCACATGTAAAAGACCACCGAAAAAGAAAACACAAGGCTATATCTTATAGATTTTATGTTCTATGGCACAACCTGAGAATGATGAAGATAGAAAACCTATCGTCGTATAGCCATTGATGATCGAGATTCTATTAGATGTGGCAATATGAGACATCTTGGACCCTAAACCACTTTTAAAACCTCATGCTCTGATACCACATTTGTCACATGTGGGGATCACCCCCTAGAAGTAATGTAGCTTACTAGACCTCTCGGAGGTCTTGTACAAGTTCAAAGTTTTTTATGCATCACATTGACAGAGTAAATTTAGCGAAATATTTAAAACTTTTCATAGCACATCATATGCTAGAAATATCACTTTATATATATGTAAAATATTGGTCATTATGCATATTTAGACCGTAAGTCTCTTTGTCATCATAGACTAAAAAACATTAGAATACATTAGGGAAACGACCTTTGAAACATAAGACATATCTATATTATCTTTAATAATCTTTACGTTAGGACATGAACAGGGAATCCTTGGAACTAAAAGACCCCTTTCCTTCACATATCAAGTACCTCAATCATAGACATACTTCAAGCATCTATAACCTACACTTTGTGTAAAAAGTAGATAAGAATGGGATTAGTACAAGAATGCACGAAGTATGACAACCAAACATGCATTTAAAAGGGACATTTTATTGAAATCATACTTCATGAATTTTTGAGTAACTCTTTAAAAAACCTTTAAACAATAGAATATATATCATTTATATGTTTCATATAAAAATATCCAAAGTCCAAACATCACATAGGATCACATATAGGATTTATGACATTTTTGAACCCACTTTATTGTAAGCTATTCCTACTTAAAAGTGAACATTTCTTCCTATTATTCATTAACCTCCAAAGTAAGCCTCTAGTGATACTTAATGCAATGCATCACCTTAAGGACACAAGGAAACATACATATAACCTACCTTTGCCAACACACATCATCATATGCACATAATATATCAAATACACATTTAAGTCAACACTACATTGGCTTTACAGTAAGCCACTTCAAGTTGTAAATTTTTTTACTTCTTTTCACATTCATCATTATAAGACCTTGTTCATGACCCCAATCTTTGTCTACTAGTGCAATTAACATATGGAGCCGCATAACCCCATACATTTTTAGTAAATGCTTTGTGAGACCACAAACCTTAGTATTCAATTCAAACATCAAAAAATAAGTGAAAGCAACTTCATTTATGTCAATACAAAACCTTCATCGTATATTCATTTAGACTAGCATAGTGAAGATAAGGATAAGACCACATCATATAGATTCACACCATGAACCTCTTCATAACAGGTAAACCAATACTACAAAGTCATGCATATGGACATAAACATAATCATACATATTAGGTCACCTTCCTACATCTTCCTAAGGAGCTACATGTGCAATGTCTAGATGGGTTCATTACTTCCACCTATCCTAACTAACTTACCTTAAGTTCTCCTAGTAAGAATCCTATTGATTTACTTCCATTGTCAATTTTACTTTATGAAAATTATAGCCTTAATTGACACTAAGTTCATGGGTGCTAAACATGGAATTTGGTGTTATCCCCTCAAAACAAAAAGGGGGCATCTTACTTGCCAAGGTAAGATATGAGTAACATACTACCATCTTAGGTGATATGACTTCCTAGATCAAATGTGGCAAGCATAGTTATGGAACATGGGGGTACATGTGAAAACCCTCTTTATACCAAGATTAGGCATCGTAGTTATTCACTTATGGAAACATAACTCTAACACCCTTTTGGGTCATGAAGCTATCCACCCCATAAGGTTTATGGTGACCTACCTTCCTACCATATGAATGTTCACACACTTATATTCAAGTTCACTCGGTGCTAAGCTAAGTTCACTTCATTGAAAAGCCATTATTACATTACTTTTATAAAACACAGGCTTAGGAGATTCATCCCCTCATATGATTAGCTCATAGGTAATAGATGAAAGTTCATCAACCTAAATCATGTGAGAAGATAATTTCACATGGACATAGCATATGAATTAGCACTATCTACTTTAGGATACACTTGAGCACACATTTCAAGGCTCCTCTATTGACTAGATCATCATTCATGTGTGTGTGTGTACATATATGTGAGCAAACCTTTCACATAGCACATTGATATCACACATCTTCATATATCAATGCATAAGTCTATATGTGTACCTATATGAGCAATCCTTTCATATCAACACTTCAAGACACTATACACATTCATACTTCATCATATCATGTACTTAATATCATTACATATAAGTCATATTCATAACATGTTTCTACAACCCTATGCTGTCCTTAGAAGACAAACATAGAAACTATCCCATCAAGGTGAACATGTGCAATACATAGTCAAAGTCCCATATACTTGCCTATGCTAGTACATCTATCAAGTAACCCTAGTGAAGGATACATCATACAACATCATTGAATGGTTACCATAACATAAGACCCATTTATTTAAGACTTACAACATTTTTAGATTAAGCTTATGTCTTTATGCACTTATCTTAGCTTTACATCATATATGGCATTATAAGACCTCATCATAGGCATTAAGTAGATATAACCTTAACATATCCATTTACATGCTCATAATAAAGTAACATTACCTAGATTAACAACTAGAGAAGAAGACTAGGCTTAAGTTACACGTAAGGTGATCATCATAATCACTCATTCATGTATTCATCAATTTTCCTTCAAGGGTATGGTCAACACATATAGAATGACAATAAAGTAAACACCGCCAAAATAAGTGGACCATATAACACATTGCTATACAAGGATTCATCAGCATTAAATACTATAAAGAAGTGTAGAAGTAGAAGAGTGGAGCAATTCTTACCAATCCTTTAGCCATTGGTCATTATTGACAATTATTACTCTTTCATCATAAACAAAACCATGTACAAGTCGTCATAAGAGCATGATACAACTAGTGCACTATATCACATAAATGGTAGAAAGTAAAGAGTTATTATCATCAAATAACTTCCCTATTTTTGCTCATCAATCATTGTGTATGAATAATATACATTTAGGGCAGTATCTAATTGTATATAATTCAAAAGTGACTCATGCTTCATCTACCCTAGAATTAAGATCCCATAATGTTCATTACAACATTTAAATTGTAGGTTAGAAGAACCTAGATCAATTCATGCCCAGGCTCATTATCTCTGATCATCAATAATTCATACCCACAATTCATTAATATCATCATTATAAGTCAGTAGTTAACGACAATATAATCTACACAAAATCCTACTACAATTGCCATAAAGACTAGATCACAGTGAACATGCGACATTAGACATCAATGGAAAGGAGAAGAATCATAGACTAATCGACATTGATCAGCCTATATCACTTATTTAAAATTTATCAATAATATCAAAGTAATATAGTAAACAAAACCATCCCTACACAATCGAATTCCACATTAAATTATTAAGAGACCAATGTTACGGTGAATTATGTAAACTAAGCTAAACATGTTCAAATTTTCATACAACGATCAACATGGATCCTTAAACATAATTTATATACCAATTCACTTAAATAACAGTAGGTATAACCACTTCAATGTAATGGAAACACATTTCAATCGATAACAAGTCAAGATTACAAAGCCCATGCAAGGACTAAATCGATTTAGAGAGGGAACATGGGTACATCATAAAATTGGAGTAAAATCACATTCAAACTAATACATTAACATCAATTCATCATGAATTTAATCATTAAAACGTTTTGAGATGGAACCCATGGATAGATTGAATAAGAAGAACTTTGATCATGAAACATTCTTTGAAAAGATTGAGATTAACTCTCCAAGTAAAAGGTTACTTAGAGATGAAGGATCACCATACTTTTATCTACATGAATACCTCTAAAACATGGTGAATAAATCATGGAAATCCAAGTTACAAGATGTTCTTGATCTTCCGCAACAATGGAGGTTTCTAAAGAGAATATTTTTGGAGGCAAAGGTTCAATTTCGTGGGAAAGGATTTGGAATGGGTTCTTCACGTGTTTGATCCCTTATATACATGCAAATATAGGTAAGTTAATTAATTAGAATCATTTTAGGACGTGGGGTGAATTTCCCATTCACCATTTAAATAAAACAGTCGCAATGCAGCAGTTAGAGGCCACCATCGACGGAACCCATCGACTGGTTGTTGGTCAATCAACAGGCCGTCCTTTGGCTTCCGTCAATTGGTCCTTAGCAATTTTTTGGGTTGAGACCTGCCTAAGATAGGTTTCCATCTATTAGACCTCACCAACAGGACATTGTTTGACCAAATGGCCGTCGTTTGGTCCATCGATTGACACCTTAAACAAATACTCGTAACTCGTCCAAATAGGCTAGGCCCCATGAAGACACACTTGAGCGTTTTAAGGGTTATCTTTCAAGAGCCTTGGACGTTCCTGGTCGTTTGACCTCTAAAATTCTCGAAAATCCATATACCATCTTTAAATATCATTATAACTAATTTTAAGACTTCATAAGATCATGACATAGTATAAACACTTATAGACACATGACGCACATAGGTGACTAGTCGTCGAACATTTTGGTCGTCCCTTGACGTTCGACTTCCAAATCACCTCAAACTTTATGCAATACGTCTGAACAATATTATAAGTCATTTTAGGAACTTGTAACCTTAATACAGACATGTTAGTATCTAGACACCCTAACTCATTTTGAGGTCTTACACTTACACCTTATGACATGGGTAAACTCCTCGTCTTTACTGCTTATGACATGGGTAATTGCGTTTTGTCTTTCAATTAGAGAGCATGGGTAATTGAGTTTTACCTCAAAATTATCATAGATTATTAACATTGCTTCACTTTAGGTGGGAAAGCATTTCAACCTTAATAACCCTTATCATGTGAGAAACCTTTCATGATTTTTGCTTACATGTGTATATGAGAAATCCTTTCAACAACAGAACAATAGCAACATCAATTATATTTCTCTCTTAAACCATCCTCAATAAATTTACATAAATTTCATAAGAACATGCTTAATACTATAATTCACATTTCTTAGTTCAAACCCAACTTTCATTCATAACCATTTAGAAAACATAGGTTAAATAAGTATTATTGGAATTCATCATAAAGTCATGTAATTCTATCAATTCATGTTGATTTTATTGAAGTCTTCTTTCATAATCAAAGACCCACATTATATTTTGATAACTTGGAAAACATGAGTACCTGCTCATGGGGATAATTGTCACACTACCCCGAAGGGGAAGACCTAGAGTAGGGCGCCTCCAAGTCGGGGAACGGTGTACTTGACCACTAGAAGGTCATGTACAAACCCTTTGATATTATTTATTGGATACACGTATGAAAAGTAGTGTGGATTTATAACTTTTCATACAAACGAATAATACTTCAAAATATTTTTCATAGAAAAATCATTGGAAATACTATGTCTCAAAGTCATCATCTTAGAAATATGAATATATTGGATCACGTTCAATACATCAACAGAATAGAAATATCTAAGTCAATTACAATGTCTTCAATTAGAAAAGATAAACATAGTTATGTCCTTGAATCAATTGAGGACATTTCACAACTTTGCTTGAATGAATGATAATATCCAAGCTTCACTTCAATGACTCCTCTCAAATGCTACCTACACCTATAGAGATAAGACAAAATATATGCAATTAGTACATTAGAATACATTAAGTATGGTGACATGCAATTAAAACCATGCTAAAAGGACACTTGTATAAAAAAATGATCTTTTGAAGAAAACTTCATAAGAAAAGTTTAAGAGTTACTTACAAGTCCACATAAGCACATATAAGTCACACTCCACAATATATCAACTTTACTCAAAAACACATATGCATGAGATCCTCCTACCAATAGTTATTCTGAGGCTCACTTGAGTAAGTTATGAAGTTGCCGCCCATTCAATTCCTTTCACACACTCCTAAGTGATCTTTATGACTACCCAAGATAAGATTATTCCCATTTCATCAATCAAACTCCCTACCTAGAATTACTCTAAGACACACCTACGTAAGACAAGAAGAGACCACCCATACACCCTATTCCAACCTACCTAAGCAATATTTATAGCTACTTTAGATAATTACCTTTTCTAATACATGCATTTAACTTAAATCACCATGTTCATTAAGCAAAATAAGACACATCCAACAATTAAGGACTTTCACATAATCGTCTTAGAGAACACCTAAGGAACCTACACACTAGCATCTTCAAAGCCTAATCGTGCCATGTCTAGATAAAGTCTAATTACCCTACCTAAATATTGTAGAACTTATCCAATACTAGCATGTATCCCACATGATGAGAATAGGGAATAACCGACATAGACCATACTTGCTAGGCATGGAATCCGGAGTTTCCCCAACTCCGATGGAAGTGTACTACTTCCCTAGGGTAGAACTACCACACACCCCATATAGCCATATGGTTAAGGAATATCAAGGGTTTCTTTGTATTGTAGTGTAAACTTAAGTAGAGTCACTCCCCAAGCATATTCACTCGGTGCTAGCCTTTGTTCTCATAAAGTATTCACTCCTAGGGTCAATATTAAGCAGTCCCATATTCAAACTCATAACCAAATATATAATCTTCCAAAGACATCCACTAGGGCTGCCACAAAATTGTTAAATGGCATAGCTTCACGATTTTCCGAAGGATGGTTTTATGCCATTCCAGGCAACTTACCCCTAAGTCAATCATTCACAAAATTCTAGAATTCGTGATTTCATAAGGATGAACCCTCCAACTTTTCATGGCACTAAGGTTGATGAGGATCCACAAGGTTTTATATATGAGATGTTCAAAGTGGTGGATGCTTTGGGTGTGACTCCTAGGGAGAAAGCGAAGTTAGCCGCTTACTAACTTTAGGATGTGGCTCAAGTGTTTTTTGAGCAATGGATGGATGAAAGACTCTTGAGAGATGGTCCTGTTGATTGGAAGGTTTTCAAAGAGGCTTTCCTAGATATTTTATTTCCCCTAGAGTGGAGTGAGAAGAAGATGGTTAAATTCATGAATCTTCGTCAAGGGGAATGAGTGCGCAATAGTAATCCCTTAAATTCACCCAACTCTCTTAGTATGCCCCAACCATGGGCAAGGATGAAAAAATTTGTAATGGAAGTATCTATCTTGATGGAAAAAGAGTGTCGTTCAGGCACACTACTTAATGATATGGATATCTCTAGACTTATGGTGTATGCTCAACAAATTGAGGAGTTCAAAATTAGGGAGATAAGGCAAGAGTGTAAGAGTCCTAGGCTGGATGATTCTGGTCACCAAAAACCTAAGAAGATGTTCTTTCACGAAGATTCTTCCATGTGGAACAAGGATAGCGCTCCAAACAAAAATTACCATGGTGGTGTCCATACTTTTGAGAGGACTAGGTGTAATTCTTGTTGAAATCAACATTTGGGTAAGTCTTTTCCCAGACTGGATGGATGTTTCGAATGTGGTAGTAAGCGAAAAAAGATGAGGGACTTCCTTAACATCGAAGAAAGAGGTAAAGAGGTCAATCAATCTCCTCAAGGTGGTCTAGATCCCAATGCTCCAAAGAAGAATCATCCCTATGGGATGGGATCTAGGAAAGATAACTAATCTTGAGTTGATAGTCCCGGTAATTCTTAACCCTTTGGTTGTTGTGTTGATGTTATAAGATTAGTTTATATGGTTTTAGCTTTCATATGGTCATTCCTTCTTGATGAATTACATAAAGAATGGATATTTGGAAATTCTAGCTTGTTTCACAGTGTTACAGTGAATGCTAAATGTAAAGTTTCTCAATTTTGAAAGAAATTGCTTTATATTGAATTGTAGTTTCAATATGTGTAAAAGTTTTTTATATGATCATGTTAATATTGGAGAAGATAGTACCTCCATAAATGAAAAATAAGGGTGAATTTGAAATGTCAAGGTTGTCGGAAAGTGGCCAGTGTTGTAAAGTGTTGAAAATGTAAAATTTTGCTCCTTGTTAGTCGGTGTATTGAATATGAATGTTTGAAAAAGATTTTAATGTGTTATTTTTTTATAATTAAGTCCTTGATTGTATTAATGTTTTAGTGTCATTCGAGGTTTAATGTTATTCCAAGTGGTGGAGAATGTCACACCCTAAAATGAACTAGGGGGAACTAGAGCTTCGTGAATGTTTCTTGAGTTGATTTAATGTTAAATTAATTTATAATAATGTTTTTAGTCAGTGTGTGAAGTTTGGTTAAGTTTGGATGTCAACTGTTTGAGAACGGCCATGACGTTCGGAAGGTATGCCTTAGATTGTGCTTGTGTGTCTTCATATGTTTTTGTTAGTTTTACGTGTTCGTTTTATTTGAAATTGGTGTGAGAAGTTCCTAAGAACTATATGATTGTATTTAGGGGTTTAACATATGGGTAAGATCCCACCTAGGATTTACGAGTGGCCCTAGAGAATGGCCCAAGACTAGGACCCTAAACTGCCTAGGCAGTGTCCACCAATTAAACCAGTCGACGGCCAATGGACAAATCGACGGCTTGCCGACTTGGTCCATAGATTGGACCTGAAGTCCTCAATGTTTTTAAGGTTGCATACTCAACAAACGAACACAACCAATGGGGCGTCGTTGGACAAACAGTCCTTTGGTTTGAGCCAGTGGTTCTGCTGCCAAAAAACTGTCATTTTTCTGTTTTGGCTTGGGGTGTTTTGTAAATTCACCCAAGTATTTTATGAACCTTGAGTGATATTTTTAGGGTCATTTAGTTATATTAAGGTGTTACAAACCCTTAGACCTAATTTTATACTTCATTTCCTAAAACCAAAAACCCCTCCCTCTTAAAAGACTCTCAAACTGCATAGAAACTAAAAGTCAAAAAGGAGCTAAGAGGTCTATTGCTGGTCGATTTCTTCATCAAAATCGTTTGGTTTTCTAATACTTAAGGTGTGGAATTTATCCTTGAATCCTCTTCCAATCAAAGAGTCATTTCTAAAATATTTTCAAAACGAGTTTTCAAACTCTATCTTCTTCTAGTTTTGATTCTCAGCATGGGTCTTAATCTAATAGTGTTTTAATGATTCAGATATGTTACTTCTAGTATTAATTGATGATTTTAAGGTCAAAATACTAATGAACCCATGTTTATGCATATTTCCAACTCTTACCAAATGAAAAGGGTTAAATGAATGTGATTGTGTAGTGTTCAATCTTTGGTTTTCCATATGTTGTTATTATAGTTTTGCTACTGACCTAAGGGACGTATTATGATGAATTTTTGAAGAGTTGATTTTAGGTGGTGAAGCTTTGTTAAATTGTGAGATGGTTTGAACTCTCATAAAGAAATGCTTTTGAGTGGTATGGTCCACCTTCTTGGTGGTAGTGTTTTCTTGATATATTTGGATTATTTAGTATGTATGGTAAGTGTTGATTTGAAGGCCTAATGTAGGAAATGAAGGGATAATGAAGATGGCTCTTGTAATGAGTATTATGAAGCCTAAATTGCATGTTTTGCATAGATTATGCCTAAATGAAATAAGTATATATGTTGAGCATGTTAAAGTGTGAAATATGATGGATAAAGGTCTAATCATTTATAGAAGTTAATGTAAATGAAATGATGTTTAGATGCAAGGTGTGTTCATATGCACACACACACACTTTAATGAATGAATGAAGCAAATTAAAGTCAAAAGGGGAGTCTTGGGGTGAATACTTTTTGTGAGTTGAGATGAAGTATTTGGAAGCAACCTCACTAATTCCTAGGAGGTTTCTATGATAGGTGAGAGAATGAATGCCCTTCGTGAGTTTAGATTTTGTGTTCACTAGTTATCCTTAATCTATAGTAGATAATGTTGAGAATCCTTGGGAGATATGCTTATCACCAAGAGGATATGAAGAAGGGGTGATTGCACTTTGTGATTTAAGATGTTGTGTTCCAATGTACCTCTTGAGATAGTACTCCTCGTTAGTAGAAAATGAGTTACTTAGTAGCAATATCATTTTCCCTTAACTATGCGTCTGCTTAGGTGTAGCTATTGGGAAAGCCATGTAAAATCTAAGAGAATGACCTTACTCTAGGAAAGTGAGAATCCCTCATCCGATAGGAATTAATATTGGGATTCCATGTCTAGCTCTCATGGTCTATGTCGTTTAAGCAAACCCTCACAAAAGTAATGAAAGTACTAAGTCTTCTAAAAGAGTGTACTACTTAGGGTACGCAATAGAATGGGATGCTATCTATCTATTGCATTAAGTAGTGGAATGGGATGTTATCTATTCATTGCATTAGGTATGCATTTGGAAAGGGGAGTCTTGTTGAGTCTTATATAAGTTTAAAGTACTAAGTCTTCCAAAAGAGTGTAGTACTTAGGGTAGGGGTGGAATGGGGCACAACCTATCCATTGCACTTAATAGGCATTCCAAAAGGGAAGTCTTGGTGTGTCTTATATGAATTTAATGAGTTAAGTCTTCTAAAAGAGTATACTACTTAGGGTAGGTGGGGGAATGGGATTACATCTACTCATTGCACTAAGTAGGTATTCCGAAAGGGAAGTCTTGGTGTGTTGTTTGAGTGTTCTTCTAATGTTTTTTCATTGAGTGCGGACTTATTCGCGAGGCAAGTAAGCCTAGATGGGGAAGTCCTGGGGATCACCTAGGTGTGTATTGAACGAGGTGTAAGGGCGTTTTCTTTATATCTTACCTTGGTGAGTTTTAGGATAACCTTAGCTAGGGAAACTCCTACAAAAATGAGTTTACTTCTTCTTGGCTTGACTTTGGGAGTTAGCTGTTTTTCGGATAAAATGAATTCATTTGTATTTGAAAAGGGTTCACTATAACAATTTTTTACCTTATTGCAAAATGGTCCTTTGTTTAAAATTATGGAATCCTTCTCTTAATGTTAGTGTTTTTTTACTTCTATATTCATGAATGTTTTACCTTATTGCAAGAAGGGGTGATTGCACTTTGTGATTTAAAATGTTGTGTTCCAATGTACCTCTTGAGATAGTACTCCTCGTTAGTAGAAAATGAGTTACTTAGTAGCAATATCATTTTCCCTTAACTATGCGTCTTCTAAGGTGTAGCTATTGGGAAAGCCATGTCAATCTAATAGATGACTTCTCTAATGAAAGTGAGGATCCTCATCCGTTAGATAATATTGGGATGCCAGTCTAGCTCTCATGGGTCCTATGTCATTTAGCAAACCCTCCAAAAGTAATGAAAGTACTAATCTTCTAAAAGTGTACTTACTTAGGTCGAACACATGAATTGCTGCTATCTAATCTTTTGCAATAGTAGTGAATGGTATGTTATCTATCATTAGCATTTAGGTAGGCATTTGGAAAGGGGATTCATTGTTGAGCCTTATATAAAGTTTACTTACTAAGTCTTGCCAAAAGAGTGTCGTACTTAGGGTAGGTGGTGGAATGGGGCACAACCTATCCATTGCACTTAATAGGCATTCCAAAAGGGAAGTCTTGGACGGTGTGCTTATTGACTTAATGAGTTAAGTCTTCTAAAAGAGTATACTACTTAGGTAGGTGGGGGAATGGGATGCATCTACTCATTGCACTAAAGTAGGCATTCCTAAGGAAATCTTGGTGGGTTGTCTTAGTGTTCTTGTAATGTTTTTTCATTGAGTGCGGCTTAAATTCACGAGCAAGTAAGCTAGATGGCGAAGTCTTGGGGATCACCTAGTGGTGTATTGCCGAGGTGTAAGGGCGTGTTTCTTATATCTTCCTTGGTGAGTATTTTTAGGAATAACCTTAGCTAGGGAAAACTCCTCACAAAAATGAGTTTACTTTCTTTCTTGGCTTGCGTGGGAGTTAGCTGTTTTTCAGATAAAATGAATGATTTGTATTTGAAAAGGTCACTATAAAATTTTTTTTTACCGTTGCAAATGTCCTTTTTTAAAATTATGGAATCCTTCTCTCTCGATGTTAGTGTTTTTTTACTTCTATATTCATGAATGTTTTACTTAATTCGCACGAAAATGTATTTATACTAAAATGTCCCTTTTTGAACACCTTAGGGTAGAATAATAAGGTGTAAATTTTGAGTGTATTGAAAGAATGTGGTAGTGTTGAGAGAAAGAAGGGGTTCTATTCCATGAGTTAAGGTATGATATGCCTAACACTTGAACGAAGTTGTGTCTAAGAGATTTTATCTATGTTTGTATCGTAAGAGGAAAGTGTTATGCTTGACTTGTAAGGTAGATATTTAGTCTTGACGTGTATGAGTTGAGGGTACTATGAGTTCCTATCTTTTTAGAGGCATAGTTGTACTTTGGGTTGGGCAGTGAGACCTAGAAGATGGCTTTACACTATGTGGTGGAGAATGAGTTGAGTAGAAGGGTAGTTTATATCCTTATCTTTTCTTCTATCCTTAATCAAGCTTGAGACCAATATCGTTAGTAGTTTTGTAACGATTAAGAACCTTGCATATTAGCATGAGTTGTGTTTCTCTTTATTTTATAAGTGCCTTTGATGGTATAAGATTTTTTATTCCCTTGATGATATCATGATTATATTGGGAGAATTAGTAGTCAACCTATATTTCTCATTTTAAGTGTACCTAATGACATTGTTTAATTGATTTGAAGTTGTTTTATCATCTTGTAATGTATGTTAGTATGGTTTTGCCTTTTATATGATCATGTCCTCTTGATGAATTGCTTAAAGAATGGATTTTTTGAAATTCTATCTTGTTTCCTAGTGCTACTGTGATGCTCACTGTCAAGTTTTTCTTTTTGAAAAAAATACTTTGTCTTTAATTGTAGTTTCAATGTGTGTAAAAGTGTTGTATATGAACACGTTAAATGTTGTTGAAGGTAGTTCCTCCATAAATGAAGAATGAGAATGTGTTTTGAAGTATGTAAATTGTTTTCCAAAACATGCATGTGTTGCTAAGTAAAGTGTTTATAATTGTGTAATTGTGTTCCTTGTAAGTTGCGCATTGGTTATGAATTTTTTAGCGTTCATTTGGTGTGTAAAGTGCTGCTAGTAAGTCCTTGATGTTGTTAAGAGTGTTAAGTGTCATTCGAGACAACTGTTGTTCCAAGTGGGCAAGAATGTAATACCCTAAATAAACTAAGGTGAACTAGATCTTCGTGAATATTTCATGAGTTATTTTTGTGTTAAAATGAGTTATAATGATGTTCTTAGGCAGTGTGTGAATTTTGGTTACATTTGGAGGTAAAACATTCAAGAACGTCCATAACGTTCGGAAGGTGTGTCTTAGAAAGTGCTTGTGTGCATTGATTTGTTTTTAGTGAGTTTTACGTGTTCTTCTTAATATAATTTTATGTGGTATGTTCCTAGGACCTAGACATCTATTTTTAGGGGTTTTACGTATGGGTACGATCCTACCTAGGTCCGACGAGGGGCCGTAGATGAGGACCCCAATCATTTGTCAAGAGGCTGCCAAACTGTGACAAACGACGGCCACAAGGGATGGACTGTTTGTCAACTAACTGCCGGTCTACCTTGGGAGTTAATTGGACCTGCAGGTCTAGAAAACCCTGCACAAGTTGAACACTCAGCCCCAATCTACGAACCCCATCAAAGGGGTGTCGATGGGGCAACGACCCGTCTGTGAGTCGGCGTGGTTTACCCTTCCAAAAGATGATTGATATTTTTAGGGTCTTTTATGTATATTTAGATTATTTAAACCCTAAGACCGAATTTTAGACTTCATTTCGTAAAACCCAAAACCCTTTCCTTAAGAATACTCTCTCAAAACTCCATAGAAGCTAGAAGTCAAGAAGGAGTTAGGAGGGGCTATTGGTGGATGTTTATTCATTAAAAATCAATTGGGTTTCCTCTACTTGAGGTATAATAGTCATCCTTGAACCCTGTTTTATTCAAGGAGTCATTTGTAAAAGATTTCAAAAGGGGTTTTCAAACTCTATCTTCTTCTAGTTTTGATTTTAAGCATAGGTCTTCATACAAAAGTTTTTTAATGATTAAAATGTGTTGATTATACTATTAATTGATTATTTAGTGTGAAAACCCTAATGAACTCATGTTTATGCATATTTCCAACATTTAGCTTAAGAAATGGGTTAAGTGAACATGATTTGTGTAATGTTTGAGCTTTGGTTTCCTTATGTTATTATTATGGTTTAGCTACTGACCTAAGGTCCATATTATGATGAAATATTGAATAATTTATTATGGGTGGTGAATTCTTTGTGAAATAGTGAGTTGGTTTTATTATATTACTCTTTTTATGAAATTCTCTTGAGCTGTATGGTCCACCTTCTTAGTGGCGGTGTTTACTCGTTGTATTTGGTTATATTTGTTATGTATCGTGCATATAGATTTGAAGTCCTAGTGTGTGAAATGAAGTAATAAATCTTGAATTGTATGTCTTGCTTAGATTATTCCTAAATGAAGTATATGTATATGTTGAGACATTCTAGTGTGTGACAAATAATGAATTAAGGTGTAAGCATGTCTAGAATTCAATGATAAGGAAATGATGATTATGTTCAAGGTGTGCAAGTATTTACACACACAATCACACTTGAATGAATGAATAAAGTTAGTAATTATGATTAAGGGGAGTTTTGGGGTGAACACTCTTCATGAGTTGAGATGAAGTGTTAAGTAGCAATCTCGTTGTCTTCTAAGAGCTTTCTAAGATAGGTAGAAGGATGTATACCTTTCGTCAGTTGAGATGTTGTGTCCACTAGTTATCCTTAACCTACAATATAAATTGTTGAGAATTCGTGGGGAGGTATGCCTAGCACCGAGAGGATATGAATAAGGGGTGGTTACACTTTGTGAGTTTTGATAGTGTATACCAATGTACCTCTTCAGATGAGTATTAGTCGTTATTAGAGATTGAGTTAGTTAGTAGATATCTCCTTAACCCTTAAGTATGCGCCCGTATAGGTGTACTAATTGCGAAAGCCATGTAAAAGCTAATATAATGACCTTACTCTAGTCAAGTGAGGATCCCTCATCTGAGAGTGGTTAATATCGGGAGTCCATATCTTTATCACATGTTTTATGTCGGTTTAGCTAACCCCCACCAAAGTATTGAAAGTATGAAGTCTTCTAAAATAGTGTACAACGTAAGGTAGGTAATGGAATGGGACACTATCTATCAACTTCACTAGGTAGGCATTCCAAAAGGGATTCTTGGTGAGTCTTATATGAATCAAATATACTAAGTCTTCTAAATGATTTTACTACTTAGTGTAGGTGGTGGAATGGGACGCCACTATCCATTGCACAAAGTAGGCATTCCGAAAGGGAAGTCTTGGTGTGTCTTATATGAATAGAATGATCTAAGTTTTCTAAAAGAGTGTACTACTTAGGGTAGGTGATCGAATGGGACGCCATCTACTCATTGCATTAAGTAGGCATTCTGAATGGAAAGTCTTGGTGTGTTGTTTTATTATTCTTCTATTGTTTTGTTATTTAGTAGGGACTTGATCTCCTTAGGCGAGTAAGCCTAGATGAGGTAGTCTTGGAGATCACCTATATGTCTATTGAAGGAGGTGTATGGGTGTTTCCTTCATGTCTTACCTTGGTGAGTCTTAGGATAACGTTAACTAGGGAAAATCCTATGGAAATGAGTGTACTTCTTCTTGGTTTGACTTTGGGAGTTTATTGTTTTGGGATAAATGAATTCACTGTAAGTTAAAAAAGGTTCACTGAAACAATTTTGTCGCTCTGCAGAATGGTCATTTTGTTTAAAATAATGGAAATCCTTCACTAAGTGTTAATTGATTATTCTTATATTATTTTACTTCTAAATGTTTTACTTAATTGGCATGAAAATGTATATATATTTAAATGGTTTTTTTGGGCATGTTTTTGCATATTCCATACTTCGTACATTATTTTGTACTAACCCCATACTTTTCTATACTCTATACGTATAGGTTTTGGAAGCAAGGTTGAAGTCTATAAGGGAAAACTAGGGAAAGAATCTCTCAAGACAAAGTATGTCCTCATATTTCCGAGGCCATAGTCCTTTACTTAGTTTCTTTATTTAAAGACTTATTATGTAATTTTCCTTCAAATATAAAGGGTCATGTGCCTAAGATACTATGTCGTGTATTCAAGTTGGCTTGTGACGATGAAATTTTATAGCATTCATGAGAGAATTCCTTTTTATATTAAATGTCATGAATAGTTTAAATTCCTCACTACTTTTCATGTCTTATGTAATGAAAGATAGTTGATTGGATTGTACAAGACCCAAAAGGGTCAATTACTCCTTGCGATGATCCAAGGGTTCTCCCTATCCTCTAGGGGTACTTGCGGGTCATTAAAGACTTAATGTAACATCCTAAAACAAACTAAGGTGAACTAGAAATTCGTGATTGTTTATTGAGTTAATTTGATGTTAGATTGAGTTTTAATGATGTCCTTAGGCAGTGTGTGATATTTTGTTAAGTTTCGAGGTAAAACATCCAAGAACGTCCATGACTTTCAGAAGGTATGCCTTAGATTGGGTTTATGTGTCTTAATGTCTTTTGGGGAGTTTTACATGTTCTTTTTGATTAAAATTGGTATGATATGTTACTAATAACCAGAAGATTATTTTTAGGGTTTTAACGTCTAGGTACAACCCCACCTAGGACCCACGAGGGGCCCTAGAGAAGGTCCCAATACAAGGACCCAAAACTACCTAGATAGTGTCCACCAACGGAACCAATCGACGACAAGTTTACCAATTGGTGGCTCGTCGACTTGGTCCATCGATTGGTCCTGCAGGCCTGCAAGTTTTGAAGTTTGCAGACTCAACCAACAGACCACCACCAATGGGGTTTCAATATACAAACTTTCCATTAGTTGGAGCCGTTGGTGTTGCTGCCAAAAAGCTGTCATTTTTCTGTTTTGGTTTGAGGTGTTTTGTAAGTCCACCCCAAGTCTTTTATGAACATTGAGTGATATTTTTAGGTTCTTTTAGGTATATTAAGGTGTTTCGAACCCTTATACCTAATTTTAGAATTAATTTCATAAAACCCAAAACCCATCCCTTTTACAATACTCTCTCAAACTCCATAGAAGCTAAAAGTCTAGAAGGATTTCAAACGGTTGTTAGTGGTTGAGTTATTCATTAGAATAATTGGGGTTTCTTCTACTGAATTTATTTTAGGCATCCTCTAACCCTTTTCCATTGAAGGAGTCATTTCTAAAAGATATTCCAAAAGGGCTTCCAAACTCAATCTTCTTCTGGTTTTGTTTCTAAGCATAGATCTTCATGTAAAAGAGTTTTAATGATTAAAATATGTTTATTCTAGTATGAATTTATAATTTTAAGGTCAAAATACTTATGAACTTATGTTTATGCATATTTCCAACTTTTAGCTTAAGAAAAGTGTGAAATGAACATGATTGTGTAGTGTTCGAGCTTTGATTTTCCTTAAGTTGGTATTGTGATTTAGCTACTTCCGTAAGAATCATATTATGATGAATTATTGAAAAATTGATTTCAGGTCGTGAAATCTTGGTTATATGGTTAGTTGGCTTCATTATATAGCTCTTATTATTAAATGCTCTTCAATGGTATGGTCCACCTTCTTGGTGGAAGTGTTTACTTGATGTATTTTGATTAGTTAGTATGTGTTGTAAGTGTGGATTTGAAGGCCTAATGTGTGAAATGGAGTGAAAACAAAGATTGTTCTTGCAATGTGTATTTTGAAGCCTAAATTACATGTTTTGCTTAGATTATTCCTAAATGAAGTAAGTATATATGTTGAGAATGTTAAAGTGTGAAATGTGATGGATGAAGGTCTAAGCATGTATAGAAGTTAATGTAAATGAAACGATTTTTACATGCAGGATATGTTCACATGTACACACACACTTGATGAATTAATGAAGCTGAGTTAATTCAAAAGAGGGATTTTGAAGTGAACCCTCTATAATATTCGAAACAATACCCTAGATGATAGGGGAAATCTCAGATCGCAACTGGGGTACTTTTCCACTCAGAGGTCTTGTACAAGCCCTTACATATCATTCATTGCAAAACATAGTGAAAAGTAGTGCCAAATTAAATTTTTTCACAAACATAATTCATAGTCTTTAAAAACTCTTTCATATAAAGAATCAGCAATTACTAAGTCTCAATCTCATCATTTTAAGACACAACAATACTTGGAACACGGCCCATACAAAATTCGAATATAGAAATACATAGTTTATTACAATACTTTGAATGAAAACATAAAAAATACATATGGTGTCGAGTAAAATGATGACATACTTCAACTTCTCTTGAATTATGCTATTCTCCAAGTCTTCATTCCCAAAAGTTCCTAAGCTACCAAGAACTATATACATAGATAAAAGCATGATGTTAGTACAACCATATGTACTAAGTATGACATTATGCATAAAATCATGAAAACAAACATTTATTTGAAATATGCATCTTTTCATTTGGAAATCATATTATGTAAGAAAACTTTTAAACAACAATTCATAATTGTAGAGCCCATCTTACAGTGAGTTCAATTAACTGTACATTGAAGTAGCTCACTGTTATAGTGAATTTACTTCCTTTCATATTAACCACTTTCTCGCATGTTGTTATCCCACTCAAAGCTATCACAAGATTCGCTTAAGTCGCACAAAGAGAGACCGCCTATACACTCTTTCTAGATGTGCTTAAACGACACTTAATATTAGTTATGATGAGTCACATCACACTTACAAAGCATCATAAACATCAAGGAAAGATTCTTCTACATAAGGTTACTCTAAATCTGTCACATTCAGGTTTACCCCCTAGACGTAACCTGATTTTCTTCCCTTTTCCCCAATATTTTAGTTTATGGTCGTTAAAGTGTTTGGAAGGCGACATTGTTGAATGCTTGAATTCTTCATTTCATCCAAGTAGGGTAGGTCCTCAACTTTCGAGGGAAATTCCACTATCTAGCTTACAGACATGTTAAAGGCTCTTTCATTTCGTTCATTTTCAATTGAGTACTATACATTTCTATTACCTATATGTGGTCTTTTTAGATTGATGTAAGGGCTATGCCGAAATTTGATACATTCCGAATAGATGGTATGAGATGAGACAACTTTATGAATAAGGTATTTTCTATATAATAATGTGTCATAAAAGTTTAAGGCTATGTAACCTTCCTATAAAAAATGTATATGTATACTCGATACGACCGCATCAAGTGTATGTAGAGGTCTATGTGAACCTCCTAGTAGATGTAATGAAAAATTTTAAATTTTTCCACACATTTAACCTATAAATGTAATGAAATTAGACTAAGAGACTTGTTTTAGTCCATAAGAAGGACGAAGACGCCGGTAACGTCTAGGGGGTAAACCCGGATGTGTCAAACTTGGTATCAAATCATGAGGTTAAATGTCATTGACTTATGTCTCTCTTTCTACCATGTCTATGTAGGTTTGAATTCATAATTGTGAAGTGCACCACAAGAGAAGGAACCTATATGATTCCTAGGAAATCGTTTGCTTTCTAAGAAATCTTATATCATGCCATTAGAGTATATTTTATGGTTTTCTTTTCCATCTAATCCTTTTGTTTTGCTTATAGGAAGCATGAACACTCGAAGGAATGCAGATCGAAGAGTTGAAGAGGAAATTCCCAAAGCGGGAGCTTGTCCCCCGTCCTCATCAACAAGTTTCTACTATGGTTTCCTTTCTAAGGGAATTCACTCGAATAAAACATCCTGTCTTCTACGGGTCTATGGTTGATGAAGACCCCCAAGAATTCATCGATAAGGTCTATCCATATTATTGGCTATGGGGTTATCCAAGACTGAGAGGCCGAGTTGTCCTCAATGACTACTCTTTGAACATCCGCCAAGGGGGTATGAGTGTTCATGACTACTCTTTGAAGTTAATTCAATTCTCCAAATATGCTCCTTCCTTTGTCTCCGATCCGAGAGATGAAATGAGACGCTTTGTGATGGCTGTGTTGGATGACTTGCAAGAGGAGTGTCATTCGGCTATGTTGCATGACAATATGAACTTATGTCATCTTCTAGTGCATTGTACGAGAGTGGAGGAGGCTAGAACAAAAAGGAAAAATAAGGATGCTAAGAGGGCAAGATCTTTTGAGGGATATTCTTCACAGAATAGTCTTGAGATACAAGACAAGCCTAGGTTTAAGAAGCGGGTTTCAAGTAAATTTAGTACTAAGTTCCCAAAGGCTAGTAGTATAGTGTGTCTAACCCTTAGTTCAAGAAGGGACGAGGTACTAATTCACCAATCGAGAAGCCAACTTGTATAAAATGTGGCAAGAAGCAATATGGTTGTTGCCTCAAAGTGATGGACAATTGCTTTTGTTGTGGTAAAAGTTGTCACAAAGTGAAGGATTGGACAAATATGAGGGGTAAAGACAAGGGTAGTTGTTAAGCTCAAGCAAGTGGTTCTAGTGATGCTCCAAAGAAGAACAACTTTTATGCTTTCCGCTCTAGGGGTGAGCAAGAGACATCTCTCGACGTGGTGACCGGCATGTTGAAAGTCTTCTCTATTGATTCTTATGCCTTACTTGATCCCGGTGCTTTTTTATCATTTGTTAAACCTCTTTTAGCTAAAAGATTGAAATTTTGCCCGACATTTTGCATGAAACTTTTATAGTGTCTAATCAGGTGGGTGAGTCAGTTTTTGCAAAAAGATTGTACAAAGATTATCCTATAATGATTCCCAATACAGTTTCTCATGTTGATCTATTAGAACTTGATATGTTTGATTTTGATATTATATTGGGTATGGATTGGTTTCATGCATGTTTTGCCCCGTTGGTTGTAGCAAAAACCTGGTGAGGTTTAACTTCCTAAATGAACCCGTTGTTGAGTGGAAGGGGGGAAATTCTAATCCCAGAGGATGTATCATCTCTTGTCTAAAAGAATGCAAAATGATCTCAAATGTTTGTCTATATCACATACTAAGAGTACAAGATTTCGACTCTGAAATTCCTCCCTTTGAGTTGGTACTCGTAGTGAGTGAGTTTTCAGAGGTCTTTCCTAATGACCTCCCTGTATTCTTCCTGAACAGGAATTGACTATTGGCATTGATTCTTACCAGATTACAAATCCTATTTCAAATTCCTCCTTATCGGATGCTCCGGCCGATTGAAGGATTGCTAATGACCAACTCAGGATTTTCTAGACAACGGCTTTATAAAGGCCTATATTTTGGGGGGGGGGGGGGGGGGGGGGGGGGGGGGGGGTGCCTTGGGGTGGCTCCGTTTTTTATTTTGTAAAAGAAAATTGGTGGTCGGTGAAATGAGTAATTTGACTACCGTGTTAACTTAAAAAGGTCACCATTAAGACTAAGTCAATTATCCATACCATATTAAAGACTACTGTTTTACTCCTCGAAAAATGGACAGATAACATATATTAACAAAGATAGATTTGAGGTCAGTGTATCCCAACTTAGGTGAGAGGTGAGAATGTACACCAAAGTCAGCTGAGATCTTTCGGACTAGGTATGGAAATATGAAGCTCGTGGTAAATGTGTTTTGACCTTGGTCATCCTAAGCTCGTTTCTGTGTTTAATTTTGGAACCGAAAGGAATGGGTAGGTTTCAAAATTAAACCACCAATTATGCATGTGTGTATCGTCTTAAACGTTGATACATCTTCTGTGTGATATTCAAAAAATGAGTATGAAAAAAAAGGATCATATGGTAATCCATTGAGGGTAGTAAAAATTTGCAAAAGCCTGTAGGAACAAATCAATTGATTACCCTAATAAATAGTAATGTGTGAAGTTTTTTGGGTGTGATAGTCAAACGTGACATTATCTGGGAACAATCATCAAATCTAGTGATGGAGTTTGAGGTAGACCGGAAGGAAAATGGAGGTGGTAAACATTGTCCTATAACCTTTGACTCCAACCAAAATTAGGAGTGTTGTTGTGTCGCTCAGTGGGTTTTTACATTAAGGTATAACGTGATGGTTTTGCAATACCAGTTGCCATCTCCCTTGGATGGACTGTTCCCCCAAAAGTGTACACGAAAATGTTGAGTTGTGTCCGTAGGACATGTGACCTTTTACATCCAACCGCTCTGTGTTATTTGTGCCTTACCGGGGGAAAAAGTGTACAAAGGATTTGTTGTGTATTCATGATGCATCCCGTAATTGGGAAAAGTTTAAGGTATGTAGCTTGATGACAACATGGGGGTAAGAAGTGAAATAGCCTATGGCTCTAGGCAACTTAAGGTATAAAATCGAAGAGCAACTATCCCACTCATTAAACTTTTAGTTAGCGGCCGTGGTGTATTGCTTTGAAAATATTGAGGCGTTACTAAATCTATTTGGGTTCGACGGGTCGATAGTTTTTATAACCGATCAAAACTAGTGAGTCTCAATATATGTATTAACCAAAAAAAAAAGAGTTGAACAGCTGGCAAATTAGGTGGTTAGATTTGGTTGAATGATTATGAATATGTTCCTAGTAATCCCGCAAAGGCTAATAGTGGTTGTGGTAAATGCCCAATACTCGTAAGACTATGGGTAATATGTATCCCACAATTGATAAGCTAAGATAGACCTATTGAAAGGAAGTAAAATCATAGGTTGGCTAGGTTGGGGGTGAGAGTTGGAAGGTTCCTCTAATGGAGGAAGTGCTCATAGTTTCTCATAACTCTGACTCATCTTTCGTTGTTGAGAAAGGTGGAGTCCAAACCACACTTGATAAACCATTAAATGGAGTTGAATGAATCAAGTCTCGACGAGTTAAAGGAATATCATTCTCCTTATGGTGCATAAGTAGAGTATAAAAAACTATAACAACAGGAGATGTATGTGGTAATCGGGCACGATGTAAATGGGAGAAATTTAGAGTGACCAGATCCTTGAGAAAGCCCAATGAGTCCATCTATTCAATTCATACTGGTAATATAGAAAAAAATTTGACCATGTGAAGAACCAAAAATAACGGGAGATATACTGGTAAGGAATGTTTTTAAAGAGAGACACAGCGAAGCTGGTCAAGCTAGTGTTCCAAAATTGCTACAAGAAAATGCCAAAAATTAAAAAAATACAATCGGATGTCTTTGTACTAAAGAATCCGAATTCCTACTTGGGAATGGGGAAGAGCATCAATATTTACAATTATTGTGGGTTTACCTCGACTCAAACCGTCCATATGGTTTTATTGGTAATGATTGATGGACTTTATGACTAGGAGTCCCGCTCTGCGATTTGATGTTCATGTCAACAAAATCTACTTATTTGGCCGGAAGAAAAATTAAAAATGCTAGAAAAGACCTTCATAGAAATGAGATTGTGGGGTGCGCCAATGTTATTACCGTTACATACTTTCATATCAGATCAAGAAGTGCACAATCACTGTAGGTTTTGGAGGTCACTTCGTAAAAAGGGTTGGGTACTAAGTGGAAGTCGAATATATGCTTATATCGACATGCCCAAAATGGATTGTCAAGAAGAACACGCACTATCAAACCCGATGCGTTATAGCTAGGAGCCTGCACTAAATTTTATTTTCAAGGAATTGTCATACACACATAATATGCCGTTTGGTTGGAAGTTGTCTCTTAAAAATTAGAAAAATCCATAATTTTCATTCAATCCATCTCCAATGGCTTCCCTAGAATCCATTGTAAAAATGGTAGGAGGTTAGGTCTCATATAGGGTTGTAAAGAAGGGGGTGAGCCTAATCGTTCGTTGTCCAGATTATTGATGTATGAAAAGACCTAATGCGAAGGCTTCATCTCACATGGAAACCGGTTGTCAGCGGCCAAGCTGTAGTGAGACAAAAGTCTTATGCGATCATGAAGGAGAAGAGGGATTTGGAGTTTTAAAAAGGTGAATAAGGTTACCTTGAAAAAAAAATTAATTCACCAAAAAAAAAACCAAATCACCACGGAAACGGGTGGTTAAGAATTGCAAGAGGTGAAATTTGAGTCCCTTGTTTTGTAGGTCTCAAAAAATCGAAAAATTTTTTTCAAAGGTTGTTGGTAAAGGTGGTCCTATGAATGGGAACGTCCTCCCTACGGAATTGGATTCTAATTCATCTGGTTTCCATGTTGGCAATGAATTGCTAGAAGTGTCATCGGTGATACCGGTCTATTCTTCCTAGTGAGGGTAAACCTTGATGTCAGTATAAAACCTCTCTATAAAATGAGGAAAGTTTCCTGCTCAAATTCTTTCATATAGGCCAAGGCAAAAGATTAAAGGAAACAAAAGAGGTGGTTGCCATAAATCATGTTAGTGGAAAAATCAGAATCTAAACATTTAATGGTGGAACCATTGGCAAATCCTTATTGCCGACAGAAGTCTCTAATATACCAAGACCAAAGCTCTTCTTTTGATAATTGAGGCTAGAAATCATTCTTAGAGGAGAATATCTTGTTAAATAATATCACTGGGCGTGGACTAGACTTGAAGTTGGCATGATTTAAAAATTAGGTGAAGTGTGGGTATGCAAAACACTAATGTCTTTTTTATGATAAAATTAGCATGCACAGTGAAAAGATTAAAGTGAAATACGGTGTTTTAACCATTTGAATTTTCCTCTTAAATGGGATTGTTTTTAGTTAAATTGTGACATTTTTGATAATGGTGAGGTAAATACTTAAATGAAATTGGAATAGTTTGTTATAAGTTAAATTTTTGTGGCTAATTGACTCATGTAAATGTAAGTGGACCTCATGTCGGTTTAGGAAGAAGAAACACCTCAAATGATGAAGTGTTTTGAGCCCTTAATGATGGTCATTGATCAAGTTAGCTGAAATTTGGCCTTGTCGTGAAATGACATATGATTTAATTGATTTGCATTTGTGGCGTGGTTGGAAATGTTAGTCTTAAACTACTAATTTCCTTCATTCAAAAGGATTTCGTGGACATTCAAATAGGAGGAGCGAATGATCCTAAGGGGGAAATAATGTAAAACCTTTTAAAAATCCAGAGACGTTTTTTAAGTACCTAAAAGAACCTCGGTTGTAAAGCGGTCACTTACTATTTTTAGTCTATTTTAATTAATTTGGTCAGTTTTTGGAAGTTTATAACCAAACGTCCAATAATAAACTTCGCATGCTGTCCGAGTTGTATTTCAAATAGGTACTAGTGTGGCCTTGCCTATTTGAACTATCGTTTAGGAGTAGGAAATGTGATGACAATTGGTCCAAAGGTGTAGCATACTAGATTTGTGAATTGTTTCATGGTTGAAATGTACCAAAAGGTAAACGAATCCCAAGACGCGAAGCAAGGGAACAACCAAAAATTGAGGAGTACACTTGCAGTGTTGAGGCAACAATTGCCAGCTATTTGTGCCATCCCGGACAAGTAACAGGCCGTGTGTGGATCTAGTCCCCTTTGAAAAGAGGGGGGAAAAGGGAAGGGGAACAAGCGCCCTTAGCGACCATTAGCGACATAAAACGAGGGGGAAAGAAAATAGGAAAGAAAAACAGGACCATAAGCCCTCCGATCGTAAGACAAAAGGGAAAGAAAAGATTGAACAGCGACCCTTCTGTTCTATTCGTTGTGGTAAGCCTTCCCCTCTCTCTGTAGCTTTGGCACTCTTTTCCAATTCATGGTCCAGCCTTTTAAAGAATCAAGTTCAAGTACCGAGGAAATTTATTTGAAGAGCTTTGGTTATGAATGAATAGGCATGTGGGGGCATCGACGCCACCTTCGTCCCATACTTAGAAAAAATGGGGAAGCCCCTCACCTGCACAGTCTCTGAACTCATCGATGGAGTGCAAGATGAGAGGGGGGTAAGTCTGTAGACTCACAGACATCCCGTTGGCGGCGTTTCGTCTGTGAGAGTCATGACTTGCTCCACCTTTTTAATTTCAAGTTAATTAATTAATTATGTGGTTTAGGGGTTAGTTATGGATTAAGGGGAGACTAATTAACTAGCTTAAACTACAATATACAGGCCCCAACCCAAATTAACCTAATTAGAACTCGCAAATACAAACTCTCTTTTTTATCTCTTCTTTCTCTCTCTACTTGAACTAACCATTAAAGACTGGCAAGCATAAGGGTTTGGTGACTTAAAAGAGACGAATCGACCATCAAATTTTGATCAAACATTTAGGTATGGGATCTTGTACTCCTTTTAGACTCTTTCCTCAAAGGGTTCATTCAAAATGGATTTCAAAAGTTGAGTTTTCTTACGGGTTTCATCCAATGACGAAATTGAAGTTATGAATTAAGTTTTTAATGGTTTATTTAGGTTATATTGAGTAGATTAAAATGTATTTTAACTCTATTGTGATAATGTTGGATTGTTTGGTATGAATTGAAGAACATGATCCTCAACCCCTAACCCTAGGTTGTAACCTTGACCTATATTGCATTGTGATCATTCAATTGACTTGGTTATTGATTAGATTACTATCCTACGGTGTTATTATGAAAAAATTAAGACGAATTATAGTCCTATTAACATAGTTGTTGACATGTGATTTAGGGCATGAAGTATATTGTGAAATTGGCCTATGTATCTTGTCTTAAGCTATAAACTAGTGTTGAATTGTGTTATAGAAATGCAACTCGCCTTGTTATATTATTGGTTATCATGGTGTGATAATATTAATCCCCTAATTGGGTTGAGTCATGGGTTGATGGTAAGACCTTGACGATGAACTATGAGGAAGACTTTGTATGTCTTAGAATCTCTATCTTTACTTTCTATTGTTATTAATTGTGGTTAAGTTATGATATTATATTAGAGTATGCCTTGTATTAGGATTGATACTGTTGTATGATATTGAATTAAAATGTATTGATTATGGTTGTGAGGTTGTTAAGATGTAAAGGTTATAAGGGTGGTGACGTATACCAATGTGCCTTATTATGAAATGCTATGCAATGTGTTAACCTCACCTACATTAATTGTGATGAAATGACTTACACTCATACAATTTTTATTGAGCTATTGATGATGATGATTATACAAGTGGTAGAGCCTATGACCTAAACTAATATATGATTGATAAGTAAAGGCTTAAAGACATTTCAAAAAAGGGACTCTATCTCATCATATTGCATAAAGTTATGCCGACATGGCCACGTCTATTGCAAGTAAAACACATAACACCGCCACTATAAGTGGACTATACCAATCACAATAGAATTGAAGTATCAACGACATCAAAATAAAGGAAATAGGGCATCATACCCCCATATGATCCTCAACACATCAATCTAAAGTGAACTTACTTAATTCGATAATGCAAGACCCTTACCCAAGGACATAACCAAAAATTCATCATAAAAACTATAATAATCAATGAACTAGGTCAATTCAATGTAAATTCATAAATCAATACAAGCTATATATGAATTTACTACAATTATTACATCAATGAATAGCCCACATAAAACAAAGAAATAATAAATTCATACAACTTAAAGATCAATATCAAGTAACCGACAAAACTTAGTACAACAAATGAAGGGTACAAATCGCAAATGGGGGTCATGGGTCATAGGTAATTTCGGTTAAAAATCATGAATACCAACATCAATATAAATCTATAATAGAACGTTTAAAACATAGCTATGCAAAAACCCATGGTCGACATCATGAAATTGGACAATCAAAACTTCGAAAAATTTTAATAAGAAACACATCTTGATGAGTTGGGCTCCTTGATGAAAAAGTTTCAAGTATCAAACGATACACACAATGATTACTTAATTTTATCACTTTTATGTGAAGAATCTCGCAACTCAATTCGTAACACAAAAACCAAAGTCTCTTGGAATCTTATTTAGACTTCAATGGAGTCTTTAAGGGAATTCCTTAAGGGATTTTGGAATTTTTCATTTAGAAAAATGAAGTCCTCAATGTTGATTAAGCTTATCTCCACAATTTAAAATACCCAAAGACACTTATTAAAACCTCCAATTCTCTTTTTTGAAAATGAGGTGAAATTCCCATAAATTACTCCGCAACATAGTAAGAAGTTGCGCATAACACCACTTCAGCCGACGTAAAGGTGAAACCATGGACCAAGTCCAAACTTGGACCAACGGACCGATTCCTCAACTGGTCTGTGGTCTGATAATGAGACACCTTATCTTTGGTCCCTCCGTCCCAAAGAGTTAAACTACAATGAAGACCTCAAACAACAAAAGGGAAGAAAAAAAGCGTCGATTAGAACCTGTGAGCGTCTGGACTGCTCCAAGTGGTTTGGTACTGTCTTGGGCAGACATGGCCTGGGCCAAGTTCGGGGTCCTTCCTCAAAGGACTCTTTTGTATTGGTCCTGGGGATGTTTGCCTGACGTTTACAACCAAATAATAAATCTTCTAGTAATTTATAACCTATCACATGAATTTCATCAAAAACTAACCGTAAAACTCTACAAAAGATTGCCTAGACCACAGGTTATTTCAAGCCTATCTTTTCGGTACCACGTCATGGAAGACGTTTCACCAATCTAAACTCCAAGGAAACATGATATACTGACTATATATGCTATATAACCATATATGACCCGCATAACCTTATTAATCACATCTTATACATAGAAACCACATATGAGGCACACATAAAGAAGTAACGGTAGTACCTCGAACCTATCTTGGTCGTTCCCCTTGACGTTTGACTTTCAATGCACACAAAACAATCTTGACAATGCCTAAACATTAACACATATAGACTTATTTTTAGAAGACCTTATACATCATAGAAAAAAAAAAACAATAATAGTCTCGTCTAGTTAACCTAAAGTCTTTTTCGTGGTCTTAAATTTTCCTTATACACTTGGACAACATTCTCCCTCGAATGAAACTTGCCACTCCACAATCACTTCCAAGATACAAAGATCCTAACTAGCGCTAATAAACCTACTTATAACACATAATTAATAAAAGACATCAAATTCCCATAGTTGTAAGAATTCACAACACAATAAAACCTAGAAAATGAATTTATACTCATTAATGCTATAAAAACTCACATGTTTCATTCAAATAGTAAAAACTAACATCATTTTATAATATTCAATACCAATGCTTATATACAACAATTTTCTAATGAACATTGACAACATTTTATACCAAAGAAATCAATAAATCAATTTTCCCAAAATTTTAACAGCGAGCAATTTCCCAATGAACATGCTAATATGCAAAGTAACATCATGTAAACACATTTAGGAACATAATCATGGCTTCATAAAACACACAACACAAGAAGTTAATGAAATACGATTTCAAGCAAACTCCTAAACACCATGCACATGCAACAATTTCTAAGACTTTCTATCCCATCTACTAACCATACTCCCCAACTTAGAAGGAACTCATATTATAACAAGAGAAAGAGAACTTACCAACATCATCATCACTCTCATAAAACCGGCCATTCTCCCTCTTGAACTGATATTACATAGAAACCCTCTATGTTTGGAGTATCCGTTCTTTTGAACACTAGAGCAACTTGCTTACCCATCACTGTTCATCAGAACCAATTATAGGACAAAAATCGTTCAGGCTTTTGATACTTCCTTACCACAAAAACCAACGTCATCATCACCGGTAAACACAAGTATACACTCACCATAATGTTTCTTGCACATTTGGCACAATAGGTTTTGACCATTTTCGAGACCTACCCCCTTTCCTTCCCCCAATTTCACCTTCGGAACTCTTAGGTTTCCTTCTTGATTTGGAGCCCATTTATTTCTTAACATGTTTTTGGCTTCTATGATCAACTGCACATTCACTTAACTATAAAATAAATAATCTTAAGTTTAGACTCTTTAATCGATTGTGCATATACCATGAGTCTATTTAGAGTCATATCATTATGTAGCATAGTGGAAAGACATTCTTCCATTACTAAGTCACAAAATGACTCATTTCATCTCTTGGATTATACACAAAAGAAGGGGCATACCTAGACAATGTTGAAAATTTCAAAGATTACTCGCAAACACTCATGTTGCCTTGCTTGAGATTGACACACTCCCCCACCTTAACTAAATCCTATCCTCTACATCGGGAAAGGTACTTACCAAAAGGAGTCATTCCTAACTTCTTATCCCCATCACTATGACCTAATTCCTCTAGCCTATTAAATCCCTTCCATTGAGTGTACCTATTTGACAACATCCAAATCAATATGGTACGGGGCATTCAACTACAAAACAAAAATAAACAACCATCCTCATTTGCCTAAGATCTAACTCACAGAGTACTGAACACCAATTTACACCACACAATACAAATTCTGTGTAATCCTCCCCCCCAAATTAGACAAAACAGATAATAGAGGATCAGCCTCACAAATCTGTCAATCTTGACATCACAGGTGCTCTCCCCACATTCTCCCAGGCGTCATAATAACACTTTGCTTAAGTAGTCACTACTAGAAGCTAAATGCAAATCAAAGCATCTCTATATCTTGATTAGTAAATCATTGTGTGATTGTTCGACCACCAACCCCAATCATTACCAAAAGAATCCTTCCACAGTAGGGTACATTATCCTGGAAACTTGGGTAAACACCACTAATTAGAACCTTGTGGATCAACCGAATTGCCCATTTTAGGACTTGCACAACTTGAGGAAGATCTGTCTCATTCATCCTCCCCTCCTTCACAACCTTCTAGCGGCCTCCCTTCTAGTTTTCATCTCCTATACACCAAGAAACAATTAAAGATTATTCATAACATTTACTCTACACCTAACACAAAGCCCGACAGAAGAGTAGAGAAAAAGGTAAATCGCGTGAAAGGAATCATCTACCAGGCTTCTTGCCCATAATATTAATGTCGCTACTCACGCCTGATGGGTCAAGACCTCTCTCAAAGACGGCAATTGATGATGACTTTTTTGATATCCTAATACTAACTTTCAAACTACTGTGCTCTGATACCAACCAATTCATCATATCTCTAAAACGGTAATCCCTAATGATAGGGGCACTCTCAAGGATTGCAAATCCGACATACTTGACCCTCAAATCGAGGTCTTGTGATACAAGCCCACTACATATCTTTATGGGGCAACCTAAACATATTGAAAAAAAATAGGTGGTTGAATAAAACGTGTTTTTCACAACCTACTTCAGGTAATCCTTTTGAAAACTCTTTCAATATAAATCAATATAAAATACTAAGAAAATCTAAATCATCACATCTTAAAAACCCAGAATACTTTATAAAATACTCGTTTAACATTACATACAGATTTGAATCGAACCATGAAAAAACATATATGGCCACCAAAGTTCAAATGACGACATACTAACACTTCTCATTCAATGATGTCTATTGTCCAATTCTTCCTTCCCAAAGCTCATCACCTCCCAGAACATACATAGATAGATCAAGAGACAATGGAGTTAGTACAAGTCCCATATTGTTAAACTAACAAGAATATGACCTTATAGCATAAAAATCATCAAAACCAAAATTTATTTTAAATATGCCGATCTTTTCCCATTTTGAATCATATTCTAATGATAAGAACAACATTAACACTTAAGGAACATCAGGAAAACTTTAATAGCACGAACAATTCATAATTTTAAGAACGCCCATCTTACAGTGAGTTCATTAACTACCTAAAAACACCGTGAAAGTGAACCAACTCATTGTTATCAAATGTGACTTTACTTCCTATTCATATGAACCACTAAATTTCTAGCATGTTGTTAATCCCACTCAAAAGTTAATATAAGAATATCACTAATAAGGCCACAAATGAGAACACAAACCCATACCAACCCTCTATCGATGTGTCCTAAATGACCCTTAAGATTGACTTATAATGAATCACATACACACTAAATCTAAAGAGTCATAAATAACAAGGGAAGAAATTCTCTACACAAACAGGGGACTCTAATGTCTCCCTTTAGTGAGTTGTGAAGCGAACACGAACCATACAAATATCTTACATACATACTCAAGTCAAGAACCCTAGACAACCTAAAAAACATGATAGAAATCATTCTCCTCACACACACCAACACCAAAGATGGTCATGAAACACGCTCCTCCAAAGTTACAAAAGACTTACTTAATACGTCAAGAAGATAACGTCCATGCTTGCCCTCTTCAACACGTACCACAAATAATCCTTATGAATCCTAAGGCTTATTCATTCCACAAATCAAACCAACTTAGAACTTATCCACTAACTAGAAGTCATCCTCAAGACTTCCAAAGATAAACCTTGAAGAGATCATCCCGTATGGCCCTCTAAATCACACTTAATATAAACAAGGAGTCCTTAAGCCACTTAGATTAAGGTACTAACATTCAATTACAATACTTCATCACATAAGAGTCATTATTTCATTAGTTATCCATAATAAGACTCATAACACACATAAGGGACGACATGCATTAATGTTCTTCGGCAAAAACCTAGTGCACAAAATACCAACATTAAACCTTCAAAGTCTATTGTCCAATGTCTAAATAGCGTCCTATACCACAACCTAAACCTCATAAACTTCTATGATGCTAATATGTATTCCATATTATGAGAATAGGCAATAACCTACATAGACTATGATAGCTAGCATGGAATCCAGAGTTCTATCCTACACCGACGAGGTTATTTTGCTTGCCAAGGGTTGAACTTAGAAACATCCCATGTAGGCACATGGTTAAGGAATATGAAGGGCATACTTTGTAATCTAGTCTAACTCTACAACTAGAACTACTTCCCCATACCATACGCACTCGATGCTATCCTTCTTTCTCATAGAGTAATTCATAAATTACGTTCACATAAAAGGGTTCCATAACTACTTCATAACCAAATCACATTTACCCTACCAAAGAAAGGTCCACTAGGGATACCTTACGATGGCGACAACAAAATGATGATGACTTTCCTTAGGATTAATATGATGTCGTTCCATCCAATTAACCTTAATTCTATCATTACTTTACATTGAAGGATACTATGACTTACGACTTTAACAATCTTAACATTCACACAAAGTCATGGTTTTCATATAAACGACTATGTTAAGTTCATTTAAGGTCACATGTCATTCACATATTCAAAATTAAGAGTTTTAACATTCTTATTCAAGACATCACATATTCATAGTCATATATACATCAAGCAAGGGACACAAGTCAACCAAGACAAGACACTACATAATTCACTTTTAAGTCATATTGCAAATCATTCTAGAAACGCCTAGAAACAACCTAACATCTTCAATTAATCTTATATATTATCATACATTAATCAATTTTGCCCGCACGGTGGATATTGCTCTATATCAAGTAGAATAACAAAGACAAACCCTATACTATACACCTCAGGTCAAAGTCATGCCGAACATTATCACCTAAGATAACATGAATAGAAGACTACAATATACTTTACTTTCATATTTCCTAACTAACATGTAATATAGATTTCACATACGTCCAACATATCAAGTACACGAATAGCCACATTGCCTAAAATAATGCCGACAAGGCCATGATCATCATATTGC
This sequence comes from Solanum habrochaites, assembly GCA_027704765.1. Lineage (NCBI taxonomy): Eukaryota > Viridiplantae > Streptophyta > Magnoliopsida > Solanales > Solanaceae > Solanum > Solanum habrochaites. The sequence goes on from JAKWJA010002498.1 coordinate 44,354,347, forward strand.
ATAAAGTAACAAAGACAAGGCCACATCTATTACAAGTAAAACAAATAACACTGCCACCATAAGTGGACCATACCAATAACAATACAATTGAAGTATAAACGACATCAAAATAAAGGAAATAGGGCAGCATACCCCCACATCGTCCTCAACACTTCAATCAAAAGTCAACATACTCAATTCGGTAACACAAGACCCTTACCCAAAGCCATAACAAAAACTTTATATTAAAACCAGAATAATCAATGAACTAGGTTAATGCAATGTAAATTTATCAATCTAGATATAAATTTACTACAATTAATGCATCACTGAATAGCCCACATAAAACTACATAAGAATTCATCAAAATTAGATCCATATCAAGTAACCCACAACATAGTCAAAAAGTAGGGTTCATCAAAATTCATGGGTTCATAGGTAATTTAGATCAAAATCATCAATACAAAATTAATATAATCCATAATAGACTTGTAAATAATTTGAATGCAAGCAACATCATGGTAGATCATGAAATTGGACATTAAACTTTGAAAACGTTCGAAAACATTTGAGAGTTGTGCCCTATGAAACAGTTTCAAGGATCCAAAACTTATTCTTCACATTGATGATGAGTCTCCACTCAATTCGTCACACCAAGATCTTCCTTGATTTTTGACATCAATTGAGTCTTTGGGAATGCACTCGAAGGAATGCAGATCGAAGAGTTGAAGAGGAAATTCCCAAAGCGGGAGCTTGTCCCCCGTCCTCATCAACAAGTTTCTACTATGGTTTCCTTTCTAAGGGAATTCACTCGAATAAAACATCTTGTCTTCTACGGGTCTATGGTTGATGAAGACCCCCAAGAATTCATCGATAAGGTCTATAAGATATTATTGGCTATGGGGTTATCCACGACTGAGAAGGCCGAGTTGTCCTCATGACTACTCTTTGAACATCCGCCAAGGGGGTATGAGTGTTCATGACTACTCTTTGAAGTTAATTCAATTGTCCAAATATGCTCCTTCCTTTGTCTCCGATCCGAGAGATGAAATGAGACGCTTTGTGATGGCTGTGTTGGATGACTTGCAAGAGGAGTGTCATTCGGCTATGTTGCATGACAATATGAACTTATGTCATCTTCTAGTGCATTGTACGAGAGGGAGGAGGCAGAACAAAAAGGAAAAGAAGGATGCCGAAAAGGGAAGATCTTTTGAGGGTATTCTTCCCATAATAGTCTTGAGATAACCAAGACAAGCCTAGGTTTAAGAAGCGGGTTTGCAAGTATTTAGTACTAAGTTTCCAAAGGGCTAGTATATAAGTGGTGTCTAACCCTAGTTTCAAGAGGACGAGGTACTAATTCACCAATCGAGAAGCCAACTTGTATAAAATGTGGCAAGAAGCAATATGGTTGTTGCCTCAAAGTGATGGACAATTGCTTTTGTTGTGGTAAAAGTTGTCACAAAGTGAGATTTGGACAAATATGAGGGGTAAAAGACAAGGGTAGTTGTTAATCTCAAGCAAGTGGTTCTGTGATGCTCCAAAGAAGAACAACTTTTTCTTTTCCGCTCTGGGGTTACTCAGAGACATCGCTCGACGTGGTGACCGGCATGTTTTGAAATCTTCTCTATTGATTCTTATTCCTACTTGTGAATCCCGGTGCTTTTTTTATCATTGTTAAACCTCTTTTAGCCCCCTAAAGATTGAAATTTTTCCCGACATTTTGCATGAAACTTTTAATAGTGTCTAATCAGGTGGGTTGAGTCATTTTTTGTCAAAGATGTACAAAGATTTCCGATAATGATTCCCAATACAGTTTTCTCATGTTTTGATCCTATTAGAAACTTGATATGTTTTGGAATTTTGCATATTATAATTGGGTCCTGGATTGGTTTCAGGCAATGTTTTTTGCCCCGTTGGTTGTACAAAACCTGGTGAGTTTAAACTTCCCAATGAACCCGTTGTTGAGTGGAAGGGGGGAAATTCTAATCCCAGAGGATGTATCATCTCTTGTCTAAAAGAATGCAAAATGATCTCAAATGTTTTTCTATATCACATACTAAGAGTACAAGATTTCGACTCTGAAATTCCTCCCTTTGAGTTGGTACTCGTAGTGAGTGAGTTTTCAGAGGTCTTTCCTAATGACCTCCCTAGTATTCTTCCCGAACAGGAAATTGACTTTGGCATTGATTCGTTACCAGATACAAATCCTATTTCAATTCCTCCTTATCGGATGGCTCCGGCCGAATTGAAGGAGTTGAAGGACCAACTCAAGGATTTTCTAGACAAAGGCTTTATAAGGCCTATAATTTTGCCGTGGGGTGCTCCAGTGTTATTTGTAAAGAAAAAAGATGGGTCGGTGAGAATGAGTATTGACTAATGTTAACTTAAAAAGGTCACCATTAAGAATAAGTACAATTTCCATCATATTGACTACTTGTTTAATCAACTCTAATGGACGAGATACTTTTCAAAGATAGATTTGAGGTCAGGGTATCACCAACTTAGGGTGAGAGGTGAGGATGTACCAAAGACGGTCTTTCGGACTAGGTATGGAACTATGAGCTCGTGGTAATGTGTTTTGGTCTCCCTAATTCTCTGGCGGTGTTTTTGGACCTAATGAATAGGGTGTTTCAAAATTACCTAGATGCATTTGTTATCGTCTTCATTGATGACATCTTTGTATATTCAAAAAATGAGTATGATCATATGGTAATTTGAGGGTAGTATTGCAAAGCCTTAATGAACATCAATTGTATACCATATATAGTAAGTGTGAGTTTTGGTTGAGGTCAGTGACATTTCTTGGGAACATCATCTCTAGTGATGGAGTTGAGGTAGACCCAAGGAAAATGGAGGTGGTAAAACATTGTCGTAGACCTTTGACTCCAACCGAAATTAGGAGTTTGTTGGGCTCAGTGGGTTTTTATTAGAGGTTCGTGGATGGTTTTGCATCCATTGCATCTCCCTTGATGACTTTGACCCAAAAGTGTAAGAAATTTGAGTTGTCGGAGGCATGTGACCTTTTACTCCAACCGCTCTGGTGTTGACCTTACCGGAGGGTACAAAGGGATTTGTTGTGTATTATGATGCATCCCGTGTGGGTTTAAGGTATGTGCTTATGCAACATGGGTAGGTGATAGCCTATGGCTCTAGGCAACTTAAGGTATATGAGAGAAACTATCGTTGAGCACCGGCACCTCATTACCTCCTTCCACATTAGGGATATGATAACTTGGGTAGCCACTTTAGAACCTTGATCACCTTGCCCATATTGAGGAACTGTCACACTTGAGATGAATCTTCTCATTCATCCTCCCCTCTTCCAACCTTCTAGCGGCCATCCTTCTAGTATTCATCTCCTAGAAACAAGGAAACAAATTAAGAAGATTATTCATAACATTTACTCTACCGCACGACATAAGATAAGAGAAGAAGGGAAACTCTATCATCCTACAGCTTCTTGCCCATAGATGTGTCGCTACTCACACTGATGGTCAAGACTCTACTCACACGCATTGATGAGACTTTTTGATTCCTATACTACTTTCACTACTGATGCTCTGATACCAACCTTCTCATATCTCTAAAACTAATCCCTAGATGATAGGGCAATCTCGGATTGCATCCGACTACTTGACCTCTCGGAGGCTTGTACAAGCCCATACATATCATTTATAGCATAAACATAGTGAAAAATGTGTGTGGAATTAAAACTTTTCACAAACATACTTCATAGTCTTGAAAACTTTTCATATAATCAATAGAAAATCTAAGTCTAAATCTCATCATCTTAAAACACAAGAATACTTTATAAAAATACATAGTTTATTACAATACTTTGAATCGAACCATAAAAAACATATATGCCACCGATTCAAATGACGACATACTTCAACTTCTCTTCAATGATGCTATTGTCCAAGTCTTCCTTCCCAAAAGCTCTCACCTACCAAGAACTACATAGATAGATAAAAGCATGGAGTTAGTACAGTCCATATGACTAAGTATGACATTATGCATAAAAATCATGAAAACAAAAATTTATTTTAAATATGCATCTTTTCATTTTGAAATCATATTATAATGATAAGAACAACATTTAACAACTTAAGAACATATAGGAAAACTTTTAAACAACAATTCATAATTTAGAACCATCTTACGTGGATTTCAATTAACTACACAGTGAAGTACCTCTTGTTATAGTGACTTACTTCCTTTCATATTAACCACTTTCTAGCATGTTGTTATCCCACTCAAAGTTATATTAAGATTCACTTAAGGCACACAAAGAGAGACCACCCATACACCCTCTATAGATGTTCCTAAATGACCCTTAAGATTACTTATATGATCATACACACTTATAAAGAGTCATAAATATCAGGTAAGATTCTTCTACAAAAGGGGACTCTAAGTCTCCCTTTAGTGAGTTGTGAAGCGACCGACCATACAATATCTACATACATACTCAAAGAACCTCTAGACACCATAGGATAGAATCATTCTCACTCAACACCAACACAAAGATGGATGACACGCTCCTTCCAAAGTCTACCAAAAGACTTACTTAAGTACGTCAAGAAGATAACGTCCATGATTGACCTCTTCAACACTACCAAAATAATCCTTATGAATACCTAAGGCTTATATCATGTCCACAAAATCAACCAACTTCCCTAACTAGAGTCATCCTCAAGACTTCCAAAGATAAGACTTGAAGAGATCATCCCGTATGCCCTCTTCACACTTAATATAAGGAGTCCTTAAGCCACATTAGATTAGGTACTCATTCAATTACATACTTCATAACATAAGTCATTAATTCATTAGTTCATTAAGACTCATACAACACATAAGGGACGATCAATTAATGTTCTTGGACAATACCTAGGAACTCCAAGTAACACCTTCAAAGTCTATTGTCCAATGTCTAAATAGCGTCCTATACCACAACCTAAACCTCATAAACTTCTATGATGCTAATATGTATTCCATATTATGAGAATAGGCAATAACCTACATAGACTATGATAGCTAGCATGGAATCCAGAGTTCTATCCTACACCGACGAGGTTATTTTGCTTGCCAAGGGTTGAACTTAGAAACATCCCATGTAGGCACATGGTTAAGGAATATGAAGGGCATACTTTTGTAATTAGTCTAACTCTACAACTAGAACTACTTCCCCATACCATCGCACTCGATCTATCCTTCTTTCTCATAGAGTAATTCATAAATTACGTTCACATAAAAGGGTTCCATAACTACTTCATAACCAATCACATTTACCCTACCAAAGAAAGGTCCACTAGGGATACCTTACGATGGCGACAACAAATGATGATGACTTTCCTTAGGATTAATATGATGTCGTTCCTCCAATTAACCTTAATTCTATCATTACTTTACATTGAAGGATACTATGACTTACGACTTTAACAATCTTAACATTCACACAAAGTCATGGTTTTCATATAACGACTATGTTAAGTTCATTAAGGTCACATGTCATTCACTATTCAAAATAAGAGTTTTAACATTCTTATTCAAGACATCACATATTCATAGTCATATATACATCAAGCAAGGGACACAAGTCAACCAAGACAAGACACTACATAATTCACTTTTAAGTCTATTGCAAATCATTCTAGAACGCCTAGAAAACAACCTAACATCTTCAATTAATCTTTATATATCATAACATTATCAATGTTGCCGATATTGACTCATATAGTCAAGTAGGAATAACCAAGACAACCTTAATACTATACACCTAAGGTCAAAGTCATAGCCGAACATTATCACCTAAGATAACATGAATAGAAGAATACAATAACTTTCAGATTCCTACATGTATATAGATTTCATCATACTTCACATATCAAGTACACGAATAGCCACATTGCCTAAAATAATGCCGACAGGCCATGATCATCATATTGCATAAAGTAACAAAGACAGGCCACATCTATTACAAGTAAAACAATAACACTGCCACCATAAGTGGACCATACCAATAACAATACAATTGAAGTATAAACGACATCAAAATAAAGGAAAAGGGCAGCATACCCCCACATCGTCCTCAACACTTCAATCAAAAGTCAACATACTCAATTCGGTAACACAAGACCCTTACCCAAAGCCATAACAAAAACTTTATTTAAACCAGAATAATCAATGAACTAGGTTAATGCAATGTAAATTTATCAACTAGATATAAATTTACTACAATTAATGCATCACTGAATAGCCCACATAAAACTACATGAATTCATCAAAATTAGATCCTATCAAGTAACCCACAACATAGTCAAAAATAGGGTTCATCAAAATTCATGGGTTCATAGGTAATTTAACAAAATCATCAATACAAAATTAATATAATCCATAATAGACTTTTAAAATAATTGATGCAAGAACTCATGGTAGAATCATGAAATTGGACATTAAACTTTGAAAACTTTAGAAAACATTTTGGAGTTGGGCTCCTATGAAACAAGTTTCAAGGATCAAAAATTATTCTTCACATTGATGATGAGTCTCCACCCAATCGTCACACCAAGATCTTCCTGATTTTTGACATCAATTGAGTCCTTGCTTTATTTAGAAAAATGAAGTCTTCAATGTGTTTAAGACTTATCTACAAATTTAAAATACCCAAAAGACACTTATTAAACCTCCAATTCTCTTTTTTAAAAGTGAGGTGAAATTCCCATTTACTCCTCAATCAATAGTGAAGTTGCGCATAACACAACTTCACAGACGGAAGGTGTACAATGGACCGTCCCTTGACCAACGGACCGTCCTACTGGTCTGTGGTCGGATAATGAGACTTGTCTTTGGTCCCTCCTTCCCAAAGAGTAAGCTACAAATGAAGACATCAAACGAACGGGGCGTCGATTGACCTATTGGGCGTCGACTGCCTCCGTGGTTTGTACTGTCTTGGGCAGACATGACACCAAGTTCGGGTCCTTCATCAAGGACTCTTTGTTGGTCCTTGGGGATGTTTGCCTTGACGTTTACAACACAAATAAGATCTTCTAGATTTTATAACCTATCACATGAATTTCATCAAAAACTAACACGTAAAACTCTACAAAAGATGCCTAGACACACAAGGTTATTTCAAGGCATATCTTTCGTACGTCATGGACGTTTCACCTCTAAACTCCAGGAAACATGATATACTGACTATATATGCTATAATAACTCATATAATGACCCCATAACCTTATTAATCACATATTAGTACATAGAACCACATATGAGGCACACATGTAACTTAGTCCTCGAACGTCTTGGTCGTCCCTTGACGTTTGACTTTCAATGCACCAAAAATCTTAGACAATGCCTCATTAACACATAATAGACTTATTTAGGACCTTAGAACATCATGAAAAACATTTTAGTCTCTAGTTAACCTAAGTCGTTTTCGTGGTCTTACAATTTCCTTTACTTGGACAACATTCGTCCTCGAATGAAACTTGCCACTCTCCAATCACTTCCAAGAATACAGATCTAACTAGCAGCTAATAACCATACTATATAACACATAATTAATAAAAGAACATCAATTCCACATAGTTAAGAGATTCACAACACAATAAGAAACTAGAAAATAATTATATAACTCATTATGCTATAAAACTCACATGTTTCATTCCAAATAGTAAAAACTCATTTTATATTCAATACCATGCTTATATACACAATTTCTAATGACATTACAAACATTTTAGACCAAAGAATCAATAAATCAATTTTCCCAAAATTTTAACAGCGAGCAATTTCCCAATGCAACTTTTACGCAATTCATTATATGAACATGCTAATATGCAAAGTAACATCATGTAAACACATTTAGGAACATAATCATGGCTTCATAAAACACACAACACAAGAAGTTAATGAAATAACGATTTCAAGCAAACTCCTAAGACACCATTCCCATGCAACAATTTTCTAGACTTTTTCTATCCCATCTAACTAACCCATCTCCCCAACCTAGAATGAACTCATTTAAACAAGAGGGAAAAGAATTACCAACCTCCTCATCACTCTCATCCGGCTTACTCCCCCTTGAACGGAGTTCATATACCGCCTTCCTTTGTTGAGTATCATTCTTTTTTGAGACACTAGGAGCAAACTGCTTTACGCCTCCTTTCCCCCCATCAAACCAATTATAGACAATCTTTCAGCTTGTGTACTTCCTTAGCTTGCACAACCATAAGTCCTTCCCGGGTACCCAATAGACACCTCAACATAATGTTGTTCTTTGCCACATTTGCACAGTAGTTTGGACTTTTTGTAGACTACCCCTTAGTCCCCAATATGTCACATCCTCCTTCGCACTCTTTAGGATTATCTTCTTTATTGGAGCCCTTTTCCTTAAACATAGTTTTGCTCTTGAGCACTAGCACCATTCAAATTAAAACTTATAGAATAATCTTAATTTTAACTCTTTAATCGATTTGTCAGCCTATACCATGAGGTCTATTATAGAGTCATATCATTACTGTAGCATTATGTGGAAATGACATCTTCGCTTCATTACTAAGTCACAAAATGTCACCTCATTTCATCTCTTGGATTATACACAAAAGAAGGGGCATACCTAGACAATGTTGAAAATTTCAAAGATTACTCGCAAACACTCATGTTGCCTTGCTTGAGATTGACACACTCCCCCACCTTAAATTCTATCCTCTCTCGGGTAAAGTACTTACCAAGAAAAGCTTCCTTAAATTCTTCCCACTCAATAGGACCTAATTCCTCTGGCCTATTATCCTTCCATTGAGTGTACCATATTTGACAAACATCCCTCAATTGGTACGAAGGCAACTACACCTTCTTCCTAGATCTAACTCCCAGAGTACTGAACACCTTGTACACCACATCAAGAAAATTCTGTGGATCCTCCCCCCCATTAGACAAAAAAAGATAGGAGGATTCATCCTCACAAAGTCTGTCAATCTTGACATCACAGTGCTCTCCACAACATTCTCCCAGGGCGTCATACTAAAATTTGCTTAAGTAGTCACGGCTAGAGCTAAAGCAATCAAAGCCTCTCTAATATCTTGATTAGTAAAATCTTGTTGAACCACCGGCACCTCATTACCTCCTTCCACATTAGGGATATGATCAACTTGGGTAGCCACTTTAGAACCTTGATCACCTTGCCCATATTGAGGAACTTGCACAACTTGAGGATGAATCTTCTCATTCATCCTCCCCTCTTCCAACCTTCTAGCGGCCATCCTTCTAGTATTCATCTCCTAGAAACAAAAGGAAACAAATTAAGAAGATTATTCATAACATTTACTCTACCGCACGACATAAGAGTAGAGAAGAAGGGAAACTCTATCATCCTACAGCTTCTTGCCCATAGATGTGTCGCTACTCACACTGATGGTCAAGACTCTACTCAACGCGAATTGATGAGACTTTTTGATTCCTAATACTACTTTCACTACTGATGCTCTGATACCAACCTTCTCATATCTCTAAAACTAATCCCTAGATGATAGGGGCAATCTCGGATTGCATCCGACATACTTGACCTCTCGGAGGTCTTGTACAAGCCCATACATATCATTTATAGCATAAACATAGTGAAAAATAGTGTGGAATTAAAACTTTTCACAAACATACTTCATAGTCTTTGAAAACTCTTTCATATAAATCAATAGAAAATACTAAGTCTAAATCTCATCATCTTAAAACACAAGAATACTTTATAAAAATACATAGTTTATTACAATACTTTGAATCGAACCATAAAAAACATATATGCCACCGATTCAAATGACGACATACTTCAACTTCTCTTCAATGATGCTATTGTGCAAGTCTTCCTTCCCAAAAGCTCTCACCTACCAAGAACTACATAGATAGATAGCATCTTTTCATTTTGAAATCATATTATAATGATAAGAACAACATTTAACAACTTAAGAACATATAGGAAAACTTTTAAACAACAATTCATAATTTTAGAACCCATCTTACAGTGAGTTTAATTATCTACACAGTGAAGTACCTCATTGTTATAGTGACTTTACTTCCTTTCATATTAACCACTTTCTAGAATGTTGTTATCCCACTCAAAGTTATATTAAGATTCACTTAAGGCACACAAAGAGAGACCACCCATACACCCTCTATAGATGTTCCTAAATGACCCTTAAGATTACTTATAATAAATCACATACACACTTATAAAGAGTCATAAATATCAAGGTAAGATTCTTCTACAAAAGGGGACTCTAAGTCTCCCTTTAGTGAGTTGTGAAGCGACCGACCATACAATATCTTAAATACATACTCAAAAGAACCTCTAGACACCATAGGATAGAATCATTCTCACTCAACACACCAACACAAAGATGGCATGACACGCTCCTTCCAAAGTCTACCAAAAGACTTACTTAAGTACGTCAAGAAGATAACGTCCATGATTGACCTCTTCAACACTACCAAAATAATCCTTATGAATACCTAAGGCTTATATCATGTCCACAAAATCAACCAACTTCCCTAACTAGAGTCATCCTCAAGACTTCCAAAGATAAGACTTGAAGAGATCATCCCGTATGCCCTCTTCACATTTAATATAAGGAGTCCTTAAGCCACATTAGATTAGGTACTCATTCAATTACATACTTCATAACATAATAATTATATTTAGTTCATTAAACTTCATACAACACATAAGGACGATCAATTCCTGTTCTTGGACAATACCTAGGAACGACAATACACTCAAAGTCTATTGTCCAATGATTTAAATAGCGTCCTATACCACAACCGAAACCTTCATAAACTTCTATGATGCTAATATGTATTTCATATTATGAGAATAGGCATCAACCACAGAGACGAGATAGCTAGATCGGAATTTTTTTTTACCAGGAGTTTATCCTACACCGACGAGGTATTTTGCCTGCCAAGGATTGAAACTTAGAAACATCCCCTGTAGGCACATGGTTAAGGACTATGAAGGGCATACTTTTTAATCTAGTCTAACTCTACAACGAGGAACTACTTCCGCATACCATACGCATCGTGCTATCTTCTTTCTCATGAGTAATTCATAAGTACGTTCAAATAAAAGGGTTCCATAAAACTACTTCAGAACCAAATCACATTACCCCTAACAAGAAAGGTCCACTAGGGATTACATTACGATGGCGACAACAAATGATGAGGACTTTCCTTAGGATGAATATGAGTCGTTCCATCCAATAACCTTAATTTATCATTCCTTTAATTGAAGGATATATGACTGACGACTTATACAATCTTTAACAGTCACACAAAGTCATGGTTTCATATAATACGACTAGTTGTTAAGTTCATTTAGGTCACATTGTCATCATCATTCAAAATTAAGAGTTTTTAACATTGCGTTATTCAAGTACATCACAATCATTGAGTCATATTACATCAAGCAAAGGGACAAAATCAAACCAAGCCAAGGACCACAACATAATTCACTTTTAAGTCATATTGCAAATCATTCTAGAAACGCCTAGAAACAACCTAACATCTTCAATTAATCTTATATATTATCATAACATTATCAATGTTGCCGATATTGACTCATATAGTCAAGTAGGAATAACCAAGACAACCTTAATACTATACACCTAAGGTCAAAGTCATAGCCGAACATTATCACCTAAGATAACATGAATAGAAGAATACATATACTTTCAGATTTCCTAACATGTATATAGATTTCATCATACTTCACATAATCAAGTACACGAATAGCCACATTGCCTAAAATAATGCCGACAGAGGCCAGTGAGCAAAGATGCATAAAGTAACAAAGACAAGGCCAACAATCTTTATAAAGTAAAACAAATAACATGCACCATAAGTGGAACCATACCAATCAACACAATACAATTGAAGTATAAACGACATCAAAATACAAAGGAATAGGGCGCATACCCCACATAATCTCACACTTCAATCAAAAGTCAACCTACTCCAATTCGGTAACACAAAGACCCTTACCCAAAGCCATAACAAAAACTTTATATTAAAACCACATATCAATGAACTAGTCAATTCAATGTAAATTTAATCATCTATAGATAAATTTACTAAAATTATGCATCAATGAATTAGCCCACATAAAAATACATTAAGATTCATACAAAATATGATCCATTCAAGTAACCCACACCATAGTTCAAAAAAGTAGCGGTTCATCAAAATTCATGGGTTCATAGGTAATTTAGATCAAAATCATCAATACAAAATTAATATAATCCATACTAGACTTTTAAAAATAATTGATGCAAGAACTCATGGTAGAATCATGAAATTGGACAATTAAACTTTGAAAACTTTAGAAAACATTTTGAGAGTTGGGCTCCTATGAAACAAGTTTCAAGGATCAAAAATTATTCTTCACATTGATGATGAGTCTCCACTCAATTCGTCACACCAAGATCTTCCTTGATTTTTGACATCAATTGAGTCTTTGGGAATTCTTAAAGGATTTTGGGATTTTTATTTAGAAGAATGAAGACTTCAATACTTTTAAGACTTATTTACATATTTAAAATACCCAAAATACCCCTAATAAACCTCGAATACTCTTATTTGGAAGTGGGGTGAAATTCCCATTTCACCCCTCACATAACAGTGAAGCTCCGTATACCACATTTTCACAGACAGAAGGTGACCTACGGACCATCCCTTGACTAACGGACTATCCTGGTGGTCCTTGGTCCGGGAATGAGACTTTTAATTTGTCCCTCCTTCTCCCAGGATAAGTCCCAAATGACGAGACCTAACCAACGGGGCGTCGATTGACCCACTGGGCGTCGACTACCTCTGTGGTTTGGGTTGTCTTGGGCTGCCTTGACACCAAGTTTGGGTCCTTCCTCAAGGACCGTTGGTTGGTCCTTGGGGATGTTTGCCCGGGAATTTCCAACACAAATAAGATTGTATATGCTTTTAGCACCTCTCACATAAATTTAATCTAAAACACACACGTAAAACTTGAAAAAATATGCCTAGACACACAAGAACATTTCAAGGCACATCTTTCGAATGTCATGGACGTTTGACCTCCAAAATCCACAAAATTTGACACACTTCATATATATGCTATTATAAATTATTTGAGAACCCTATAATTAATAACACATTAACATATAGAACCACATATGAGGCACATAGGTGACGTAGTAGTCGAACGTCTTGGTTATCCCTTGACGTTTGACTTCCAATGCACCTAACCTCTTAGAAACCTCCTCATTAACACATAATAGACTTTCTTAGGACCTTAGAACGTTATGAAAAATATGTTAGGATCTAGTTCACCTATGTAATTTTTGGGGTTTTACACCCTCTTTGTTAGTTGAGATGAAGTGTTTAGTAGCAACCTCGATACATCCTAGGAGCTTTCTAAGATAGGTCAGAGTATGAATTCTATTTGTGGAATGGGACGTTATCTATCCATTGCACTTAGGATGCATTCAAAAAGTGAAGTCTTTTTGTGTGTTTTATGAATTGAATGAGCTAAGTCTTCTAAAAGAGTGTACTACTTAGAGTAGGTGGTTGAAGGGGACGCTATCTATTCATTACATTAAGTAGACATTGCGAAAGGGAAGTCTTGGTGTGTTGTTTGAGTTTTCTTTGAATGTTTTGCCATTGTGTTGGACGTGTTCTCCCGAAGTGAGTAAGTCTACACGGGGTAGTCTTGGGGATCACCTAGGTGTTTATTGAATTAGGTATATGAGCATTTCCTTCATGTATTACCTTGGTGAGTGTAAGGATATCATTACCTAGGTAAAATCCTACAGAAATAAGTTTACTTCTTCTTGGCTTGACTTTGGGAGTTCAGTGTTTTGGGATAAAATGAATTCACTTTAAGTTGAAAAGTGTTCAGTGTAACAGTTTTGTAGAATACTGTAAAACGGTTCTTTTGTTTAAAATTATGGTAATCCTTCTCTAAGTTTTATCCTTCTCTATGTGTTAAATGATAATTCTTATTTTTTTTACTTTACATTCATGAATGTTTTACTTAATGGGACTGATTTGAAAATGTATTTTATACTAAATGTCCCTTTGCTGTTTTGAATAGATCATACTTGTAAATTGTTGGTACTAACCCATACTTGTCTATACTCATAAGTATAGGTTTTGGAAGCAAGGTGAAGTCTCAAGTAAAATCTGTAAAAGAAGAATCTCAAGACAAAGTATGTTCTATATATTCGAGGGCTAGTCATTTTCGTTAGTTTCTTTCTTTAAAGGACTATAGGATTTTACTTCAATTGTAAAGGGTCGTGTCCTACGATTTATGTCGTGTCTTAAGTTTTCTGGGACGATGAGATTGTCTTAATATTGATGAGATCATTTTATGTACATTATGGTGAAAGTGTTGAAGCAATAGTAATTCATTTTGTGCTTATGTACAGGACGATGTTAAAAGCACTTGTACAAGACCCCAAAGGGTCAAGTACAACTTGTTAAGATCCAAGGGTTCTCCCTAAATTATAGAGGGTACTTACGGGTCATTTTAGAGAATGAGTATGCTAGGGTTTGGATTGGTCTATATGATTATAAATGAAGAAGTGTTAATGATGAATAACCTTTTCCCATGTACCTTATACGAATGTATGATCATAACCAATGCTTGGAGTCTTACATTCATTGTTGAAGATGTCTTATTTTTTATGCTATAAAGTTGTATGTGGTCTATGCATAAATGTTTGTGATCCTTGGAGGGTGGATGTATCTCATATGTTAAATGCCACTATGTTATCATGTTAACTAATATGCACAAACACTCACATCTCATGCATATTTATAACTAGGGTGGATTCATGTTGTGTAATGAAAGCATGGTTCTTATATGCTCTATTGTCTACTATTATCCATTTGAGGTCTATGTTCATGAAAGTGTGATAATCTATCTTTACTAGGATGACTTGATAGGTGAACTAGTATAGGTAAGGGTATCGGATTTTGCATATACATTTCACATGTCTACCTTAATAGAATAGTTCCTAGGGTGATTACCCTATGTACATGAATATAAATGTATGATAAGTGTATGAACATGAAATGAATATGAATAAAAGTTATGGCATAGGTTTTGTTTGTGAGGGGTTTAAATGTTGTATTGTGAAAGGTTTCCCATGCTTTATTGAACATATACCAAAAAACCATGAATATCTGAAGAATGTATGCGATGATGAACCTAATAAGTAGAGTTATTTTAAAGGTTTGCTTAATTATACTCTAAACTAGACTACGCTTTGATATGCTATGTCTATGTGAAAGGTTTTCTCATACGATTTAGGTTGATGAAAGGACAATTCTCATCTATAACCTGTGAGCTAAGCATTTGAGGGGTTAGTATTATTAAAGCCTATTTTATTAAAATAATATTAATAAAAGCTTTTCTATAAAGGTAACTTAGCTTAGCATGTGTGAACTTGACAATGAAAGGTGTTGACTTCTGTTGCAGTGAGATTCACCTATGGTTCCACATGATGTGTTGACTTCCCTTGGAGGGAGATACACCCATGGTTTCTCATGAGATGAGAACTCCAATGTTAATGGGCATGTGGAGGGTCCAATACATATTAGCTAGGTCCTTAACTATGTTACCCCTTTAGACCTAGCGAGTGGATCCACCTAATATGCTAGAATGATGTTAATGTTATACGTTGGCATGTAGAGCACCTCCTTTCAGTGTTGGGTTCTACAATACCGGATACCACGTTTAACTAACATGGTCTTATTGTAGTTTAAGATTAGGATATCCCTAAATTAAAATGGACAATTAAAGTAATATAATGAACCCTAACTAGGTGCCACACCAGAATCTATACCCCGGATGAGACCGGCGTCGTTAATCTCTCTGAGGTCGCTGACAAGCCTCTTGTTAGTGTTCATCACACTCATACAGTTAAATTTTGCAAATATTTACAAACTTTTAATGTACTAATGAAGTATACTTAGACTTCATACTTAAGATTTCTAAAAACATACGATATTATAAAATTATCCCACATATATAGAAACTATCTAAGAGTGCAATCCAGACTTATCAAATAGTTGAAGTTGACATATAGTCTTATACAAAAGAATCCAAAGAACATAACGAAAATAGCATGTTCTTTAAACCTAAAAAAATCTACTAAGCTAGAAATACATTTATAGCGTCCGCGAAACACGAGAGGCACTAAGATTGGAGAAAGAGATTCATGCTTTTTCAAATCAGCCTCATTAAGCTTAAGTAGCCGAATCTACAGCTGTAGTAATGTAAAGTAATGGGGTCAGTACGCACATGTACTAAGATGGTTATATTACAAACACATAGGACCATGCATGAAAAATAATCATTTATATATCTTTAGAAAACATACTAAGCCATAGGGACAAATAATTCAATGCCACAACCATATAACATATACCAATAAGGATTCATGACATCAAAAAATTTAACATAATTAAAAGACATATTACCCCTAGTGATGTTAAGTTCAAAGTCTATCAATCACATAACTCAACATATAAAACATACCGAGGATCATCATCCCGGAACTAAAGTGCAATCGTCATGTGAAGCACTTATAAACCCCCACACAACCAAATATAAGATAGGAGACCACAAGGTAAGGACTTTTCTCATAGAACTGTAGGATCAGTACTCATCCACTCATATTACAATAGAAACCAAAAGAACTATTCATTCATAAATATCAACATCAATTTAAGAGGACATCGCTATATCATAAACATATATCTTTCATATATCAGATAGTTAAGAACAATTCCTAGGACTTCCATTAAAAGTCAACGTGAGCATGTCTAGGTGGGCCCATTACAACTACCGAGTATTAAAAAACCACCTCAAGTCACCCTAGTCAACAATCACTTACTTGTATTTGGTTTTACATGAGGGAACATAAACATTAACCAACATAGACCATGTGAGTTAAATGTGGAATCCGGTGTCTTTCCCACACTGAAAAGAGATGGTCTACCGGCCAAAGTAGAACCGAACATGACATAACTTTCTAGGTTGATCAACTAGCTAGTATCCTATGGTGAAAACAAATCTCAATAACTAGTAGATGTATTCGAGACCCATAATTCAACATTACATGGCATCCTCAATCTCATGAGAATCATTGTGAACCTACCTTCCCATAGGGAAAGGACAATTCCCATACCTAGTTCATTGGTTCTTACCTTAAGTCCTTTTTCTTGAAATAACCTTTAATTTGTTTTTCAGAATACAATTATCATAACTGATAATATATTATCTCCTTGTACAACATTATCATGAGCTATATTAGATTAGATGAGATTTGTCCTTTCATCGTACCCTTTCTTTTGTGTGATTAACATAACATAATCACCTTGTGTAAAGCATACAAGGAATATCATAAACTTGGAATATTCAGTTCTTATGAATTTTCAGAGATTTACATTTCATAGCCAGCATAGTCACAAGCAACATCATACATACTTTTCATAACATATCGTCCACAACTTATAGGCTAACATAAAACATTTAAGTAATTACAATTTGAAAGAATGTCTCTGTTTGCCAAAGAATCTTATCATCATGTGATATTCACAAAGAGTACTTGTGAAATACTCATGACATATAAGAGAATGAAACTCATACAACATGAGACAAAAGTCCTGAAGAAATAAGCATAGGAGAGGGTAAATGGGTCATAAAAGTGTTCATTCAAACCTTAAAGTCTAACCCTAACATTTTCACGTTATCAAACAATGCAAACAACCCATTCGAAACCATAATATAAAGAAAGATAATGTATAACACGACATTCAAACAATATACCCCAATTAATCAACAATTTATTAAAAATTAGATAGAGAAAACATTTATTTTTTATTAAAAAATCATAAATCTAGGGTTTGGAAGAAAATCCATTTTGTAGAATAAAAACCCTAGTATTTGAATTTCTGGAAAACTTATTTTAAAAGGACCTCTTTGGGAAAGGAATCCCAAGAGTGAAAAACCCATACCTTATAGATGAAGAATCCACGCAAATCTGATTGGAAACTTCGAAACCTTCATCTTCTTCCTAAGCTCTTTCTGTTTTTCCAGGAGTTTGAAAAAGAGACCGGGTTCTCTTGAGAGAATGAAATTTCGGTTGATCTGATTTTAACGTGAAAAGTGGTCTAAACTGACCTAATTTAAATTATTATAGAGTTCCCCCCCCCCCCCCCCCACTCAGAGCTTTACCCCTAAAGACCCTTCACTTTAATTACCTAAAACCACTCCTAGATTGGATAAACTAGGAGAAACATTTGACGTACCATCTCGGAGGTTTTTGATAGATTTTTTAAATTAATTAATTAATGATAATGTATAAATTAAGTAGTGACCTAGAGGTAATACTAACGTACCCATAAGTTGTTAGAACCATAACCAACCAGTTTAGACCAACAATAGGTTAGGTACTAGATGTTGATTTAGTTAATTACTCGGTAGTGTCACTAGTTAGGTCTTAGGTCTGTCGAGTTTGCCACTTGTTTGTAAGGTTTATTTATGTTTGTCCTAGGTTGTAGCTTAGTTAGGTAAATTAGTTAGTTGCATAGAACTGGTTGGAATATCATCCCCATGATGTCTTGAAACCGCCGTTTGCACTACCCAAACCACCCTAACGAATCTGGGTTCTCTTCTTGTCTTTGGCCGGCAGCACAGGGTGGTTGACACGAGATCAGTTGCTGCACCACTCTTTTTGTCACCACAGGTTCCTCAATACGTGGACTTATTATATAACATAATCATTGTAAATGGTTATGTGCTTATTGTACCTAGGCTGAGCATTGGAAAGCCTATACCTAAGGCCAAAAACTAAGAAAAGAAGAATTAATATGGTTTAGAAGGGTCTTCATTGCAGGTACAATTCCTAAACAAGGCTTGGATGGGCATTGAACAGTCAAAGTGATTTTAAGTTACTTGCTTATATATAGAAATTGGCTAAACACCTTAAAACCAATCATTTTCTATCATGCTCATATTACTAAATATTTGACAAAGGGATGCCTATGTACCTTAATAGTTGGGAAACATCATTTTCAAGCTATTAAAGATATTAAGGCTCTATTCCTAAATCAGAGAATTTCCGATGTGTCACGACCCAAATCAGGGGACGCGAGCTGGCACCCACATTTACCCTCCTATGTGAGCGAACCAACCCATATAACCCTTAACTTTCAAGATTAATCCAACAGAAAAATAATGCGGAAGTACTTAAACTCATTAATAAAAAAACATTTCAATACTATTATATTATCCCCAAACTCTGGAAGTCAGTATCACAGAAACATCTATCTCAAATTACTCAACTGGAATGTCTTAAGAACAAAATAAACTAAAAAGCTATAGTCCATGCCGGAAGTTCAAGGACATCAAGACTTGAAGAAGAAAAGACCAGTCCAAGCTAGAAGCAGTTAGCCTCACCCTGAATTTTCCGTAGAAGTGAAGACTGGCTAGATCTACTGTTGAGTTGCAAGTGACGGAACGTTGTGCCATTACACAATAACAAAGAGGAAAACATGAAAGTAGGGGGGTCAGTACAACCACAAGTACTGAGTAGATATCATCGGCACCAACTCAAAATAGAACAATAATAATCATAATAATGTAAATCAATACAATACTCAACATGTAGCAAATAACAACATGAATTCATCAAGAATACACGCCGAGTTCACACGTGAGGGACTCAAGCATCAATACCATATCATTGGGAATTAAGTTCATTAGATTGAGTATATCATTATTCTTCAAAGATTCATTATCTGGAGTCATCTATGTGTTGTCTGGTACGGAAAATTTCAGATCCCGATTTCATCATGGTTGTCGGAACGTGGCACTCCGATCTCATTTCTATCATTGGTACCGGAACGGGCACCAGATCCATTTCTATCCTGGGCTGTCGGAACGGGACACTCGATCCGCATATTATGATCCTAGTACCGGAACGTGGCACCCCATCCATATTCATCCTGGTGGTCGGAACGTGACACTCAGATCCTCCTTATTCTATCCTGTGTCGGAACGGGACACTCCGATCATCATATTCTATCCTGGACCGGAACGTCGCCACCCGCGCCCTATTCTAATCCTGGTGTCGGAACGTGACACTCCGATCCCTATTCATCAAGCCTTCTTTACACTAAGGCATCATCATTCCTATATAATTTATTCAAGCCTTTCTTTCATACTAAGGCACCATCCTTCTCATTATATAATTATTATCAAGCGAATTAGGGGTTCTTTTCATCGATTTGGGATTCAATAGCTTCATCATGCTTTGAATTCATCGCAATTGTAATAATCCATAATCATGCAAGGCATACAATTAAGCACCCACATAAGCAGGGTTTGACCAATACTATCAAACAGTTTACTATTCACTATTAGAGTCACTACGAATAGTAACATATAAACCATAAACATACTCTACCGAAGAATTGAATCAACAAGCTATCTCTCACAATCCTTGCTATCCTCTTCGTTTCTATCTCTCACTCGTCGGTTCTCCTACTTTCGTTCTTTTCTTTTGTTTTGTTTATATTCAAACCTCTCTTCTTTTACCCTAAGTAAAAGTTAATTAAGTGTAAAGGAGGAAATGAAAAACCCACTAATTAACTTAAGGTTACATCTTTTAACCCCCAAGTAAAAGTAATTAGACCTATTGAATATTAACCCTCAATCTTATAATTAAGGAAAGAATAGTCCAAAACGATCCCCTAAAACGTTTTTTGTAGAGGAATACATTTTGCCGGGATCTGCGCAACCTTGACCGCGGCCGTCGTGCATGCGACGGTCCTGTCACAAAGGTCGTGCAGCTCCCGAACTCGTAACCTGTGAGGCCCGTCACCGCTGTGACGGGGTCCGTCCGGTTCCTTGTAATGATGGTCAGAAGAAATCGTTTCTTGTCACCAAATTCTCAAAAGTTGAAGTTAGTGGTTTGCAACGAAAACCCGACGGTCGTCATGGATGTGACGGAACGTCCCTTGCAGGTCTGTGCACAATTTACAGGAGGTCGATTTTCAGTACCAATTTCAAAATTCGAAGTGTATGGGACGACACATCCTCGACGGGCCATCGTGACTATGTTTTCGGTCGTGTTTACATCGTCGTTTCCAGCAGTTTCCAGAAATAAAATTTGTTGCCTTCAAAAAGACCTCATCTAACCAGTGTCGTTACACGATGTGTTACATTATCCCCCTCTTAGGAACATTCATCCTCGAATGACACTAAAAACTATTTGACAATAGGAAAAAGACTCAATACTAGCACCACGACCAACACATAACATATCATTACTCTTAGCACTCAATTCATGATGCACAATCATAAAAGAGCTACACATTCATTACACATAGTGAGGAATTTCCTTCTCAACCTTATCACAAGCTCAAAATGCATCAAAGAGTTACCATGCTATCAATCTTCTCAAGACAACGACAAAATCTAAAGAAAACATATGCATAGAAGTTTCACATAAGTGTAAGAATAGATTATGAAAACATCTCCTTAATACTCTAGTTGGTACTATCTTTTACTTAAATGCACCTATTTAGTAAACAAGTTAAAAAAATTTCCATTCTTGTTAAATTGGGCATGAAGTCATTATAAGACAATCTTTATTGGCTATGCCATTCTTTGATTGTTTGCGTAATATATAGTTTTTGGGGCATATATTCATTCTCCAATATTGACATAAACCAATAACTGTTAAAACTTCATTATTATCAAACACTGAGAATTTGACATTCTCATGCTTTGCTTACATAGTTCACATTGAACTTACATTTCTTCTTATTTCCTTCCTTACCCTCTTACTGAAATCATTAGAATTATACAAACTACTAAAATCGGGAATAGGGAGATCTAGGAGATACATCGACAATTTATAGTGAGAACAACCCCGTTTCGGTTTTCTGATATTTTAATACGTTGAAAAGTTCTTTTCATCACAACAAGGTATAGACAACCCTTGGTTATCATCTTACCGACTTAAAACGAAATAATGGAACCCTGGGTTGGACATATAAAAATTCCTCATTCTCCAAATTATACAAGATTCAACCAAAACAACGGGAAGTACATCAAACATTCCTAGCTACCAAAGCTGTAACGAAAGAAAGAGTATCACATATGTCAAGCAAAGCATAAACATTAACTGAGAAAACTTGTAACATACCCGTCACGACGTCGATAGATATTTCTTGTTTACCCCTAGCCTTAAGTTCATCGAAATGGTTCCTTTTTGGAACTTCACAATTAGGAACGCTTGATTGAGTTTGATTATTACACTTACCTTGAATTTTCATATTAGGGAAATCTCTCACCATATGGCCACCCTTACCACAACCATAACAACTATTAGTTTCAACAAGAAACTTGCCCACATTCTTCTTACCACATTTACCACAAGTTGGTCTCTCTTTTTGGTGTGGTAAACATCGTCCCCTCTTGAGGGTAGGATTAGAACATTTCAATCATGCGTTCTCGGAAAAGAAATAGACAAGGAAGTTGTTTTGAAAACCTGTTCTTACACTTAGGATTGTCTTGAACATCAAGCCTACTCTTTGAAGAATTACCTTCAAAAGACTTTGCCTCCTTAACTTCCCTATTCCTCATCCTTAGGCGACTTTCCGCAACTTGTTGAATATGCACAATCAACCTAGAAAGATCCATATTGTCATGAAGCATGGATGCACGATATTCTTCTTCAATTTATTCAGGAACTCCCTTACATAACAACTCATTTCATCCCTAGTATTAGAAACCAAAGAAAGAATACTTCAACAGCTTATTAAACATCAAGTACTATTCCTTAACACTCATACCTCCTTGAAGAATGTTGATGAACTCCTCTACCTTAGCTTCTCTTGGTTACCTTGGAAAGAATCTGCTTATAAAGGAATCATATGCTAAAAGACACATAGCGTAAAACCTCTAAAGGCACGACATTAGATTATCTTGATAAGAGAGGTTTCCTAATGATCACATAGCCTCTCATTCATAATTTTGGCGCGCTTCACAACCATGAATAAGATACGAGGTAACGTGATTTAGTGAGATATTGATCCTTAGGATATTTAACCTCATGCTCTGATACCTAGTTTGTCACACCCAGAATCTGCACCCCAGATGAGACCGGCGTCATTAATATCTCAAATGTCACATATAAGCCTCTTCTTAGAGTTCATCACAATCATACAGTTAAATTTTGCAAAAGATTAAAAACTTTTAATATATTAATGAAGTATACTTAGACTTCATATTTAAAATTTATAAAAACATCGAGATTCTAAAATATCTCACATAAATAGAAACAATATAAGGGTGAAATGAAAAATCTGAACTTAGCCAATAATGTTAACTATGCCAAAATTAGGGTTTATTACAAAAGAACCAAAGACATAATGAAATAGTGTATTCTTAAAACTACAGAAAATATATGTAAGATGGAATTGAAAAGATTAGCCATCCCAAACATGAGGACCTACCAAGACTTGAGAGAAAGACTTCAAAGCTTATTTAAACCCACTTCTTTAAGCCTCAACAGCCGGGAGGAACCTAGAAGTTTGTAGTATGTACAGTAAATGGGGTAGTACGCCACATGAATAAGCTGTGTATATTCACATCAAACATAAGGAAATGCATGAAAAAGAAGTATTTATTCCCACTAGTTATCTTTTGAAAATATGCTAAGCCATATGAAATCTTCAATGCATATACCAAATAACACATACCAATTTAGGATTTCATTGACATCAAACATGAACATAATTAAAGACTTAGTAACATAGTCATGTTAAATTTTCATATTCAATCAATCAGATAACCCAGCATACAAAACAATCACATCCATAACCTATAAGTGCAATGGTAATGTGAAGCCCCATAACCTCACATAACAAACTACGTAAGATAGGAGACCATATGTAAAACTTTGCTTCATATAACTTGTAACATAATTACTGATCACTTCATATAGCAATATACAAATAACATATTTATGAAAATGCCAACATTCATGTAAGAGTAACATCATATATCATAAAGATGTATATTTCATATTATCATATTAGTTAAGGACAATAGCCTAGGACTTCCTTAGAGTTAAAATCGTTCATACTAATGATCCTCATCATATAATATTCATATCCAGCATATTCAGGTAGAAAACCGCATACATTCTTTTCATAACTAGCATCACAACTTCATAGGCTAAATAAACAATTAGAGTAATTACAGTTTTAGAAGACTTAAGTCTTGTTTCAACGAACATATTCATCAATCCAGTATGCATATATTAATACATAGTAAATATATCAAGACTAATCAATAACAACTCATAAATCATGTACAAGATCAATACATAGCATAGGAGAGGGTTAACGTGTCATAAAAGTGTTTATTCTAACCTTAAATTCTAACCCTAACATTTTCACGTTATCAAACACTACAAACAACCCATTTGAAAAAATCACATCGAGAAATAACATGTATCACACGACATTCCAACATTTTTAATCAATTAATCAACAATTCAGGTGAAATTAGATATAGAAAACGTTTATTTTTCATTAAAAATCATAAAGCTAGGGTTAGAAAGAATGTCTAGTACTTGAAGTTCTTGAAAACTAATATTGAACGTACCTCTTGGGTAAAGGAATAGCAAGAGTGAAAAACCCAAACCTTATAGATGAAGAATCCATGAAAATCTTATTGGAAACTTCAAAACCTTCATTTTCTTCCTTAAGCTTTTGTTCTTTCTATGGAGTTTGGAAAAAGAGAGCGTTTCTTGAGAGAATGAAATTTCATTTGATTCTGATTTGAGACGTCTAAAAGTTATATAAAATGACCTAATATAAATACATATACGTCCCAAGAAATATCCTAAAGACCCTCCACTTAAATTACCTAAAACGCCCCTCCTAGATTGACTACTACTAGGAGAAAATTTGACTTACCATCTCGGGTTTTGACTAGGATATAAATTAATTAATTAAGTTTATAGTTTAATTAATTAAGTGACCCAGGGTAATTAATAAAGTACCCCTAAGTATTTAGGACCATAACCAACCTATTTGGACCATCCTAGGTTAGGTACTACGATGTTTCTTAAGTTACTTACTCACCTTGTGTCACCAGGTTAGGTCTTAGGTTGTCGGGTGTACTTGTTAGTTTATTTTTGTTCGTACTAGGTTATTTATATATTTATGTAAGTTATTTATATCCTAGGAATTTTTAGGAATCTAAGCCCCATGTGACATGGACCGTCGTGCGCCTGCCCTCTAATTATGATGTTGGAAGTCTTGTCAGGCCTCTTGTCTTGGAATGAGTCTTATATGAGGTTCATGAATTATGTTGAGTTATATGTGAAGCTTGTATTGTCATTATATTCTATGCCTCTATGTATTTGTATGTGTGTTTGATATAAATAAAGGTTATGTGAATGTTAACCTTTGTGACTTTAAGGTAATACTTGAGTATGTATAGTGGAATGGGACGTTATTCATGCATTACAACAAATATTACTTGAGAGTTATTTAGGGGTAAAGGATTTAAGGTAAAAGAAGGGTAATGTTTTGAAATACTTAATGAGATTTAAATGAATTCTATGGTCATATGTGATGTTATGAATAATGTCCATGCCTATGTGAACTATATGAGCTATGTTGTACTTACTGAATCAAAGTTTTATGAAGTTTTACTAAATGGCATGATGCATGGTTTTCCAACCAAATATCTTCTTGAAATGCATGTTTTTGCATGGTTTTAATGCTTAGTGCATTCTTGTACTAACACTATTCGTTTTCATATTTTACACAAAGTGTAGGTGTTGATCACTAGAGGAAGTCTCTAAAAGTGAAGGGCTTGGGTAGATTTCCAAAGGTCAATAAAAGGGGTCCTTATATTTTGAGGATTTCCTATGTTATGTTCTTAATTAAAGTATATATAATAGCTTAGTTATATGTTATTATAATAAGGGTCGTGTCCCTATTCTACTCTATTGATGTTGAGTCTATGATGACAAAAAACACTTAAGAGTCTCACTATGTATTTATGACGTATATTATGTTAACATTAAGTGATAATTCTAGCATCTGATTTGTTATGAAGTCTTAAATTTTTTTGCTAAAAATCCTATTACAATGCGATGAATGATGACTATGGACTTGTCTAATACCTCCGAGAGGTCAAGTACGCCATTTTATTTCTAGGGGTTCCTCTCTGGTAGTGCCATCTAACATGTTTCTTACATCATTCAATAACCCAAATTACACAACAAAAAAAATTAATACAATAGAGACATGATCAAATCACCCATAATATAGCCACAATAAGGATTTCATGATTTACATGGGTTCATAGGAATTTTGGTCTAAAATAATTCAATTAATATCAAATCAATCATAAATCATTGGTTTAAATTATTTTATGCAAGAACACATGAATAAATAAAAAATAGAAGAATTCATCTTTTGAGAAGTCTTAGAAAATAATTTGAAGTTTTGATCTTTGAAGAAAGAGAGTTCAAGTATGAAACATGATACCTTGATTAATGAAAATCCATGAAAATGTTGAAGAATTGAAGGGGAAATCAAGCTCCAAGCTCCCACCCTGCTTAAAGCTCCAATGGAGTTGTAAAGAGTTCTTATTTGGGGTTTGAGTTTTTATTTTTGAATAATGACTTAACTTGGGGTTGTATACTTATAAAACTACTTAGAATACCAAAACATCCCTTTAGTAACCGACCAAAACATTTTTAGAAGACAAGGCAAAATACCCAAAATGACCTTGGCTTGGCTGAGACACCTACAGAAAATCTTCAGTGTCAATTGACGAATGAACCTATGCCTCATCGACCCACTAATTAACCCTCATGTTAGTCCGTGGTTTTGGTGAGAGACTCATCCACAAGAGGGATAATATTCAACACTAAGTATGGGGCTATGCCACCAAACTACGGGGCGTCGACTGGACCATGTTTCATCAATTTCTCTCGTTGGTTGGGATTGTGTTCGACAATTTTGACCCACAAGTGGGGTCCTCTTTAATGACCCTTAGGTTGTTTCTTTGGGAGTCGTGTCCTAACTTTTCCAACCTAAATATACTCGTATAGATGTTAGGAACCCCTCACATCAATTTGAACAAAAATAAACACGTAAAACTTGCGAAGGCACACTATAAAACACAAGCACGTCTCTAAGAAAAGCTTTCAAACGTCTTGGACGTTTTACGTCCAAATACTACCAAACTTTAAACACTGCCTCTGAACACTATTATAATCCATTATAGAACTTTAAAACCTCATGACACACATGTTAGGCTCTATATTCACCTAGTTCATTTTTGAGGTGTTACAATCATCATAAAAACATGAGATTAACTAAATTCATGCATAAGATCATAATTCAATCATTTATATCAATAATTAAAGGAACCCATAACATGGAAGAAAAGCCCTAACTCTATTAGGGGTTTCTATCTTTAAAAAAACGAAAATTTGGGAAATCCATGAATGGAAGGAAACCATGTATATCATACCTAAATTCCAATTGCTCAACTTCAATGGAGGAATTACAGACTTGAATCCCTAGTTTGAATCCTCTTGTCCAAGATTTTCTAGAGAGAAAAATGTTTTGAGAGGAAGACTTACTCTCATTTTGTGAATTTGAGTGACTTAAATGGGTTTATTTATGGGTTAAAATAACTTATATAATGTTGTATAAAGATAAAATAATTAGTAAAAGACCTAACTACCCTTAACTTACAACAGATGCGACCCACGAGATGGTGGGCTTCAGGAGTCGTTTAGGGGTCCACGGGCCATTTGAACCTTCGAACCTTCACGGGCCGTCTAGCCCTTCATGATTAGTCTAGGGGCTCATGGGAGGAGGCTATACTAGAGGTTTGTTCTAACTCCCTTCACAGCCACCACTATAGGTCGTATGCCTCACCACGAGACATATAAGGGATCCTAGAAGGGGAGACACTCTTGACCAGACAAAAAAAGGTATCCATGAGCATCACCATGAGACATGGTGCCTTTCACTCCCCTAAAGGGATTCATGATGGATGCCATGGCTCAGTTATCAGTTGGTGACCTTCCATTTGTCTCCTTTTCAAGACATTTAGTTTTTGATATGTTAAATTATCTCCCCCTTGGTAAAATTCATCGTCGAACAGGATTCTATAAATCTCATGAAAGAAAAGAACTTGAATCTTGCAGCCCAACAAGTACACAATCACATAAATGAACATATTGGAGGAGGAAACATCAACTCCAACCTAAAAAATGTTCAAAAAATCATATAAGGAATTATACATGCAAGTTATACTCAGATGAATATAAACATGTATAAATTAATCAATTAGAGTAATTTCCTTTAAATAATGTTGCAAATTGTCATCCCCTCCAAAAATGATGGACCTCATTTTTTATCATTAGATGTTTCATAAATTTAGCATATCCTGACATATAGTTTAGTTATTCAATCAAGGGAATATTAATCCAATACACCAAGATGAACCTGCGATATTTAACTTCCCCAATTTTCTTGACCAATATTGAGGAAAGTCAGGAAGAGGTCGCGACATTAGAATTTTCTTTTTAGTGGCTTTCTCTTCTTTCCCAACTTAATGTTCAAGCTGCTCTACTTCTTCAACATCATCCTCCTCAAGTTCCTTCACACTATCCACTTAAGTCGGCATAGGCGGGTCAATAGTTTTCTTTCACCTCGTAGTAAATTCCATGCAATTTACATCATTCTTTGGATTTTTAAATGTATTTCTGAGGAATGTTCTTTATTGGTATTAATTCGCGAATGAAGTTTGTTGATTCTATTGCTACTTAATTTGTATAATGGATACTAAAGGTAATTCTCTCTTTTGGTTAATTCTTAATAGATCGGTACACATCTCTTTCACACTATCATCTATTGAGTCAAAACTTTTCATCATGTTGGACATCATATCCTTAATGCAATTGACACTTGATCCTCCATGTTGATTACTTGGTGGAACATATGGACCACTCCTATTGTTTCTTACCCATTCTTTCTATAATTATGATCACAGTTATAGTTCCCTTCATAGTTGTAGTTTCTGTAGTTCGACCTTGATTTCCTTGACATTTGGTCCAATATCCTTATTGGATGTTTGGGCGAGGTGGTGCTCTATTCTTTTAGATGAGTGCATTAACTTTCTCAACACTCCTATTAAAATTTAATACCAAGCCGGACGCTATCATTAAATGCGCTACTTCTTGAGAATATCTTCATCAGCTTGGCCGTGAGATGTTTGTGTAAAAAAAATGCTCTTTAAAGTGGTTGGACTGCTAGTTCTTCATGCATTTTTAGTTTTGGTAATCTATTCAAGCTTCTCTACAATCATTTGAAATGTATTAGCTCCTTACAATCCTCCATCGATAGTGTCAAACATCGCTTCACCATTTTTATCCAATTGATAATGGTTAAGTACACTTCATCTAATACTTAGTGTAGGCGATATTAATCTAGTATAAACCCAACAAAAAGTTGGGGTGAATCCTATATGGAGTTATATGGTAGAAAATTCAATGACAAAGTGAAATGCGCGTGCGAATATGTTGTAGGAATTGAAATTATTGAAATCATTAGATTAAATATAATGGGCTAAAACCAAATTTCAAATTGGGGGTTAAAGGTTTTCAATTAAAAACTATGAAAAATAGGGAAGTAATCAAGTAAAAATGAATAGTTGGGGATGTGATCGATTAACTACCAATTTCGCTCTATGTGTGATACTTGTTACTAGAAGTTGTTCAATCTTAGTAGTAGGCTAGCGTTTAGATGTAATAGTCATCTCTCGATCAAATATCACAAATCAAGTGAGTTCTCTCGAACCTCAACAAGCATTGTATTGTAAACAACCCAAAACATCAATTCATCTACTCTCTCGAGGTTTATATGTAGTATCACATTATGATTTACTCTATGGAGCTTAGTCCAAACAACCCAATCACACCCATTATAAATTAATAACTTTAATTCTAAAACCTCTTTATCATGCAAGTATAGTTTACTAGACTAGAATTGAATTTTAAACTACAATTCATGAGTTAAAATTCAATTATCCATCGAACACTTAAAAATAACAATTAAATAAGTAATTACTAACACCCATATGTTAATTGACACAATTAGTCACATAATCACACCCCAAAAGAGAGGGTTTTATCCATACATTATAAAAAGTAGGAAAAAATACCAACGATTTTCTCCATAAGCTGAGTAGTAAAATGTCAATCTTTATAATGCTCAAAATTAGCTTCAAATAAAAAAACCCAACTTGAAAATCTAGTTAGAAACTCTAAGAATAGTGTTTGGAATCAAAAACCCAAAGTAAGAACTTAGAACAATTGATCCAAATTTCAGAACTGGAACACAACTTGTTCATCACACTTTTGCTCCTTCTTAAAATCAATTTACAAATTCCCAATTTTTTTTGAGATCATTCTGCCCAAGTCAGTGATGCGCCTACTATTCTTTTTTCTTGTCATTATGCCTTTATTCTTAACCATTCATACCCTGTAACTTTAGGCGATCAAAATCTTTGTAGCCGATCCATTCGGTGGTTTGTTGAAGGTCCTTTCCATCGCCAAATTGGATTTTCCCTAGGTTTGGCATGCTATAACTTTTCGTGAGCTGAAGTGCCACTCGGAGACTCGCCAAGTGGCTTTGGCGATCTTCAACATTTTAATCTTTCTTGCTTCTTTTTGCCCATCAGTGTCCTTGCCTTGTGATTTTCCCTTCATAGCTGCAAAATAGCTTATAAAAATCATTTTATAGCACAAAATAGACATAGAGGACACTAAACATATGAATCACATGCCAAAAATGATATAAATTGCAGACTCATCAACATTCCTAACTTAAATAATTTTTTATTCTTACGTAAAACACAAGATCAAGTAGTTCAGTAAGGATGTGTACAAACTGTTGATGAATCTATGATTTGGACTCATTTAGGTCTATACTCGGATAGATTTAGTGTCCTAAAATTCTTATTTTTTTCCAATAAGTAATGTAATATCTTTGTTTTTCCAAGTATCTGATTGAGGAACAAAGCATGGATAATAATGGGGAAAAAAGAAATAGGCAACTGAAAGAATAAAATAAAGAATGTTTGTTGATCGCCTAATCCTTTAAGCGAATGTAAGAACCGGGGATCACCCCCCAGAAGTAAGAATTTAAAACTTTCTTCACACATGAAGAACATTTTCAATAAATAGAGGGCAGATGACTTTTAAAAACATCTTACCTTTACAATTTCTCATCAAGCCATCTATACTTTAGAGTACAACATTTGGTACTAAGCCCATACAAGACTTGAAATAAAGTCTAAAAAACATAAAAGGAACATGTGGGTCTTGTAGTCGAATATATTAGGACTCACCAAAGCTTCATCTTCAACCCATAGAAACCTATCAATCATCCATGGCATATCAAGACTTCCAATCCGTACACTTCAGTCAAATTGGAAAAAAAGCTGTTATCACATTTAATGCACAAAGTATGGAAGCGATGCAAAAATCATAAATAAGGGACATTTAGTATAGATACATGTTTTCATGAAATTTTGATAAAAACTTTCAGTATAAGAGTTTATGAAACAAAATAAAAGTCAACAATCACATATAAGACAATACCCAAATAATACACAAGATATGAACATAATCACAGAGAATCCATTTAAGAATTTAAACCCCCTACTAAAGGTTATCCTAAGACCCACCTAGGTAAGATATGAAGCAACTGCCCATACAACCCCTTCACAAACACCTAGATGACCCTCAAGACTACCTAAAGTAAGATTATTTCCTTTTCATCACATAACACTTAGTTCCATATTCATCGAGTAAGCCTTTTCATGATTTAGACCTCTACCTAATGTTACTCTAAGACTCACTTGAGTAAGACATAAAGATATTTCCCATACACCCTCTTCAAGAACACCTAAGCAATCCTCCAAGCTATCCTAGATAAGAAACTTTCTATTTAAAAATATTATCTAAATCAACATTATTCATTAAATCATATTATAGACAAGTAATCAATTAGATGGCTTCACATAATGGTCTTGAAGGAACTAGTGAACTCACCTAACAATTTCAAAGCCTGCTCGTGCAATGTGTACATAGCGTCCCAATCAACTACCTACACGTTGCAGAACCTATCCAATAACTAGAGTGTACATCTCAAAAGATGAGAATAAGAATTAAACGACATAGAGTACACTATATAGGTATGGAATCCAGTGTCATAAGACCCCACACCGTTGAAGGTATGCTACTTGCAAAAGGTAGAACTAGTAATCATCCCATGTTGGCACATTGTTAAGGAATATCAAGGGCTTCTTTGTGCTCTAGCCTCATCTAAATTAGAGATAGTACCACAATCATATCTACTCGGTGCTTTGTCTTTGTTCTTATAGAGTAAATCATTCCTAGGTGTATTAGAGAAGGTACCATTACTAAGTCCTACCTACTCATAATACTTTTTCTTCTAAGGTTGGGTCCACATGGGGTGCCAACCAAGTCTTATTATGATAGCTCTTATGACTTCCTTAGAGATGGTTTCATGCCGTTCCAGCCAAACTACCCTTGAGTTCATCATTCCTCTCAAGAAGGGCACCATTACGGTCTTTAACTACATGGCTTTTTACTAACCTTCTTTTTATATTCAAGGTTACTCATTATTAACCTTCTTTTCGTATTCAAGGTTTTCTCATTCTTAACCTTCTTTTCACATTCAAGGTTTTATATAAGTCCTTCATAGAAGGGCACTACACTAGGTCTATCGATCCTACAATGTCATTCATTTTTTCATTCATTCATACACACACATGACAAGGGTTCCTAATCCTACCGAGTCAAAAGATCAAATATTCGTAGAACTTTAATGTATCAAAAAGAGGTACCTAAGTCTACCCACCAAGACACGTCTTTCATCATATCACTTATTTAATATCATTCAAGTACCAAGTGCAGACAACTATGTATACCAACAGAACCAACATTCTATAAGGAAACATTTTAGTCCTTCATTATCATATGACATCAATTAGAGAAGAATTTTAACCTTTTTCAACTCGATCAAGATCATATACACATCACATTGAGCACAATCACTTCAAACATTCATATAAGCCATAACACCTTGCATGTAATATCATTACTTCACATAACAACTTCACATAATACTTTCACATGAACCCTAACAATATATTGCTACAATTCACATTATAACACAGACAATACTATGATCATGATGATATACAACACATAAGCACCAACATAATAAGTGGGTCGTACCAGTCAATCGTAATTTTATATCAATTCTACATTAACTAAGTGAATTAGGTCAACTTACCTTCTTCCAATAGCTGAGATCACCATTCCTTAATATCTTCAAAATTTCACAATATATTATCTTAGTTGACCGTAGAACTTAACATTTCAACTTTATCTGAACTCAATTCTATCATCATTATATCATTAGTAGTTAACCCATTAATAAGCCAAATTTAGAGATTTTAGAACATCAAGGGTTCATGGAGATTTTTATTGGAAATAAATCTGTTTAACATCGATTGTATCATATCTAATCATTTGAATGTTTCATACAAGAACCCATGACTCAGAGTAGAAATTTGACTTTTTAATAAACTTTGTGATCTTGGGAAATCACTTCGAAAGTGGATCTAAGGTGATAGAAAGTCTTAGATAAATAGATAACATACCTTATTAGAATAAAACCAAAAATAATTGAACAATAAATTCATCAGAATCAACCATTCTAGCTCCATCATAATCTTGAGCTTTCGTGGGTTTTTTTTTAGAAAACTTGGGAGGAAAAGGGTTTTGATTTAGGTATTAGGGTCTAACAGGGGTTTTAAAGAATTTAATACTCTTAAAAAACCTAAATACACCTCAAACAACCGTCCATACACATTAAAATACTTGGGGTGAATTAACCATATCACCCCAAGCTTGGCCAAATTGTTGCAGGAAAACAAACCTCAAACGACACCCTACCATCTACTGGTCGTAGATGAAGTGATGTGCCATCATAGGGGTCTTTCATTTGGGTCATAGACTCACCATGTTGCAGGCCCTTCAGATTTAATCAAATCCCAATGTTGACTAGCCGTCAATTGAACTACTGGCCGTCCTTTGTGACATTCGTTTGACATTGCCTAGCATCATCTTTGTTCAGCGATGGGGTCTTACTCTAGGACCCCTCTTGGGTCCTTTGTTGAGTTGCACTCCGACGTTAAACCCCTTAACATGGACATCTAGTTTTCAGGGTCCCGTACAATCATTTTAGACTCTAAACAACTCATGCAACATGCAAGGACATACTAGAACACATACAAGCACATTGATGACTAGTCATTAAACGTCTAGGTCGTTCGTTGACATTTGACTTCAAAATCACCCGGACTGATCTAAAAATTCATTAAGACATTATATAATCTAGTTCATAGCCCTAAAAACACAAGTGAAGCTCTTGTCGGACCTATTTTATTACTAGAGTTTTTACAGTCTCTCTCACATGGGAATATTCGTTCTCGAATTACACTTCACACTTAAAGGGATAAAAACCAAAGAAAAAATCTCACACTCATGCATACAATATCATATACCATACATATATTTAGGAGGAATATCTCTCCACATAAAAGGCATCAAAAAACTTCATGCAATTCAAGCAAGTAGAACTACATCTACCAACTCCTTATGCATCATTCTTTACCATTTCTCATGCTATTGGAGGAACATCCTTCTTCAAGTTACATCATGCTCATATAAAAAACACATAACACATCATGCAATTTTATCATTAAAGCACAATCATGCAACATCTCAATAAGGGGAATTCAGACGAATTTCCTCATGAAGGCTCACATGCAACTTTCTCAACAACAGATTAGGCATGCTCAACAAGTTAACTCATGCAACATTTAGGCATGCTCACTATTTCACTTCATGAAGCAATTAGACAATCTACACTAACACACATAAACATGAGGGAATAAAATGGATGAAAACTCATTATATAATTTAACAAGAATTCAACTAAAACATGCATATCATAAGGTGAATATTTGGAAAATCATTTTTTAACAAAATACTCCAACATAAACCAATATACTAGGAGTTGTTCATATTAGGCTTGAGTAGGCACATAAGTATAATCATAAGATATCTCAATCCCCACACCCTTACTATTCACCATAGTTCCCTACATAGGAGAAACCCAACTAAGGTAAACGTGAACATACTATTGGAATCTCAATCAATAAACCCTAAGACTTCCAAATACCAAGCCTATCTCATGAACATCTAAGATTCTCAAACGTCTTATCATCTAGCTACAACATCCCCTACTAGAGAAAACTCAAACTTACTCTTCTAAACATCACCTCATACCTTTCTTTGGTGAGTTTAAAAAAACATCAAACCTCCTTAGTAATCACACAAAGGTCATCATCACAACCTTTTATATCCCATCTAACAAGTCACACATAACCTATTTTTCTCCTTCTCAATCTCTACAACAAAACTCTTCATAGGAAACACTCTAAGGCCCATAATATAAGGTACAAGGGAAAGACATTATAAGTCAAAGATGATAGGCATGATAAGAAGAATGAAATAGTTAAACATTGCTAGAACCCAATAGCCTCTTATTCATAATATGACGCACTTCACTTTAAAAACAAGACTCTACTAGATGTGGTTTTTCATGAAGTTTTCATAATGTCTTTATTATAAGAGTTTATGAAACATAATAAAAGTCAACAATCACATATAAGACAATATCCAAGTAACCCACAAGATATGAAGATAACTACATAAAATTTATTTAAGCATTTAAACCCCACACAAAAAGAATATCAAGGGCTTTTTTGTACTCCAGTCTCATCTAATGTAGAGCTACTACCCCAATCATATCTATTATGTGCTTTGCCTTTGTTCTCATAGATTAAATAATTCGCTAGGTGTTATAGAGAAGGTATCATTACTAAGTCTTATAAAATCATAGTACTTTTTCTTCCAAGGATGGATCCACAAGGGTTGCAAACAAAGTCTTATTAGGATAAATATTATGACTTCCTTAGAGGTGATTTCATGTCGTTACAATTAACCTACCCTTCAGTACATCATTCCTCTCAAGAAGGTCACCATTACAGTATTTCACTTAAAGTCTTCTTATTAATCTTCTTTTCATATTCAAGCTTTCACATTCTTAACCTTCTTTTCGTATTCAAGGTTTTCTCATTCTTAACCTTTTTTTCATATTCAAGGTTCTACGTAAGTCTTTCATTGAAGGGAACCACCTTAGATCTACCAATACTGGACTTTCATTCATTCATACACATATATGACAAGGGTGCCCAAGCCTAACAAGTCAAGATATCACATAATAACACAACTTTCATGTATCAAGAATAGGGACCTAAGCTTACCAATAAAGACACAACATTCATCATATCTGTCATTCAATATCTTTCAAGTACCAAGTAGGGACAACTAAGTCTAACAACAAAATATACTATACCATTCAATAAGGACACTTCTTTTCCCTTCATTATCAAATAACATCAATTATAGAAGAATCATTAACTTTTAGCACTCATTCTAGATCAGATAGACATCACATGAGCACCTTCACTTTATACATTCATCTAAATTATAGCACCTTGCATATAATCACATTACTTCACATAACCAACATCACATTATACGTTCATATGAACCCTAACATGGTACTAATACAATTAACATAATAATGCCGACAAGGCAATTATCATAATCATATACAACATATAAGCACCGCGACCATAAGTCGACCATACCAGTCAATAGCAATTCAATATAAATTCTATATTAACAAAAGGAATAAGGTCAACTTACCTTATTTCAATATGCAATATCACCATTCCTTGAAATCTCCAATAATTCAGAATATAATTGCATAATTGAGCAAAGAAATCAACATTTCAACATAATCTAAACTCAATTCTGTCATCATAAATCATAAACAATTAACCCATTCATAAGACAAATTCAGAAAATTGAGAATATCAAGTGTTCGTGGATATTTTCTTTTGAAAACATCAATTTAACATCAATTATATCATACCTAATCATTTGAAAATATTTCATGCGCGAACCTGTTACTTAAGTAGAAATTGTACTTTTTCATAAACTTTGACATCTGTTAAAATAACTTTGAAATTGTGTCTACGCTGATAGAAAGCCTTAGATAAAGAACTACCATTCCTTATTAGAATAAATCCAAAGAGAATTGAGGAAGAAAGCTATTAGAATCCACCATCCTAGCTCAATCTTGAAATTGAGCTTTCATGGGGGGTTTTGGAGAAAACTTTGGAGGGAAAGGGTTTTGATCTAGGTGTTAGAGTGTAAGAGAGGATTTAATAAGTTTAGTACTTTTAAAATACCTGAATACACCTAAAACAACAGTCCATATGCTTTAAAAGACTGGGGGTGAATTTACCATGTCAGCCCAAGCTTGGTCGAATTGTTGTAGGAAAATAGGCACAAACGATGCCCTCCCATCTAATGGTCGTAAATGGTATGGCGCCCCGTCATTGGGGTCCGTCATTTGGGTCATAGACTCACCAAGTTTCATTCCCTGTAGGTCTAATCGACGCCTAAGGCTGATTTGTTGTGGATTGAACCATTGGCCTTCCCTTGTGGCACGTCGTTTGACTCTATGTGGCAGCATCTTTGTTTAATAATGAGGTCTTCCTCTAGGGACACTAGTGGGTCTTTGGTTAAGTCTTACCCTAACGTTAAACCCCTAAACATTGTAATATAGGTATTAGGGTCCCCTCCAACCATTTTAGACACTAAACATCTCATGAGACATGCAAAGGCACACTAGAACACACACAAGCATATAGATGACTAGTCACCGAACTTCTAGGTCATTCATTGATGTTTGACTTCAAACGCACCCAAAATGATCCTAAAAATAATTAAGATATAAAATAATGTAGTTAAAATCCCTTAGAACACAATTGAAGCTCTTGTTAAACCTAGTTCATTTTTAGGGTTGTTACATCGAATCACCAAATGTTTATCATCTCGCTTAAAGTTCTAGTTTGCCAAGCACTTAAGATGATTATAAAACTGGCAATAGAAATGATAATTCAACATATAGCCTAATGTTTCCACAATATAGTTATTGAATCACCCACAATTATAAAAATTTAAGATTCCAAAGGCTAAAGTAAAAAGGGCAATGGAAATGATCAAAGGGCGGATCGCTGAGCTGATCAACGATCCGACTTACTATTTCAACTGGCTTTTAGAAATATATTTTTTGTGATTAGTAATATTTTTTAAAAGATTATGTTTAACTTCAAATATTATTTTGAACATTCATGAGAGTAATTATTGGGTTTGAACTGATAGTATTGAAACAATATTTTTGTTAGATTTGAGGAATTGAAGTTTTTCATTTTTTAAAATTTGGAAGTGTTTCTTTGATACTATTCAATTTTGACCATTGTAAAGATGAAATTAATCTTAACTAGTTGAGGGGAAGAAAATTTGGTGATCATTTCAATCTTTTTATGATGTCTAACTAAAACCCCAATTCTTTGGTTGTGTTTATGGGTTGATTTAGCTTATGGGTATTGCTATTTGATAGTTTAAATATAGTTTAGAAGTTATTTAATTTAGTAATTGTGGTTGAAATTATAGGGTTGCAGTTGCTAATACAGTTCATCTTCGTGATTTTTGGCTTTCTCGATAGAGGGGTCTAAGACCAACATTACTAAATTGATGGTCTGTGGGTATTGCTTTGTCATGGGTTTAGCTCAAGATATTAAATCTTAAACCATTTTGTGCACATTCATCTCGAGAGAGTGAATGGACTAAAGCGTATGATGTTCTTAATTTCTACTTGTTGGTGTTCGAGAGAAACCACTTGATTCAGGGTAAATTTTTTGACAGAAAGTTTATCCCTACTAAATTCTAGCTTATTCACAAAATTTACAACAATTTACTATTACCTGTAATTACTCATTTGTTAACCTTAGCCTATAATTCAATCACATCCCAAGAACCTGTCTCATTACTTGTTAATTTGTGTTATTTGATGTTTCTGTAGATGGTAGTTAAAATCAAAACCCCCTTATCTGACACTTATGTCAATCCTAATTTTGAATATATTTTTACTCTTAAAAATTTATTGCTATGACTGTCTTGGATATATTAACACTTCTCTTTTGATTCTCTAAGAACTACCACTCCTTGTGGAATTCGATCCAACTCATTTAATTGGGTTATTATACTGACTGACGTTCGTTAACACTTAGAATTGAAAGAAGTGTCATGATACGTGGAATGAAAAATGGTGTCGCTGCAAGAGAGCAGTGTTGTTTTAGAATATTTCACGACCTGAAAGTACCCCTATAAGTTAGGGAGAACCCTTGGATCATTACCGGGCATACTTGACCCTTTGCGGTCCTACACAATCCCTTTAACTATCTTCATTACATTAGAAATGAAGAGTACTGCAGAATTTAAAACTTTTAACGAATAAATTAATATAAAAATTAATTCTTTTATAAATACTTAGAAATTCTCATCTTCAGAAGCTAACTTAAATACACGAGATAAATAACTTAGGGACATTGCCCCTTTACATTTAAAAGAAATACATAATAAGTCTTTAAATAAGAAACTAAGAAAATAGTATTATGCCCTAAGATATATGAGGGCATATTTTGTCTTGATTGAGGAAATTCCAAATCTTCGTCTTCAATCTTCAAAAGCCTTCGACCTATACTTATTAAATATAGAAAAGTATGGCGTTAGTACAAAATAATATTCTAAGTATGGCATATGCAAAAACATGCAAAAAAAGACATTATAGTTAAGTAACCTTTCATGCAAAGTAATTAAAACATTGATGAATTCAGAAGCAAAACATCATAAGAAATATCATTTAACACTTAGAGAAGGATTTTCGTAATTTTAAACAAAAGGACCCATTTACTGTAAAGTAACCAAAATGTTACAGCGAATTATTATAGATTTACAGTGAACCATGTTTTACACAAAAAATAGTGAACTCCCAAGGTATTGCCAATGAGGAAGTGAACTCGTTTGCGTAGGAGTTTCCCTACCGACGTTATCCTAAGACTCACGAAGATAAGACATGAAGGAAGTATGCATATGCCTCCTTCAATATACACCAATGTGATCTTCAAGACTACATCTTTTCGGCTTACTCACCTGAGGAGAACAAGCCACCACTTCAATAATAAGGCATGGGGTGAACACTCAAATAAAACACCAAGACAAAGACTTCCCTTTCGAAATGCCTACTTAGTGCGGTGAGTAAATGGCATCCCATACCACAACCTAACCTAAGTAGTATACTATTTTATAAGGCTTGTTACCAAGACTCCAATTTCGGAAGGTCCTCCCAGTGTAATGAATAAATAGCGTCGCGTACCACCACCTACCCTAAGTAGTACGTTTTTTAGGAGACATAGTTCATTAAATTCATACAAGACTCACCAAGACTCCCTTTTTGAAATTCCTACTTACTGCAATTGATAAATAGCATCTCATTCCATTACTTACCCTAAGTAGAACACTTTTTTAGAAGACTTAGCACATTGATTTTTTTTGGGTGTTATCTTAACCAACATAGACCATGAGATCTACACATAGATTTCCGATATTAAAACCTATAGGATGAGGGATCCTCACTTGCCTAGAGTTAGGTCATTCTAGTAACTTTTCCAAAGCTTTTCCAATATCTACACCTATGTGGGTGCATAGTTAAGGGATAAGGAGATTGTTACTAAGTAACTCATTCTCTTCTAACGAGGAGTACTCATCTCAAGAAGTACATTGGAATACAATCTCATCTAACAAAGTGTAACCACCACTTATTCATATCCTCTCGGTTCTAGACATAACCCCCACAAATTTAAACATTATGTATTATAGGTTAGGGATAACTAGTGAACACCACATCTCAACTCACGAACCTTCGACCTATCTTCGAAAGCCCTTATGATATAGTGAGTTTAATATTTAACACTTTATCTCAACGCACGAAGAGTGTCCACCCCAAAACACTAAAATTTACATAACATAGCTTCATTCATTCATTTAAGTGTGTGTGCGCGCATTTGATCACACCTTTCATGTAACCATCATTTCATTTACATTAACTTCTATACTTTCTTTAGAGATTCATTCATCAAATCACACACTTTACATGTTACACATAATCATATAGTTCATTTAGCCCTAATCTAAGTCAAACATGCAATTAAAGAAACACACAATACAAGAACAATCTTCATTATGACTTCATTTCACATATTAGGTCTTCAAAGAAACACTCACAGTATGTACTAAGTATAATCAAATTTATCATGTAAACACTGGTAGCGACAAGGTGGACCATACCACTTAAGAGCAATTTCTAATAGGAATTATACACTTTAAGTTACTCACTATTTAACTAAGTAATCACTACCTATAACCAATTTAATTAATATTTCATCATACTAAGACCCTTAAGTAAGTATCTAAATCATAATAACAACATGAGAAAACCAAAGTTCATATCCTACACAAACATATTCATTTAATCCATTTATCAAACAAAAAATAGTAAATATGCATAAACATGAGTTCATTAGGGCTTTGACATTAAAATAAACAATTAATACTAGAATAAACACATTTTAATCATTGAAACATTTTTCTAATAAGACCCATGCTTAAAATCAAAGATAGAAGAAAGTAGAATTTGAAAACCCTTGTTGAAATCTTTTGGAAATGACTCCTTCAATAGAAGAGGGTTCAAGGATGGATACCACACCCCAATTATAAGGAAACCCACTAATGTTTCTGAAGAAACACGTCCAAACCATCCTTCCTATCTTTCCTTGAGTATTAGTTCCAATGGTGACTTTGAGAGACTTTACTTTAGAGAGGGAGTTTGAATATTATAAATGAGGGGTCTTGTCTAGGTTTAGGACTTAAAATTAATCTAATATAACTTGAAAACCCTAGAATTATATTCCTAGGGTCCTAAATTACTTGGTGTGAATTTACCAAACACCCCAAGTCATTATAGGGAACACAACTTTTTCGCAGGCTTCAAACAATGGATGGGACTAATGGATCGTCTGTCCATCAACGGTATGTTGGTGGGGTTTCGTGGGTGGACATTTATCTGAATTCGGGTCTTGGATAGACCCCCTTGCAGTTCAAATCGACGGGGCAAGTCGATTGGACGTTGGTTGGACCACTAGTCGTTTACCCTCGTTGGTGGAAACTGCCAAGGCAGTTTGGGTCCTTCTCTAGACCCCATTAAGGGTCCTAGGTGGGTCGTACCCAAACATTAAACCCCTAAACATAGTTGTCTAGATCTTAGGAACATCCCAAGCCATTACCAAACAAAACGAACACGTCAAACTCACTAAAACACATCAACATAGACGTCATGGATGTCTTGGTCGTTTGACTTCCATACTTAACCAAACTCCACACACTGCCTAAGAACACTATCGTTACTCATTATAAATTAAAATTAACTCAATAAAACATCACAAAGATCTAGTTCAACTTAGTACATTTTAGGGTGTTACATAATCTTTGGTTACGTTGAATTTTTTTTCGTGTTACTTGTGGTTGAATCTACTTATTTTTAGTTTTGGTTTGTGTGTGTCTTTTTGAGCATAGAATTGGAGCATCTATAGTAGAAATATTTACCCCATGGACTAAGATCATTTGAGATAGATAAGTCTTACGGATAACATCGTAAATTTCAACCAATTGGAGGGTGAGTCCATTTATGAGTTGTGGCAAAGATTTAAGACCTTATTGCAGCAGCGCCCAACTTATGGGATTCAATTTAATATGCTTCTGGAATGTCTCTACCGGGGACTTGGCCCCGAATATAGAATGGTGGCTGGCCAAATCTCACCAGGTGGTCTTATCCAGCTACCTTATGCTAAAGCAGCCAACTCATTGATCATATGGCCAAGACGAACAAGGAGAAAGAGAAAGCTCAAGAATTGGCAACATTGTTTGCTCACCTTGATGTATTAGCGAAGAAAGTCATGAAATTGAAGGTAGAGGTAAAAAGGATGAACACGTATATCCCCCCCCCCCACGCGCATTAAAAGATGAAGAAGTAAGAGGGTGAGCAAATTGAAGAGGTTCTATTACTCATCCATCGTAAAGTCAAGGAACACAATAGAGTGTTCGAGGATATAGGAGAGAATGTATTGACTCTAACTCAAATGATTTTTCTTATTCCATGTTCATTCAGCTACTAGAGTCCTAAATGAACCAAGTGTTGTCTTTTACTGACCCATAGCTAGAAGAGGAGTTACCTTATGAAAGTGAGGCGAACCCCACTAATGGAACTTTAGAGGATACTTGCATCGTAAAATCACGTTAACTAAGAAACTTCTTTGGAGGAAACCCAAGGTTTTATACGCTTATTGTAGTTTTAGAAATAATTCGTTATTTATTGTGCAGTCTAAACTATGGAATATGTTTGACAAGTGCAGGTTGGCAAGCTAAAAGTTTAGTCGGAGACTTGTTGAAGAGGTCTGCGATCCTTACTTGGACCTCCATTGGACTCAAGATAATTTGGAACTGGAGTCTGTATATGTCTACAACAAAGGAGTGATTTGGCGAATCACGAACCAGGTCGGAGATCATGATCTAGTACGTCGATTGGACCCCCCACCCCCCATTTTCAAGATGTCCTATAAAACTTGATGATGTAATTGACCACTCGACGTTTCATAGCGTGGTCCAATGAGAGAACCTTATGTTGTTTAATGGGCGAGAACTTGATGATTCTTAAGGCCAAAGGTTCAAAAGTTAAAACTCTTTCACTTTCCTTCACTTTTCAACTTCCCAAAATCACATCCTCATTTTAGTAGTCTATATTTCATGTGTTTTTATCACATTTTAGATAATGGATTTGTGTTTACATTTGGAAT
Organism: Solanum habrochaites; assembly: GCA_027704765.1. Taxonomy (NCBI): domain Eukaryota; kingdom Viridiplantae; phylum Streptophyta; class Magnoliopsida; order Solanales; family Solanaceae; genus Solanum; species Solanum habrochaites. The sequence goes on from JAKWJA010002498.1 coordinate 44,398,466, forward strand.
AATGTCCTGCCTAGAATTAAATTATATTTATTCAGCATCTAAGGTTGTTTTTTTGAACCATGACTTTTTATTTAGCAATTTTGAACTCGTATGCGTTGATTTTTTTCTTACTGATAGGTATTGGGATTCTCTTATTATAATTGTATTTGTATGGGCTTGTTTTAATTTGAATACCTTGGCCACAATGTCTTTATTGTTATTTCCCGATATTCTTTCTTAAATTGATTAAAATTGTGCGGTTTTGTTTGCATGTTATTGGTAGTATTTGAGAAAAGTCTATGTAACCCATATTTGTGCCAAATGACATAATTTTCCTAATAATGGAGCGGTTGATATCATTCCTAAGGGAAAAAGTCATCAAATGGACAAATTTATCCAAATCGAGAAAAATGTGGGTATCTTGGGTCATGGTTGTAATGGGTATTAGATTAAACATAATGGTGAATGTAATGGTTGTTTTTCAAAGTCTGCGAGGTTAAATTTTTAAAGTTAGGTTGAATGTAGGCGCATTGAGTTATTTTGAGAGTTGGGTCAAGAAAGCGGATCACTTGGTGGTTCTGCAAAGTTTACCTTATCGCCTTTAACTTCATGCTTAATATTGAAAAAGGTTCTGTAATTTTTAGCGAGAATCCTCATTTGTACGAGTGTACTCAATGACTAACCGAAGGTCTTCCCTCATCGGCATTTTTCTGCGCCCCTAATCCTTACTTTTTTTATTACTTTCTGTAAGATAAGAGTGGCTCGCCGAATAGTGTCTGTGATTCACCAAAAGGCCTTTACCATCACCAACATTCCATTTCTAGGAAATTTTTTAGCCAATACTTTTGAGAGACAGATCTTGCTTACAACAGAGATTTGGCAACTTGTTGATAAGTTTGGCGAGTCTTTCTGCAACTCATTTCATATGTGCTTTTGCTTACATTATTTTTATCTACTCTTGATATTTTACAAATATGGTAAGGACAAAAGTTGACATGTCACCCCACAAATACGAATATATATTGTGATGAATGAAGGATAAACAAATACCCCTAAAAAGGAAAATATAGAGTCTCCAACAGGAGATAAGGTAAAACACAAGAGGCCCACATCTTAAGTTCCTGAGCGCAACTTCGACAGAAAGAGAGTGTCTGCTGACTCCCAGGAAGGATGAACAACACTTACAGTCACGCGGGCTGAAATCCATGCTAGATCTCGTGCTAAATCAGCTAGAATCCCTTAAACATCCACCCCAACAAATTCCGAGCCAGCTCCGACACCTCCTATAGCTCAAGTACAATCAGTGGTTCCTCCTCAACAGCTACTTAAAATATTAAAAGTTGATGGATTTCAAACTATCCATGAGGGGAAGTTGTTATAGATAGAGGTCCTTGAGGGCAGTACTTGAATGAGGGATAACTTCCATTTCCACTAATTTGAGCAGTTCACCATGCTTTGAGGCACCTACCTTCCTACATGTTTTCGGAAATTCTACTAAGCATATGGTGATCTGGTACCTAAGAACAAGAACAAGGCTAGTGAGTTCATACTGATTAAGTCGTTTAGTATTCGGGGTAAGGAAGTGTAGTACAAAATGCATAAGTACCGTACTTTGTAGGGGTCTAGTAGATAAAGTAGTGTACATTGAATTTCCAACTATACAGTCGCTGGATGACTTGAAAGGATATCTTTCTACCTTGATATTCTATACAAACGCGAGGTCGATCGATGAAGGGATCCCCATAGAGAAGAGAGATCTAGGTATTGGTGCTTGGTTTTGGTTTTTCTTCATTAGCAGCACCATCATGCCATCCCCGAACGAGTTTATCATGTGCCTCCTTTTCACACCCACTTTGAAAGTCATCACTGGCCAGTTCATTTGTGAGATGGATGACATAAGGAATAGTCACAAGTTCTTCATCATTAACATTCCAGATAAGTTCGTCAAGCTCTCTTACCGACGTCCATGATGATGGCAACTGAATACCTGTTTCATCCATATATCTAGATACTTGATCATAGATATTTTCAATAATATTTGCCCGATCATCAAGAGCTGTGAATTGCACATTATTTTCAAAATGATTGTTGTGGTCAGAAACATTCAAAGGAAGCCTGTGTTTAATCTATCATATTCGTAGAAACATCAACCTAGGACTCCTTAATGATCCAGAGACAACCATAAGGTCCAAGCAGATGTACAATTCCATACCATTCCCTGTCGTGATCATGGTATTATTTCGACTTATTGTAGTGTCTAAGGATTATATGAGAGATAGTGAGGTTACCCTTTCTTCCTCCAATTACATCTGGTGTATTAAGGTTGAGTACACACGAGAGGAGGCTGAATAGAGGAGAGCATATTTAGAAGATTCTCCTCTAGAGGTTGTTGATTTTAAACCTGCAGAGGTAGATTTTTCTACTCTAGTTGTAGGGCCTTCAACTACCTCTGCCAAACCCTCCAGGATCACTTAGGATATGATCCTAAATATGGGGCACCTTGAACATTCAGCCCCTATGAGAGCTACTAGATTTGAGGTTATTATGCCATAAATGATTGAGGATGCAACTTTAGTTGTGCTTACCACCATCTGAACTTCCATTTACACTCTCATTGAGAAATTTGAGGCTTGTAAGAGCAGACAGGGAAAGCCCTCCAAGGTTACGACTTTGAAATTAAAAGTTTCTAATATGAGGATTGACGTGGACTACCTTAAGTCTACTAACTTATGACTAGAGGTCGTTGATAAAGTTGATGCCCCACAGACTTTTGAGATTCCTCCAGGCTACCACTGGAGAGGTACGTATTGAAAATGTAGCAGCTAATGAGTCGGAGGTCTATACCAAAGAGGAGAATATAGAGAGGAGGGATGAGAGCATATATGATGATTTGACAGATCTAGAGGAAATGATTGTACAATATGTCATCTAGACATCACTTAGAAAGACATCTATGGTAGCTTCTAGTGGAAAAACTACTTCTGAGGTAACTCCAGGCACTGATGCCCCGATTGATTGAGTTACTGTATTGAGAGAATCCCTTTTTCCATCCCTCTCTGTCTTATTTTTTAATAACTTTTTTTATAATTTATTGCTTGCGTTGAGGACAAAAGAATTTTGTTTGTGGTGAGGTGACCCACCTTTTTTGACTATTGTTTTGTCTATATATTTGGGGTTTTGAGTTAAAAATTGTGTTTAGCATTGTTTTTTTGGATGTTTGAGCTTGTGGCTCCTTGTTTTATATGTAAATGATCTTAGGAGTAAATCTTGTTTGGAACCTTCCAAAAATTTTGTGCCATCTTTTAATTGTGTTAGAATGTCATTGTTCTCTTAAAATTTTGAGTATCGGTCTTGATCAATTTCGATAACTTGAATAGTTCTACTAATCGAACAAAAAATGAATGTGCAGCTACGATGAGGCCAAATTATGTTGCGCAGGCAATATATTACCTTTTTGCATTTCGTTGTGAATAGACCATTAACAAATTGAGTCAAGTGTGAAGTCTTTTTTTACATTGGTTTCAATTCTTTTTGTGATGATATTATCGTAAACCATGTGTGATGACACATAGAATTTTCCCTTTTTGCCCGATTAACTAAGTGATGCAATCTTTTCAAATGATCTTAGGCAACTTTTAAAAATGTGAAACAATTTGACATTATGCCTCTTTAATGGTCTACCTTGTAAGTGTGTGAATTTTGCTTGAACACCTTTTGAGTCTTAGCCTTTCCTTGGAAGAAACTTCATGCAAATTTTGAACTTTCTTTATCCCTTCACCCTTAATCGTCATTATCTGTGGTTTGTATGAATAATTAACATCGGCCAAAAGCCTAAGTTGAGGATGTGGTGCAAAGAGAAGGAAATTCAAGAAGTGCAAAATATTCTCCTTTGCCCATGGCATAGAAAAGATTGAACCCCTCCATACAAAAACAAGTGAAAGAGAAGAAAAAATCTGATAATGAAAAAAAGAATGAAAAGTTTGTGAAAGTTGGGAAGTAACTGGGTGGTGATCCTTACACTCAACTTTATTTTTCCCTCGGCTCCTCACATTTATTCACCGACTGAATTGGGGGTTCTCGCGCGCCAACCCACTTCCCCGCTCCTTGGCACTTCACCTTTTCACCATCGCCACCGGTCGCAAGGCCCTGTCTGGGGTGACCTATGAGAATAAATGAGAGTGATGCAGAGAAGGAAAGGAAGTCTTATTCGCACCACATTGCATGAGGATTGAAATAACTGAGACTAAATGACCATACCATTACACTCAGCCCCGTTACAAGCCTTGAAAAAACTTTTTTGATATTGAATGAGTTGAAACAAGTGTTGATCAGAAATGTAACAACCATAAAAATGTATACACTAAGTGATACTTAATGTATCAAGAATGCCTATGATTAGACAAGGGTTCACACGGATTGATGCGCGTAAAACAAGAATTCAGAACCCTTGCTACATCCAAGACAACTAACTTGGGGAGTTAGTTAAGCTAGGAAAGGTTGGGTCCAACCATTTAGGTCTGTCAAATACGAAGATTTACTCGAAAAAGTCTTTACCGGACTTAAAAAGTGGAAATTTTAGGATTGGAGGGTTTACGGGTAAAATGGTCTTTTTCCATGCTAAGGGTCATATCGTAAAAACTATTTAATTAATAAGGTGGATGGGAAATTTGAGGATATAGCGCTAAATTGAGCTCTTGCAGTGAAGCTGTTTCACTCCGTGTTTAACCTGGTGGACGCATGAATTAATGTCATTTTTTTTATCAAGATATTGAATTAATGTAATTAATTAATAATTATTATTCATTATCTGATTTAAAATAAAATAAAAATCAGATTTGTAATAATTAATAACACCTTATTCGAATAGGTCCTAAACTGGACTCCTAAGCCTAATATAACTCCTACTCTCTCACGTCTATATCTCAAATCTCACGCTCAATCTCCCTTATTATTTTACACAAATTTTCTGCCAAAATATGATACAAAAGCAGAAAATAAACCAAGGTCTTCACACTTGAAGAACTCACACGAAATCAAAAGAAAACAAATGCTAATAGAACACTTGGGTAAGGGAGGTTGTCATTCGAGTGGAGTTGATATATTCAGGAGGTTTAGACGTGTTCTTTGGTGAAGTATTTGTCATGCAAGTCAGAGTTTAACGTCAAAAAGGTGTGGGTTTTATTCTCTCTTGGTCCCTTTCCCAATAGACCCCTTAAGGTTCATATTATTCATTCGAAAACTAGGATTGTTTCCCCTCTTGCATGCCCCTGTCACTATCTCCCAATGAATTGTAGGTTGGGTATGATTGCTGGTAGATTTAGATGTATGTTAAGTTTCATGATGAATATCATTACGTTGTGTTCTTGAAATCGTATGATAGGCAACCATGTATTGAAAGTTTGGGCAAGTGTGTGCATGTGCAAATTTTTTTTTTTACTGTGAATGTACTTGGATGATGCCGAATTAAGGTTTAAAGTTTAATATTGTTTTGGTTGTTATTTTGTGAATATCAATCTATGTATCGTGATGTTCATTAAAATTGAAATGGGGCTAATTTGAGTATAAACATTTTGGGTAAACAAATCCATGAAATACCCCCCCCCCCCAAAAAAGTGTTAAACAATCCATGAATAGTCCTAAATTTTCAAGTGGAAATAAGTATGAAAATAAGTTGAGAAAATGATTAAGTTCCAGTCAAAAACATAAGTTTGGTTTAGGCTAAAATATAGATGTGAAATATGGAAAATTTAATTGATTCTAAAGGGATGAGGCCACCAGGATTCGAACCTGTGACCTCACCCCTATAACATCTTAAATTCGCAAGAAAAATAAAAGGGGTTAGGGGGATTCAAAATGGGATACATTGGCTTAGTAAGGAGAGTGAGAAAAAATTAAATAAATATAATGGGAGGCGTGGGAATGGAACCCGTGAACTCCACGCAGCGAATGAAGTGAAAGAAGAAAATCAAAGAAAAGAAAATGTGAGGTGTGGGGATCGAAACCATGACCTCAAAGCTGGAAAAGAGAAGGGCGAATTAGTGAGGATGAGGAGAATCGATCCCACAACCTCACTGCCAAACGCCTAGCTAAGTAAATTTTAAATAAATTTTAAATAAAGAGGTTGTGGGGGTTGGAACCCACAACCTCACAGCCACTAGCAAAATTAAAGAATAAATAAGTAGAGGTTGTGGGGGTTTGATCCCATAACCTCTTCATCTAGGCGAATTGAATACCACAATTTTAAATGAAAAATATAAGGGGTTGTGGGGGTTCGATCACGCAACCCTTCGACCAAATAAGAGTAGAATCCAAGGAGAAAAATAAAGATAAAATGTTGATGTTGGGGCTCGATCTAGGGTACCAATGTCAAGAAGACTAAATATAAAGTCAAGGAAATATGTAGGTATTTTCCAAGGGCTTCGAACTTGGGTTCACTTACCCAAATTTCTCTATTGATACATAAATTATACGTGAATTAAATGTTAAACAAAAATGGCACGTAATTAGATAGAAATTGAGATCTTGGCCTACATACCGATACATAGTCTTGTACTTACATATGACATAAATCTTAGGAAGATATGAGTCCCTAAAAACTATTAATGAAGCCTCTGGATTGTATGTTATTACCCATAAGTCTAAGCATACGATTAAAATAAGGAACCTTTTATGTATGTAATGACATGATGAACCCTAGAAGGGTTAAGTACCAGTGTAAATACACTAAATGGCCAAGTGCCTTGGGCATATATGAACAGTGAACAATGCGATGAGGAATCCCTCGAGATGGTTCAGTAGAGAGGGAAACCCACTAATCTCAAGTGATTGGCAATTCTCAAATGACCATTCACGTAAAAAGGGGTGAGTAATAATGAAGAGCAAATGTTGGTAATGTAAGGAATGTGGTGACAACATAGATATGGGCTAAAGTCAAATATGAGGAGCAATGTCACATGATCCTAAGTCCTGTCCAAAACCTACTCACCTGAGTAGTGTAAGTTAAGAAGAGACCCGTATCTATGAACACTCTAATGAAAAAAAATAATTGAGATTAACACACTTATAATGATGGTATGATCAAATCATCTATTGAGATATTATATCCTCAAGATAGAAGACAATCTTCCATGATGTAATGAGTTGAATGTAATGGAACTTTATATTGAAGCACCTATAGGCTACTATGAGTGGTTATGTCTTCTTTCGGGACGGGTGCGGAGGTTCACGGTACACTCTCATGAAGATGAGCCTGTCCGGCATGTGCCAGGTATTGGTCTTCTAATTATCTATTCATCGAACCTATACTTGCCATAAATGGATCATGGCGGGTTCCATTCCTATGTCGCTAGAGCATGTTTTGGTTCACTTTGGTCGGTGATTCCACCTCTTTTGGTGTGTGGTTTTCATTAACTCGTATTTCATGATGGCTCACATGATCTATGTCGTTTAAATATAAAGTTCCCAAAGAATATGAGTCCGGCTCAAATGATGCACATAATGAAGGAACGATGCCAAAAGGTGGTAAGGATAAGGATAATCAAGAGGTTAGTTAAACTTGAAGTAATGACGCTGAGGTTATTCTTTGTCATTGCACAACAAACCAGATGAGAGTCATAAACTACATCCTATAAATGACTGTGATTGCACTAGTATAAATAAAAGAATTAAAAATGAGTAGTATGAATGAATGAAGCAGACTCTGTGTTTCTAAAGAAGGCTCCGTAGTTGAGGTCCCCTATGTGATCCCCATCATTTTGGATGTCTAAGTAAAGTCATGATCCCTATGTCATCGTTGAATAGAAACAATGATATCAATTACGTTATATTGTATTGAAATTGTTTTTTGATTGTTTCCAAAATGATAAGTTTGAAGATGCATGTTAAACTCATGGCACGACATTCCAAATCACATATTTGGCAGGCTCCCTTGACTCCCTATCCAAATTTTGGCAAGTCCCGACTTCAGACTTTCCATAAAATATTTTGATAGAAAAGAGGATATTATTTCTGATGCATTCCTTGGTTTGGCTTGCTATCCCCATACTTAGTACAAGTGTGTACCCCTTAATTCAATACATTACTCTTTTTAGTGCACATGTGGACTGTTAGATAGTACGGTACAACATTACAGCTATCCAGACGTGGAGCTTTCATCCGTACATGGTACGCCATTATGCTTTTGAGGCTGTCTACTCTTATTATCTAGCTTAGATGTAGGACTTAGATTGTGGAGCATATTCTACTAGTGTTTCATTTCCCACTTCAGTTTAAATTTTGTATTGGTGCCATTTTGGCAATTACACATCTAATGCAGCTACGAACTATTTCGTTCATTTGATGATCTTAATGTTAGATGGTTGATTGTGAACATTTATGAGTTAAAATAGAATTTATTATAAGAATGTTAAATAACAATGTTCTAATTTTCCATAAAAATTAACCTAGATGAAGTAAAGATGACGTATGTAGGCTTCTCTACGACCTCTGAGAGGTCAACGACGCTGGTGTCGTCTGGTGTCTAGATTTTGGTAGTGACAAAGTTAGTATCATAGCACTTGGTTAAATTCCTTGGATAACAAGTTTACATCAATCAGATTGAGTATTTTCAAAGTCATGCTAGTGAAGTGCACCACTATACTTGATTAGAGACTGCATGATGCGTAGGAAAATTTCCTTTCTTCTGATCTTATCGTACTTTGACTAATGTTTGACTTTCCATAAGTTATAAGAATTTCTAACATCAATCCCTATTGTTTATAGAGAATGAACAGTTGGAGCACTATTGGTCAAAGGAGAGGAGTAGCAGCTGCTGGAGACAATCAAGTTCCACCCCAAGCTCCAGCTGAAGGAGTAGCCATGCCAGTTAACCCTGCTGGGTTGACTGATGCTGAGGTGAGGGCATCTCTGGCCCATATGGCACATTCCATCATTAGGCAAACTTAGGCCATGACTGACCAGGTCAATATGCAAAATTTCCAGAGAGAGAATAAAGTGGTTTGCAGTATGGCTGACAGATTAAGGGATTTCACAAAGATGAATCCTTCTATTTTCTCAAGACCTAAGACTTCAGAGGATCCCCAGGATTTTGTGGATGAGGTGCATAAGATTTTGGTGTCTATGGGGGCCACATATACTGAGAAAACAGAGTTGGCTTCCTATTAACTCAAAGATGTTGCACAGACTTTGTGAAAGATGTGGAAGGATAGCCGAGCTTTGGGAGTAGTTTCGCTTACTTGGAAGCTGTTTAAGACAACCTTCCTTGAAAGATTTTCCATACGGAGATTAGGGAGGCAAAGGTTGAGGAGTTTATGAACCTTAAATAGGGATCGATGATAGTCACAGGGTATCCCTTAAGTTTGTGAAATTATCCAGGTATGCCACTTCTCTTGTGTCTAACAACATAGACGAGATAAGAAGATTCTTGATAAGAACTTCTAAGGATTTTGAGGATGAGTGTAGGGCAGCTATATGCTGCATAACAGCATGGACCTTTCCAGGATTATGGTCTATGGCCAACAAGTGGAGGAAAGAAGAAAAAGGAAAGAAACCAGGGCAGGGAACAGGTCAAGGCAAGCAGAGAAAAAACATTTTAAGGAAGAGTAGTACTTAAATCTAGGATAAGCCAAGGTTTAGGGGACGGGACCTTCCACCAGGCGGGCAAGTCAATTCAATCAAGGTCGAGATGATGGATTCCGAGTAAAAAATGAAGATAAAGCATGAAGTAATACAAACCTCATGAGAGACCACCTTGAAGGAAGTTTGGCAACTACAGCAGGAAGTGTTATGATGGCACTAATGCTTGTCATATAGTTGTTGCACATCGGGTCCCAAAGGAAGATTGGCCGATTAGGAGAATTTAAGAATAGGGATGAGAGAGTTTCATTGGTATGGCCCGCAAGGAAGAGGATCCAAAGGAGTCACTATTCATTGCACTCAGTCTAGGGTTTCAGGGGAAGGCACATCTTGTGAATGTCTTCGGGTGAGATATCCTTCATTAGTCCAATCATGTAATTTGAATTGTGTACATGGTTTTTATGCACTAGTATGGTTTTAATCATGTTTGAGTCATATATTGGTCGATGATTTGTATGATTTCTAGTTTTTACTTATTGTATGCCTTGATAAGACTATTTTAGAGAGTTCCTAGTCTATTAAATGTGAAGCGCTAGTAGGTTTCATCAAAGGGATGTGCACCATATGTTTAATTTTGAATCAGATATTCATCAATGGGGAGTATTAAATTACCAATATATGCATACGACCTATAGATGACTTACTTATTGTTAGTAAAGAGTAGTGTCATTTGGGGACGAATTTTCTAAGGGGGGAATAATGTAACAACCCTAAAAATGGATACTAGGTGATACTTAATGTATAAAGAATGCCTATGATTAGACCAGGGTTCACATGGATTGATGCGCGTAGAACAAATCTTCTGAATCCTTGCTACATCCAGGACAACTAACTTGGGGAGTTATTTAAACTAGGAAAGGTTGGGTACAACCATGTAGGGCTCTCGAATACGAAGATTTACTCGAAGGAGTCTTTACAAGACTTAAAAAGAGGAAATCTTTGGTTTGGAGGGTCTAGGGGTAAAATTGTCTTTTTCCAGGTTAAGATTCATATCTTAATTACCCTAAACATATAAATAATTATTTAATTAATAAGTCGGAGGGGAAATTTGGGGAGGTAAAGCCAAAATTGAGCTCTTGAAGTGAAGTCTTACTTCACCCGCGTTCTAACCTAGGTGGAAGCAATGAATTAATGATATTTTTATTTAAACTATTGAATTAATTTAATTAATTAATAATTATTATTCATTAGATGATTTATAATAAAATAAAAATCAGATTTTTAATAATTATTAAAACCTTATTTGACTAAGTCCTAAACTAGACTCCTATGTCTAATATAACTCCTACTCTCTCACGTCTATATCTCAACTCTCACGCTCAATCTACCTTATATCACACGAAATTTCTCTTCCAAAATAAGATAAAAAAGCATAAAAATAAACCAAGTTCTTTACACTTGAATAACTCACACAAAATGACAAAAAAAACAAAAGTTAATCGAACACTAGGTTAAGGGAGGTTGTCATTCGAGTGGAGTTTATATTGAGGACGTTTAGACATGTTCTTGAGTGTAGTTTTGTGCAGCAAGTCAATAGTTTAACTTCAAAAATTTGAGGGTTTTATTCTCTCTTGGTCCCTTTCCCAAGAGACCCCTTAAGGTTCATATTATTCATTCGAAAACTAGGTTTGTTTCCCCTCTTGCATTCCCCTGTCACTAGATCCCAATGAATCGTAGGTTCGGTATGATTGCAGGTAGATTTAGATGTATGTTAAGTTTAATGATGAATATGATTACGTTATGTACTTGAAATCATATGACAGGACACCATGTATTGAAATTTTGTGCAAGTGTGTGCATGTGCAAAAAAATGTTACTGTGAATGTACTTCAATGATGCCAAATTGAGAATTTCAAGTTTAATATTGTTTTGGTTTTCATTTTACATACATAAATCTATGTAATCGTGATGTTCATTAAAATAAAAATGAGGCTGATTTGAGTGTAAACATTTTGGCTAAACGAATCCATGAAATACCCCCCTAAAAAGTATTAAACGATCCATGAATCGTCCTACGTTTTCAAGTGGAAATATTGATGAAAATAAGTAAAGAAAATGATTAAGTTACAACCAAAAATATAAGTTTGGTTTAGACTAAAATATAGAGGTGAAATCTGGATAATTTAGTTGATTTAAAAGGGATGAGGCCACCAGGATTCGAACCTGTGACCTCACCCGTATAACACCTTGAATTCCCAAAAAAAAAGGATTAGGGGGATACGAAATGGGGTATATTGTGTGAGAAAGGAGAGTACAAAACAATTAAATAAATAAAATGGGAGGTGTGGGAATTGAACCTTTGACATCCAGGCAGCGAATCAAGTGAGAGAAGAAAATTAAAGAATAGAAAATGTGAGGCGTGGGTATCGAAACCACAACCTCAAGGCTGGAAAAGAGAAGGGCGAATTAAATAACAAAATAAAGTGAGGATGTGGAGACTCCATCCCACAACCTCGCATCCAAATGCCTAGCTAAGTCAATTTTAAATAAAAATAAACTAAGGAGGTTGTGGGGGTTATATCCCACAACCTCACAGCCCCTAGCGAAATTAAAGAATAAATAAGGAGCGGCTGTGGGGGTTTGATCCCACAACCTCATGGTCTAGGAGAATTGAACAACATAATTTTAAATTAAAAATAAAAAGGGTTGTGGGGGTTCGATCCCACAACCCTTCGTCCAAATAATACTAGAATCCAAGGAGAAAAATAAATATAGAATGTTGATGTTAGGTCTTGATCTGGGGTCCCAATGTCATGAAGACTAAAAATAATGTCAAGGAAAAATGTAGGTATTGTCCAAGGGCTTCGAACTTCGGTTCCCTTGCCCAAATTTCCGTATTGATACATAAATCAAATGCGAATTAAATGTTCAAGAATAATGCCACCTAGTTACATCGAAATCGAGATCTTGGCATACATACAAGATACATAAGTCTTGTACTACATAATTTTAGGAAGATATGAGTCACTTAACAAACTATGAATGAAGCCTCATGGAATGTATGTATAGAACCATAAGTCTAGCATACGATTAAAAATAAGTGAACCTAAGATGTATGGAATGAAATGATGATACCCTTGAAGGTTTAAATACGAGTGTAAGATACACTAAATTGCCAAGTGCATTGGCATATGACGAACAATGAAATCATGAAATGAATAATGAAATCGGATTGAAATCAAAATCGGGTTCCCGTACAAAAATTCCATATTGACACATAAGTCATACGTAAGTAAATATTCAATGAATGTTGCCTCTAAACATAGAAATCAATATCTTGGCATATTTGCAAGATGTATAAGTCTTGCACCACATATTCTTGGGTAAACATGAATCACATAGACAAACTATGAATGAAGCTTCATGGCTTGTATATGTGGACTCATATGTCTACCATACATTTAAAAGTAAGTGATCCTAAGATGTATGTTTTAAGTAAGAGTGTGAAACAATCTAAATGTCCAAGTGCATTGCCATATGATCAAATGAACATTCACGTAAAATGGGGTTAGAAATTATGAAGAGAAAATGTGCTAATATTAATAAATATGGTAACAACATGATATGAGGCCAATGTAAAAGATTAGAGCAATCTCAAATGAGCCAAAGTAAATGTTACCAAAACGTACTCACCTATGAGAGTGTGAAGTTAATGCAGATATTAGTATCTATGAACACTCTAATGAAAGCATTGAGATGAACACACTCAATATTAATTATGAGATGAGAAATCATCTATTGAGCTATGATGTCCTCATACAAGAAGCCAGCTTCCATGACGTATGAGTTGAATGTAATGGAAATTTATACTGAGCACCGATAGACTAGCTATTAGCGGTGATGCCTTCTATCAGGAAAGGCGGAGGTTCACATAACTCTCATGAGATTAGACAATCTGGTATGGCGAGTATGGGTATCCTTATATATCCTAGTCTTCGAACCTATACTGCCAATATAGGGGTCTGATGGGCTTCAATTCCCTTGTACGCTACCATTTTTTGGGTCACTTTGGCTTGGGATTCCACATCTTTTCGGTGTGGGGTTTCATGACACTAGATTTCATGATGCTCACATGATCTATGTCGGTTAAAGTTAATGTTCCCAAAGAATGAATGAGGCCAGCCTCAAATGATGCACATAATGAAATGAATCATACCAAAGGTGTAAGGATAGGATAATCAACAAGTGAGCTAGACTTAAGTAATGAAGCTAGGTTATTCTTGGTCATTTCACAAAAAACCCAATGAGAGTCTTAAACTACATTCTAGGTATCACTAGTGATTGCACTAGTATATTAAAGAATGAAAAAATAAAGTACGTATGAATGAATGAAGCAAACTCTATGTTTGCTAAAAAATGCTCGGTAGTTGAGGTCCCATATGTTGATCCCTCATTTGGGATGTCCTAACGTAAAGTCTATGATCCCTAGGACTCATGGCATATGAAAGAATGATATGAATTACGTGATATGATATGTCAAATATGTTATGTGTTGTTTGAAAAATAATAAGTTTGATGATGCATGTTACACTCATGGCATGACTTTCCAAATCAAAATTTGGCAGGTCCATTGACTTTCCTAATCAAAATTTGGCAAGTCCACTGACTAGATATTCCGTAAAACATGTTATTAGGAAAGAGATATTATTTCACATGTATGTCCTTGGTGTGTTTTTTATGTACCCATACTTAGTACAAATGTGTACTAATTACATACAAATATCTATTTATAGGTGCATGCACAGGTGGACGTTAGATCGTATCGTAAAATGTTACAGCTATCCGGACGTTGAGCGTTCATCCATACATGGTAGGCCATCATGCTTTTCAGGATATCTATTGTTATTATCTAGCGTAGATGTAGGCCTTAGATTGTGGAGCATGTTCCACCAGTGTTTCATTTCCCACTTCATTTCAGATTTTGTATTGGTGCCGTTTTGCAAGTACACATCTAATGCAGCTATGAACTATTTCTTTCATTTGATGATCTTAATGTTAGATGGTTGATTGTGAACATTTATGAGTTTAAGTAGAATATATTATAAGAATGTTAAATAATAAATTTCTTATTTTCAGCAAAAATTAACCTAGATGAAGTAAAGATGACGTATGTAGGCTTCTCTATGACCTCTGAGAGGTCAACGACGCCGGTCTCGTCTGGGTCTAGATTCTGGTAATGACAAAGTTTGTATCAGAGCACTAGGTTAAATTCCTAATTTAATGAGTTTACATCAACCACATTGAGTAGTTTCTATGCCTTGCTAGTTAAGTGCACCACTATCCTAGATTAGACACTGCATGATACATAGGAAAATTTCCTTTCTTCTGATCTTATCGTGCCTTTACTAATGTTTGACTTTCTTGAAGTTATAAGAATGTCTAACATCAATTTCTATTGTTTACATAGAATTAACACTTGGAGTACTATTGGTCAGAGGAGAAGAGTAGCGGCTGCTGGAGACAATCAAGTTCCACCCCAGGCTCCAGCTGACGGAGTAATCATGCCAATTAACCCTTCTTGTTTGTTTGATGCTGAGGTGAGGGCATATCTGGCCCATATGGCACATGCCATCATTATGCAAACATAGGTTATGAATGACCGGGTCAATCGACAAAATGTCCAGAGAGAGAATCAAGCGGTTTGCAGTACTGCTGACAGATTGAGAAATTTCATGAAGATGAATCCTCCTATTTTCACAGGATCTAAGACTTCAGAGGATCCCCAGGATTTTGTGGATGAGGTGCATAAGATTTTGGTGTTTATGGGGGCCACATATACTGAGAAAGCATAGTTGGCTTCCTATCAACTGAAGGATGTTGCACAGACTTGGTGCAAGATGTGGAAGGATAGTCGAGCTTTGGGAGGCTTTCCGGTCACTTGGTAGTTTTTTAAGACATCCTTCCTTGAGAGATTTTTTCAAAGAGAGATTAGGGAGGTAAAGTTTGAGGAGTTTATGAACCTTAAATAGGGATCGATGACATTCAAGGAGTATCCCTGAATTTTGGGAAATTATCCAGGTATGCCACTTCTCTTGTGTGTAACAGCATAGACGAGATAAGTAGATTCTTGATAAGAATTTTTGAGCATCTCGAGGAGGAGTATAGGGCATCTATATGTTGCACTACAGCATGGACCTTTCCAGGATTATGGTCTATGGCCAACAAGTGGAGGAAAGCAGAAAGAGGAAACACACTAGGGCAGGGAACAGGTCAAGGCAAGCTGAGAAAAAAAATTTCAAGGAAGAGTAGTACCTTAATCAGGGATAAGCCCGTGTTTATGAAGGGACTCTTTCACTGAAGGGCAGTCAATTTAATCCAAAGGTCAAGATAATAGAATTCTGAGTCCAGATTTAAGAGAAACCATGAAGTAGATACACCTCATATGAGACCACCTTGAAGGAAGTGTGGCAACCTACATGGAGGAGAGTGTATGATGGGCACTACGGCTTGTTATGGTTGTGGAAAACCGGGTTACATGGTGAAGGATTGTCCGATTAGAAGAAGTTAAGAATAAGGGAATGAGAGAGTTCAGTCTAATGGTCCAAGTGCATAGGCTCCAAGGAGGCAACGATTCTTTGCACTCAAGTCTAGGGGTGCAGGGGAAGGCACATCTGGTGAAGTCTCGAGTGAGTAGCCTTAATTAGTCATTCATGTATTTGATTGTTGATGATGTTTATGCACTAGTATTTTGTTAATATGTTTGAGTCATCATGTTGGTTGATGATTTGTATGACTCATATGTTTACTTTTATTGTATGCTTTGATGAGACTAGTTTAGGAGAGAGCTCCTTAGTCGTTTAATGTGAAGCTACTAGTAGGTTTCAAGGATGTGCACCATTATGTTAATATGTGAATCAGATATTCACCAATGGGGAGTATTTAATTACCTATGTATGCATACAACCTATAGATGACTTACATATTGTTAATAAAGAGTAGTGTTATTCGAGGACGAATTACCTAACGGGAGAATAATGTAAAAACCCTAAAATGGATACTAGGTGATACATAATGTATAAAGAATGCCTATGAAGAGATTAGTTAAACTTAAGTAATGATGCTACATTATACTTAGTCATTGCACGACAAACCCGATGAGAGTCTTAAACTACATCCTAGGAATGACTTGTTATTGCACTAGTATATGCAAGAATGAAAAAATGAAGTACGTATGAATGAATGAGGCAGACTCTGTGTTTTCTAAAGAAGGATTCGTAGTTGAGGTCCCATATGTTGATCCCTCATTTTGGGATATCCTAACGTAAAGTCCATGGTCCCTAGGTCTCATGGCATATGAAAGAATGATATGAATTACGTGATATGATATGTGAAATATGTTATGTGATGTTTACAAAATGATAAGTTTGATGATGCATGTTACACTCATGGCATGACATTCAAAATCAAAATTTGGCAGTTCCATTGACTACCCTAACCCAAATATTGCAAGTCCACTAACTTGACTTTCGATAAAACATTTTGTTAGGAAAGAGATATTATTTCTCATCCATGTCCTTGGTGTGTGCTTTCATATACCCATACTTAGTACAAGTGTGTAGTAATTCAGTACAATTATCTATTTTTATGTGTAGGTGCAGGTGGACGTTATATCGTACTGTACAACATTACAGCTACCCGGACGTGGAGTTTTCATCCAGACTTTGTAGTCCCTCATTCTTTCAAGGCTGTCTACTGTTATTATCTAGCTAAGATGTAAGTCTTAGCTAGTGGAGCATGTTCCACTAGTGTTTCATTTCCCACTTTATTTCAGATTTTGTATTGGTTGTTTTTTGGCAAGTACACAATTTAATGCAGCTATGAACTATTTCTTTCATTTGATGATCTTAATGTTAGATGGTTTATTGTGATCATTTATGAGTTTAAGTAGAATGTATTATACGAATATTAAATAAGAAAATTTAAATTTTCCGCAAAAATTAACCTATATAAAGTAAAGACGACATATGTAGGCTTGTCTGTGATTTTTGAGAGGTCAACGACGCCGGTCTTGTCTGGGGTCTAGATTCCGGTCGTGATAAGAAATTAAGGGTAAAATTTTGGGTGGAATCATGCATTGTTTTTATCTTTTTGAGTGTGAGTGTTGATAGTGATTTCAGATGTATAAATTGTTGAACTATTGTATATGAATATTGAATCATTCTTTATGTGAGGGAATTTGAGTACTTTTGTTCAGCTTAAACTTGCATCTGAATAAAGTATTATGAACTTGAGAATCTTTGATAAGGGTAATTCCCAACATAAATCTTTGAGTAAACAATTGATCCTTGCAAGAGTAAGTTAATTTTTTTTTGTGTATTCATAATTGAGTCTTGTGTAGAACTATTTGAGACATCATGATTGAACTATTGTACTTGAATATTACTTGTGGACCAGAAAATGTTTAATTTTAGGGTGTTGATGAATCCACATGTTTTACTTATTTAGGTATTCATTTGGATAGATTTAGTGTCCTCGAATGCTTATTTTGTCCCAATGACTGATGTAAAATCCTTGCTTTTCCGCGTAGTTGGAGAATAACAAAGCATGGACACTAATGGATAAAAGGTAACAAGTTAGCTGAAAGAACGAAGAAAAGAATGAATATTGATAGCATAATCCATTAGGCTTATCTCTAAATGGCTTATATATCCTAAAGTTATAGTGTGTCAATCCCTAAAGGAGAAAATCAAGTCCCGCCATAGAAAGGAGCAGTCGGTGTGTCAACGAAAGTTTTTGTTATGCACTGATTCGATCGAACAAATTTATAAAACGTTAAGATGTTGAAGGCCAAGGAAAAAAGGTGATGGAACTGACCAAAGAGTGGATCGCCTTGCTGATCGGCGATCCATACTTACTACACCTTTTGCAACATATGTTTTGCGACTAATAAATACATTTTTGAACGTTTTGTTTTATTTCATATTTTATTTAGAACATTCATGAGAGTATGGAGACAATATTTTTCCTTAGCTTTGAACATTTGAAGTTTTTCATTTTTGAGAAACTAGAAGTGGGTCTTTGAAATTCTTGAATTTGGACCTTTGTAAAAGAAAAAAAGTAATCTTGCCCAGTTGATGGAAACACAATTTGATAATGATTTCTACCATTTTTATGATGTCTAGCTAAAACCCAAATTCTTAGGGTATGATTATTTTATTATGGGTTGATTTATCTTATGGGTATTTCTATTTTATAATTTAAATGTTTTTAGAAGTTATTTCATTTGGTAATTGTTGTCGAAATTAAAGAAATGTAGTTTCAAATCTCGTCCTATCTTAGCATTTTGGGCTTATTAGAGAGAGAGGTTTTGAAACCAAGATTACTGAATTTATGTTATATGGGTTGGGTTTTCATGGGTTCAACTCGAGAGATTAAATCTCAAACCCTTTTCCACACATTCAGCTCGAGAGAGTCAATGGACAAAAGCGTAGGTTTGTTCTTGATTGTTCCTTATCGGTGTTCAAGAGGAACCAACTTTATTCGGGGTAAATTGTTCGAGAGAAAGTTTATCCCCACTAAAAGTCTAGCTTATTAACCGATTTACAGTTATTTACTATGAGTTGCAATCACTTATTTGTTTACCTTAGCCTATAATCCAATCACATCCCAAGAACCTGTCTCATTACTTGTTAATTTATGTTATTTGTTGTTGTTTTAGCTGATAGTTAAAATCAAAACCCCTTATTTGACACTTGTGCCAACCCTAAATTTAAATTATGTTTTTATTTGTAAGTATCTATTCATATGATTTACTTAAAAATATTTGTACTTTGCTCTTGATTCTGAAAGACATACTACTCCTTGTGGAATTCAACCTAACTCATTTAGTTTGGTTATTATACTTGTTAAGAATCGTTGGCATTTAGAATTGGTAGAAGTTTACTGTTAGGTGAAATCAATAGTGTTGTTCAAGACTCAACATGAATGCGTACAAGAGGTTCAAACTACTCATGCAATGTCTAATTGTGTACTCTAAGTTTCAACTATGACTAACCATTATCAAATAGAGCTCAAGCTAACAATGTCTGCTTCACATTCAAGTTCAAGCTCAACAAAAGTGTTCAAATGCACTCACACAAAGAATGATTCATGTTCACACAAAACTCATCAACAATCTAGATTTTCATAATAAAATAAAACTCTCACGCTCCAAAAAATAAACGTATGCATGAATCTACCTATAGGCTTGCCCTTATATTCCAATAGACATTATTTGCAGCTCATAAAGGATCACAAAGGTCTTTCAAGGGTTGTAACGGCGCTGAGGGTAAAGGTATGATCATTTTTGTTTAATGGTTTTTCTTTCACTTTTTTTATTTTCACATTCACGCTATAATCTTTTAACCATGATTCATTGGAGACCCCATTTTGTTGTCTATTTCACAAAATTTCTTTCAAGAATTCTTTTCTTTTTCGATCTTTTTCTTATTTCACTTTTTTTAATGGAGGGGTTCCATTTTAAACATAATACTTCTAGGGAAAATTTTTTACACATCTTGACTTTCGTTCTTTTTAAGCACACCCAAGTTAGGTGTCCTAAGTTTGTTGTTCGAACAAACCAATGCTTCATTAGTGTTATGGGTGATAGGACAAATAGGTCAAAGTTATTCATATTTAATGCAAAGAAAAAGGATAGGCTAAAATGGTGACAAGATCCCTTCACACTCTTACAAGGTGTCCAAGAAGAGGTATAAAATCAAATTTTGTTCACTATTAACAATTGGACCCAATATATCTCAATCGTTTGTTTACATTCGTCAATTCTACTAAGGTGGAAAGTTCTAGGTATTACCAAGAACATATTTGAAATAAAACTTCCACACATGGCATTAAACACAATCATCAAACAAGGATCTACAATTTTCATCTTTTGCACACTGATCATCAGAATAGATCAACTAAAAAATTAGTTAGTCACAATGAGATTCTAGGAGATCATAAATGACTATGTAACTCAATTAGCCTCATCGGAGTCGTGCACTCATATCATTAAACCGAGATCACTTTTAAGTCATCGATATTAATCACAATTGGTACTCAAAATTGCAAGAGAACATATCTATTCAAACACATCAAGAGGTGGAAATTTTTCAAAATGTGTCAAAACCATCATACATATTAAAACCAATAGATCAGAAACCAATATATATCTATCAAAAAAAAGTTCTCTATTCACAAAAACAATCACACAAAATACATAATTTTAAGAAACCATCCTAAAAGAGGTGGTATGGAAATACCTCACGTTGTCAAACTAACCTAACAATTGTCCTGAAATTGAAAAAATAAGTAAACTAGTCAAAAGACTAAATATAAAAGGTAGTCAATAATCCTCCAGCAAGGCTACGCCTGGGTAAACTATAAATATCTATGACCCCATCTCTCAGGGCATTAGGGCCCTGCTATAAATCATGCTCAGCTCCACTAGAGCCCCAATTAAAGCATTTCTCAAAGAAGCGGCCAAAATTGTCAGTACCTTATCTATCTCAAGATCCTCCGAGTTATCATAAACGGTTACATCTCGAACACCCAGTTCCTCTTAATTATTCTTAGCCTCAGACTCATGTCTACCTCCTTCACAAAAATATCTTTGATCATAGTCGAAGGAATCTCAAATCTGACCAAGAATTTTTACTCAAAACATTTAGGATCTCAACCATGCAGAATAACATAGATATATAAGTGGATTTCAGGTCATACATATCTCTGCGCAACCTAACAATATCCGTCTTCAAGGTAATCGCATCCTCAGAAACACCTTGATCCTATAAAAAATACTTAACTCTCATGGTAAGGGAATATATCAACTCGGGCTTAATAGCCTCTAACTGGGAAGCACGAACATCAGCCAACTTGCTACATTCATATCGGTAAAGGTAGACTGATATGGGGGCTGGAACGAAACTCATATAGGGCGAAGCAATATTGTGAACAGAGAAGGAATAAATGTAATGGCCAAGTACTGTAGCTCACTGACCTGATGGGGTAGGATTGCTTCAGTCGGCAACATCTCAACATGGACTACCGGGGACATGTCCATCGTTACAACTCTCCTGTTATTAGTCTCATCCCTCGTGTACTCAATCTCTATGCTCCGAATGTCAGTCCATAAAGTGTTAGTCACTTACACATCTGTCACAATAATAAAGGGAACATTTGCTCGCCTACACAACTCTATAATAAATTTTAGGAACGATATAGAGTTTTGGATCTACTTGGACCTTATGGCAATCTCCTGCACCATGATGAGACTGAGATTAAGGCTCTACCGATCCATGAATTAGCCTAATAAAGAAGCCTTCTGACGTCAATAAATAAATTTTTTCTGTGATGGCATCAATGTGTTTCTGGTGAAGTCGAAGCCTCCACATTTAGTTTCTTCATATCTATAGGCACCCCTGCCTCAGTCCTCCGTGGTATCATATTTGATATTAATGGTGCCAACCAAACCTTCAAGTCATCAAGGATCTTCTTTGAATTTGGCTCGTTAGCTGGTGAATCACATTTATTGTGCAGCCAAGAACATCATTGATGTCAGTGCTGCTGAATTTCACCTTTCGGCCACACACTACCACATGGTCCACTAGCTTGAACGAGTTGCCTTCTTCTTACCTTTAGCTACCATCTTACCATACTATGAATAAAACTCCCAAACACAAGTACGAATATAAAAGTCCCGGGGCTGGGTTAAAATCTCAAACTTGTGGAACTTGAGAATGTTCGACACCTCTTGGTACCAAAACACAACACCGTTTGTACAAAATTGATTCTCTTCTAATATTGTATTTGGACCTTATTCCTTAAATCTATTCAATGAATTGGGAGAATAATACTATATTAGTGGTACCTGCTTTACGTTATATGATGGAGGTGGAGGTGGAGGTGGAGGTGGAGGAGGTGGAGAAGGCACCATGATCTAAGATGGATCATGCATCGCCTTGGAGGATAGCTCCACTTTCCTAGCCTGCAGAAGTTGATCTTCTTTATACTCGGATGTGGATATTGAAGAAATATTACCCTAATGATCCTCCATTTTGGAGGTAGTGAGGTAGGTGGTATAGATGACCTCGCAGTCGGAGCTCTCCACGGCCAGTGTTGGCACTGCGGGCCCCTTTACTTTTCCCTTCCCCCCAGTCGGAGGAAGTTTAGTGTATCCATTCGTTAAGGGTATAGCCCCTCATTTTTTAGAATGTCTCTTACACGTTTCAAGGTTGTTGACATCTCCCAGATATTTTTTATATGCCCATACCTACAAAACAAAGTCAAACACATTAGACTTAGTTCAGAAAAATTATCAAACTGTAAAAATTGCATGAAACCTCACTAAGTCGTTCTGTGAGCCAAGTCGAGCTAACTGAGTATTCCAAAACAATATTACCCTGAAATCAAAACAAGTCGGCAATGTAAAGGTCCTTTCGTCTTAACGGTGACAACATTTGTCAAAATAAAATTAGGTTGTCGAATGTTACAAAAAAACATTCAAAAATATTGGGCACAAAATCTTCCAAAAGTGGAATTCGGCAATCTGAGGAATATAGGTGAAAGATACAGAACAAATTTCACAAACAAACGATTAAAAAGAAATCCAAGGGTATTAGACAAACTGCTGACCACTTAGTGAGCTTGACCCAGCTCGCCGAATAGCCCAACTTGCTAGATTTTCACCCTTTTGGACAAGCTAGGCCAATCAATGTGTTTTTTCCTTAAGAATGAGGTCAACCTCTCTATCATTGGGAAAAACTGGAGTATCGGCACAATAACGATTAACCATATATCACCTTCCCCCACTAGACCCAAAAATAAAATCAATGCAAGCCACAAAGTTTATCAATGAAACACACGGGATTTCAAAATTAAAAGGCTAAAAATATAAAATGAAATACAAAACCAGCATTAACTACTAACAAACATTCAAACAATCAATAATATCCAAATATAACGACAAGGCAATGATCAGGCCTTTGAGTTTACTAAAATAAAAAGGTGGGGTTGGGATAACCAACCTCAAATGTAATTACTTAAATTCACATAACTCTCAAAATGAACAAAGTTAAGCTAGAGTATCATGTGTGCTACGTAAACTAGAGTATATCATGTGTGCTACGAGTTAATAAGGTGTTTTAAAATAAATGATTCAATAATTGCTTTCAGAAAGTGAGTTTGTAAGTTTTGGAGTTCAACCCCAATCTGAAGAACTACCAAGATTATAAGTGTGCATGTTGGGGGGGGGGGTTCCTTGTTTGTTGTGCATGTTTTAAGGTGTTATTTTTAGTCTAAAATTAGTGGGGATGACCTTAAAACCTAGATGGACATACCTAGGTCGAAACGCCCGAGCATGACTCCAAAAAGGCCAATCAAAGGGTCGTTGAGGAGGACCCAAGGCTTTGCAAAGGGGCTGCAAGTCAGCGTTCTGGTATCC
Organism: Solanum habrochaites; assembly: GCA_027704765.1. Taxonomy (NCBI): domain Eukaryota; kingdom Viridiplantae; phylum Streptophyta; class Magnoliopsida; order Solanales; family Solanaceae; genus Solanum; species Solanum habrochaites. The sequence continues at coordinate 44,422,497 of JAKWJA010002498.1, forward strand.
CATATTTGGTGGTTAAGGCGCGCGCGCAGACTACACATGATGGGAAAAATGATGACCTATGAAGCGCGATCAACATGAACCATTTTTTATCAAAATTAATTACATAACCAAGATGTGGAGGTATCCCCGCGACACGTAGCCATGTCTTGGATTTGGTTACTTCTATTTTTAGTCAAATGAACTGGTTAAAGGTCCCAATAAGTTAGAGGCGTCTTTTTGGATAGGGGGTGTTAGGATTATTTAAAAAGGTTATTGATTACGTAGAACCCAAATTCTCCAATCAAAACAAATTCTTAACCCAAAACAAAATCTCTCCATTCCTTTTCTCCATTTTTGGGGCTTTGAAGCTCCAAGGAAGAATATCAAGACCAGGAAGCACCACTTAGAAGTAACACAACGTACTTGAACTCTCGGAAGTCTTATACAAGCCCTTAGAGATATTTCATCGCATAATCGTAATAGAAATAATGAAAATTTTAAACTTTTTATAGCACATCATATATCTATTATTCTATTTATCTATCTATCTTCTCTCTCTCTCTTTCTCGCTCTCTCCTACTCTCCTCATTCCTCCTCCCTCTCTCTCTCCTTTCTCTCTCTCTCTCTCTCTCTCTCTCTCATCTCTATATATATAATGATATATATCTATATATATATTATATATATATATATATAATAATACATAATTAAACTCTAAATCTCGTTTGCCAACTTAAGATATAACTAATTAGAATAGAATAGAGACACGACCCTTAACAACATAAAATATAATCTTATATATATATAAGTACATAATTAAACTCTAAATCTCGTTTGCCAACTTAAGATATAACTAATTAGAATAGAATAGAGACACGACCCTTAACAACATAAAATATAATCTTACTATAACATCATCTCATAGGAACATCCTGACATAGGACTCATAAGGGTTCATTTACTTGAACTTGGGAGATCGATCCAACCTTCGCTTGGAGACATCTCTACCCACTGCACCTACACTTTGTTAGAAATACAAGAAGAATGGATAATGAAGAAGCACTAAGTATTGCAACCAATGCAAAAAACATGCATTAAATAGGAACATTTCATTCATTCGAAATCCAGGGCAACAGTTTTTTTTAGTAAACTTCATGACATAGGCACATAATCACATATATTCCCATAATCATAACAACAGGGATACTAAGCCTCCAAATATACATGACACCATTTAGCGTACTTGAGCATATTCATACATAAATCTTTTTCTTTCTCTTTTATCTCACTTCTGTTCCTTAAGCAAACCCCTCATGTACTTATACCAATGTTATCACTGAATTCACCTAACATAGTCTTATCATAGATATGTTTGATAAACACAACCACATATATTAACAAGTCATAACCACATAATAGAAATCTACGACACATAAGGATTCATTACCTAAGACAACTCTTAAGTCACACTACTGCAATTTGCAGGTAATATCCCATAATACTATTTCCACCAAGTGTACCTAAGAAGAAATCCTAGACTAGTCATATCATACTCAACAAGTCATAACACTTTCATTTATAACTAGACATAAGGATTATACTTCATTGCATCATATAAGTACTCCTTCCTTTAATACAACCTTAGTCACAACTCATTAGGGTCACACCATAAGTAAACCACCCTCACAACTCCTTCACAAGCTTGCTTGTGAAATGTACACATGGAGTCCCATACCCCCACGTATATCAAGAAAAAACTTTTAGAAGCCACAAGTACAATTCACATAAATACTCATAATTCATGTCTTGACATATCAAAGTAACTTAACATGCATTGACACAATTCATACATAACATCTCATAAGTCTTACTTTCATACAAGTACCAATCTTATCCTTCTTTGAATTTCACTTGTGCAATGCATGGGTAGGAGACATTATCCTATTATATTATGTAATATTTTCAAGGAGTTGTGTTTAGATTCAATAATCTTATCTTAGTTCGTTTCTTAATTTGGGAGACTTAGCCATAGCCGACGTAGACCGTTTGAGCTACATGGAATCCAACGTTTTCCTCTTACACCAAAAAGAGAGGATTAACAGTTATCTAAAGTCTAACCAATCATACAAATCTATATAAGTGTAATCCACTATATATAACCTACGTAACAGTAGTTATGGAATATGGAGATTGCTTCTAGAAATCTTGACTTACTAGAATGGAGGTTTCCATCTCATGAGACAACATCTATGTTGGGAATCCGGACTCTCTAGATATGAAGGTTCTCTTGTGGAAAGCCGGACTTACAAACATGAAGCCCCCACTCTTATTTAATATGTTCACTCGGTGCTAGGATCTAACTACCTTTTAATATATTTAAGCCTTTAGTGTATTAATTTATAAAGAAGACTCTAGGAGCTTGCTCGTTCATACATAATGTAGCTTAAAAGTTTCTAAGATGAGAATGTCATTTCATCATAGACCCTACTTCATGTGATAATGACTTTTGACAAATTCATACAATCATACATCATGTGTGGGTGCATTCAATGTAAGATCCTACCTTCACATAAAGACCTCTAATAAACACATGTTCATAAATTCATTAATGATATACTTGACATTCCTTGAAAAAGGTAATGATGCATAGAAGAACTATCCTGACACGACTGGAATCTTCTAAATAACCCTAGACGAACGACGGCGTTACCTATCACCGGCACAGACACGCTAAATATCGTCTTGTTACATCTAAGTTAATTAGCCAAAAATTTGAACTTTGTTAATACTTCAAATAAACATTTCTACTAACTCATAAATGTTCACAATCACCCATCTAATATTAGATCAGCAAGTTACAGAATAGTCCATACTGCATAGTGTATACTTGCAAAATGCACCAATACAATGTTGAATTAAGATGAGAAAGAACCCCCTGAACATACTCCACTAACTCAAACCCTCATAGATGCAAGAATATAATTGGAAAGGCGGCGTCAAAACATGAGGGTTTACAAATTCGTATGAATGCTCCCCATCTCAATATTATTTAGCGTCGACCTGTAATGCTCTATAATCCACTGTCAACTACCCTAAAAGTATAGAGGAGTATTATGGGATTAGTACACACTTGTACTAAGTCTGGGTATATGAAAGAACGACACCAAGGACATGCTATGAGAAGACATTTCTCCTACGAATGAAATTTATTAGTGAAAGTCAAGTTGGTGGACTTTCCAAATTTGGATTAGCAATTAACTGGCTTGCCGATTTGGTATGTAAGTTCCGTGACTTTCCGATTTTGATTAGGAAAGGTCTGCATGAGAGTACATGCATCATCATACTTTCATTTCCAATCACACATAACATAGTTTCAAATTATCAATATTCATGGTTCATATCATTTTTCATATTCCATGAGAACCGTGGCAAACCTGGGACTTGACATTAGGAATCCCCAAATGAGGGCGCACTATGCGACTCAACTAATAGCCTTCTTTAACACACACCATAGTCTCTTCATGTCATTCATACATACTTCCTTTCATTCTTTCATATACTAAGCTGCCATAATAATACCTAGGATGGATTTAGAGTGTCATTCGTTTTGCTGTGCAATACCATAATAACCTAGTGTTATTTACTTTAAGTCTGCTCACCTCTTGCTTATCCAATCCTACTCTTTGGTATCACGGGTTAATTATGTGCATTCGTTGAGACTGGCCTCATTCAATCTTTGGAACTTTGTAAACCTTACCACCTAGATCAATGTGGCCTCAAGACAATCTGTTTGTAATCCCACACCGAAAGATTGAAATCACTGACCAAGTTAAACACAAACATGCTACGTATAATGAATTAAATAAACCCTTCATATCCCTATATTTGGAAGTCATGGTTGAGTGACAGGAGAATCCAAGGAGGAACGCCATACCCGGCATTCTGGACAGTCTCATCTCATATAGTTATGTGAACTCCCCCTCCTGATAAAGGGGCATCACACCCGCTCATAACTACCTATCGTTGCTCAGTTACATTTCCATTAATTCAACTCATACACAAGGGAAGTTGCGTTTCGAATGAGGACTCATAGATAATTATATGTTTTCTTTCTCATCTCTCAGTAGAATTAAAGTCTGCATTAACTTTCAATACTATCATTGAGTGTTCACGAGATTGGTCTTTTCAATTAGCTTACAACTATCATAAGAATTACGTTTTGGTAACAATTACTTAGCTCATTTGAGATTCGGTATCATTTCGAAAATCAATGTCTAATGAGAAGAACCCTAGTTCGTTAGGATAGCCTATTATGTGAAATACGCCACCTAATGCCCAATAGTGAAAAATATAGGGCCTAGAATAGAAAATTTTCTAACCGAGATTACCAATGTTCTATATACGAATAAGAATATACTTTTTGGTTGTCATACCCAACCCCAAGATGGTTGTTCCATCATGTACCTTCACTGAGACTCTAAACTAAAATGCTTTGTTTCCCGTTTACTCACAAAAATGCATGAGGCTCAGTGTCAATATAGATCCATGTCACACGATCAATTAAAATGATTAGGTATGAAAGCTCTAGCCAAGGACCATAGTTAGGATCCTTGGACAATAATAACATTCTCAACGAACCACAATACAATTTAGTTAGTAAAGTACAACCAACATCCCATGTGCAAGACATGTGGAAATACCTCAAAAAGTGGACCAACCCTAACCGAATTCCGTTCGGGTAGTTAAATGGCCAAAAAACGCAAGGGACCTTCCATGTGGGGCCTAACTTCAAACAATTTTTAGACACTAAATTATGAACCATATCTAACTAACTAGGACTAAGACAAAATTACCCATTAGTGCAACCCCCGTCACCTAGGACCAAAACAGGGTTGACACTAACCTAGTACTAGTTAAAGAGCACCTAGTACGTAACCTAGATGGTCAAAATGTTAGTTTGGTCCTATAACTAGGGGACTTAGTAACTTCGCTTAGGTTACCTAAATACAATTTAATATAGCAAATTAATTATTAATTTAAATTGCTAAAAAGGTAAAACCAAAAACGGCAATTTTAATATTTTTGGTTAAAACAAGAAAAGACAACCTAGTACTTATCCTAGGAGTGTTCCACAGAGTTAGTTAGGTCCTAAAAACAATACGGTACTTAAGTATAACAGCTCAAAACCTTAACTATTTATTTACAGCTAATTAATTATACCTTAAAGTGTCAAAACCGAAATCACAAAAGAATTTCACGAAGATTTCGGTTGAGAAAGAAAAAGACAACCTAGTATTAAACCTGGAGCGTCAAGAAGTATATTTTGGTTATAAACGACTTAAGGTACTTTAGTAATTAATCCTGGTTATTTACTTAATTAAATTAAAGGGGTCAAAACCCTAAAATTCTATGCTACTGCTAGTATAATGCAAGAAAATCCAAGTACTTAACTAGGATGTCCTAAAGGTGATTATGGTACCAAATGACTAGGGGTACTTTATTTTGCTTACCCTAGGGTCCTAAATTAATTAAATTAGGATTTACTTAATACACCTAAAGTCCGCAAATGTTGACCTAAACCATAGTTTAATACAAAAATTTCAGTCAGATTTTCGTCCCAGTCACATTTCCTATGTTGTAGTACCTTAGCAGATTTTTTAGTATTTGTTAAATAATTTATTATTAACACGTATTAATTCCTTCATTAATAATCAAGGTCAGTTTCCTACACCTAAAACACCACTTTCAAACTCAGAACAATACAAACAAACTAAAACAAGAATCAATGCATGAGAAAACAATGAACACAAACCCAGAAATAATAAGAAATTTCCTTATACGATATTCAATGTTTTTCAGGTTTCTTCTTCAGGTGTCGTTTCAAGTTGGTCTTCCGTAGATAAATTTTCCACTTAAGGTATGGTTTTCCCTCTCATGGACTCTTTCCTTCAAGAGAACGTTCTTTTCCCGAATGAATAAAAGATCTTGAAACAAGGTTATTTCCCGTCATTCTTGTCGAACTCTTTCCTAGTATACTTGTTATATTACAATGTTGAATAGTTTAGAATCATGTTTTTGCCATGTGTTCTGGCTGATCTTAATGTGTAATTGAATTAATAATCTATTGACTAATCTATAATTGGACGCACTTGATGCTAAGTGTTTATGTATTGTGAATTAAAAGATGATACTGTTAAAGATAATGCCGAAAAAATATTTGCATGAAGAGTTATGGTCTTTGTGGCATACTTTGCTTGTAAATGACGTTTATACGATGGTCTATTCATAAATTCTAAGATGATCTGTCCAATTGTTTAAAAAAAATGTTATGCCTAGAAGTTATGTTTACAAGCTAGCAAAAAGATCTCCGTGAAATCATAGTTTGAGTGAATCTTCCCTTTAGGTCGATAAAATGGCTTAAAAAACTTGTTCAATCTCAAATGTGAATTGGGGCTATAATGTTATCTCTAAATAAGTAAAATATTTTGCAAATGGATAGTTTTATAAAAACATATTCATGTTGCACATAGGAAATTGGGCTTTATGCAAACAATAGGGTTATTAAATTTAATGCCCAATTGTTTATGCAATACTAATCTATGCCAATAAAAGGCTAACATACAGTTCTAAAAGTGATGTTGTATGGCTCTATATTATGTTATGAATTAGAGAGATTTCGGATAATGGTTCGTAAGCTATCAATTAATAGAAAAGACGTGAATTGGCACATCACAAAATGTTTAGACCAATACTAACCTCCGCAAATCTTTTGTAGTAGACTCTCAATTATAATATGAAGCACTTCTAAAACTAATTAATTGAACCCATAATAAAAAGGGCAGCCACTCATTGGGAAAACTCCCACATGCACTAAAAGAATGACATTGAACTCATGAAACTCCTTGAATGAATTCTCATCGCCATTAAACGATGATATGAATCTACTAAACCAAAGTATAAAGTAACATGATTATAACACAATTAAGGGGTGATATAACTAAGTTTTCCAGAATGGGTATTACAGGAATGAGCCAAGTCCACTTCACTAAACTACTATGTTTAATAATACCCCGTATTACGGTATTGAAGGTGAGCGCTCGCATTAAATACAAAAGGAGAATGTAAGGAAAAGCACCTTTCATCCCATGGTAAAGTAAGATACATTCATCAAATAGAGTACATAAATCTCAACCTCGAAGAAGATTTCCATAATGCTTGAGTAAATACTAGAAGCTAAAGAATAAATGAACATTCAGGTAAAAAGGTGAGTAATAATGAAAGCAATGTTCTAATGTTCATCACTGGGGTGACAACATATAAGAGGCTAATGGAAAGATGAGATCAATATCAAATAGCCTAGTAATGTTCTACCAAATGGACTCACCTATGAGAGTGTAAAGATAAATGACCGAACAGCCCTAGAAGTACACCAAATTAAGTACGGAGCTGATGTACTCATACTAATGATGAGATTATAAATCTTCTATTGAGATAGTGTACTCATACTATATCCATATTCCATGATGTATGAGTTGAACGAAATGGTAAAACTTTATACTAGCACCGATAGGCTGCTATGAGCGTTGATTCCTTCGTTTTGGGAAGTGGTGGAGGTTCACTAACTCTCCTGAGGAGTACTATCAGGCATGACGGGTATGCGGTCCTTATAATATCCGAGTCTTGCTAACCTGTACTACAATAAGTGATCTGGTGGGGTTCAATTCCCAGGTCTCTAGCATATTTTGGCGCTGTTCCCTTTGGTCCGATGATTCCACTATCTTTTTAGTGTGGGTAGACACACTAGGATTTCATGTCCTTCACACTGGATCTAGGTCTATTATGTTTGGAGTTCGTCAAATTAGAAATATATGAAATGACGATGCCGAAGAATTTTGGCGCAAGATAATCGGAGTGGAAATCATATTCATTAAATAACTTAGGTCATTCTTGTCCATGCACTTCATGGATCCTATGAGAGTCTAACTTCATCCTATGTCTAGCTGGTGTGTAAATCAGCCTACAATAAATAAATGAAATGAGTAATGTGAAGTACGAATGAACGAATAAGCAAATTCTGTGTTTTGCTACAGGCCCTCGGGTTGAGGTCCCAATGTTGGCCCGCACTTGAGATTCTTATTGCTACATCAACGATTCCCTTAGTCTCATTGAGATGAAATTATAACCTAAAACGTTAAAGTGGAATGACTCATGGCTGATCAATATAGAATGCTATTCAAGGAATGAATGTATAGTGTAAATACTGACTCATTCTATAAGGAAGGGAACTTATTCCCCCCTTAGCCTGAGTACTTACATCAATTCATTATGGGTATGGGAGTTCAATGATGCCATTGCACATTGGGGTAAAACTAGAGGACCAAAGAGTTAGTGACTACACACAGAAAGAATAGAAAGCTGTAAAACATAATTAATGTACAAAGAGGAGCTCTTCGGTCTAGGATCAAAATCTGTAATCTTCTCCCGAGTTGTTCTAAAATTGTGTGGATGATACTATTTGTACTTAATATAAAAATGAGTTGTGTGCTTTTAATGCATTAAATACATCTTACATACAAAAATTCATATATACCTATTTAGGAAAGTCTAGTCACTAGGCTTTCCAAAAGTAGCATTTGTGTGGAGCAAAGAGCTTTCTTTTAGCATGCAAGCCTTAACTCTCCCAGGACCAGGAGAAGCTCATCCATCAAAGGTTAGATTGAGTTCTGACTAGTACTTACTGCCGATGAGCGATTCCTCTGATGGCAATTAGAGTTCAACTGCCCTCCTTCGAGATGGAGGCAGGATGAGTGATTAAGAATTTTCAATACCGTAAACCTATAGCTATCAATAGTCGCAACCTTTGGTTTTGTCAACACTGAGAAGTGAAGACTCCAGGTCAGGCAGGCAGTCTAAAGTCGAGGAGTGTATGTGAATACACCGATACTTTGACAAGTGGTGTACTAACCCCCCTACTATTTACTATTTTTATAGGTGCAGGTCAAGGACAGGTTTGACGACACTAGCAACGGTTTTTGGACTTCATCGTTTCTCAACATTGGTAGGTTCTCATGGATTTCGAGGATTCTACAGATTTACTCTAGTCTTAGTTTTAGATATAGCTAGGTGATTGTGTCCCTAGCATTTCTTCGCACCTTTCTTTCGAAGATTTGTATAAGGCCATGTTTGGCAAACTATTTATGATATATTCATTTTCACTTTCAAATTTATTCTTTATGTTAGATAGTTGTTATCTTATGTTGAGCTTAGTATATTATGTATCTAGTTTATAATTATACGAACTCGATGTATACTTTATATAGATAAAATTTTTAAAATTTTTTGCAAATTTAATTGATGAATGTGATGAATGCATGATGCGTCTTGTCTGCGACCTCGCAGAGGTCAACGACGCCAGTTGCGATCTGGATTCCAGAATCCGCGTCCTGAAAAAGATTGCTCTCATCTTTGACATTAGCCTCTTATCATATTGTCACCTCATTAACTTTAAAACATTTTCTTTTCATACTTACTCACCCCTTCACGTGAATATTTGTTTAATCATATGCTAATGCACTTGGCCATTTAGTGTGTTTCACACTCTTACTTAACCCTTCTAAGGTTACATCAGTTTATCATATACATCTTAGGCTCACATTAAATCGTATGAAAGACTTATAAGTCCACACATACAAGACATGACACTTCATTCATATGTTAGAGTCTATGTGGATCATGTACCTAGGGTGGGATTTAGGGTGGTACAAGACTTATCGATCTTGTGAGATATGGTCCAAGGTATTGATTTTGGATCGTAATCCTTTGACACCCAACACTTAATCTTATTTAACTGATATCTCATATTTAGATTGGGAGACCCGAGTTATTCCAGCAAGCCCAGAATAGTTCTTTCGTTCTTGTCGCCTCTTTTTTTTTCGTTGAGACAAGAGTTCTGGTTCAATCATCACAAGCTTATTATGGGCTGGGAAAGCTCGCTTCACAGGCCCACCGAGCCACGAGGTGGGTGGGGGCAAGCCCCACGGGTGGTTCCCCGCTCACAGTAGGGTGTCTCTCTTAGTGTTCGCCGACTCGCGCCGCCCTGCAAAGAAGGTTTTGGGGGGGGTTCAAAAGCCCCACTCACCACAGCGATTGGTCCTTGCATGGTGTGGTTTTTGGGGGGCACGAAAGGGGTAAGAAAGGGGCAGGGGGGATGCGGGGGCAAGCCCAATGACCCCCTCGCACATGGAAAAAAAGGAAACAGGTATGTGGGGAGAAATGGTGGCCGAGATACAATGGCCAGAAAGGCTGGAAAGTGGAGGCTCCGACAAGCATTGTGGTCGGGAGCGGGTGGGTGGGGGGACCTTTCAAGGTAAGGATGGCGGGGGGGCAAGCAGTGGGGCGACACGGAGGGGGGAAAAGGATGGGGGGGGGGCAGGGGAGGCCACGGGAGGGGGACAACCCCAACCTACCGAAGGCTGAAAACGTGTCACGAGGGGCAGCTGGGGGGAGCAGAAGGCACAGGTTAAGTGCGGAAAGCAGGGGCGGGGGGAGTCAGGGGATACAACAGCGGTAAGGGAAGAGGTGAGAAGGGGACGAAACCAAGGAAGACATGACAGGCAAAACAGGACACCAAGGCCAGCCCACCTCGAAGGGACAGGAGACTGCACCAGGCAAGGCCAACAGAGAACAGAGAGGGGCACAGCGTGTGGGGGCGACAAAACGGAGAACAGGCGGACGAGGCCAAACACAGAGGAAGGAACACAGGTGCAACGAAAAAAGCGCACGGCAGGCTGAAACGACCAGCAAACAACAACAACATGAAGCTCGACGTAGTGGCATTGAAATCAGAAGGATAAGAGGGACAAGGGAGTGGCCACAAACGGCGAACACGCGAGTGGCAAAGGCGGGGAAGGCGGGGGAAGAAAAGGCGCGGGAGAAAGGAGGCGAAGGAAAACCCAGAGCCGGACTGGAGGGGGGGGCACACACACCGGCTGGGCCAACACTGCTGCCAAAGGCCTGGCCTTCCCGAACGCCAAAAACGGGAAAACGAGCGGAGCGGGGGGCGGGCGCGGTGGGGGGGGGCTGAAAGGCAAGCAATGGAAGAAAGGGGGGGGTCCTGAGGGGGGGCGCACAGTGCAACCAGAAAGAAATGGAAAGGAAGATAGAGGACGGGGGAAGGAGATAGAGGGAACGGTAAAGAGGGAATGGCTTAGAGTAAGTTACGTAGTTTAGACGTAGTCCAACGGCAGCGTGTAAAACTGGGAAAAGCGATGGCATTAGTGAAGGGAAGGACCATAGACCTGACAAAATAATAGTATAAACCCAACTTATCGACGTAAATCTTTTTTGTTCCGTCGAGTTGCCCCGTGACGTCCCCATCACGAAAACGGGTCCCTCAAGGCGACCCGACCCCAATCGCCCCAGGAAGGAGGAAGGAAGAAAAGAAGCGAAGGGGAAGTGGGCCAGAAGAAGGAGGGGAATATGAGGACGTACAGGATGCACCATAGAAATAAGAAGGTGATATATGGCGCCCACCAGGTGCGGGAACACCGGGGGGCACGAGGGGCTCCATGGGCAAGGGCGGCCCGGGGGACACAAAGGCCCCGCCACCGGAGTAAGAAGAAGGAAGGACAGATGTGGAGAAGGAGGAGACGAACCGGAGCGGGAAAAACACCCAGGGGGGGGGGGGGCGCCGAGACCCCCAACATAAGAGGGACCCCTGGAAGAGGCCGTAAACGCGCGTGGAATCGTATATCGGGAACCCCGACAGACGGGACCCACCGGTCCGAGCTCAAACTCACGCCCAAAGGTTTGTGGGCGGGCTCGAAAGGGGTTTCATAAGTATGGGTGTCGACGCGCAATCGATCCCAGGTGAACCGGTCTAATCAGAGCATTCTAGATCCGGAGCAGGACGGAGCAGAGCCAGCGGAGGAAGGGGACAAATGAGCCCCCTCGGAGGAACTGCGGGCGCCTCGCAGGACCGGCGAGAATCGAGCAACAACGGCAGGCAGAGAGACAGAGGCACGAGGGCCACACGCAAGCAATGCAACGAAGAATGGAGAGATAGGAAACGTGTAGGTAAGAGTAGAAAATCTACACCACCGCAAGACTAAAATATGAGATAGCGGGAGCGCAGTAGGCCGCACCGCCCACGTAGCACCCGCAACCGGATGTTCCCTCCATAATAACACAATGTGGGACCCTCGGGGGCGCTCTCGGGAACCTAGCGGTCTAAAAGCGAAATACGTGCCTCCTCATAGGACAAGGCCTATTCATCCACCCCCAAACCGTCAAAAGGGGAGAAGCGAGGCGGCATACCTAGGAACGTTCATTAACATAGATTCATGACGACTAATTAACAGAATCTAGCTCCTCTGCAATCAAACTCATAGGCCCTTGAAACCCAACACACTTAGGATCTCATAATGGACAAACATACTCGACCAATTCCCTATTCCTACAACACTTCCTCAACCCCCTTCATAGGGGAAAATGAAAATAGACTGGGCCCAACATGCACTCTAAGGTCGTCTCTGATATCCCATAGGACGTCTGTCGACTGTAAGCCTAGCCACCTGGCCCATAACCCTGACAATCTCTAAGCTCGAAGGCTCATGACTAACTCTAACCCAAAATGGAGGACTCTCCACCTCGAACCACCAACGGAGATCTACAACCTTCCTACGATGTAGGCCTCAAAAGTGCGATCCCAATACTGGAGAGGATAACGTTAGTATACGAGAACTCTATCAAAATCAATGGTTGTCCCTCGACCTCTGAATCAATCATACACACGCCTCAACATATCCTCCACTGTCTAATGTGCACTCGGCCGCCATTAAGCCGATGTAAAGCAGTATTAAGCTTTACTGTGTTGCCTAATTCTTTCGTCTAGAAGGATCTCCAAAAAAGGTGACGTAAACGACTCTTAATCTGTACTAATAGAGAAAGAAGCTCCCATCCATCTTCCAATCTTGTCATGTAGATTCACATAATCCCTCGGCTCAGTAGTAGACTTAACAGGATTAAATGGGAGGATTAGTTCTCCTTGCCACAATAACCCATTGGAGTCATTGCTATCTCTTTAGTCTTTTCGGAACGACTAACCAGAAGTCCTATTAATGATTTCCCACTTCAATTGGCACCTCAATCATATAGTAAGACCACCCGATTAAGATATATCCTCTGCCTACTTACTGACATTGAGACACTTGGTCACATGATTCAACAATGCCTGCTCATTCAATCCGACCATAGATCTACTTCAGATCCTATACACTATTGGTGAAACCAATTCTAGAATATCTATAACCATGGGGCCTATGCAACAATCTTGTCCGCAAATCATCCAACGGTCTGTACACACAGCTTTCCTTGTACTAAGTAATGTCAGCACCTCCAACAAAAGACTCATTCATCTTTAGCTAACACGAGTAGTCAGCTCCATAAAAACATGTTCAAAGATCTTCCGCTTCTTTAATTTTAACTACTTTGGGATGATTCAGAACTAGACGAACTGAAACTACCACCCCATTAGAGATCAACTACCCGTCACCCCAGTCTAGCGAGTCCTATTATATCTTCATAACATCCTTTTATTTCCCTTTCTCATCCTCAAACTGTGGTTGTAATCCCATTCCTCATCCTTCTCAAGCATCAAGCTACTACATTAGCCGTACCCTGGATGTAGTAACATTCATCTAGTCCTCAACCTCCAACCCCACTCCCCGACGTACATTCAACTTGTCTAACTTGAAACTACGCTATCTCATGTAGCACATTTTCTTTGCGTGTCACTTTATCATAAATACTCTATTAGTCGTTGCATTTGAATGACTTGATTTTTAGGTTAAATGAAGCTTGTAATAACTTGCACTAGCCTATAGTCTCAAGTCTTCTTGTCTTCCATATTACATCCTGAATTCATTCTTTACACTCTTTTCGCTTATTCTGATATTTGAATTTCATCATTCACACTCCCATTACGTGATCTCATCAATCATATATCCCGTGTAAATGGAGGATTCATCTCGCGAAGTCCCTTAACAGTACCATGGTGCTGGCGAAGTGTTCTCCTGGGAGATACATTGTTGCTTTGCGCTGGCCCCTGTCATAGCCTCTGCGTTGTTAGGATGGGCTTGTCCATCTGTACCAAGGTTTGTGCCTCACTTCTCCATCTGTCAACCCAGTTGGGGTTAAAGCATTTCCCATTCCATCAGCTAGAGCCGGAAAAGAACTTGTTTACCCCAGCTCTTCTCATCCAATATATCCGCTTGTTTCCCTCGTATTCATCTTTCTTTCTGAAGTCTATCTCAAAGTTTGATTAGATCATCGTTCTACACACCAAGAAATCAGACATTATAGTAAAGAAGCACATGAGATCAAAAGACAGGAATTTTTCCTATGCATCATGCAGTCTCTAATTCAGAATAGTGGTGCACTTCCGTCCATGACTTAGAAACTACTAAATGTTGTTGATATGAACTTATTACCCTCGGAATTTTACCGAACGCTATGATACCAACTTTGTCACGACTAAAATCTAGACCCAGACAAGACCGGCGTCGTTGACCTTTCAAAGGTCGGTGCACAAGCCTACGTACATCATCGTTACTTCATCTAGGTTAATTTTAGCCTGAAATTTGAACTTTTTATTGCTTAACATTTATATAAAACATTCTACTTAAGCTTATAAACGTTCAAAATTAATCATCTAATATTAAGATTCTCAAATTAAAAGATCGATTCCTACTGCAGTGGAGTGGAGACTTACTTCTTGCAAAAATGGCCCTATATACAATTCTGTAAAGATGAAAAAGAACACTACTAGAAAATACCAACTAACTCAACTATATCTAACTCCGAATATACTAGGCACGTTCCTAGAAGCAAGAGGGCCTACCAAATCTGGATGAATGCTCCATTTTGAAATAGCATCAGCGTTCGACCTATAAGGCTAACGTCCAGCTACAACCTGCACACTAAACGATAGATTGTATGGTATTATTACAACACTTCACTAAATTATGGTTTACTGCAGGCACCGAACCCCCAGAGTACAGCTGAGTAAGAGATTTTTTCCTACGATATGAATTATGGACAGTCAAGTCATGACTAGCCAATTTTGATTAGAAAGGAGGGGACTTGCCTAATTTTATAAAGAAAGTCATGTCAAGAGGAAAAGCATCATCATAATTATCATTTTAACAGCAACACATAACCTATGGCACATACATATCATGTAGTTCACTATCCATCGTTCATATGACATGAGACCATGGAATCATGACTTTCATTAGGACTTCAAAAACGAGGACTCAACATGTGGGACCCATCAGGTAGCCTTCTTAAGAAACACAGAGTATGCTTCATTCATTCATAATCGTACTTCAGTTTCATCTTTCATATACTAGGGCAGCCACCATCCTCTTCGGATTTAGTTAATACAGTCATCGGGTTCGCTGTGCAATGACCAAGAATAACCTAGAGTTATTACTTAATTCTATCTCACCTTGTGATTATCCTATCCTATCACCTTTTGTATCGTTCATTTCATTATGTGCATTAGTTGAGGCTAGCCTCATTCTTTCTTTGAGAACTTTAACCTTAATTAGTATTGATCATGTGAGCATCATGAAATCCAGTGTATAATCCCCATAACGAAAAGAGATGGAATCATCAGCGAAAGTGAACCAAACCATGCTAAGCGTCTTAGGAATTGGAAACCCTGCTAGATCCCCCTCTATTGGCATTAGTAAAATCTTGCGATATAAGGAACCTCAACTCAGCATGCAGGACAATTATCTCTAATGAGGTGAGTGAACCTTTTCCGTCCCAAAGAAAGGCATCATCACCGCTCTAGCTAGCCTATCGCGTTCTGTAAAGTTTCATTACATCAACTCTAAACATGGAAGCTGGCTTCTAGCATGGGGACATAATGCTCATATATGAGTTCTCAGCTTCATTATTAGTAGGAAGTATGCATTACTTCAAGACTTTAATATAGTGTCATAAGACTGTCTCTCATTAGTTTTACACTCTCATAGTGAGTAACGTTTTTCGTACCTTTATTGAGCCATTTGAGATTTCTCTCTCATCTTTCACATTAGTCTCTTAACTCTATTGTCACCCATCACCTCATCATTAACTTTAGCACATTTGCTTTTTCATACATTAATCATTCCTTTCACTGCATGTTCCCTAGCATCATATGGCCATGCACTTGGCATTTATGTTTTTGCCACTCTTATAGGTTCACACATACATCTTGGATCACTTACTTTTTAAAGTATGTTTAAATGACTTATGAAGTCCACACATACAAGCCATAGGCTTCATTCATAAGTTTGTCCTACGTGAGTCATGTGTTACCCTTAGATTAGGTGTACATACTTATGCATCTGTAGATCTACCAAGATATTGATTACAATCTTTAAAGGCAGCATTCATGAAATATTTACTTACGTATGAATTATTTGTCAATACGGAATTGGTCAAGGGAAGCCGATTTCAAATCCATTGGACAACACTTAATCTTATTTTAAACTTGTTAATTACATTTTTTTCATATTTGGGAGACCCTAGTTTACCTCCGACCAACCCCATAATATTTCTTTGTTGTTGTTCTCTACTTTTTCGTTTTAAGCTAAGGAGGTTGTGGTTTCAATCTCCCACAAGCTCAGTATTTTTCTTTTAATTTATCTATTAAATTTCTCACCTATGCAAGAGGTTGTGTGTTCAATCCCCACTCCCCACATTTTTTTTCTCCTTTATTTTTCTCCTAACTTTCTCATCCATTGAAGAGGTTGTGGGTTCAATACCCACTCACCACATCTATTTTTCCTTGAATTTTTCTCATGAAAATTTTATAAAATTTTCATTGGTGAGGTAATGGGTTCAATCCCCATTGACATCACGTTTTTTTAAAAAAATTAAACGAAGTTTTTTTTTTTTAAAGTTAGTCGAGCTACATTTATAGCAAGAATGAATTTTATCCCCTCCTCAACTGGCGCTAAATCATTTGTTTATTTTTTTTTGTAGATTTCATGTAATTGATGTCTTGGGGTTCAA